>CM046863.1:49858825-50573372 GCA_025617745.1 Heliocidaris erythrogramma | reverse complement strand
GCAAAACAATGGCGAGCAGGTCGTAGATGTAGTGTTCTGCTGTGAATTGTTCAACAACGCCCACAAAACACCCAATCTGCACATCTTTCGATTTCCCAGAAACATAAATCGTCTTGGACTTATTCTATTAAACTACCTTTCATTACAATTGAGCTAGATCCCTTTACTGTACAGCGAGTATTATGCTATCAGGACATGGGTGTTGATCCCGGGGGGGGGGGGGGGGGGGGGTATCCCCCACGAAATTTGAGGTGGGGGACTGGCCTGTATCATCCCCCAATATTGTTTTACGAAATACATAAGGATTATATACATTTATTCATAATTCAAAAACTCATTATGTTAAATCTTCACATACTCTCTCTGCTGTGTTCGTTAATAATCAATGGGGGCCATAGAATTGGCAGTGATCTTAGTATAGTCGTTGTATTAATCTTGTCGTAATGAATGTAGATTATGTATTTATGCATCGAAACGCTTAGTTTCAGTCGGTACTGTCTTTGTCTTTGTGCCCTCATAACAATAATGCAATAATCAAATCTCTCAAGAAATGACAACAAATTCCATACCTTTGAAATATATCCGATGTGACAATGTCACATGGGCGGATTCCAATAAATTTCCAGATGATACTCGACTTGTGCCAATCAAGACATATTTATGATTATTCCCGGGTTAATAAAAAACTCCGATATCAAAACATCTCTCTGTGATATTCAGTATTGTCAAACATGAAAATCGGATGAAACAGAAAAAAAATGTTTTAAAACATCGGAAACGACAAAGTATATTACTTCAAATTATTACTCTGTTTTCACAACCACGAAATTCAACCTGACAAATAGGCAAAGGATCCTGCATTGATCCAATCCACAATATTCAATATCCTTCCACTCTGACCTTGTCTCTATACAAATAATAACTTCAAGCATGAAAGAATAGATCCTGCACTGATCTAATCACAATTAAACCAACTTCAATGATTCCTCTGGCATTTTTACCTCTGGCATTTTTTCCTCTGGCATTTATTCCTCTGGCATTTTTACCTGGCACGATCATACCTACCACCTACAATAACCCCTTCCAAGAAATATCAATTAAACCTTTAAATTTGTTTCAATTCTTTGTGCAGTCAGAGCTCCTCTAAAACATTCTTATGAAAGGACCCTGTACTGATCCACCTTCATATATAGAATTATAACTTCAACCAATTTCTAACTACTGCATTTACTGATCACATTTCAAACTTCACCTCAACTTGACCCTTTCTTCAACTGTCTAACCTCTATCTCTATAAATCTCTAATTTCATACTGTAACTCAAAACTCAATTTATCATCTCAAATCACAAAATCGTACATTGATCCAAATTCAAAATAACACTTCTTAATACCAACTGTTCACTCATCTTCAGAAAGTTTGCTGAGTCTGAATCTCTAGTCTCAAAGCCAACCTGCAAGATTTCATTGATACTAAAAAAACCCAAACCAAACTGTTATTCTGCGTTCTCTCTCACTGTTCTTTAAAAAAAAAACTTATTTCATAACCAGGTCTTGTAATCGTTGGAACTTCCACCAAAGACGGCGCTTATATCTCGTCAGCCCAAAACGATTCACTGACCTTTGTAGAAACAAGGTATCCCAGTCTTTAAGAACGAACCAATCTTGGAAAATGATGATGATGATGATGGTGATGGCTTCTTCTATAGCGCCGGTATCCGCCTCAATTGTCCCGATCTTGGAACCATCCATTAATTCTTTAATTCAGGCATAAACATATCAGTATAAATTCTGATAAATCTGGCCTCATACAGGTTCAAATAGCTTCAGCCAAATCAGTGAAATAAGGCTGCTTTTTGATTAAAATATAAAGTTGAAATTCAAATCAAAATGCCGTCTGCCTTAAACTGCACATGTGTGCTTCACAAAGTATAAAACATGTTCTGCCCAGAAAACTACTGGAAAAGCACTAAGGTCTATTCCCACAATTACTCTTCCCTAAAAGTATCCCAAGCAGCTGTTCAAAAGCGTAAGCTCACTGAACTCAACTAAAAGGACCTATTCAAGTTTACTACCCTGCACACAACGTACAATAGAAATGTAGATTAACTCAAGTCAGTCATCGATGGTAAAAGGAATCTCACACTTCTCATTGCTATATAAAATTAATTCCTTGTCTCTAAGCAACCTGGTTGTGGAGTGAAAATTAGATGAAAGTTAGCAAGCTTTCCTGGAAAAAAAAAATTTCAGACAACTAACGCAAGGGAACTGCTTTGCCGTAAAACCTAATTTACTTCAAAAACCAAGTAAACAATAAATAGTACAAAACAGTAAGATAAAGATACAGTGTAGTCAAAGACACGGGAGAAAAACAGATGTTTGGGGATACTACGATTGGCCTGTTTATAAGCGTATTAAAAAGGCTCATGCATCCAAAACAAATATTGAATGAAAGTATTGCAAACGAAAGAGAACCCCTAAACTTATCGATTGGGTGTTTTGTGTATTCCTTATATCATGGTGTAATCACTTACGATAAGGGATACAAGGGGTATAATGAAATTCTTAATTAAATTTCATCTACGTATAACATTGTCCAAATATTTTTTTTTAAATCTTCATTGTTTTTTCAATAATACTAGGAATCAAATAGAGAGGTTAGTAAGAACGACTCCCTTCTACTATTCTAATGTCATTATCACCATAGAAAGGTGCCCGACCAGGGATATACTTATATAGATAAGATCAATTACCTCATCAGCATTTCAGGCACATGATTGTAAACAAATTCTTTGAACTGAACTATTAATCTCTCAAGTTAGTCTGCTTGTTTATTTCATAACACCCCGCCGCTACGTGGCTATGCCACTGCTATCTACCACCTTATCAGAACTAATGAAAACTATTATTCAACGAATGAACAAATAACAAAGTCGCGTGGTTCAACGGGTCCAATTACTTAAATCCGAAATGGGATACTTGAGCCATTTTTTTTCTTACACTGATATTTACGTACCAATATAAACATGGTAGCTTATGCCACAAATCTTGATAATTGTCTTAATGTCTTTGATGTGGAGTTTGTCTTACACTTCTCTCCTTCTTTACCCCACCCCCTTTTCTTACGTCTCCCTCTTTCTCTTTCCCTCCCTTTTCTTTCTGCTTCGCTCGCTCTCAAATAACTATGACACATTGTGCTTTCTCACGTCTCTCTCTTTCTCTCTCTCGCTCTCTCTCATTCTCTCCCCTCTCTTTCAATCATTTTTTCTTCCTCTCTCTCTTTCCATTTGTCTATTTTCTTTCTCTCTCCCTCTCTTTTTTTTTCTTTCCCCTCTTTCTTTTTTTCCCTACTTCTGAACCAAATAAACAAGTAGATTGAGTATTTATAATAACAAAATCATGTCCTTCAATTACTGACAGGTAACAGATTCATAGATGAAGCTGTGCTTTGTTTTCCTGCAGTCGTTTCTCCTCATTTCCCGCCACTACGGTTGACACCACTATACCTTTCTTTAAGATTGTGAGTATAAAACTTGACCATACATGTTATGAATATGTTACAGTGATTGATACAGTTCTTTCATTATAAATGACCATGATGTATTTCGGCTACAAGCCGTTACCTCGCTCTCAAAATTTGCTAAAACGTCAAAGTTTTCGCGCTTTGCGCGAAGGTGGGGGGAATAACTCTCCTCTCCCCGCACCAACCCCTCTTAATATGGGTGTCGATCTGGGGGGGGGGGGGGGGGGGGATGGGGGTATATATCCCCCAAAAAATGAGGTGGGGGATGGCCTGTATTATCACCCCCCCCCCCCCCCATGAGAATTTTTGATTTGATTTGATTTGATTTTATTCAGATTCCACATTTACAATGAAATTACAACAATATGTACAAGTTACAAACACTGCAAAAACAGAGAATACATGGATATGTATGATACATTAACTTAAAACTAATAATTATCCAAACTCATGATGGTTGATCTTGAAATATCATCATAATCTTTAATGATTAGACGTATATAAGGAAATAAGAATGCCATAATAATATCGAAGAAAATTCGTTCGCTCGTATTGTTATTCTCAATTAAGGGGTTCCGTCCATTGGCGTAGATCCGTGCATTCCTTCTTTCCATTAAAAACCATTTTGGGATGCTCTACAATGCAAGTTTTATAGACAGATTATTGAAAAATTCCATGATGTAGGAGGGAGATACCCCCTCCCAACCCCGTCGGTCTCTTCGCTCCCAGTGGTGTATCTAGAGGGCAAGGGGCACGTGCCCCGGGCAGCACTTGGAGGGGGCGCAAAAAACGCAAAGGAGAGAAAGAAAAATAGGGGGTATGAAGCAAAATCATAATCTTTACGGATCATGCGCCCCAAATCCGCAGGGTAAATGCGCTAGAAATCTAGCTTTTGAAGGTCTGAAATGCGAAAATTTTCCAAAGCTCGGTCGCTTTGCTCCCTCCCATAATTATTTTCTTTCAAGATCTCGCAATTTCGCTCCCCCAGTATATAGTTCTTAAATAGCTTAAAGGGTTCAAAAAGTCTGAAAAAATAAGGATGTAATTGCTTTGCTCGCTATATCATGTAACCTTCATATGACTCATCGTACTAAATATTACGCTCAAAATATAGGATAAGTAGCATTTGCAAAGGTTCAACTTTTGAAAGAAATCTCAACTTCAGGTCGCCTTGCTGAATTTCTCGACTCTCTCTCAAGCCTACAGGGTTTTCGTTAGTTGTGCTCCCGATTGTAGAATTGAATGAATAGCAAACCATTTATCAATGTATAAAATTCGAGCTTCTCTACTGCTCCAATCCTGTGGTCAAATGTAAAATTTAAAATGCACAGGAAAATGCATTTTTTAGGGTTAGAAATTGAAATATTTGCCGCTCGGTCGCTTTGCTCCCTCGCTTTGTACAACAACAAAGATAAGTTTGGACACTCGGGGGGGGGGGGGGGGGGGGGGGGGGGGGCGCATAACTTCATTGTTTGACCCGGGCGCCATAATCACTAGATACGCCACTGGCTTTGCTCCCTCGCATGTGAAATGTTGCGTCCAAATACTTGAAAAGCAGTCCGGGCGTTGAACTATACCTTTCCGCCTAAAAAAATTGTTTGCTACAAGCCGTTATCTTTCTCTCCAATTTGCTAAAAGGTCAGAGATTTCACGCTTCTAGCAGGAAGTGGGAAATTCCCCTTCCTGTTATTTACAGTGCAGTATTACGTCCAACTAACTGAAAAGCAGCCAGGGCGTCGAACTATAACATTCCGCCTAAAAAAAGATGCTAAAACGTCAGAGATTTCGCGCTTCGCGCACCCTGCACCCACCCCTGTTACATACAGTGCAGTATTGCGTCCAAATAACTGAAAAACAGCCAGGGCGTCGAAAAATGTCCGCCTTTAAAAAAGGTGTTACCAGCCGTTATCTTTCCCTCAAATTTGCCCTAAAACATAAGAGTTTTTGCGCTTCGCGCGGTAGGGGGGGGGGGGAATCCCCCTCCCTGCACCCACCCCTGGGGAGCACGCTTTGCGTGCTTATCACCAATGTCGCACTCTTTGCGTGCCCCAAAACGCCCCCCCCCCCCCCTGAAAAGAAATCCTGGCTATGCGATTGGATCCTTCACGTCTGCACCCCCTTCCCCTATTGAAAAATCCTGGCTACGCCTGTGTTTACATATCTTATACAACGGCCTTATTGCAGGCAGCAGACGTGTTGTCCATATTTCGAAAATATCGATGATGGGTGTCTTTGTAGTGACATCTGAAATTAGATTATCGGAGACCTTTGGATGAACGAAACAGGGAAAAGTTGGAGTTGAAGTTAATCCCTCTACAAAAATTGTCAAAATGTCCAAAAGAATGTCGGTCTAGTGGTCTGTCGGTCTGGTGGCATTCTGACAATTTTTTTGTGGGGTTCGCTTGTCTGTCTCTCTATGGGCTGCGTGTATAGCCTAACGACTGGTACATTTCAAGCATGTATCGTAGAAGCATGTATCATTGATATCAACGATCATAATTGAATGTGGAGAAACTGTAAAGGGTTAAGTTTATTTGCACTCAAACTTTTAAATTTGTTTTTGTGTAATGCGGTTAAGTTCGTTGTATGTCCATGTATATTATCTTTGTTTTATTTTTGTTTTTGTTGTTGTTGGTTAGGTTTACGACCATCTCGAGTAATATAAAATCAGTAGTCAATAACTACAAACCAAAGCCCAAGAGTATTTTATCTGTTTTTCATATCAACAGAATCATGTATCTTACTATCTTTGACTGATACATGTGACCCATACATGCCATACCTGGGGAAAACGTTGATGTACGGGTACGACAAGGTTCATGGATCCCCCACCCTCTATCCATTCTCCATTTTCACTATTACATTCCTTTTATTATATTTTCTATTATTCATTCGTCCCCCTTGCCACCCCCCCCCCCCCCTCTCTCTCTCTCTCTCCCCCTTTCTCAATATCTTTCTCCTGCTTTTTATACAGGTGAATACCCTAATCAGCATGGCGGATAAATTCAGCTCGGCAGAAAAAACCTGTGAAGGAGACGAATGTGAGGCAATCACAGATGTGACGTATTACGTGAAGGAGAAGAAGAAGCTCTGCAAACCTGCGCCTCCAAAGAGAAATGCAACGGAAAGCAAGAAAGGGTGGGCCAGATCTTTATTGTGAAAAACATGAGAAAGATATTGATTTGTATTGTAAAACGCATGGTGTAGCTTTGTGTTATTCATGTGCAATGATAGATCATCGTCAGCAGGATTGCGTACAACAGGATATAGAGGGCGCTATCATAGAAAATAAAGCGAAGCTAAACGGTTTGAAGAAAAAGGCAATGGACAAGTTACAGTTATATCAACTTCATGGAGATCATATTCACCAGTGTAGACAAGATACGGACACACATTTACAAGCGATAAAAACTGAAGTTGATTCGGTCATCGAGGAGGCGATCAAAACAGACCAAGCCAGAGAACAGGAAGATGCTGCGAAAATCGACGAGGAGATTGATGAGAAGAATTACAAACTCCAAGAGGAGATTCAAAAGATCAATGTTGAGATTCAAAAGAACAATGAGGAGAGAAAGAAGCGACATGCACTAAACCACACAAATGCTGAGAAAAGACGAGAACCCATAGACTATAAACAACGCGATCTTCATACTGACATTCAAAGCGTCGCTGAAGAGATTGAGAGAAAGCTTGGTGAGTTGGAGAAATCATGGAAAGATGACACGAAAAACACAGAGAAAACAATGCAGACAATTCACACAGCACTCGAGGACGATAAAAATGTAGTCATAGACGGGCATCGTGTGAACAAAGCAGTGGCGGATGAACTAGAGAAGCCACTGGATGAGGGTGGGGTGAAACATATCACTCGTACTGTATCAGGTGTGAGGTTTGTGAAGGGTGCTGGGAGAGAGAAGTATAATGGGAGGATTGATGGGTATGATGGGGAGTGGAGGCTCATTGATACAATCGATATCAAAGATGAAATGAAATACCCTCGCATTGTAGGATGCATAAATGAATACAATGTGATCATCACAGATGGAAATATATATAACAAACATACATACATGTTAGATATGAACACTAAACACACTCATAGAGTGATAACCAGTAGTGGTACATCATGGGTTATGTCCTGTGCATTGTTGAATGATGACAAGGTAGTATGCGGTAAAAGCTGCATAGGTTGTACAGCAGGCAGTTTGACTGGATGCATCAGTGTGTATGACAGAGAGTGGAAGCTGATCAATGACGTCACAATACCAAGAAACACAACACGTGATAACACATGGGTGGATGTTACTGCTGACCAGGATGGGATGATCATAGCTGCTGAGTTGGGTCAGTCTAAGATATACGTCATCAACCCAGCTGATGGTAAGATTATCAATACTGTCACGTGTAAACAGAATATAAGGATGTTCGGTGTGCTGACATCAGGTCACATCATCGCTCAGGTCAAGGCAGAAGGACATAGAGTGTTCATCATCAACAGAGAGGGTGCTCAAAGGGAAATCCCCCACAGTAATGCAATCATCAATGTCTGCATCGATCCTATGACGGACGACCTCTACGTCGTGACATCAGCTGATGAGTGCAAGACGTGTGTGATTGATCAGGTGATGTGTGGGGGTGATACGAACAAGAGAAGAATAGCATCATTTCCTCTATCAACCAGACTGACGGAAAAGGGTGCGAGGTCGTCTTATCTTACATTATCTCACGTCATTGTTACGTCATCAGGGAAGATGATTGCTAGTGATGGAGAAAATATTTGCACGTTCAAAAATATGTTCAGGCTCTAAACTCACTTGTAAAATGGACTTTCATGTTTACGTTTTACTCCTGCTACGCGCAAGAAGAAAATTAAACTACACGCTTGTATACATAGATAAATAAGCTCAGTTTTCTTGTATTTTCTCCATATTTTCTATTCACTTGTTTACGTGTACCTTAAATATATATATATGTATAATTGTTTCCATAAGGATGAAAAATTCGGGTACAAAATACTTTGATAGCCTAATATCCGATGAATTTATTCTAGTCGAAGATAAGAATTTAAATAATGTTTTTAAAAAAGGTAGTATGATGATTCAATTAAAACATTGGCCATCAGTGCATTATCAATGGCATTATTTAGATTCAATGCTGTAGAATGCTTGAGTCGTGTTTGCAGTTCATGTAAATAGTAATAACGATCATTTGCTTTACGACCCGTTATTATTTGTCTACATATTCAGATATTTGGAGGAAATGTTAAAACACGAAAATCTGTATAATGAAGTAAAGGTGAAAATGTATGTATTATATCAGTAAACGTGTGAGAACGCTAACGTGTAAGTAGCATAAATAATACCAGATCATTTCACGAATAAAATTTTACCAACTGCCTGCGTGTTTCAACTAATTACAATTCCTTGACCATGTATATATCTCTATTGCATTTACGTTTTAAATATGTTTATTGTATAAAATACATGAAACTGACTATCTTGTGTACATTAAAATGTTTAATTAACATGATATCTGATTGGTATCGTAAAAGTAGTAACTTCCTTATGCATTTCTCAGTTTGTCTTATAATCATTGAATTTGCTCGACGCTTCAAGAAATAATTCTGATTGCTTTAAGACAAATCAACATCATTTTTCTGTAGATGAGTATGCCACAAGACATTCGAGTCGTCCTTCCCTTCTGCAGTCTGTCAAACATCTTCTGAAAGTAAATTCACTTTAATAACTTTACTTCTAGCACTGTACATTCATATCTTCTGTGGTGATAATGGGTAACTTTACTTTGTTTAATAACATGCATTTTCGTAACATGACTGTAATAATGAAGTACTACTGTAACTACTTTCGTTAGCATAATCATTACCTCTATCGTAACCAGTTGACATGTAGAGGTGATATGGTCTAGGGGATAAGTCTCCGGATTTTGAACCGCAAGGCACGAGGTTCGAATCCCTGTCCCAGCTCTAATGTCCTTTGGTAGGACATCAATCTACCTTTGCCACACTCGACCCAGGTGATGCAAATGGGTACCTGGCAGGGATTAATTCCTCGAAATGCTTGAGCGCTGTAATACCAGTCTGGATAAAAGCCGGAGTAATATTATTCGAGCGCTAGGATTGGCAACGTGCCAGGCATGAGCGCTGTATAAAGGAACACATTGTACACACTGCTATCATCAATACAATTATATTATGTCCACATGACATATCTTCAAATACTTTTTTCAACTGACAGTAATACAACGTCATTTAGAGTTCTGCATCTGCTTTTTGGTGTAATATGTAAATGTACTATGTGGCCAGGTTTGCTATCTTCATGTATTATATCTGTATTTTGATTGTAATTATTATATACATAGTTTATAAACATTGTATAATACAACAAGATGAATATGTACTTATGTCATTATTATGCCATATAAGAAAAATATAACTTAAATGTATGTATACCATTACTATTTCTTACATCTTAAAAAGAAAGAAAAATATCTGATAGCAATTTCCTTCCATAATAACTAATATACATGATATATAGGTATGATTATTGCAATGCTATAATATATAGGATTTTCTGTTAATATTAGGCTACTAATCAACTAACTCATTGCACAAATAATAATATCAATATGAAAAAGGGATACAATTGTAATCTCATGTGTGTATGACAAAGGTGATATAGAAGTTGAACTATGACTACTTGTTTCATCCTTGGCTTAAGACAATAACATGGAGTGAATATGCACAGGTTTCATTTAATTAACCCATTAGCCTTTAGCACATACCTCCCGATTGAGTGGATGATGATGTAAGACTTGTTTTGGTATATGTATGTGTTGCACCCGTCAGGGGGCGGGTGTTTTTATAGATGTCTATAGTATGTCATAGACCGATCTGTAATGCAGAAATAAAACACAAGGAATATAGTTGGCTGTGTTACTTCTTGTGGAATCACAATAATGATCCATCTTTTATTATATTGACTATCACACAAAGCAAAACTTCAACATCATGATATCAAACATAATAATAAGATGAGAATGAAATATATAAAACCATGAACAAAACAAACTATAATGGAAATGAAATGCGAAAAGAAATGAATATAGAAACCAAGGTGAGTGAAATGCATTTCGAGTAGGATATTTGTATTGTATATACATGTAATTAAATTAAACCAACCGAACCTAAATTATTGCATCTCTTTTGGTTTAATTATTGATAAATGATTAAATGCAAAAGCCAATTAAATAAACCCTTAATACTGAAACAGTTAATTTGAAACTCGATCTAAAATATTGCTAGAATAAACTGCATTTGCATGCATTTGCAATCTAAGATATTATTGCCAAACAAGTTTGCGAATAAAAGTCAATAAAGCCATTTTCGGAAACTGCATCATCATGTAATAAATTTCATCCCTGACTTTATAAAATCTTATCCAACTAAACTCAAGAAGCAAACATCTTTCAAAATTTATACAAGAAATATTCCGGTTCAGTATGTAATCATGTAATCCAACAGTTTAACTCAAGTTAAACTAATTTAGTGTCAATACTAAATGAGAAAATCAAATAAATTTGCAGAAACAAGTAAAATGTATCAAACTCACAAAAGCTAAAACTCACGATAATGAAATGTAAATAATGAATTATTCAGTGTTTCCCAAAATACTGAAAGCTACCTTCTGACAAATGATCAACATTATCAAAATAAACAAAGTTAAACATACTATGAAAATCATATAAACATTTCAATTTTAGGGAAAAGAAAACGTACTGAAGCTTACCTGTAATGCAGAAATAAAACACAAGGAATATAGTTGGCTGTGTTACTTCTTGTGGAATCACAATAATGATGCCAATATTTCAGCTTTTCCCATCTTTTATACCGAAAGCCAACACAAACTAAGACGATTCCATTAGTCCAGTAGGGGTGTATAAATGCACTTTAAGTTTGTAAATTATCCCTCAGTAAAATATCATTTATATCAGTTTGATAAAATATAACATAACTGTGGATTAAAATGTATCATGTGAACATAAATATTAAATCATGAATTTGAAGAAGTAATAAATTAATATAATTCTTATTCCTCATATAAAAAACACCCCTTACACAAGCTAACTCTTTTATGTAATCTTGTAAGTCTCTGGCTAGGTCTGACCCAATGAATAGACTGTAACTTCTTTGTTCATGACACTGAATGTTAGTGGACATCTAACACAATGCCAATGGCTTTTACACAGCTTTTGCATATAGATACAGGCGATATCCACTAACACATAGTTTAGACCAGCATTACTCAAAATATTTCAGGGATATGAAATAGATATAAAGAAACAGGAAATACACAAAATCGTCTTAAATATCCGTATTTATAAAATAACATTAATGCACGAAGACATATAAATTTGGGGTATTACACCTGTACAATTTTGGATTGGGTGTCATAGAGGTTGACAAATAATTATTTTTGTATATGTTGTTGTAATAAAAAAAATTTTCAATGAAAATGCAAATATATAAAGAAATACAAGTTTGTACATTTCTTCATGGCAGGTTGGTAAATTATAACCAGCTAAAGGTTGGATTGAGAGCAACAATGTAAACAATAACATATCATAACATTGACTATATGAGGTGAACAAATATCACGACTGTTCTTCCTTGTTTGAAAGAAACTTCCATAACTTTCCATAATTTGAGATACTGGACTATATCCCACCCTAGATCATTTCTTGTATAGAAGATGACAAGGTATGACAAAAGAACATGCTTGATAATATCATTGATCCCCATCCTGGGTCTGACGTCACATTTTATGTAAATAGATTACAGAAACTGATGTAACGATTGTTTTGAGATATGTATCTATCATAAAGGTTTTGAAGGGGTAACCCATGACGTTGATGATGTAATGATTGTTGGCGGTATACTTTCATTTTAATCATTTGGTCTCTTTACTTTCATCCTTTTTAATCATTGTAAAACCTTTCCTGTATCATGCAATTAGTAACCTTCATTAATTTAATGTTTATTGAACGACTAGGATTAGTTTTTAAAATTAAAATGCTATTCTCTACTCACTGTGATTATCCTGCTCATGAACGGTATTTCATCCTCAATAAAATAATACTCGTTATTCTACAAAGATCCGCTAATACTCGTTTTGTGCGTTGTCGCCTGTTCTCTATCTTTTATTTCCATATTAAACACGATCGTAAAGTCTTTCAAAAAATCATCCTACGGTAATTTCAAAAGCCTTGCCCATCTCATAATGTAAGGTGTGAACATAACAATGACGTATTACATAATCATGACAATCCAAACATGATTTATTTAGGACACACAATGGGGTATAGAAATTGCAACTGAGTTGATTTTTCGAAAGTCTTTGCCATCGTGTTTATATAGCATATTGAAATTATATAACTTTTATACTTTATTCTCAGTCTGACCTAGGGCTGTTACAATAATTCTGCTAATTCTCCTAATATTATACTGAAACTATAGTCAATTGGAAAAGTTTAAGACCACCGATACAAAATGCATTAACATGAAGAAGAAGAACTAAAAAATTAAAATAAAACAAGTCATATTCGAAATGGTATTGTGCATAACAGCCTTGTTGCAAACAATCTTCATGCTAATTTGACGTTCGGACTTCTGGAGTAGCCCTCCTGGTGGCGGCTTAGTTAGGTTTGATGGTTTATTATCATTTTTATAAAAAGAATTATGTTTGTGCGTGCGAGTGCGTTTTTTGTGTGTATGTATGTCGGTGTGTACCAACAGAGGTATACTTGTGTGACTAATTGGACAGTCAAACACAATAGATGCCTTTATTCCGTCAGGCTTGTGTGGCTTTTTTGCTGCTTGTGTGGCTATTTGAACTATAGAGAGAACAAAGGGAAAGACACACAAGTATACCTGTGTGAGTATGTGTGTGTGTTTGTGCGTGTGTGTTCGTGTGTTTGGCCATGTTGTATTGCAGACAAAATTTCATACCAATATCATAACAACAACTCACGCCCACATGCGTCGAGATATTTTCTCTACCCAAAGTTTATTTGAATCCTATATAGGGGACCTACTGCAATGGGTGAGGAGATCATTACAAGTATCTATGAGTAAGTATACTAGAGGCAGATGAAACACGGAGGAATGTAGTAGAAGATTGAGGTCAAATAGATCAGAAGAGTTGGAAATATGCTAAGATCTAAACCCCATTCATGAAATAACTCGAGCTATCAATACATGGGTAATAGTCCTGTTGAGGCATCCGGTACAGGCAGTGTGGAGTGGAACCAACAGAGGAGTAAAGGGAAAATAACCCTTCATAAGAACTTGAATTGAATAGAAGCAGACAAATCAGAAAGAAGAGAATAGTGACAGTTTGAGACAAAAGAGACAAAGAATAAGAAATTTGGATGTTTGAAAGTTGAGATCACTATGCGGAATCTCCTACTGGCAATTTGGACAATATGCATGATGTCATACATCTGTACATAGAGAAATCTTTCGTTACAAAACGTGTGTACAAAAATTTGATAATACAGCTGAGTTGTGACTATGGGTAACATCCGTTTCACGATAACAGTTAATAAAAGGGATACTTGAGTAATTTATGAACAAACAAAAGGGAAAAGTTCTCCATGTATTACATCACACAACATGACCGCATTACCAATGCGAGGATCTCCATATCATAAGGGATATCAACTTTTAAAAAAGTCATAACTTCCTTAGTCTTTGTCGGATTTATCTCAAACTTTCCCTAATATGTTTTTGTTTTCTGATTTTCTCCTTTCATACAAGCCAATTTTCAATGAGATGATTAAATCCCCTTAATTTTGCGCATTGAAAAAAAAGACAAGGAGTAGGCCTAGATGTAAATTGACTAGGCACAAGATGTTCGATCCAAAGTCTGATTCATAGTCAAGGGATAGTGGAAGATGTGGTCTAACATGAGAACAGATGAGACTCTAAGGTATGAGGAACAGAACCTGAACTGCAGCTATAATTGCTCCACATGAAAGTTCATGGGACACGAAATGTCAGCCTCTTAATCTCGTACAAATGACACCCCCCCCCCCCATTAAAAAATAATGGCACAACTATTTTCTATTCCATCTTGGGAACTGTGTTCTGTTCTTGCTTTATCATCAAAACAAACCGAGAAAGGAACGATGTTTTGTATATAAAAAACTTACACTTAGACTTCTACGGATATATATATATATATATATATATATATAAGAATAACAAATTAAAGTTATGCTTTGGAATTGTAAATGTAGAGATGAGTAGTACACAAGTAAATATATTCCTTTAAACTCAGAATTTTATAATATGAAGAGATAGGATGAAACTGATGAAGCTGGTCATCAGGTATATTCACAAGCTTTCGGCTCCTGACTTTCTTCAACTTTATTTGCTAAATCAAACAGAATGAAACAAATAATAACAAAAACAAATAATTTAAATTTAAAGACCTCAGCCTGACCTAAAACAACCATATATTGACGTAAAGCTTAGTAAACAAAGAATAAAATTACCCTGGGTATTCATAAATTTTCGTCTCCGTTTATCCATAAAAAATAAAAAAGATTTTTTTTGGTCCGCCCCCTCCCTATGGCGTAACAACATAGGAAACTGCAGGGGGTCGCTAGACGTGTGACGACATGTCATGTATACAGCTCCGAGTGCGTCTACACGATATGTCGTCATCAAATTTTCACCCCCGCAAAGTAGCGTTCCTCAGAGACGGGGCCCTCGTCAGAAAAACCACCGGGGCTCAACATTCGGGACGCTGTTACTCATTTCACAGGAAACGGAATCTCATGAAGTTGGTTTCAATTTGTTCAGAAAATATATAGCTCCCCGTGGATGAATAAAGGGTATATTTTAAAATTCGGTCAGGCTGAGGTCTTTAAGACAAAAGAGCAGAATGGTCATAAAATTGGTAACATATCAAACAAATAATTAAATATGTAAATCAACAGGAATGAGTGAAATCAAAGAAATGTGAATCGGTAGAATGTGCAGAATCGTCTAGACAACACATTACATTTGCTTCGGCCTTACAAGTCAGGTAATTGTTTCGTTTCTTTACTTTTCGTGTGATTAAGTTTCCTTTACTGTTAATTTCACTTCATCCTATTCATATATAGGCCTACATGAGCGTGAATATAAAATTTTCTTCATATCTTCAGTGTTCTTTATCTCCTTTGTTCTGCTTTGATTTGTTTTTGTTTTTTTATTGTTGTGGCTGTTGTTTTAGTAATGCTGAATAAGTGATATAACTATGATACTTAGATATATGCCATTTTCGAACATTCGCCAGAATCATTCTTTTAATAATGTGTGGACATTTTTCAAGCGTTAGCCATGTTCACCAAATGCACGCCGACCTTCACTTGAAGAGAATTTACACAATTTCTGACGAATGACTGACGATTCTGGGGAATGTCTGTTCGCCGCTTTCATCAACTGTTCGCAACCCAACTGAGATATCAGGTTTTCACTGGGCACGCGAACGATTAGTGAAGGACATGACGGATGCGAACGTCGAAAAAAATGGCAAAGTCGGACATTCATACTTATGATCCAAAAGTTCGTCAAACATGCGCGGGGGTTCGAAAGCCTCGTCAATTGTTTGCGGGAGTCGTTTTTAGTTCAGCGGGAATTTAAAAAAAAGGTTGACGTTTCTTACGAATGTTTCCAGCATCCCAGGTCGTGATTTGCTCGTGATTTGCTTTAGAAAATGTCTAAAAAGCTTCGTCATATGCGCACGACCTAATCACGACGTGCGTGATGTTCGCAAAATCTTCGTGAAACTATAAACAGATTCCGACAATTTGGAGAATGTCCTGCGCATATCTCGCGAAAGCAGTGAAGTACTTCCTGAGAACGTGACTTCGCTAAATAAGCAAAAGGGTGCCTTTCATGTCGAGGCCCAATGCTAACTCCCCTACCGTTCGCGACGATTAATTTGCGAATGTCACGAAGTATTCCCGAACTACTCGCGAGCTACATACGAACCAAATCCGACGCTTTCACGAATGTTTGGCGAATATTTTCGCACACAATATTCTCACGAACGTTTGGCGCATGTTTGGCGGCAAATCCGCACCACTTGACGTCTGGCCTATATAAAGCGCATGACCGATGTGTCTGACTTCAAACTGCTTGTAGACAGCGAACTATTCACTTTTTCGTCGTGTATGTGGACTGGCCATAGTTCGGCAATGCTTCACACGACACTCGCACATAAGATGTGAGAACTATGCACAAATTGCGCAAGAGTGGTTTACGGCTTCATTGTCGAGACACATTCGGAGAAAACTTGTTGGAATTTGCGAATTTTTTCGGCATTCGCCTCCTTCGTGAATCGTTCGCGTTCCCCATGAAAACCAACTTTAAAGGGAATCTTGAGTTCTGGGAAGGGTGAAAAATAATTTGTGACCTTTCTCATTTCCTTTATGTCAGTTTGGAAGAACATCATAGTAGAAACATGTTCCGGAAATGATTGCTCTTCGAATGCTCTTGTATTCGACATATGACTAGAAATAGCTGAAATGTACGGGCCGTACATTCATGCTACTTGTGTTTGTATAGTCCCATATACTCATTTCTGTGAGCAGTACATGTGCTTTTCTTTGAGATTTGGTCAATATCTTGTTTACACAGTATACAATTCTTATGTAACATGGTCAACCTTTCCCAATTCCTATGAGCCAGTTTCTTTCACAATGTAATTGCATGACCAGATCTCTACTTTATCTTTAAACGTGAGTCGATCAGCGAGATACCTAATAAAGGAAAGTTTAGTCAGAACAACACATCCTGACAGTGGTGTATCTAGGGATTAAGGCGCCCGGGGGGAAATTCCCCCACCCCCGCTTCGATCCTGCCCCTTCCACAACTATACCGTGACATGCGACAGTGCAAAGCGACCGAACAGTTGATTTTTATTTTTATTTTTTAACCCTCGTAAACGCAAATTCTTATAAAGGCCAAGTCCACCCTAATATCAAGTTGATTTGAATAAATGGAGTAAAATTAAACAAGCGTAACAGTGAAAATTTCACTGAAATCAGATGGAAAATAAGAAAGTTACTGCATTTTGAAGTTTTGCATTATTTCATGAAACAGTGATATGCATAGCATGGGCGGTATGCAAATGAGTGAACCGATGATGTCACACACTCACTTTTCCTTATGTATTTTATTATATGAAATTTCAAATATTTCAATTTTTATAGATGAGATAATAAAGAATCCCTTCCTTGTATGAAAATAAGTTAAAATAATGATGATTTTACATGTTCCATATGGAGTCAAACCATGTTTTACATTATTGGAGCAAAAAAATGTAATATATATTATTTCATATAATAAAATACATATGGAAAAGTGAGTGCATGACATCATGTTATGCATATCACTGTTTCATGAAATAATGCAAAACTTCAAAATGCCGTAACTTTCTTATTTTACATCCGATTTCAATAATATTTTCACTGTTATGCTTGTTTAAATTTACTCTATTTATTCCAGTCAACTTGATATTAGGGTGGACTTGGCCTTTAAATATTACCAAAGAAAAATTTGCAATGGAGCACTGGAATTGAGTTAAGGAGTTCCGCATTTTGAACACTGGTCAAATTTTTTTCTAGTCACTGCTTCCTCCTATGGGGCCCAAAATTAACGAAAACACTGGATAAACATGCATATAGTCAATAAATTCAACAAGCAAAACGATTGTGCGCCGTATTTAACAAGAGGCTGAGGGTACGTTTTGTAATGGAGAGCAAAGCAACAAGAAATACATTTCCCCCTGCAAATTTTGAACCCTTTAAAAACGCTGTTTTGGTCGCGAAATTTCGTGAACCTAAAGCAACTTCCTGGGACCCTTGCCCCCTTCCACCATGTTTTAGTCAATGTAAAAATAATTTTGTACTTATGGTTATGAGAAAAGAATGAATGTGTTTTGAATCTGAAATCTGAATCTGAACTTATACGAGGTAGTAAAGCTACCGACCATTATCCTGCAGATTGGGGGGGGGGGGGTAAAATCCTTAAATATCATTATTTCCCCCTTTCTCCCCTCTCTCTCTTTTGCGTTTTAGCGCACCCTTAAATTTCCACCTCGTGCTCGTGCCCCCGCCCCGCCCCTGTTGATGTCCCACTGATGACAACCGCACACACATAATGTCATTTTCATCGCGGAAATGTGCCAAACCCCGAATATCGATAAGATCAGCAATTAAAGCACATGATTGAAACAAATACATAATGAACTTTGAACTAAAATATCAATCTCACAACATGAACAGTCGCTCCATATTTAGTCTTACTTTGAACAGTGACTTTACTTGCACTTTACCGGAAGAGGCCATTGCACCACTGCGAAGTAGGGCTTTGTGTTCTTAGTCGTTTCTACATGCTCTCCCTTTATATGTTTGACTGCAGTATATACATACTTGTCTTTGAAATTGTAAGTATAAAATTGATAATAACACGTTTGGATTATGTTTCAGTGATTGATAAAGTACTTTCATCATAATTCATGACGACGATGTATTGTGTCATGTTGGAGTATGTGGCAGAAAGACAGGTATTAAAGGAGAATTAACCTCAAACAATAAAGACGATAGTGTTCAAAGGTGTTATTTATTCCTACTTGTTAGACTATATGGCTTCGCGTCAAAATATACGAGATCGATACGAATCAAGATTTTCTGAGCAACATTTATCATCTGCTAGCAATATGTATCGTCTGCTAGCAATATGTATCGTCTGCTAGCAATACATGGGGGCTGCCATTTTTTTTATGTGTACAAGAAGATTTTCTTAATCCAAATGCCCAATTGCCTTTTTCAAAATTAAAAACCCATTTGAGATTAAAAATATAGAATAGATATGTCAATTTATTTTTAAACTGAAGATTTCCTTATATATTTCTGTTGTAAATCGATATTCGCTTAATATAAATCTATTTTCTAGATACTGTGACGCAATGGACGGAGCAAATTAATTCAAATTTTATGGATGCTTCTTCCCTGAGCATCTATAGCGGCAAAATATGCATTCACCTGCTTTCGGATAATGGGACTTGAAAAGTCAGAATGCATGCTGCATATATTATGTTCTGCTCTGTTTGGCAAACCCAAGAAAATAGATTTTTGTTAAGCAAAACCAGACAATTTAAAAGTATCATTATAAAGATTTAATTTTTATAAATCATGTAAACACCCACTTTATATTTTTCGTCACATATGGGATTTTAGGTAATGAAGAAAATCAATTTAGGTCTTGGATGCAAAATATCTTCCTGACCGGAACATTTCTCAATGGTTCATGTACAAATCCAAATCAGCAAGAAAATGGCAGCCCCCATGTAAATGAGTAGGAGACGATACCGGGTGTTGGAATATCTTTATTTATACCCTTTTCTGATATCTTATTAGAAAATGATTTAGGCCAATAAGTAGGAATATATTACACCTTTCAATATAAGTAAATTTGTACTCAGGGGTTAATTCTCCTTTAACACAACACGGCACTTCATGGTTGAGGGGTACAATTCACGAACATATTTAAATATTTTAAAGGCATTCGGTAACTTTGTGGAGGTTTGATTTAATAAATTGTTGAATTTTGATGTCTGTCTTGTATAATGATGTTCAGAAGGATAAATAAATAGCCAGGCATAGAAAGGTTTTCAAATATATAATGCTATTATTAAGATATATATGACAGAATACTCCCATTTACGAAAGCGCATGGCCATACGCTTTAGTCTAACACTGAGTCTATGGGGGGAAATATAGTGTCCCTATAATAAAGGAAAATACCCTTTTTACATAAAAGTGCCCCTCTTTTTCTTTTCTAAGAAGTGCCCTATTACCATGTGTCAAATATCCCTCTTCCCCTTATAACCCCTGCTAGTACCCATTTCTAAGTGCCCCCTGACTGTGATCAGTTGTTGGGTTTATTTGGGGAATGCCCATTTTTAGGGGGGAAAAGTACCCCTGCGACCCTGAACAGTGTCCTGTCATCATGTCTGACATTTTCCAGTATTCAATCAGAAAGCGCCACATTTATTTTGATACTTGCCCCTTTTCTTTTTAAATAAGTGTCTTAACTCCATTTCCCTTTTAAATGACAGCCCCTTCTATCCAACACACGACTGCAACATAGTATGATTTAGTTATATCTTGGACCATATAAATATAAAAAAATATTATCTTGTCCAACATTCTTCGACATAAATCATGATTAGGTAAACAAGACTCACCGAATACTCTTGGCATGTTAAATCAGGTCTTTCTGAAAATAACTGCTGGACTATTCCATCTTGCAACTCAGTATTTCATAGTTCATGACAAACTACCTTAGACATCGAAATTTGCAGAGTGGAAAAATTTGCTCGGGTACATGTGAAAGTAGAGCAGTTTCCGCTGCATGAACATTTGATCAGCTTCGGCAAGCTTTCAGGTTGTCAAGAACAACATTCGTTTGAAAGGTATGCATAAAATATGCATACATTGCCGAAGCGATATTTCACATTATCCTCCAAAATTATTGTACCTTATCAAAAGTATTTACCTTACACAATCTAAACGATTATCTCAACTTAAGTAGTTACATAAGCCATTGAAAAAACCACTTCAAATTCGTTATGCTTGATAGTTCAACAAAATAAGCACATAAACACAAACATTTGTTAAAAAAAGAGTGGAACGAAACACATCCTTTGTACTGAAAATCAATTTCACTTTCAATCTTCCACTTTCAATAGACATGATAGAGATGTAATAAATGAATGAAAATTCAGATATTATTTACTGATTAGATTATAAAACGTGGTTGATAAGGAGAAGAAAAAAAGAACTACAGCAGGAGAACAAAATTATTTGGTGGCAATTATGACTTGGTTGGTAAAATCATGGACCATATAGGGTTCATGGTAAAATAAATAACAAACAAACAGGAATAGAGGAGTAATGTCCTTCACCAATTGTGAGATCACTTAATAACAGTATTCACAATTCAGCATTTTTATTGAAGGAGGGCAAACGGAGATTATGTCAAAATCAAAGTATCCTGCATATTTCCCCTTGAAATATTCATGAAAACCAAATTACTATGTTAAATAATGTATTCAGATTGTGACCCTGATAGGATAATAGACATGATAAACGACCTGTATAGAAATGACTGCTGGTATACATTGTACAGTTTAGTTGTAAACGTCTCGCATACAAAATAATAATATACACGGTTGTTTCATATTGTAGACACGATCAGTTCAGAATCATTTAGTCTTTGACTAGCTGAAGGCAAAACATTTGTAAGTTAGTGTCAAACACAAAGGACACTTTATGATCACTCTTTTTAAACGTACTGGCAGGTGACAAAACCATTCTGGTATGGATTGCTAGCTTCTTCATGCACAATCTATACATGTGTAAGTTGTTTCAGTATCTCATAAGCAACTAGCATGTCTGTAAAACAAGCCATCGTAATAATTATAATTCTCCATGAAACTTTACATCAACGAATTTCGGGTTTTTAAAATGAAATATGTGTATGCACATTCATAGCAATCAAAATGAAAATTTGCAGTTTACATATTAGCTCATCAATTCCCGGAAATACATTCATTTACTTTTAAAAGGTTATGATTGGCTATACATAATGTCTCTGTACTCTTTACCATGATCCTCTGTTATTAAAACAAGCATCATGGCGAAGTGACATATACCTCGATATCATATTGTGTTGATTTATGCTTTTTGTTTCGAAAGAATATTTTTTATTTCATTGAATATTGATGAAAATGTATATTTTAAAACCTTTTTAGCAGCTTAAAAAATTAAACTGTCAATATCTTGAAGTCATGTTTTCTATATGTATTCTTTTTGAAAGAAAAAAAATAAGAGCAATTGCTACACAGCACAAAATGGAACTGAGGAAGCATAGTATCTGAGCACAGAGACATTTCCCCTGTTAATCATGGAGATGGTCCTTTAAAAACAAGTTTACCATACACAAATTAACAGGTATCTCAGCTTATATGAATACTTTAATAAATAAGCTTTTGAAAAACATATAAGACTCATGTTTCAATCTCATTACGCCTGAGAGTCAGAATAAAATTAGCATATATGTGATATCAAGATGTACATGTTCTGATAATATGATTTGGTACTAAAAAGAAGAAGAAAACAAGCAAGAAAGAAAAAAAAAAGAGTACTGGCCTAAAGTGAACAGATCACTTTGCATTTTCCCATTCCAGCATTTAAGAAATGGAAATAAACTGAAATTATCAAGTGAGATCAGAGGATCCCTTCATAAATCACCAAGTCAAAAACTTGTTGTAATCAGATTAAAGATACGCAGTGCATATACAAAAAAAAAAAAAAAAAAAAAAAAAAAAGATACACGCTTCGGCGAACACTGTTTTTGTCCAGAGTGTGAAAAATGGCCTGCGCCAAATTGAAAGAAGAGGGAAAATTAGACCAGCAGTCCGCAGAAGTGCACCCATTCAAACAAATTGTTCTCTTACATAAATTTATGCTCATGTTATGATAGTCTAGGAACTTTGTCTCAATATTCTATCATAATTTTAATGATTTTGATGTGTAACTTGTTCTTGCACTCCTTCTCTCATTCTTTATCTCTCCCCTCCCCTTCCCCCTCTTATCAGCCCCCTTTCTCTCTCTCTCTCATTCTCTCCTCTCTCTTTCTATCATTTCTTCTCTTCCTCTCTCTCTCTCTTTCTCTTTGTCTATTTTCTTCTCTCTCTCCCTCTCTCCTTTTTCTTTCCCCTCTCTCTTATTTCTCTCTCCCTCTCATTCCCCCTCCCAAGAGTTACTGGAAGAAAAGAATATTATGATATGAACCAAATATACAAATAGATCCAGTTTTTATACTAACAAAATAATCTTTAACTGTATCAAAATTTTGTTTTCAATCATGTCAATTGATTACAACTATTACTGACAGGGTAACGGATTTATAGATGAAGCTGTGCTTTGTTTTCCTGCAGTCGTTTCTCCTCATTTCTCGCCACTACGGTTGACATCAGAATACCTTTCCCTTAAGATTGTGAGTATCAAAGTTGATCATATCTGTTATGAATATGTTACAGTGATTGATACAGTTCTTTCATTATAAATTACCATGATGCATTTCGTGATATTGGAGTACGTGTCAGTATGACAGCTATACTAAACCCAAGATGAAAAATAACCTTTGAGGGGTACATTATGAACATATTTTAACTTGAATGAATTTTACATATTTATACAACGGCCTTATTGCAGGCAGCCGACGTGTTGTCCATATTTCGAAAATATTAGTGAAGGGTGTCTTTGTAGTGACATCTGAACTTAGATAATCGTCAAAATGCCCCAAAGACTGTCGGTCTAGTGGTCTGTCGGTCTGGTGGGCATTTCAGAAAATGTAAAAGTTGAAGTTTATTTGCACTCAAACTTTTAATTTTGCTTTTGAGTATTGCAGTTAAGTTCCTTGTATATCCATGTATATTATCTTTGTTTTATTTTGTTTTTGTTGTCGTTGGTTAGGTTTACGATCATCTCGAGTAATATAAAATCAGTATTCAATAACTACAGACCAAAGTCCAAGAGTATTTTATCTGTGTTACATATCAACAGAATAATGTATCTACTATCTTTGACTGATACATGTGACCCATGCATGCCATACCTGGGGAAAACGTTGATAAACGGGTACTACAAGGTTCATGGATCCCCACCCTCTATCCATTCTCCATTTTCACTATTACATTCCTTTTGTTATATTTTCTATTATTCATTCGTTTCCCCGCTCTCTCTCCCTCCCTCTCTCGCGCTCTCTCTCTCCCTTTCTCAATCTCTCTCTCCTGCTTTTTATACAGGTGAATACCCTAATCAGCATGGCGGATAAATTCAGCTCTGCAGAAAACACATGTGAAGGAGACGACTGTGAGGCGATCACAGATGTGACGTACTACGTGAAGGAGAAGAAGACGCTCTGCAAGGACTGCGCCTCCAAAGAGAAATGCATCGGGAAAGCAAGAAAGGGTGGGCCAGATCTTTACTGTGAGAAACATGATGAAGAAATCAAATTGTATTGTAAAACACATGGTGTAGCTTTGTGTTATTCATGTGCAATGATAGATCACCGTCAGCAGGATTGCGTACAACAGGATATTGAGGGCGCTATCATGGAAAATAAAGCGAAGCTAAACGGTTTGAAGAAAAAGGCAACGGACAAGTTACAGTTCTGTCGACTTCATGGAGATCAGATTCACCAGTGTAGACAAGATACGGACAAACATTTGCAAGCGATTAAAACTGAAGTTGATTCGGTCATCGAGGAGGCGATCAAAACAGACCAAGACAGAGAACAGGAAGATGCTGCCAAAATCGACCAGGAGATTGATGAGAAGAATCACAAACTCCAAGAAGAGATTCAAAAGATCAATGACGAGATTCGAAAGAACAATGAGGAGAGAGAGAAGCGACATGAACTAAACCACACAAATGCTGAGAAAAGAAGAGAACCAATGGACCATAAACAACGCGATCTTCATACTGACATTCAAAGCGTCGCTGAAGAGGTCGAGAGAAAGATTGGCGAGTTCGAGAAATCATGGAAAGATGACACGAAAAACACAGAGAAAACAATGCAGACAATTGACACAGTACTCGAGGACGATAAAAATGTAGTCAAAGACGGGCATCGTGTGAACAAAGCAGTGGCGGATGAACTAGAGAAGCCACTGGATGAGGGTGGGGTGAAACATATCACTCGTACTGTATCAGGTGTGAGGTTTGTGAAGGGTGCTGGGAGAGACAAGTATAATGGGAGGACTGATGGGTATGATGGGGAGTGGAGGCTCATTAATATAATCAATGTCACAGATGAAATAACATGCCCGGTCATTGTAGGATGCATAAATGAAAACAATGCGATCATCACAGATTTCCCATTCTATGGAGATGGAGTACATGTAGGTAGCGGAGATACAGCTATGTTAGATATGAACACTAAACACACTCAGAGAAGGATAACCACTGACGGCGGTACATGGGTTACGTCCTGTGCATTGCTGAATGATGACAAGGTAGTATGCGGTAAAGTTGGCATATGTTGTACAGGAGACAGTTTGACTGGATACATCAGTGTGTATGACAGACAGTGGAACCTGATCAATGACGTCACAATACCAAGAAACACGACGGACGATAACACATGGGTGGATGTTGCTGCTGACCAGGATGGGATGATCATAGCTGCTGAGGTGGGTCAGTCTAAGATATACGTCATCAACCCAGCTGATGGTAAGATTATCAATACTGTCACATGTAAAGAGAATATATGGATGAGAGGTGTGCTGACATCAGGTCACATCATCGCTCAACCCTACCCAGTAGATCACAGAGTGTTCATCATCGACAGAGAGGGTGCTCACAGGGAAATCCCCCACAGTAATGAAATCATCAATGTCTGCATCGATCCTATGACGGACGACCTCTACGTAGTGACAACAGATGATGAGTACAAGACGTGTGTGATTGATCAGGTGATGAGTGGGGGTGATATGAAGAAGAGAAGAGTAGCATCATTTCCTCTATCAACCAAATTGACGGATGAAGATGTGCGGTTGGCTCATCTTTTATCTTCTCATGTCATTGTTACGTCATCAGGGAAGATGATTGCTAGTGATGGAGAAAATATTTTCACGTTCAAAAAGATGTTCATGCTCTAAACTCACTTGTAAAATGGATTTTGATGTTTACGTTTTACTCCTGCTACGCGCAAGAAGAAAATCAAACTACACGCTTGTATACATAGATAGATAAGCTCAGTTTTCTTGTACTTTTTCTCCATATTTTCTATTCACTCGTTTACTTGTACCTTAAATACATATACATGTATAATTGTTTCCATAACGATGAAAAACTCGCGTACAAAATACTTTGATAGCCTCATATCCATTGAACTTATAGTCGAAGATAGGAATGTAATAATGTTTTAAGCAAAGGCAGTATGATGATTCAATTTAAATTCTGGCCATTGAGTGCATTATCAATGGCATTATTTAGCTTCAATGCTGTATAATGCTTGAGTCGTGTTTGCAGTACATGTAAATAGTAACAACAATCATTTGCTCTACGACCTGCTATTATTTGACAAAATATTCAGATATGATGAATTAAAGTTAAAAATCTATGTATTATATCAGTAAACATCTGACAATGCTAAAGTGTAAGTAGCATAAATAGTAGCAAATAATTCAAATTAACATGAAGAAGAAGAAAAAAAAAAAAAAAAAACTATACGTCATCTTCGAAATGGTATTGTGCATAACAGCCTTGCTGCAAACAATCTTCTTGCTAATTTGAAGTTCAGACTTCTGGAGTAGCCCTCCTGGTGGCGGCTTAGTTAGCGAGATGTTTTATTATCATTTTTGTAAAGAATAATTTTGTTTGTGAGTGCGAGTGCGTGTTTGTGTGTGTGTGCGTGTAGGTGTGTACATGTTTACGCATTCAAACCGATGGCATCGAACAAAGAGAACAATGGGTCATCAGTAGTAATAGGTCATCGGTTGTCAACAATAATTGGTGAGGTTTATTCTGTGACGCACTTCAATAGTGGAGTCATCGGTTGAAATTCGAACAATAATATAGAAAATATAGATGCGTGTGGGTGTATATGTGTGTGGGTGCGTACCAATAGAGGTATACTTGTGTGACTAAATGGACAGGCAAACACAATAGATGCCTTTATTCCGTCAGGCTTGTGTCGCTTTTTTTGCTGCTTGTGTGGCTATTTGAACAATAGAGAGAACAAAGGGAAAGACACACAAGTATACCTGTGTGAGTATGTGTGTGCGCGCGCGCGCGTGTGTGTGTACTGGTGTAGGGCAATATAGGGCAAAGTCAAAAGTGAAAAGTTGCAGAATGCATTCCTATTGTTCACACTGAGTTCTTAACTGGAATGAAAGGTTTTGTTTCTTTGGTTTTGTTCCTTTTGGTTTGTTTAATTTTGTATTAGGTGTGCATGTTTCTGCTGTAATCCCTTGTTTGGTGGACAAATATTGTTTTCAGTGATTTTGAAGTGGAATTATTCTTTTGTTTTAAGATGGAATGTGTTTTAATCAGCAACTGATTGTGATAACATTAATATTGTGTTTTGGTTTCATGCAGAATATTGCAAGTTTCCACCTTAGCAGTACACAACTGCGGTGGGGAAAAAAGTCTCCCCTCAGCAAATTATCTCATTTTCAGCCATGTGGTATCACAGAAACATAAGCAACACAAACTCTCCTCTTCTCTTGGATTGCTTTTCACTTCAACAAGCACATTCCCCTTTCTTGATGTGAACTCATGTTCTTTAACTCTCTCTCCCCTCTCTAACGAAACAAAAACAAACACAAATATACAAATTTGCAAATGACAAAATGTTTGGCACTTTTTATTGAGTAACATGCACATCAAATGTGGAATAGCAAAGGATCAGAAGTTCAGTAGCGAGTAGAAGATCCGAATACAGCTACGACAGCCTGGCATCTCCTCATCATGCTTGTCACCAGCCGCGTGATGCGTTGTTGTGGGATGAGGTTCCACTCTTCGATAAGGATCTGTCGCAACTCAGCCAGTGTAGTGTGATCTGTCACTCTGGCGCGTACAGCACGGCCAAGCTGGTCCCACAGGTGCTCGATTGGGTTCAAGTCAGGGCTGTTCGCAGGCCAATCCATCCTCGTCACTGCCTCCTCCTGCAGGTATTCGGTGATGATCCTTGCTCTGTGTGGGCGGGCGTTGTCATCTTGGAAGATGGCGTTTGGTCCAAGATTGCGCATGTATGGGACATCAACGATGTTAAGCTGTGTCTTTCCCTCAGCAGATATGCCACCCCACACCATAACACTGCCTCCTCCAAACGCTGTTACCCGGTCGATGCAATAGACAATAGCCAAGATAGCCATTCAATTTGCAACTTTTCACTTTTGACTTTGCCCTCTATTCAGGGGTGCTGTGCATTCAAGGATGACATAACCATTACAAATGGGGCATGGATGTGAAGGGGGATAAATGAACTTTCCAATGATCTAAAAATCAAGAATGATTAAAAAGCCGCCAAAAAGATATCAAGGCTTAAAGTTGAATTGCAGAACTTTTTTTGAGGGGTTTATAACAATATAACAATAACACACGCCCTCATGCGCCGGGGTATTTTCTCTACCCAAAGTTTATATGAATCCTTATAGGCCCCTACTGCAATGGGTGAGGAGATGATTACAAATATCTCGGAGTAAGTATACTATAGGCAGATGGAACACGGAGGAATGTAGTAGAAGATTGAGGTCAAATACGTCAAAAGAGTTGGAAATTTGTTCAGATCTAAACAACTCGAGCTATCAATACAAGGGTAATAGTCCTTTTGAGGTATCCGATACAGGCATAGGGGAGTGGAACCAAAAGAGGAGTAAATGGGAATTAATTAACCCTTCATAAAAAATACCAAAAAAAAAAAATTGAATTGAATAGATGCAGACAAATCAGAAAAAAAAAGTCTAAGATATACGTCATCAACCCAGCTGATGGTAAGATTATGAATACCATCACGTGTAAAGAGAATATAGTAATGCATGGTGTGCTGTCATCAGGTCACATCATCGCTCAACCCTACCCAATAGGTCACAAAGTGTTGGTCATGGACAGAGAGGGTGAACAAAGGGAAATCCCCCACAGTAATGCAATCATCAATGTCTGCATCGATCCTATGACGGACGACCTCTACATCGTGACAACAGATGATGGGCGCAAGATTTGTGTGATTGATCAGGTGATGAGTGGGGGTGATATGAAAAAAGAGAAGTGTAGCATCATTCACTCTGTCAACCAGACTGACGGAGGCAAAAATTGCGGTTGTCTCATCTTCTATTTTCTCACGTCATTGTTGCGTCATCAGGGAAGATGGTTGCTGGTGATGGAGACAGCATTCTCACATTCAAAAAAATATTCAGGCTCTAAACTCACTTGTAATGGATTTCGATGTTTGTGTTTTATTCCTGCTACGCGCAAGAAGAAAATCAAACTACACGCTTGTATACATAGATAGATAAGCTCAGTTTTCTTGGACTTTTTTCTCCATATTTTCTATTCACTCGTTTACTTGTACCTTAAATACATATACACGTATAATTGTTTCCATAACGATGAAAAAAGTCGCGTAAAAATACTTTGATAGCCTCATATCCATAATAGTCGAAGATAGGAATGTAATAATATTTTAAGCAAAGGCAGTATGATGGTTCAATTTAAATTCTGGCCATTGAGTGCATTATCAAGGGCATTATTTAGCTTCAACGTTGTATAATGCTTGAGTCGTGTTGCAGTACACGTAAATAGTAACAACGATCATTTGCTCTAGACATATGCTATTATTTGACAAAATATTCAGATATTTGGAGGAAATGTTAAAACACTAAAATCTGAATGATGAAGTACAGTTATAAATATTTATTATAATATATGTATTATATCAGTAAATATGTGAGAACGTTTACGTGTAAGTAGCATAAATATATAGTACCAGGTAATTTCAAGAATGAAATTTTACCAACTGCACCCCTAATTACAATACATTTCCTTGACCACGTATTTATCTCTATTGGAATTGTGTTTGACATGTTCATTGTATAAAATACATGAAACGGACTACCTTGTTTACATTTAAATGTTGAATTAACATAAGTGATTGGTAGAAATTTCCTTATGCTTTTCTCAGTTTGTCTTATAATTATTGAATTTGCTCGACGCCTTGAGGCAAATCAACATCATTTTCTTCATATCAGTATGCCACAAGACATTCGAGTCATCCTTCTCGGCTTCTGCAGTCTTTCTTAAATCTTCTGAAAGTAAAGTCACCTTTATAATTTTACTTTTACATGCATTTTCGTAACATGGCTGTAATAATGAAATACTACTGTAACTACTTTCGTTAACATAACCGTTACTTCTATCGTAACCAGTTGACATGTAGAGGTGATGTGGTTAAGGGGATAAGTCTCCGGATTTTGAACCGCAAGGTACGAGGTTCGAATCCCTGGTCCAGCTCTAATGTCCTTTGGCAGGACAACATTTTACCTTTGCCACAATCGACCCAGTGAGGTAAATGCGTACCTAACAGGAAATAATTCTTAAAAAATGATTGAGGGCTGAAATGCCAGCCCGGCTAAAATCCAGGGTAATATTAATCGAGCGCCAGGATTGGCAATGTGCCAGCCACGAGCGCTGTATAAAGGAACACATTACACATTACACATTATTATCATCAACATAAATATTTCATGTCCACATGCCATATTTTCAAATACTTTTTCAACTGACTTTAATACAATATCGTTTAAAGTTCTGCATTTGTTTTTAGTGTCCTGTGTAAATGTACTATGTTGCCACTTTTGCTATCTTGATGTATATATCTACATTTTGATAAATATATTTTCGATTGTGATCATTATTTACATAGTTTTAAACATTGTATAATACAACAAGATGGATAGGTATACTTTTATCATTATTATGCCATATAAGAAAAACAAATAACTTACATGTATGTTTACCATAACTATTTCTTATATCTTGAAAAGAAATAAAAAATGTCTGATAACAGTTTCCTTCCATGATAATTATACATTATATATATATATATACATGCTTATTGTTATGCTATAATATATCAGATTTCTATAATAGGCTACTATTAACTCATTGCACAAATAATATTAATGTGAAAATGGGGTACAATTTTAATATCATGAGTGTATAACAAAGGCGATGTAGAAGTTGACTTGTGTCTACTTGTTTCATCCTTGGCTTAAGACAATAACATGGAATGAATATGCACAGGTTTAATTTAATCAACCCATTAGCTATGGAAACCAGATGGTCTGTGTATTAAGCCTTTAACATATTCCTCCCGATCGAGTGGATGATATCCAAGCCTTGTTTTGGTATATGTATGTACAATATTGGATTGGGTGTCATATAGGTTGACAAACTATAGGTTTTCCCGGTCAATTTCGCAGATTTGTCATTCAATTTGATAAGGGAGTCATTCAAATTCGCGAAAAAGATTTGTGCCATGAAATTTATCATTCAAATTCATTTTGAGGTCATTCAAATTCGCACTTCGGTAAAGACATTTAGCGTTTACATCATTCAAATTCGCTACCTCGCTTGGAAGCGTCTTTTCGAGCATTCAAATTCGCACGTGGGCATTCGAATTCGTAATGAGTTCATTCAATTTAGCATGTATTTAGCGTTTGTGTAATTTGGTCATCTATTCAAATTGGTTCATGGAAGAAGGCGTGATCAGTCACTGTGTATTCATTGACGAGTGTGGCTACAACATATGGACCAGGCGGTCATTTGGAAGGGCTGCTCGAGGAGTCCCGGTTCGCCGAGTTGTCAATCGTCAACGTGGTAAGAACTGTAACGTCACCTGTGCCGTGTCGGGAGAGATTGGCCTTGTTCACCACACCATATCAAACGAGACCGTAACGAGAGACTCTTTCGAAGAGTTCTTGGCTGCAACAGTTCGTGAGTGTGTCAACCTCTTCCCGGCAGACGAGGCCATCTTTTTGGTGTACGACAATGCGCGGCCACATGTTCGTGTCCAGCTCCCAGTTGACGTCGACACACGGATCAGCCTCAAACTCCTTCCTCCGTACTCACCCTTCCTGAATTTCACCGAGATGGCCCATTCGGCGTTCAAGGCTGCCGTCAAGCAAGACCTAGCCCGAGCTGAGTGGCAGCAGAGAGTTGGTGACCGAGAAGCTGCAGAAGGAGAAGGGATGACCATGCAGGAATGGCGACCCCATCTTGTGCAGCAAGTCGCAAGACGCAACATCGACGCCATCACCCAAGTAAAGTGCGCGCGCTGGTATCGGCATACTCGAACCTACCTTCCGAGATGCCTCGACCGCCGGGAAATAGATGGCTGAATCATGCTGGAACTCATCATGTTCGAACTTTCATAATCTGGACTCTAAGTTACAATGTTGAATTACTTCCCTATCCCCAATGCGAAAAAATTAAATGAAATAAAGAGATACATTGCCCAATATGACATAGGCCTACTATACAAAGGAAACATTATATATATAACATAATTCATGATAACTACATGTACGTTATGAATAACATTTTTCAGAGTATACATTGACAGCCAACACAGTGACACACTCACTATATATATATATAGTTAGACATGAAAAAAAAAGATTATGAAAAAGAATAAAAATCAATCAAGAAAATAAATGAAAAAAACAAGATTATGAAAAAAAATAAAAATCAATCAAGAAAATCTGCAATTCTGCAGGCACTATAAACGTTAGAAATGAAGAACAAAAAATTCCTAGAACTAATTTCAAAATGATGATAAATCAGAAGAAAATAAAATAAAAATAATAAATCAGAAGAAAAATTAAAGAATGTTATTGATTATAGAAAAACACACCCATGTGTGCAGAAAACTCATAAGGAAAGAATGAAAATACCAATTAATTATCAACTGACAAAATTTACTGGAACTACATTTGATTTTGAATGCTCAACGTGTTAAGTTGAATGATCCGAAATGAAATTGAATGCTGGAATAACAGTATTGCGCAATTCCCTTGCCATTCTTTGCTAAATTGAATGAACGTTTTGCGAACTAGGTGCATTTAGTGCGAATTTGATTGACAAAAACTTAGATTCAAATGACATAAATACAAATTCGAATGATATGAAAATGAATTTGAATTACAAATCGGCTGTGCGCGACCTAAATCCTTGAAATTGAATGCACGCAAAATGAAATTGACTGACGATCTTACGAAATTGACCGGGAAAACCTATATTATTTTGGTATATGTTGTTGTAATAATTTCCTTTTTTTTTCAATGAAAATGCAAATATATAAAGAAATACAAGTTTGTACATTTCTTCATGGCAGGTTCGTACATTATAACCAGCTAAAGGTTGGATTGAAAGCAACAATGTACACAATAACATATCATAACATTGACTATATGAGGTGAACAAATATCACGACTGTTCTTCCTTCTTTAAAAGAAACTTATTTCCATAATTTGAGATACTGGCCTATATCCCACCCTAGATCATTTCTTGTATAGAAGATGACAAGGGATGACAAAAGAACATGCTTGATAATATCATTGATCACCATCCTTAGTCTGACGTCACATTTTATGTAAATTAATAAAAGAATCTGATGTAACAATTGTTTTTATATACATGTATGTATCTATTATAAAACATTTTACAGAAATATAACACATGATGTTGATGATTATTGTTGCGACGTATATACTTCTTAATCAGTTTGGTCTCATTACTTTCATCCTTTTTAATTACAGTAAAACCTTTCCTGTATCATTTCATTGGTAACCTGCATGCACTGTGGGTTTATTGAATGACTATGATTATTTTTTTTAAATAAAAATGTTTTTCTCTGCCCACTATGCTTATCCTGATCATGTACGATATTTCATCCTCAATAAAAGAATTCTCGTTATTCTAAAACAGATCCACTAATACTCGTTTTGTGCGTTGTTGCCTGTTCTCTTTCATTTCCATATTAAACACGATCGTAAAGGCTTTCAAACAATAATCCTACGGTAATTTCGAAAGCCTTGCCCATCTCATAATGTAAGGTGTGAACATAACAATGACGTATTACATAATCACGATGATCCTAACATGATTCATTTAGGACACACAGTGGGGTATAGAATTGCAACTGAGTTGATTTTTCGAAAGTCTTTGCCATCGTGTTTATATAGCATATTGAAATATAATTTGTATACTTTATTCTCAGTCTGACCTAGGGCTGTTACAATAATTCTGCATTCTCCTAATATTATACTGTAACTATAGTCAATTGGAAAAGTTTAAGACCATCGATACAAAATGCATTAACATGAAGAAGAAGAACCAAAAAATTAAAATAAAACAAGTCATATTCGAAATGGTATTGAGCATAACAGCCTTGTTGCAAACAATCTTCATGCTAATTTGACGTTCGGACTTCTGGAGTAGCCCTCCTGGTGGCGGCTTAGTTAGGTTTGATGCTTTATTATAATTTTTTTTTAAAAGAATTATGTTTGTGTGTGCGAGTGTATGCGTGTCGGTGTGTCTGTGTGTACCAACAGAGGTATACTTGTGTGACAAAATGGACAGTCAAACACAATAGATGCCTTTATTCCGCTTTTTTGCTGCTTGTGTGGCTTTTTGAACAATAGAGAGTACAAAGGGAAAGACACACAAGTATACCTGTGTATGTATGTGTGCGTTTGTTTAGCATTATGTCCGAGGACATTTTCGGACAGAGAACAAAAAAAAAAAATCATGACAACAATGGTCCTCGGAAGGCGGACAATAGTCCTCGAACGTCGAACAATGAATTTACGCCCACATGCGTCGAGATATTTTCTCTACCCAAAGTTCATTTGAATCCTATATAGGGGACCTACTGCAATGGGTGAGGAGATCATTACAAGTATCTAGGAGTAAGTATACTAGAGGCAGATGAAACACGGAGGAATGTAGTAGAAGATTGAGGTCAAATAGATCAGAAGAGTTGGAAATATGCTCAGATCTAAACCCCATTCATGAAATAACTCGAGCTATCAATACATGGGTAATAGTCCTGTTGAGGTATCCGGTACAGGCATAGTGGAGTGGAACCAACAGAGGAGTAAAGGGAAAATAACCCTTCATAAGAACTTGAATTGAATAGAAGCAGACACATCAGAGAGAAGAGAATAGTGACAGTTTGAGACAAAAGAGACAAAGAATAAGAAATTTGGATGTTTGAAAGTTGAGATCACTATGCGGAATCTCCTACTGGCAATTTGGACAATATGCATGATGTCATACATCTGTACATAGAGAACTCTTTCGTTACAAAACGTGTGTACAAAAATTTGATAATACAGCTGAGTTGTGTCCATGATACACTATGGGTAACATCCGTTTCACGATAACAGTTAATAAAAGGGATACTTGAGTAATTTATGAACAAACAAAAGGGAAAAGTTCTCCATGTATTACATCACACAACATGACCGCATTACCAATGCGAGGATCTCCATATCATAAGGGATATCAATTTTTAAAAAAGTCATAACTTCCTTAGTCTTTGTCGGATTTATCTCAAACTTTACTGATACCTTTTTCTGATTTTCTCCTTTCATACAAGCCAATTTTCAATGAGATGATTAAATCCCCTTAATTTTGCGCATTGAACAAAAAGACAAGGAGTAGGCCTACATGTAAATTGACTAGGCACAAGATGTTCTCTCCAAAGTCTGATTCATAGTCAAGGGAGAGTGGAAGATGTGGTCTAACATGAGAACAGATGAGACTCTAAGGTATGAGGAACAGAACCTGAACTGCAGCTATAATTGCTCCACATGAAAGTTCATGGGACACGAAATGTCAGCCTCTTAATCTCGTACAAATGACCCCCCCCCCCCCCCCCCCCGGCCCTTTAAAAATAATGGCACAATTATCTTTTATTCCATCTTGGGAACTGTGTTCTGTTCTTGCTTTATCATCAAAACAAACCAAGAAAGGAACGATGTTGTCAAGTATATACAAAACTTATATACAGGGGTGAAGTTTTGTATCAGTAGCGGTAAAAATGTGTTATTTGCATTTTGAAAACTAATTTGTATATAGGCCTACGTGTCTGTATATATATATATATATATATATATATATAAGAATAACAAAAGTTCTGCTTTGGAATTGTAAATGTAGAGATGAGTAGTACACAAGTAAATATATTCCTTTAAACTCAGAATTTTATAATATGAAGAGATAGGATGAAACCGATGAAGCTGGTCATCAGGTATATTCACAAGCTTTCGGCTCCTGACTTTCTTCAACCTCAAACTTTCACTGATATGTTCTTCTGATTTTTCTCCTCTCATCCAAGCTAATTTTCCATGAAATGGTTAATTCCCCTTTAATTATGCGCAGTGGACAAAAATATAAGAAGTACATGTAAATTGACCAGGCACGAGATGTTCGATCTAAAGTTTGATTGAGAGTCAAGGGAGAGGGGAAGATGTGGTTTAATCTGGAACAGATGAGACTCTAAGGTATGAGGAACAGAGCCTGAAATAAAACTATAATTTGTCAACATTAAAGGGAAATTAACCTCAGCGTATGAATTAGCTTATTTTGAATGGTGTAGTATATGCCTCTTATTTGATACATGCAATTTCATGTAAAAACACAGGATATAGATATAAATCACTATTTTCCAGCCAAGTTATCGTCTGCTAGCAATAATAAGGGGGCTGCCATTACTTTATGTGTACACGAACATATTTTTCATCCCAAGTAAAATTTCCTTCATCGTTAACTTGTAATTGATTTTTAGAGGACAAATATATATTAGATAAAGTCACATATTCTGAAATGTAAGTTTAGTTTTATATATTTTTTAAAAGGTCTTAATTTGTTCATAAAAAATATACTTCATAAAAAATATACGTCAAGGACGGAGAATTGACGTCAAGGACGGAGACAATCGTAACAATACCAAAACAAAGCGAGGAATCTGCTTTACAGGATGGCTATTAGAACTCATGGGTCGTCAATTATCTAGGCCCATGGCCAATAACAATCGTAATACAATCAGAACAAAGCGACGTATCTGTTGTAAAGGTAGGCTATTATCAATGCATATGGTACCTAATGATCCGTGTCATGCACAAAATGGCAGCCTCCATGGAAAGACGTAGCAGACAATAGGTGCATCTAGAATATCACGTGGGGTTACTTGTCCTTTAAAGAACTGTTGATAGAACGGAAGATGTGGTCTAAGCTGTGAACAGATGGAAGTATGAGGAACATTATAATGCTATAATAATTGCTGAACAGTACAGTCCATGGGACGCAAAATGTCAGTCTCTTTATTTCGGACATAATGACCACCAAGCAAAATAAAAACACAGCAACAAACACACACACAAACACACAAACTATGACACACAACACACACACAAACAAAAACAAAACACGAAACATAAATCATGTCGCAATTAAATGTGATTCTATGGTAAGTTTACTTTTCCTTACTGATTTCATTTCGCGTAATTATATTCTTATAGAACTTCAGTGATTTCAAAGAGGTACCCTGTATTTACAACCAGTTGATACCCCAGTCGCACTGACGAGACCGATACCAGATCGATAACAGACTGATAACTTCTGTTTTTGTTTTGTAGCATTCTTTATTGCATTCATTCAGTACAAATGAAAAATCATACATCTTCATTTTTAGTTCATGTACATGACATATTATAAGTAAAGGACATTATATACAGTCTTCAGTAATACATAATATAATTAAATACATGTATAGTACATAATGCACTCAAATCAATTATAATTATTGACTTATCAGCTGCATAAAGGATCTGCTTCATTTCCGTTTCAGCAAAGCGAATACCCTTTATCAAGTTATCTTTTCGAATGCAATGAGTTAGGCATTCAATACATATTAATGAATAAATGAGGAGACAGCGGATCTCCTTGTCTTTAATAAACCCCGTTCTACTTTGAAATAACCGGTTGATTTTCCCCCGTTGAAAACACAACTTTGAGCTTGAGTATATAATATTTTAACCCATTTACTGAACATTGGTCCAAACCCAAAAGATATTAAGCACTTTTTGAAGAAAAAAAAAAGAAATTGAATCGAAAGCTTTTTCAAAGTCTATTGCCAATAGATATCCTGGTTTATTAAAATTTGACGTGTGAACAATCATATTATTGATTAGTTTCATTGTTTCACCAATGTTTTTGTCATTTAAATAACTACTTGATCGACTGACACAATATTACTCAAAATCGTTTTTAATCTTTTAGAAAGTATCTTAGTAAGGATCTTGTAATCTACATTGAGTAAGGAGATAGGCCTATAGTTACTAATACATTTAGGGTCTTTACCATCTTTATGTATAAGTATTATAATTGCTTGTTTTTGAGGAGATGATTTCTTAAATTTGACACCATCATTAAAAGCATTTACGACTAAGTCGCCGAATACCTGCCAAAATGTAATGTAAAATTCTACATTCAATCCATCATTTCCTGGGGATTTATTAAACTGCATTTCTTTTAGAATTTCAATACAATCTCCTTGGTTAATTTTCCCCTCACAGTAATTCCTCTGATTTTCGGTTAATTAGGGTAAGCTCTTAGAGAAAAAAGTTAATGTTCTCATATAATCCTACTTCTGATTCAGCATACAATGCTGAATAAAAAGTTTCTGATTTCCTGAAAATATCACTTATATTTCAACTTTAGCTCTTTAATAACACTTTTTCCCATTGGAAGCTATTAATTGCCGTTTCCTTTTCTCCAGTTTCAAACCGAGATCTGATTTTTACCCTTCATTTTATAATATATACATATAATTTTTTCAATTCACTTTTCTTTTCTTTCCAGATTGTCAGTCAAACCATTGTCCCTAATAATTGTTGGCAGTTGTAGTTCTTTCTCTCAGTTTTAAATTTCTTGCTCTTAACTAGCATGCATTCCCTTTCTTTCCTTGGTTTTTTTCTTGGAGTATTTTCTTGGAAAACTGCGTATTTCCATTTTCATTATAATCCCATAATATTCTGCTCTGGAATTTCTTTAGATAACAAACGTGTTATTTCTTCTTTCATCATTACACAAACTGTTATTAAACTTCCAATAACCTGCCTTTATTGCGGGATTGGTAATATAATTCAGTTTAATATTCAGTTATATTGTTGAGTGATCAGGTGAAATTGAATGTAGTATCGTACTGTCTTTAATCTAATCTACTTTTCATAGAATGTTTTTCTTGGTGATACGTAAATTGTTTCTTCGTGGCATTTCTTAATCTCCATATGTCTATTGCATTATAATCAATTAAAAAGTTTTCAAACATATTACTGAGCTTAGACTGCTTTTTATTAATATTATTTCAAATGTAATCTAGATGCACATCTCTATCAATATTAAAGTTCCCTCCTGTAATAAAAGGCTTATTTTTCTAGGATATGTATAATAGTGCACAAATAGTCTAGTTGTTCCACCTCCTTGCTTCCACCTGGAAAATAAACATTTCCTAGTGTAACCTCTTGAAATTTTTACTCTGTGAAAATGCATCTGTCTTCGGTATCAATAATTGTATTTTCTAATTTAATATTTACTCAACTGTCAAATAATATCATAACGCTTTTACGGTGGTTTGTTGCGTGGCTGTTTATAAAGTTCCCCTCGCACATGGAGTTCCAATTATTATTATCGTGTGTACTAAATGTTTCCGGTAGAAATAAACTATTCCCTCCTTTTTCTTTGCACCATCTAAAAATGCTCCTTCTTTTATTTTTCCCCTTAACACCTTTAACATTTAAAGATATAAGAGTTAAGATTTGGTCTTATTCATCATAAGGGTGTGGAGGAGAAGATATTAGTTATGTTCACACGTAGTACATAGCATCGATGCTATGTAAGTTTCAAAAATATTTCCAGTACGTTCAGACAGGCCGTGATCGACTTGCTTCTATCACCCACTCGTGACTATTCATCGCTCACCCGCTGCCAAAACAATAATTACTGCGCCACGCAGAGTGACCCGAGTATAATTGGTATGCATGGTCAAACGCGCGGAAGTTTGTGTACAGGGGTCATATGATGCGAAGCTTTTGTTTTGAATAATATTTTATTTGTCTTCATAAATCAACATAATAACACAATAACAATTCATTTGTAATATCGATAATACAATCAAGTAGCAAATACATGCATGTGTTATAATACTTAATTTTAAATAAACCTTGTACATGTCAAAATTGACTGAACTCCAATCTTATGCCAAAATAAAACACGTGCATGCACACTATATTCTCTGGTAAGCACATGTAAATCAATATCTAAAGACCACATCATACTTTAGTTAAGGTCTGATTCTGAAAGAGCAGATTCTCAGCTTTAAAATGATATATAACTCATTGGATGTTCATAACTCAATGTACAAAGAGAAGAATGCACAGTCCCTCATAATGTTACTTCTTAATAAGGGTTTAAAGTTTGCAGTCTATTGAAGCAGTCTGACGTGCAAAGTGTTGTGCTAAGGTGACAAATGGAGGATTAGAACTCAATGAAAATTTCTATGAAGGGATTATCAGATTGTCCTAAAACTTGGCGTACTACATAGACATATCCTGTTTATCATAGTGCACAAGTATCAATGCAAAAACTTACTCCGGGAGATTTATGGAAGTATTCAGGGTCGTAAAAAAGGAAAGTAATACAACAAAATCCAGAGAAGACACACATAAGTCTGATAAAAAGCTGTCAAAAATACCACTAGATTGTTTGGTGCTTCCACATTTTACATTACTTAGAAAAAAGTAAACTCTTTCAGGAAATACCCAAAACTAAAATTTGACCATGCATGCCAACCAAAACACATTGATTGAGCTCTAACTGAAAATCACACAGTGCGACTTTTGGGTGGTTTTGTGGTGCCTGGTCATATATAAAAAAGAAAAAGATAAAAAGAAGGAACCCCCCAAAAAACGAACACACAACAAAACAACCCCTTCCTTACCACACAGTATACACATTAGCCTACTTACCCCTATATACATCACATTACATTACAGTACCAGATGAAACAGACAGAATGATAATAGAAAAAAGTAGGGAAGAGGGTACATCACATGAATATATACATTGCATTATATTATAGCACCACATGAAACAGACAGAATTACAATAGCAGCGAGTGAAGATAGCAGCGATTGCGCTCACATTACAAATAGTCACAAGCGCGGTGGGTGGTCTACCGCAAAGCGTCGATGCTATGTCGCTGGATCCTGAGATTTACTCCTGCTAAACTCGCTGCAAGAATAGTTTGGAAACTCGCTTCTATCTCGTGACTATCTGCGTTCAGACAGCGTTTGGTCTCGACACTATCTGGTCTTCACCAAAATAGCATCGACACCTCGATAGCATCGATGCTATCGCTCTACGTGTGAACGTACCTATTATTATAATGGGATGAGAAGTGGATGGGCCGTAGCACACAATTCGCGCCGCGTAAACTGACCAGATCAAAAGGCCACTACCAACTACCCTTGAAGAAAGAAAGAAAGAAAGAATACATTAAACATAAAACACTACAAACTAAACACATTAAAAACAAAGAAACATACCAAGAAAGGACGTGTCTAAAACAAAATCACATTTCCACATCTTCGAGCTGTTCATTACGTCCGCTTCCCCTCTCCCTTTACTTCTACTTCTGCTTTTCACTGTTCCATTTCGGACATTGTCTGGCATAACCAATTAACCAACATAATAACTTTACATCATATTGGCTCCTTGTTTATTTAAATACTATTTTTATAACACTAAATAAAGGTTGGGTGACTTCTTTATCCCCACCCCTTCTACAAACATAATTCCAGTCAATTGAAATACTTGCATCTCAAACAACTGCAATAATTACATCCACTTAAAAAGCAGTTGGCGTATCCCTGAGATACCTTGTACTCTATACAGACCTACAAAAAAACGATCATCTCACCAGCATACAAGCCTTTACATCATAATTCATCCTTGCTATTTCAATACTCTCTGTGTAACAATAGATACAGTATTCGATTCTACCAACGTGTTCCATTGTGTATACCAGTGACATTTGTAAAAGATATTATTTTTCTTTTCTATTGTTTTCTTTTGTCAACACTACTGCTTTCATGTGACACCTTTTCACAATTGCTTCGAGACAATTTCTTTCAAAATCACATGACCAGAACTCAACTTTATCTTTAATCAGTGCCTAGCGCGCTGTCGTTTGACGTGGGGTGGAATACACCAAGACGCCATCTTGATTGCAACTGATGCACAAATCGGAAGGTGACAGTTCTTCTTCAAATGAAGGTTTTATTATCTAAGGTGTTCAAATTTCTTTCAAACTATTACGAAGGTTAGAACAGCATCCTGCACGTAGATTATATGTGAGCTTTACGATTAATTTTGATAGAGTAAATATTTAAAATCATTGGTTTTATACACGGAATTAAACAAATATATATATTACTACTAAGAATCGAGTAAAATATAAACAACTTTAATGTTTTTGTCGAAGAAGAAGCAGAAGTACGTTTGTCGTATCATTTTTTACAAGGATTTTAAAGTGAAGGTTTAATCAGAATGATTACCTTTATAATTTACCCAAATATTATCAGCCTACGAAAGGTGTTAAAAGGTCCAAAAAGCAACATGAATTTCCTAATCGTAAATTAAAGCACATGATTGAGAACAAGTTTATTCTTTTAACTGAAAAATCAATCTCTCATCATAAATATCCTTATATTCTTATTTTGCTTTATTTCATACAGTCATTTCACTTGCCATTACTCTGAAGTGGAGTTTGTACCTCTGGGAAGCTGTGCCGTTATTTAATATGGCCGTTTTGATTCGTTTTCCTCATTACGTCTGACATCCTGATAACGTGAGTATAAATTTTGACCGTACACGTCACGATTAATAAATAATAATCGGATCTATATTGCATTTTCCTGATGATGCAAGGCGCTGTCTCTTAGTCAGTAGACAATGTAAATTAGGAAAAAATGTAAAGATATGTGTCAGATATGAACCAAGTGAACTTCTATTTCTAAGAAGTGCAGAGAGTTTGCTCCGAAGGCGTGGGGGCAATGGATTGAAATGATTTAAAGGAGCCCTGTTGACGAGATCCTGGAATGAGAAGAGATTTACCGTTGTAGATTGAAGTGAATATGATGTTGTCTGTTGCTGAAATAGATAGGAGATGTATAGAGGAAATGTGGTTGACAAAGATTTGAAAGTTTGAACGAGGAGGTACTAGGCGAGCTTGCCTAGTACCTCATTGGTTTGAACAAGTATGCAGTACTGTATTATATCAGCAACCGGATAATTCATAAATGACATAATAAAGTTCGTTTCATCTTGTATTCCATTATGTTGGAGTATGTGGTAGAGGAAAATGTAAGAGAATGAGAAAGGAGAAGATTTACTGGAAGAGAGAGGTATATGGTTGTAAGATATAAAGAGAAAAAGGGAGAGAGAGAGAGAGACGGGACGAAAGGGAGTGAGAGAAAGAAAGAAAGAGAGTGAGAGAGAGGGAGAGGGGCCACTGAGAGAGAGAGAGAGAGATAGAGGGAGAGAGAAAGAGGGACAGATGAGAGAGGCAGACAGGCCGACAAAGAGACAGGGAGAGGCGAAGGAAAAGAATGAGGATTTTAGGACATTGGACCATTGGACAATAACCCCCAGACAACCTCCTGACAATTACCCCCTAGCATAATTAGTTCTAGGTATCCCAAGGGCACCCCCCCCCCCCCCATCATAAGAAATGCAAAGGCGGCGACAAAGGGGAAGGGGCGTATCACTGCCCCTACATTTTCAAGTACCACAGCTTTTTTCTTCTTCTGATAAGTGCCCCTTTTTACTTCTGTGCCCATTTCCTGTTCTAAAAAATGGCCTTTTCAAATGTGAATGCCCATTTCATAATCGATAAGTGCCCTTCTTTACTTCTGATACATTTTCCTTTTTAATAAGTGCCCATTTTTCCTTATGATAAACGCCCCTTATCAACTCTAATAAGTTCCTTATTTCTCTTCTGATAAGTGCCACTTTTTATCTATAATTAGCATCGTTGCTTTCAAATTATGAACTTTTAAAATTCTCAAAAAGTCATACCTAATCTAGCTTCGGCTTGGGCACTTATCAGATAAACATTTATCAGACAGATGACCTCTGTAGCGCCATCTCTTCTCTTCATATAATGGAGGAGGATGTCCAGGAGGTCAATCAGTCGTTAATTTTGGTACCTTTCCGGGGTTATTAGGATTAATTGTCCTGGGGGTAATTGTCCTTGGGTGTAATCGTCAGGGCTAGTTGTCCGGATACGAGAAAATGAGAGACAGAGTAGGAGGGGCGAAATAAAAAGAGAAATGAGAGAGACAGAGATAGAGACAGAGACAAAGACAGAGACAGAGAGATAGAGAGAGAGAGGTGCGACAGAGAGAAAGAGAGAGAGGGAGTGCGTTTGTTTAGCATTATGTCCGAGGACATTTTCGGACAGAGAACAAAAAAGAAATCATGACAACAGTGGTCCTCGGAAGCCGGACAATAGTCCTCGAACGTCGAACAATGAATTTATGCCTTATTCCGTCGACTGTCCGAGGACGAGTAACAATAGAGGAACAATAGTTGTCCTCGGAAGTAAAGCCATGTAAACGTGTGCATGTGTGTGTGTGTGTGTGTGTGTGTATACGGTCTTCTTTTTGATGCGATAAAGTTGAACCTCAATCTTAGCCAAGTAAATGTATTTACTTGTATGTAGGCTAGTTTGTACCATCAAAATCAATGGGTCAGAATGGGAGGGGGGGGGGGGGGGGATCCTAGATTTGTTTTGAACCTTGCAGACACCGCTCATTTTCGTATTTGTTCATTAGTTGTTGATTTGTTTTTTAATCATCCAAGTTGGTAAAATATGATTATCCACTTACATCATTAGTCATCTATTTTTTTTTGCTTATTTTTTTTTTAATGAGTATAAAAAAATTGAAAGACCAAGCAATCATTTTCGTATTGGAGTTTTATTTCCCCTACGTTCCCACTCTCTTTCTCTTGTTTTTTTCCCCTACAGGTCAATAATCTGATCATCATGGCGTCTAAATTCAGCTCTGCAGAAGCCATCTGTGAAGGAGACAACTGTGAGGCGATAACAGATGTGACATACTACGTGAAAGATAAGAAGAAGCTCTGCAAGGACTGCGCCTCCAAAGAGGGATGCATCGGGAAAGCAAGAAAGGGTGGGCCCAATCTTTATTGTGAGAAACATGATAAAGATATACAATTGTATTGTAAAACACATGGTGTAGCTTTGTGTTATTCATGTGCAATGATAGATCACCAGAAGCCTTGCGTACAACAGGATATAGAGGGCGCTATCATGGAAAATAAAGCGAAGCTTAACGGTTTGAAGAAAAAGGCAATGGACAAGTTACAGTTATGTCGACTTAATGGAGCTCAGATTCACCAGTGTAAACAAGACACGGACAAACATTTGCAAGCGATTAAAACTGAAGTTGATTCGGTCATCGAGGAGGCGATTAAAACAGACCAAGACAGAGAACGGGAAGATGCTGCCAAAATCGACCAGGAGATTGATGAGAAGAATCACAAACTCCAAGACGAGATTCAAAAGATCAATGACAAGATTCAAAAGAACAATGAGGAGAGAAAGAAGCGACATGAACGAAACCACACAAATGCTGAGAAAAGACGAGAACCCATAGACAATAAGGAACGTGATTTACATACTGACATTCAAAACATCGCTGAAGAGGTCGAGAGAAAGATTGGTGACTTGGAGAAATCATGGGAAGATGAAACGAAAACCACAGAGAAAACAATGCAGACAATTGACACAGTACTCGAGGACGATAAAAATGTAGTCAAAGACGGGCATCGTGTGAACACATCAGTGGCTGAAGAACTAAAGAAGCCACTGGATGAGGGTGGGGTGAAACATATCACTCGTACTGTATCAGGTGTGAGGTTTGTGAAGGGTGCTGGGAGAGAGAAGTATAATGGGAGGATTGATGGGTATGATGGGGAGTGGAGGCTCATTGATACAATCGATATCAAAGATGAAATAAAATACCCTTCCATTGTAGGATGCATAAATGAATACAATGTGATTATCACAGATAGACAGATATGTAACCAACATACATACATGTTAGATATGAACACTAAACACACTCATACAGTGATAACCAGTAGTAATATGCCATGGATCACGTCCTGTGCATTGCTGAATGATGACAAGGTAGTATGCGGTAAAGGGCGCATAGGTTGTACAGCAGACACTTGGATTGGATACATCAGTGTGTATGACAGCGAGTGGAAGCTGATCAATGATGTCACAATTCCAAGAAACACGACGGGTTATAACACAAGGGTGGATGTTGCTGTTGGCCAGGATGGGATGATCATAGCTGCTGAGGCTGGTCAGTCTAAGATATACTTCATCAACCCAGTTGATGGTACGATTATGAATACTGTCACGTGTAAAGATAATAATATAAGGATGCTAGGTGTGCTGACATCAGGTCACATCATCGCTCGACCCTCACCACCAGGTCGCGGAGCGTTTGTCATCGACAGAGAGAGTGCTCAAAGAGTAATCGTCAACAGTGATGTAGTTCATCTTGCCTGCATCGATCCTATGACTGATGACCTCTACGTCGTGACATCAAATGATGGGTACAAGACGTGTGTGATTGATCAGGTGATGAGTGGGAGTGATATGAAGAAGAGAAGAGTTGCATCATTCACTCTATCAACCAGACTGACGAGGGTACATACGAGGTTCTCTCATCTTGTAAATTCTCACGTCATTGTTACGTCATCAGGGAAGATGATTGCTAGTGATGGAGAAAATATTTTCACGTTCAAAAAGATGTTCATGCTCTAAGCTCAATTGTAACATGGATTTTGATGTTTACGTTTTACTCCTCCTACGCGCAAGAAGAAAATCAACCTACACGCTTTTGTATACTACTTAGATTAGTAACCTCAGTTTTCTTGTACTTCTTTCTCCTTATTTTCTATTCACTCGTTTACTTGTACTTTAAATACATATACATGTATAATGGTTTCCATAACGATGAAAAACTCGCATACAAAATTAACTTATAGTCGAAGATTGGAATGTAATAATGTTTTAAGCAAAGGCAGTATGATGATTCAATTTAAATTCTGGCCATTGAGTGCATTATCAATGGATTTATTTAGCTTCAATGCTGTATAATGCTTGAGTCGTGTTTGATGTACATGTAAATAGTAACTATGATCATTTGCTTTACGACCTGTTATTATTAGTCAACATATTCAGATATTTGGAGGAAATGCTAAAACACTAAAATCTGTATGATGAAGTAAAGGTGAAAATGTATGTATTATATCAGTAAACATGTGAGAATGCAAAAGTGCAAGTAGCATAAAATAATACCAGATCATTTCACGAATAAAATTTTACCAACTGCCTGCGTGTTTCAACTAATTATAATTCCTTGACCATGTATATAATTTATCTCTATTGCATTTACGTTTTAAATATGTTTATTGTATAAAATACATGAAACTGACTTGTGTACATTAAAATGTTTAATTAAGATATCTGATTGGTATCGTAAAAGTAGTAACTTCCTTATGCATTTCTCAGTTTGTCTTATAATCATTGAATTTGCTCGACGCTTCAAGAAATAATTCTGATTGCTTTAAGACAAATCAACATCATTTTTCTGTAGATGAGTATGCCACAAGACATTCGAGTCGTCCTTCCCTTCTACAGTCTGTCAAACATCTTCTGAAAGTAAATTCACTTTAATAACTTTACTTCTAGCACTGTACATTCATATCTTCTGTGGTGATAATGGGTAACTTTACTTTGTTTAATAACATGCATTTTCGTAACATGACTGTAATAATGAAGTACTACTGTAACTATTTACGTTTACATATTTACCGTTACTTCTATCGTAACCATTTGACACGTAGAGGTGTTGTGGTCTAGTGGATAAGTTTCCGAGTTGTGAACAGCAAGGTACGGGGTTCGAATCCCTCGTTCAGCACTAATGTCCTTTGGCAATATATTTATCTAACTTTGCCACACTATACCCAGGTGAGGTCAATGGATACCAGGATTACTTCCTCAAAATGCTTGGGAGCTGTAATAACAGCCGGTCTCCTGCGTTCTAAATTACCTCTCTAGTTTATTGGAGAAGAAATATTTATATAGGTCTATTATATTTCTTATTCTTGTTTGTACGCTTTGAATTATGTTTATTTTATACTATTATTGTACATTATTTTATACTTATGTGATAGTTATGTAAAAATTGGATTTATTGTATTTGCTATTAGAACGCAGACATAAAAGCGAACAGACAAACAAACATCCAGGGTGACATTAATCGAGCACAAGGATTGGAAATTTGCCAGGCATGAGCGCTATATACAGGAACCCGCTATTATTATCAACATAATGATATTATGTCCACATGACGTATCCTGAAATACTTCATTTTCATCTAACATTTTTAATACAATTTCGTTTTTTGGTGTTATTATGTAAATGTAATATGTATAGCCATTCTTACTTTCTTCTGTCTAACTAATTTGATGAATATATTTTCAGATGTAATCTTTATTTACATAGTTATCAACATTGTATAATACAACAAGGTGAATAGGTACTTTTGTCATTATGCCCTATATGAAAAAAAATGAATTATATGTATACCATTACTATTTCTTACATCTTCGAATGAAAAAAAGGAATGTTTGATCACAGTTTTCTTAATAACTTTTCTTTATAACTGATTTATATGAATATATATATTGTTATGCTATAATATAATTAGATTTTGTATATTGTTAGGCTACTAATCAACTAAATCATTGCACAAAGAAGATTAATATGAAAATGGGGTACAATTTTAATGTCATGAGTGTATAACAAAGGTGATATAGAAGTTGAATTATGACTACTTGTTTCATCCTTGGCTTAAGACAATAACATGGAGTGAATATGCACAGGTTTCATTTAATCAACCCATTAGCTATGGAAACCAGATGGTCCCTGTATTAAGCCTATGGGAATGACAGAATACAGTAATCAACGGTTTAACATATCCCTCCCGATTGAGTGGATGATAATGTAAGACTTGTTTTAGTAAATGTATCTAGAATATTGGATGGGGGTGACATAGGTTGATAAAGTATTAATTGGTATATGTTGTAATAATTTCCTTATTTCAAAGAAAAGGCAAATATATAAAGAATTGTACATTTAGCGGAAAAACCACCCCAGGTCAGTGAAGCTATTCTGGTTCATGGCAGGTTGGTACATGATAAGCAACTAAAGGTTGGATTAAGAGCAACAATGTACACAATAACATATCATAACATTGACTATATGAGGTGAACAAATATCAAGACTGTTCTTCCTTGTTTGAAAGAAACCTATTTCCATAATTTGAGGTAATGGACTATATCCCACCCTAGATAATATTCTTGTATAGAAGATGACAAGGGATGACAAAAGAACATGCTTGATAATATCATTGATCCCCATCCTGGGTCTGACGTCACATTTTATGTAAATAGATTACAGAAACTGATGTAACGATTGTTTTGAGATATGTATCTATCATAAAAGTTTTGAAGGGGTAACCCATGACGTTGATGATGTAATGATTGTTGGCGGTATACTTTCATTTTAATCATTTGGTCTCTTTACTTTCATCCTTTTTAATCATTGTAAAACCTTTCATTTATCATGCAACTGGTAACCTTCATTCATTAAATGTTTATTGGACGACTAGGATTAGTTTGTAAAATAAAAATGTTTCTTCTGTCCACTCTGTTTATCCTTCTCATATACGATATTTCTTCCTCAATAAAAGAATTCTCGTTATTCTAAAACAGATCCGCTAATACTCGTTTGTGCGTTGTCGCCTGTTCTCTATATTTTATTTCCATATTAAACACGGTCGTAAAGTCTTTCAAAAAATCATCCTACGGTTGCAACTAAGTTGATTTTTCGAAAGTCTTTGCCTTCGCGTTACCATATGCATTAACATGAAGAAAAAATAATAAAACTAAAAGCCATATTTCAAATGGTATTGTGCATAACAGCCTTGCTGCAAACAATCTTCATGCTAATTTGACCTTCGGACTTCTGGAGTAGCCCTCCTGGTGGCGGCTTAGTTAGGGGGATGCTTTATTATCATTTTTGTAAAGAATAATTTTGTTTGTGTGTGCGAGTGCATATACACTCACATACATGGACTTGTGGGGAACTCTATTCATTTCTCCTATTGTATTTTGTACCCCGCAAGTACTTCTCCTATTGTATTTTGTACCCCACAAGCATGACGGAATAAAGGGCATCATTGTGCTCTTTTGTTCTCTGTACCCCACAAGACTATCTATGTAAAACCGTGTTTGTGTGTGTGTGCGTGTGGGTGTGTAGGTGTGTACATGTTTACGCTTTAAAACCGATGACATCGAACAAAGAGAACAATGGGCCATCGGTAGTAATTCAATAGGTCATCGGTTATCAACAATTGGTGAGGTTTATTCCGTCAATGAGTTTTGTGACGGAATTCAATAGTGGAGTCATCGGTTTAAATTCGAACAATAGAAAACATAGATGAGTGTGGGTGCGTGCGTGCGTGGGTGTGTGTAAGTGTGTGTGGCCATGTTCTTTCATACCAATATCATAACAACAACTCACGCCCACATGAGTCGAGGTATCTACCCAAAGTTTATTTGAATCATATATAGGGGGCCTACTGCAATGGGCGAGGAGATCATTACAAGTATCTAGGAGTAATTATACTAGAGGCAGATGGAACATGGATGAATGCAGTAGGAAACTGAGGTCAATTACATCAGAAGAGTTGGAAATGTGCTCAGATCTAAACCCCATTCATGAAATAACTCGAGCTATCAATACATGGGTAATAGTCCTGTTGAGGTATCCGGTACAGGCATAGTGGAGTGGAAACAACAGAGGAGTAAAGGGGTATTAACCCTTCATACAAAAATGACAAAGGATAAGAAAGTTGGATGTTTGAAAGCTGAGATCACTACTGATATATGTGTGCGGAATCTCCTATTGGCAATTTGGTGATTACGTGTGATGTCATACAAAATTTAATAATACTGCACATCTGATTTTTGTCCATGATACACTATAGGTAACATCTTTACATGTCCTCCCATGACCACAGAACAACAACGTCTGTTTCACGATGACATTAAAGAAAGGGATACTTGAGTAATTTATGAACAAACACATGGAAAAGTTCTCAATGTATGATATCACACATCATAACATAAAGGACCCCCCCCCCCAAAAAAAAAAAAAAAAAAAAAAAAACATAACTTCCTTAGTCTTTGTCGGATTTATCTCAAACTTTCACTGAAATGTTTTCTCCTTTCATACAAGCCAATTTTCAATGAAATGGTTAATTTCCCTTAATTATGCGCATTGGACAAAAATAGAAGAAGTACATGTAAATTGACCAGGCACGAGATGTTAGATCTAAAGTCTGATTCAGAGTCAAGGGAGAGTGGAAGATGTGGTCTAATCTGGGAACAGATGAGACTCTAAGGTATGGGGAACAGAGCCTGAACTGAAGCTATAATTTATCAACATTAAAAGTCATAGACATGATAGAACGGAAGATGTGGTCTAATCTGCATGGGAACAAATAGGATAATGGATGAGGGACATAGTCTATATCGCAGCTTCAATTGCTGAACAATACAGTTCATGGGACGCGAATGTTAGCCTCTATTGTACAAATGACAAAAAACAACAGCAAACAAACACGAAACATAAATCATGTCGCAATGAAATGTGATTATAGTTTGCATTTCCTTATTGATTTCCCTTATTGATTTCATTTCGCGTATCTATATTGTGAGAGAACTTCAGTAATTTCAAAGAGATACCCTGTGTTTATAACCAGTTGATACCCCAGCCACACTGACGAGATCGATACCAGACCGATACCAGACCGAATAAAAAATGACATTGCCCCTAATGGCCTTGAGAACTGGGCGTTGTGGCGTGCGCCTGTAATCCAGCTAACAGTGGAAGTTATAAACTGATTCAGCGGACCCAGGTTCGAGACTGAGTCACGTCTTTCGGTTGGTGACTTTAAAGGTCGGTCCCCAGACGTAAATAATCATATCTGATTGATACACGTCTGTAAAAACCCAATTACACACACACACAATGGCCATGAGTCGGTCGGTTTGTAATCGATTCGAAGCCGGTTTGGCGGGGTGACTGAGGTATACATGGTGTTAAAATGAAAATCAACACAGGACATACAACTGGACATTTATATGTTTATTTATCTCGAATTTGCTCTGAATGATATTCCCAGAATATAGTCTTGAAACAGCGATTTTCTATTCCATCTTGGAAACAACGCAATTGACGTGTCTGTATTCTGTTCTTGCTTATCATCAAAACAAGCCAAGTAAGGAACGACGTAGTGTATAAAAACATATGTTACTTTTATATTCAAAACTTATTTGTTTAGTAGCTAAATCAAACAGAATGAAACAAATAATAATTGCAAATAAACTAGATCAAATACAACATAACAGAATGATAATAAAATTGGCAACATATCAAAGAAAATAATTGAAGATGCAAATCAACAGGAATGAGTGAAATCAAAGAGATGTGAATCGGTAGAATGTGCAGATTCGACTAGACAGCATACACGTGCTTCGCCATTAAAAGTCAGGTATTTGTTTACTTTGATTACTTTTGTTTTTATTTAAAGTTTCCTTTATCTTTAATTTCACTTCATCCTGTCGATTCACATTATAGTGTGCGACAAAAAAATACGGGTCAATGGAATTATGAAGAGCACAATCATAAACAAGGTTAGTTTTACACCATGAGTAATGCGAATACATTTATCTGGTGTAAGACTACTATAGTATTCCATTTATTTCAATCTATTCTCAAAGAGCAGTGGTGCTTATCTGTTGTCAATACTTCTTCTTTTATGTCAGACGGGTACAATTTTTTTCCCGAGCTGCCATTTTTCTACACTGTATGCATGTATGCGTGAAAATTGTTATTGACATGTTAAGGTTAAAGAGAACGTTGAGTTCAGTTTTTTTTTAAACAATTTGTGAGCTTTCTAATTCCTTTTATGTCAGTTTGGATAAACATCATAGTAGAAATGTCACGTGAAAAGGATTGCTCTTTAAATGCCCTTATAATTATTCGAAATATGAAAGGAAATTATACCTGAAGTGTCCGGCCCCAACATTCATGTCACATATGTGTGCAGTCCCATATACCCATTTCTGTGTGCAGTGTATGTGCTTTTCAGCGAGATTGGGTCAATTTCTTATCATTTTAATGCTTCCAAAACCTCACTGTATACAGCAATTCAGCTATAGACATGATCAACCTTTCCACAATTGCTTCGAGACAATTTCTTTCAAAATGTAATCACATGACCAGAACTCAACTGTATCTTTAATCTGTGCCTAGCGCGCTGTCTTTTGACGTGGGATGGTATCCACCAAGACGCCATCTTGGTTGCACCTGACGCACAAATCGGAAGGTGACAGTTCTTTTACGAATGAAGTTTTGATTATCGAAAGTGGTCAAATTTCTTTCAAACTATTATGAAGGTAAGAACAGCATCCTGCATGTAGATTAGGTTAGCTTTGCGGTTCATTTTGATAGAGTACCGGTTTAAAAACGTTGGTTTTATACACGGAAGTAAACAAATATATTACTAATAAGAATCGAGTAAAATATAAACAACTCTATGTTTTTGTCGAAGAAAATGCAAGGTTTAATCATAGCGACTACCTCTATAATTTACCAAAATATCATTATCAGCCTACGAAAGGTGTTCAACCCTGGATAAAGTCGAAGATGAAATTCCAAATCAGAAATTAAAGCACATGAATGAGAAATATATTCTTTTAACTGAAAATCACTCTCTCAACATATAGAGCCATTCGATATTTGTTTTATTTCATACAGTGATTTCACTTGCCATTACTCTGAAGTGGTGTTTGTACCTCCGGGAAGCTGTACCGTTGTTTTATGTGACCGTTTTGATTCGTTTTCCTCACTACGTTTTACATCCTGGTAACGTGAGTATAAATTTTGACCGTATACACGTCACGACTACTAAATAATAATTGGATCTATATCGCCTTTTCCTGATGATGCAAGGCGCTGTCCCTTAGGCAATGGATAATATAAATTAAGAAAAAATGTAAAGTTATGTTTCAGATGTTTTTTTGAAGAAATCAAGTGAAGCTCTATTTCTAAGAAGTGCAGAGAGTTTGTTCCGAAGGCGTGGAGGCAATGGATTAAAAGGATTTAAAGACGCCCTGTTGACGATATTCTGGAATGAGAAGGGAAGGTCAGAATTTGGGGAAGAGAGAAAATGCCAAATTTGCTTTCAACCTTGACTTTTCCTTAATATTACTTTGTGTGAATGTGCTCCGGGGTTTAGAAATGTATGTATATAGACATCGCTTGTTAACGTATTTATTCACGTGTTGTTGGTTTGTTTTAACAAATGATAGACCAAACATAACTTTTCGTATTGAAGTTTTATCTCACCCACGTCCCCCACTTTTTCTCCTGCTTTTTATACAGGTGAATACCCTAATCAGCATGGCGGATGAATTCAGCTCTGCAGAAAACACCCGTGAAGGAGACGACTGTGAGGCGATCACAGATGTGACGTACTACGTAAAGGAGAAGAAGAAGCTCTGCAAGGACTGCGCCTCCAAAGAGGGATGCATCGGGAAAGCAAGAAAGGGTGGGCCCAATCTTTATTGTGAGAAACATGATAAAGATATTGATTTGTATTGTAAAACACATGGTGTAGCTTTGTGTGTTTCATGTGCAATAATAGATCACCGTCAGCAGGATTGCGTACAACAGGATATAGAGGGCGCTATCATGGAAAATAAAGCGAAGCTAAACGGTTTGAAGAAAAAGGCAATGGACAAGTTACAGTTATGTCGACTTCATGGAGATCATATTCACCAGTGTAGACAAGATACGGACAAACATTTGCAAGCGATTAAAACGGAAGTTGATTCGGTCATCGAGGAGGCGATTAAAACAGACCAAGACAGAGAACAGGAAGATGCTGCAAAAATCGACCAGGAGATTGATGAGAAGAATCACAAACTCCAAGAGGAGATTCAAAAGATCAATGCTGAGATTCAAAAGAACAATGAGGAGAGAAAGAAGCGACATGAACTAAACCACACAAATGCTGAGAAAAGACGAGAACCCATAGACTATAAACAACGCGATTTACATACTGACATTCAAAACATCGCCGAAGTGGTCGAGAGAAAGATTGGCGAGATGGAGAAATCATGGAAAGATGAAACGAAAACCGCAGAAAATACAATACAGACACTTGATACAGCACTGGATGACGATAAAAATGTAGTCAAAGACGGGCATCGTGTGAACACATCAGTGGCTGAAGAACTAAAGAAGCCACTGGATGAGGGTGGGGTGAAATATATCACTCGTACTGTATCAGGTGTGAGGTTTGTGAAGGATGCTGGGAGAGAGAAGTATAATGGGAGGATTGATGGGTATGATGGGGAGTGGAGGCTCATTGATACAATCGATATCAAAGATGAAATAAAATGCCCTCGCATTGTAGGATGCATAAATGAATACAATGTGATCATCACAAATAGTTCATCAGGTAACAAACATACATACATGTTAGATATGAACACTAAACACACTCAGAGAGTGATAACCACTGACGGCGGTACACGGGTTACGTCCTGTGCATTGCTGAATGATGACAAGGTAGTATGCGGTGAATGGTGCGAAGGTTGTACAGGAGACAGTTTGACTGGATGCATCAGTGTGTATGACAGAGATTGGAACCTGATCAATGATGTCACGATACCAAGAAACACAACATGTGATAACACATGGGTGGATGTTACTGCCGACCAGGATGGGACGATCATAGCTGCTGAGGCGGGTCAGTCTAAGATATACGTCATCAACCCAGCTGATGGTAAGATTATGAATACTGTCACGTGTAAAGAGAATATAATAATGCGTGGTGTGCTGTCATCAGGTCACATTGTCGCTCAACGGTACCCAGTAGGTGACAGAGTGTTCATCATCGACAGAAAGGGTGAACAAAGGGAAATCCCTCAGAGTAATGTAATCACCAATGTCTGCATCGATCCTATGACGGACGACCTCTACGTCGTGACCATAGACGGTGATTGCAAGACGTGTGTGATTGATCAGGTGATGAGTGAGGGTGATATGAAGAAGAGAAGAGTAGCATCATTTCCTCTAACAACCAGACTGACGGAGGAAAGTGTGAGGTTGTTTCATCTTGTATTTTCTCACGTCATTGTTACGTCATCAAGGAAGATGATTTCTAATGATGGAGAAAATATTTTCACTTTCAAAAAGATGTTCATGCTCTAAACTCACTTGTAAAATAGATTTTGTTGTTTACGTTTTACTCCTGCTACGCTCAAGAAGAAATTCAAATTACACGCTTGTATACATAGGTAGATAAGCTCAGTTTTCTTGTACATTTTTTCTCCATATTTTCTATTCACCTTAAATACATATACATGTATTATTGTTTCCATAACGATGAAAAACTCGCGTACAAAATATTTTGATAGCCTCATATCCAACACACAAAGGCAGTATGATGATTCAATTTAAATTCTGGCCATTGAGTGCATTATAAGTGGCATAATTTAGCTTCAGTGCTGTATAATGCTTGAGTCGTGTTTGTGTACATGTAAATAGTAACTATGATCATTTGCTTTACGACCTGTTATTATTTGTCAACATATTCAGATATTTGGAGGAAATGCCAAAACACTAAAATCTGTATGATGAAGTAAATGTAAAATGTATGTATTATATCAGTAAACATGTGAGAATGCAAGAGTGTAAGTGGCATAAATAATACCAGATCATTTCACGAATAAAATTTTACTGCCTGCGTGTTTCAACTAATTACAATTCCTTGACCATAATTATATATATCTCTATTGCATTTACGTTTTAAATATGTTTATTGTATAAAATACATGAAACTGACTATCTTGTGTACATTAAAATGTTTAATTAACATGATATCTGATTGGTATCGTAAAAGTAGTAACTTCCTTATGCATTTCTCAGTTTGTCTTATAATCATTGAATTTGCTCGACGCTTCAAGAAATAATTCTGATTGCTTTAAGACAAATCAACATCATTTTTCTGTAGATGAGTATGCCACAAGACATTCGAGTCGTCCTTCCCTTATGCAGTCTGTCAAACATCTTCTGAAAGTAAATTCACTTTAATAACTTTACTTCTAGCACTGTACATTCATATCTTCTGTGGTGATAATGGGTAACTTTACTTTGTTTAATAACATGCATTTTCGTAACATGACTGTAATAATGAAGTACTACTGTAACTCTTTACGTTTACATATTTCCTGTTACTTCTATCGTAACCAGTTGACACGTAGAGGTGTTGTGGTCTAGTGGATAAGTTTCCGAGTTGTGAACCGCAAGGTACGGGGTTCGAATCTCTGGTGCAGCACTAATGCCCTTTGGCAATATATTAATCTAACTTTGCCACACTAGACCCAGGTGAGGTCAATGGATACCAGGATTACTTCCTCAAAATGCTTGGGAGCTGTAATAACAGCCGGTCTCCTGCGTTCTAAATTATCTCTCTAGTTTATTGGAGAACAAATATTTACATAGGTCTATTATATTTCTTATTCTTGTTTGTACGCTTTGAATTATGTTTATTTTATACTATTATTGTACATGATTTAATACTTATGTGATACTTATGTAAAAATTTGATTTATTGTATTTGTTATTAGAACGCAGAAATAAAAGCAAACAGACAAACAAACATCCAGGGTGACATTAATCGAGCACAAGGATTGGAAATTTGCCAGGCATGAGCGCTATATACAGGAACCCACTATAATTATCAACATAATGATATTATGTCCACATGACATAATTATCCTCAAATACTTCATTTTCATCTAACATTAAATATAATTTCGTTTAGAGAGCTGCTACTGCTTGTTGGTGTTATTATGTAAATGTAATATGTATAGCCATCCTTACTTTCTTCTGTCTAACTAATTTGATGAATATATTGTCAGATGTAATCTTTATTTACATAGTTATCAACATTGTATAGTACAACAAGGTGAATAGGTACTTTTGTCATTATTATGCTCTATATGAAAAAAAAATGAATTATATGTATACCATTACTATTTCTTACATCTTCGAATAAAAAAAAAGTAATGTTTTATCACAGTTTTCTTAATAACTTTTCTTTATAACTGATTTATATGTATATATATATATGTATTGATATGCTATAATATATTTTACTAAAGGGTACATTAGGTGGACACACAACAATGCGGTTTATTCCGTCATAATAGCGCCCCCTACATTAGGTAGACAGTTGGTACATTAGGTAGACAGTTGAGCAGAGAAATAAGACAAAAACTGTCCTCCTAATGTACCCTTTAGGGGTATATATATTAGATTGTGTATATTGTTATGATACTTAGCAACTAAATCATTGCAAAAATAATGTTAATATGAAAATGGGGTACAATTTTAATGCCATATGTGTATGACAAAGGTGATATAGAAGTTGAATTGTGACTACTTGTTTCATCCTTGGCTTAAGACAATATCATGGAGTGAATATGCACAGGTTTCATTTAATCAACCCATTGGCTATGGAAACCAGATGGTCCCTGTATTAAGCCTATGGGAATGACAGAATACAGTAATCAACGGTTTAACATATCCCTCCCGATTGAGTGGATGATAATGTAAGACTTGTTTTAGTAAATGTATCTACAATATTGGATGGGGGTGACATAGGTTGATAAAGTATTGATTTGGTATATGTTGTTGTAATAATTTCCTTATTTCAAAGAAAAGGCAAATATATAAAGAATTGTACATTTAGTGGAAAAACCACCTCAGGTCAATGAAGCTATTCTGGTTCATGGCAGGTTGGTACATTATAACCAGCTAAAGGTTGGATTGAGAGCAACAATGTACACAATAACATATCATAACATTGACTATATGAGGTGAACAAATATCACGACTGTTCTTCCTTGTTTGAAAGAAACTTGTTTTCATAATTTGAGGTCCTGGACTCCATCCCACCCTTAACAATTTCTTGTATAGAAGATGGCAAAGGATGACAAAAGAACATGCTTAATAATATCATGGATCCCCATCCTGCGTCTGACGTCCCATTTTATGTAAATAGATTACAGAAACTGATGTAACGATTGTTTTGAGATATGTATCTATCATAAAAGTTCTGAAGGGATAACACATGATGTTGATGTAATGATTGTTGGCGGTATATTTTCATTTTAATCATTTGGTCTCTTTACTTTCATCCTTTTTAATCATAGTAAAACATTTCGTGTATCATGCAATTAGTAACCTTCATTCATTTAATGTTTATTGAGCGACTAGGATTAGTTTGTAAAATAAAAATGCTATTTTCTGTCCACTCTGTTTATCCTGTTCATGTACGATATTTAATCCTCAATAAAAGAACATGCATGATTCTAAAAAGATCCGCTAATACTCGTAATTTTGTGCGTTGTCCCCACTTCTCTATCTCCTATTTCTATATTAAAGGTCCCCTGCAACCCAAAATAATATAATATAATATATAAGTCGATTTATGTTGATGTGCAGCATCAGGGATGTATACAAATCATATATTTTGTTATTCAACCATCTTAATAAGTTTCATAGATTTAAACTATTTTTAAAATCATTTTCTCAAACATGCTAAGCTGAACCCTAAAAAATGCTCCAGATATCACTCCTGCAATGACATCATCTGTCAATCATTACTGAGCTAGCTAGGAGAAACGGAGGTATGTAGCCTTGCCAGAGATGATCATCTGTAATAGACCATACAATGCCTACATAGGAGTTGCTATGTCACGCATGTTGTAGAATCACCAGGAAAAGAATGGTAATGAGGAGATATTGCTTGAAAGCATGCCATTCTATTGTGAGCATGTCCACTGTCTATTCAGTAGCCTCTCATATTGATAGGTGTGAACATAACAATGACGTATTACATAATCATGATAATCCATACATGATTTCTTTGGGACACACAATGGGGTATAGAAATTGCAACTGAGTTGATTATTTGAAAGTCTTTGCCATCGTGTTTGTATAGCATATTGAAATATCACTTTTATACATAACTGACCACCGATATGAAATGCATCAACATGAAGAAGAAAAAAAAAGCTCTACATGAAATTCATACGTCATATTCGAAATGGGATTGTGCATAACAGCCTTGCTGCATTCAATCTTCTTGCTGATTTGACTTCTGGGGTATAGACCTCCTGATTGAGGGTCATTTAATGGGGGGGGGGGGGGGTGCTTTTAAATAAAACGTTGTTGGGTTTTTTGTGGCCACGTTAAATTACAGACTAAATATCATAACAATATAACGACAAAAACATGAACACATTCGTCGAGGTATTTTCTCTAGCCAAAGTTTATTCTAATCCTATAGGGATGAGGAGAAAATGTCTAATATCTAGGAGTAAGTATACTAGAGGCAGATGAAACAGGGGGAGTGCTGTAGAAGAGTGAGGACAAATAGATCATGCAGAAGAGCTGGATATTTGCTGAAATCTAAACCCCATGCATGAAATAACTCGAGCTATCAATACATGGGTAATATTCATGTTGAGGTATCCGCTACAGGCAGAGTGGAGTGGAACCAACAGAAGAGTAAAGGGGATTAACCTTTTATTAAAAAAAACTTTAATTGAATAGATGCAGACAAATCTGCAAAAAGAAAACAGTGACAGTTTGAGAGAAAAGAGACAAAGAATAAGAAGGTTGGATGTTTGAAAGTTGAGATCACTATGTGGAATCTCCTACTGGCAATTTGGACAATATGCATGATGTCATACATCTGAACATGTAGAACTCTCTCGTTACAAAAAGTGTGTACCAAACATTTGATAATACAGCTGATTAGTGTCCATGATACACTAAGGGTAACTTTTTTTTAATATAAAAACCCCATCCGTTTCACGATAACACTTAATAAAAGGGATACTTGAGTAATTTATGAGCAAAACAAAGGGAAACGTTCTCCATGTATGACATCACACATAATGACCGCATTACCAATGCGAGGATCACCATATCATAAGGGATCTCAACTTTAAAAAACGTCATAACTTCCTTAGTCTTTGTCGGATTCAATGAAATGATTAATTCCCCTTAATTATGGGCATTGGAGTACACGAGATGTTCTATCCAAAGTCTGATTTATAGTCAAGGGAGAGTGGAAGATGTGGTCTAATCTAAGAACAAATGAGACTCTAAGGTATGAGGAACAGAGCCTGTATTGCAGCGATAATGTGCTCAACAATGCACTTGTTACCGGCAGTTCCTTGCCAGTGTCCCATGTTCCCCGTCTTATATTTACGAAGACAGCACGACAAAGAATTATTCTGGACAACCGGTTGTAAGTTAATAAGCGCCATGTTGAATCTCCTCATGGTCTCCATCGTCACAATCGATTTCGACCTCTTAAACTCGCCCTCATCACACAGTTCATGGGACGCGAAATGTTAGCCTCTTTATATCGTACAAATGACAAAAAAAAACAACAAACAAACACGAAACATAAATCATGTCGCAATGAAATGTGATTCTAGTTTGCATTCCCTTACTGATTTCATTTCGCGTATCTATAATGTCAGAGAATTTCAATGATTTCAAAGAGATACCCTGTGTTTATAACCAGTTGATACCCCAGTCACACTGACGAGATCGATACCAGACCGATAACAGGCATATGAAGGCGGAGGAAGGTGGGTGGAGGGAGGGGAGGTTGAACGCTGAAGGACGAGATGTCGTTCGGGAAAGGGAGGGGGGAAGAGGGAGAGGGAGGTGGGGCATGGCAGTTTAGGTATGGAGGTACAGGGATTATCCTTAAGTTATAGGGTTTTTGTTTTGTTTTTTCTTTTCTTTTTCCATTAAATGAATCAGGGTTATTATATTTTTTTCGGTTGTGTATACGTTATTGAATTTGTAGGTACTTTACAATTTGTATTATGTGACGTAATATAATTTATATGTTTATATTGCAAATGTTCATAATTGTGATATGCATATTATTTACATGTAAATAAGTATGTTAATTAAGGATGCATATTATATATGTTATGTTATGTTATTTTGTTTGTTTGTTCATTGAATGGAAAATAAAAAAAATCTTTAAAAACACAAAAACAGACCGAACAAAAAAATGACGTTGCCCCTGTGGCCATGAGTCGGTCGGTTTGGAATCGATTCTAAGCCGGTTTGGCGGTGTGACTGAGATATATATGGTGTTGAAATGAAAGTCAACACAAGACATACAACTGGCCATTTATATGTTTATTTTACTCGATTTTGCTCTGAATGATATTCCAAGAATATAATCTTGAAGCAGAGACTTTCTATTCCATCTGGGAAACCACGCAATTAACGTGTCTGTATTCTGTTCATGTTTTATCAGCAAAACAAACCAAGTAAGGAACGATGCAGTGTATACAAAACATATGATATACTTTTATTTTCAAAACCCAGAATGATAATAAAATTGGCAACACATCAAACAAAATAATTGAAGATTTTAAATCAACAGGAATGAGTGAAATCAAAGAGATGTGAATCGATAGAATGTGCAGAATCGACTAGACAGCATACACGTGCTTCGTCCTTAAAAGTCAGGTATTTGCTTACTTTGCTTACTTTTGTTTTTATTTAAAGTTTCCTTTATCTTTAATTTCACTTCATCCTGTCGATTCACAATATAGTGTGCTTAAAAAAGATACGGGCCAATGGGAATATGAAGAGCGAATTCATAAACAAGATTATTTTTACACCATGAGTCACAGTTATTTCAATCTATTCGGAAGAGCAGTGGTGCTTATCTTTTGTCAATACTACTGCTTTCATGTCACATGGGTACTTTCCTGATTTGCCATAGTTTTGCACTGTATGCATGCATGCGTGAAAATTGTTATTGGAATGTTAAAGGAGAATTAACCCCTGATTACAAATTTACTTATATTGGAAGGTGTAATATATTCCTACTTATTGGCCTAAATCATTTTCTAATAAGATATCAGAAAAGGGTATAAATAAAGATTTTCCAACACCCGGTATCGTCTCCTACTCATTTACATGGGGGTTGCCATTTTCTTGCTGATTTGGAGTTGTACATGAACCATTGAGAAATGTTCCAGTCAGGAAGATATTTTGAATCCAAATCCTAAATTGATTTTCTTCATTACCTAAAATCCCATATGTGACGAAAAATATAAAGTGGGTGTTTACATTATAAAAATTAAATCTTTATAATGATACTTTTAAATTGTCTGGTTTTGCTTAACAAAAATCCATTTTCTTCGGTTTACCAAACAGAGCAGAACATAATATATGCAGCATGCATTCTGACTTTTCAAGTCCATTATCCGAAAGCAGGTGAATGCATAGTTTGCCGCTATAGATGCTCAGGGAAGAAGCATCCATAAAATTTGAATTAATTTGCTCCGTCCCATACGTCCAGTATCGAGAAAATAGATTTCTATTAAGCGAATATCGATTTTCAACAGAAATATATAAGGAAATCTTCAGTTTAAAAATAAATTGACATATCTGTTCTATATTTTTAATCTCAAATGGGTTTTTAATTTTGAAAAAGGCAATTGAGCATTTGGATTAAGAAAATCAATCTTGTACACATAAACAAAATGGCAGCCGCCATGTGCTGCTAGCAGACGATACATATTGCTAGCAGATGGTAAATTTTGCTCAGAAAATCTTGATTCGTATCGATCTCGTATATTTTGACGCGAAGCCATATAGTCTAACAAGTAGGAATAAATAACACCTTTGAACACTATAGTCTTTATTTTTGAGCGTAATTCTCCTTTAAGGTTAAAGAGAACGTTGAGTTCTGGAAAAGGTGAAAAACAATTTGTGAGCTTTCTAATTCCTTTTATGTCAGTTTGGAATAACATCATAGTAGAAATGTCCCGTGAAAAGGATTGCTCTTTAAATGCCCTTATATTCGAATAGGACAAGAAATACCTGAAGTATTCATGTCACATATCTGAGCAGTTCCATATACCCATTTCTGTGTGCAGTGTATGAGCTTTTCAGCAAGATTGGGTCAATTTCCTATCATTTGATGCTTCCAAAACCTCACTGTATACAGCAATTCAGCTATAGGCATGATCAACCTTTCCACAATTGCTTCGAGACAATAGAGTACCGAAGTGTGACGTCATACCTGAAAAGTTGTCAAGGTTGCTGGTTCCAAACAATTCTGTGCTGAATAAAGGAGTTGTGATCACACCAGCGCCATTCAGTGAATTTTCCCTGCTCCAGCCCGTTGCTTGAATGATTTCGTGGTGAACTTCATGCGCGGGCTTTGTTGTTTGGAACCAGTAACCTTGACGACGAGCGAATATGACGTCAGCACTTCGGTACACTATTATTTTCAAAATGTAATCACATGACCAGAACTCAACTTTATCTTTAATCAGTGACTAGCGCGCTGTCGTTTGACGTGGGACGGTATACACCGAGACGCCACCTTGATTGTACCTGACGCACAGATCGGAAGGTGAAAGTTCTTCTTTAAATGAAGTTTTGATTATCGAAAGTGGTCAAATTTCTTTCAAACTATTATGAAGGTTAGAACAGCATCCTGCATGTAGATTAGGTGAGCTTTACGATTCGTTTTGACAGAGTACAGGTTTAAAAACATTGGTTTAATACACGGAAGTGAAAAATATATATTACTAATAAGAATCGAGTTAAATATAAACAAGTTTATGTTTTTATAGAAGAGAATGCAGAAGTTCGTTTGTCTTTTATAATGATGTTAAAGGGAAAGTTTAATCATAACGACTACCTCTATAATTTACACATATATCATCATCAGCCCTCGACAGGTGTTAAATCGGGATAAAGACAAGATGATGAGTATACCTTATCAGCAAGTTTGACCACACAATTAATTAATAATAATTGGACTTGTATAGCCCTTTTTGTAGAAGATACAAGGCGCTGTCCCTAATTAGTCAACGGACAATATAAATTAAGAAGAAATGTGAAGGTATATGTCAGATTAAAAAAAAAAAAAATCAAGTGAAGTTCTAATTCTAAGAAGTGCAGATAGTTTGTTCCAAAGGCGTGGGGTCAATAGATTGAAATGATTTAACCCTAAAAGGGCCGGGAGATTTTGGCTATGCCACAGCCGGGCGGGGGGGGGGGGGGGGGTGGGTGGAATCCACCCCCCCCCCCCGAAGATCTTGACTGTCGACCGAAAGAGAGAGAGGATTCTAGCACAACTACCCTCTGGACAATAACCCCCGACAACTACCTCCTGACAATTACCCTTTAGGACGATGTAATGACCCTAAGGACAATTATCTCAAGAACGATTACGCCCAGGACAATTACCACCGGACCCTCTAGCATAAATAGCCCCATGTGTTCAAAGGACAGCCCCCAGGCAGAGGTTCAAAGGCGGCGATGAGGGGGGGGGGGGGGGTTATGAGCCATATACCCGATACTTATTTATTTCTTGTGATAGCTGCCCCTTTTTACTTCTGAAAAGTGCACTTTCCATTTGATAAGTGCCCATTAACAACTGTAATAAGTGTCATTCTTCTCTTCTGATAAGTGCTCCTTTTTACATATCTTTGAAATTGTCGCTTCCAAGATATTGCCATTTCGAAATTCTCCAAAACGTCAAATTTAGCTTCAGCTTGGTTATACTTTTAAAGTAGAGTTCTGGTCATGCGATTACATTGTGAAAGAAACTGTCTCAAAGGATATGGGAAAGGTTGACCATGTCTACATAAGAATTGTTTGATAATGTGTTGTTTGGGAATCATCAAAATAGATAAGACATTTACCCAAACTCGCTGAAAAGCACATGTACTGCACATATAAATGGGTATATGGAACTACACATACAAGTGGCATGAACGTTGGGCCCGAATATTTCAGCTTCTTCTAGTCATATTTCGAATATAAGAGCATTTGAAGAGCAATCCTTTTCAAGGGGATGTGTCTATTATGATATTCTTTCAAAGAGATATAAAAGGAATGAAAAAGCTCACAAATTATATTTCACCTTTTCCAGCACTGACACTTCCCTTTAAATAGTAACAAGGGACACTTATTAGAAGAAATTTGGGGCACTGTGCTCCCCCTGCCCCTGTAGTGCCACCTCTGTCTTCATAAGATTGGGGGGGGGGGGAGATTATCCTCGGGGTAATGGTCCAAGGAGGGTAGTGTTCGGGGGGTGGGGTAGTTGTCCTGGAGTGATTGTCCAGGGGGTAGTTGTCCGGATACAATAAAGACACAGACACAGACACAGAGAGAGAGAGGAGAGAGAGAGAGAGAGAGAGTGTGTGTGTGTGTGTCTTTATTTTTTTTGAGGTGATGAAGTTGATACATATCTATATTAACCTCTATCTGTAGCCAAGTAAATGTATTTATTTGTATATAGGCTGGTTTATACCACCAAATCAATGAGTCAGAATTTGGCGGAAGAGAGAAAATGCTGAAAATGCTTTGAACCGTGACTTTTCCTGGATATTACTTTGTGTAAATACGCTTTGGTGCATTTTACATGTATGTACAAACCGTTTATTTGAGCATTTCTTCAGTTGTTTTGGGGTGTTATTTCAATCCTCCAAGATGATAGAACATCATTATCCACGTACATTAATAGTTCAATAATCATTTTGTTGAACGAGTACAAACAATGATATTTGTATAAAACAATATGTTTTAAAACACTTCACGCACCACCGTCAGTGGACTATCTTAATGCAGGTTTAATCTATACTGTGCTTATAACATCTAATGGATACATTCAAATGAAGAGCAAAATTATAAACAAGATTATCTTTACATCATGAGTAATGCAAACACATTCATATGGTGTAAAGCCTGCTATATTATTCACATTTATATCAATCTATTCACAAAGAGCTGTGGTGCTTAGCTTTCTCCCGAGCTGCCATATTTCTGAAATTGTAAGGTTATTCATTGCCTCGTGCGCAGTAGTTTGACGTGGGATGGTATACCCCAATTAACAACTGTCAAAAGAATGTTTTACCATTTACTGATGGCTTCATCAATATTACAGTCAAAAATCTCGTGCCAAGGCTAGTCAGGGGCGGATCTAGCTTTTTTCCGGGGGGGGGGGGGGTTGACCCAACGACGATGCGGAGCATCGTCCTCGACCCGCGTAGCGGTCTAACGCGCTTCCATTTTTGGATGTACTGGTTGAGAAGAGTGACGGCAAACTTCTCACGTCCGTATATCGTAAACCTACGTTTACGGGCCAGTACACGCGATGGGATTCGTACAGTGCTACATCGTATAAAACTGGTTTGATTAATAACTTAGTGTGTCGCGCCTTGCAAATTTGTTCTCCGTGTAAGCTCAACCCTGAGCTTCTTCGCATCAAGCAAATCCTGCGAGACAATGGCTATCCGGAGCTTGTCATTGATCGCGTTGTGCAGCGTACCATTGATTCGCGGACTCGCCCTGTGTACGGGCCTAATAAATGCCCGGTCAACCTCAAATTACCTTGGCGAGGTAAAGTGTCTGATAAGTATGCGCGCGATATTAAGCATAACGTGTCGCGCTGTTACTTTGCCGTGGCTACGCGTGTCGTGTTCTCTACTAAGAGAATGCTACCCGCAGGATGTACTGCCTTCCCCCCAAATGAGCAATGTCGTTTATCAGTATCATTGTCGGTGTGAAGCCGTCTACGTTGGCCGTACATCTCAGCGTCTAGCGGACCGCATTAAACAGCACGTACCCTCCGTGGTACGGCAGACATCAGCTGGTAGCCGAGCACAGCGGAAGCGTAATTGCAAAACCGCTGCTAGCGTCGCTAATGTTCAATGCCGCAGTCACAGCAACTCTGCTATTGGTCAGCACTTGCTGAATAGTCCGGCTTGTTCCAAGGCGTATAACCCGGCTCAGTTCACTATTGTTGCCCGAGCACGCAGCTTTCAACATCTTCACTTCTTAGAAGCGTTGTTCATTCAGTCGAGAGATCCGCTATTGTGCCGACAAAAGGAGTTTGTACAAGCGCTTCGATTAAGTGGGGGTGCCCGGATCATATCCGGGTCGCTGTACACACCCTTCCTTGACTTTTGTATTTTCTTGTATTCTCTCATTCCTGCGTTGTGACCCGATGAGTGCAGGTCGAAAAGCTTCGTCACTATGAATTTGTTAAAGACCTCAGCCTCACCCAAAACAACCATATATTGACGTAAAGCATAGTAAACAAAGAATATAATTACCCTGGGTATTCATAAATTTTCGTCTCCGTTTATCCATAAAAAATAAAAAAGATTTTTTTTGGTCCGCCCCCTCCCTATGGCGTAACAACAGAGGAAACTGCAGGGGGTCGCTAGACGTGTGACGACATGTCATGTATACAGCTCCGAGTGCGTCTACACGATATGTCGTCATCAAATTTTCACCCCCCGCAAAGTAGCGTTCCTCAGAGACGGGGCCCTCGTCAGAAAAACCACCGGGGCTCAACATTCGGGACGCTGTTACTCATTCCACAGGAAACGGAATCTCATGAAGTTGGTTTCAATTTGTTCAGAAAATATATAGCTCCCCGTGGATGAATAAAGGGTATATTTCAAAATTCGGTCAGGCTGAGGTCTTTAAATGTTATCTATAATTTTGATTATAGTAATAATAAACACTTTTGAGTTATCATAGTCAGAAGGTAAGAAAAGGGTTTTTCTTTACATACAGAGCATTTGGTGGGGCAAAGCTTTGTCAAAGGGACCTTTGGGGTTTTCCTTTCAGGGGGTCTGAGGCACCCCCTTCCCGGAGACAATTTTGTAAGTTTTTATAACTTTGGAATGAACATCCATAGCTCTTCCTTCTAACAAAATAAGGTCCCTGGGCTTCAAGGGGAAAAAATTACCCCAACTCTTAGGGGCCGTCTGGCACCCATCCCGACGGAAATTTGTCAGGTTTTTTGTGTTTTGTAATGTCTAGACATACTACTGTCTACTGACAAAGTTTGGTGCATGGGGGAGATGGGGTGAAATCAACCCGACTTTGGGCTCTCTTTTGGGGCTCTGGGGGCTAAACCCAGCGGCTACAGTCAGGCTTACAACCTTTTTTGTCAATGACTTAGATGGTCTCAGTAACGTTTCGGGGTCAAATCGTATGGGTAAAATGGGATGACTATTTCGGGGCAGGCTCCCAGACTATAGTACCGTACCATGCGATATTAAAGCTCTGCACTCGATTCGTATATACTCGACATAACTCCGTGGGTGAAAATTACAAGAGAGGCAAAAATGTCCGTTTCCTATGTCTTTGGAAATGGGTTTTTTTGTAGAGACAATGGGTACCAAAAATGGTCAAAACAGCGCCTACTAGTACGCCTATCTTCTTAAATTGCAAAAATGTAAAATTATCCTACATTTCACCTTTTTTTGGAATTATTGATCGTACATCGTACAGAGGGCCAAATTATCGTACACCTGGCAACGCAACACAATATCCAATATCTTTCAACTCTGACCTTGTCTCTATACAAATAATAACTTCAAGCATGAAAGAATAAATCCTGCACTGATCTAATCACAATTAAACCAACTTCAATGTTTCATCAGTGTATCATACCTACCACCTCCAATAACCGCAATCGAGAAATATCAATTAAACCTTTAACTTTGTTTCATTTCCTTATGCAATCATAGCTCCTCTAAAAAATAAAAAAAAAATAAAGAGTTTTGTATATTTAAACATGACCTTATTTCACACCATTCTAAAAGGGAAAGTGAAACTGATTCTGATAACTAAAACCGTTTGATTGTAAAAACACAGGAGAAGGGTCAATGATCAATGAAATAAACCCCACTTTCAAATTGAAAAGCCCTCCGAATAATAGCACGGATGGTATTCGTTCCCTCTTGAAACGTCGAACATGCCCCGGTGCAAGCAGCTGAAAATACAATGGCGTCTTATTTTGTTTACAAGTGACTGATTCCTTTATTTTTTTAACGCTGCATTTTTCATCAAAATAATACCATACACGAAGTTAAGAGTGAGGCAACAGACTAACATTAAGACTGACGCTAGTCAAGTAAGAGAAATAAGGGAAGAGGAGATGACAAAACACTGAAAACAGGCACTGAAAATGTGTAAGGTGTTATGGGACATCGTCTGCTTAGACAGGACTGGTCCCTGGTATGTCGTCACACATCTCAGCAGCGTTCGAGGAGCTCTTCAGCTGCTACATCCATGACATCGGGGGCTGTATTTTACCGTTTTATAATTGATAATAATCATTACTTCAAATGTTTCCAAGCGTTGAATTTGGATAACTTTGTTTAATTTATGCCATCTATGCAATAATAAGTATTAAGCCAATATTTATTTTGATGGAATTTTCTTGTAATGTCATCTTTAAATCCGAAATGGGATACTTGAGCCATGTTTTCCCTTACACAGATGTTTACGTACCAATGTAAACATGGTAGCTTATGCCGCAAAGCTTGATAATTGTCTTAATGTCTTTGATGTGCAGGTTGTCTTACACTTCTCTCATCCCCCCTTTCTTTATTCTCGCTCTCTCTCCCTCACTCTTTTTTTCTTTCCCCTCTCATTTTTCTCTACCTGTGAACATAATATACAAGTAGATTGAGATTTTATACTAACAAAATAATCTTTAAATGTATCAAAATTTTTGTATTAAATCATGTCCAATTACTGACAGGGTAACAAATTTTTAGATGAAGCTGTGCTTTTTTCCCCCTGCAGTCGCTTCTCCTCATTTCCCACCACTACGGTTGACATCAGAATAACTTTCTTTAAGATTGTGAGTATAAAACTTGATCATACGTGTTATGAATATGTTACAGTGATTGATACAGTTCTTCATTATAAATTACCATGATGTATTTCGTGATATTGGAGTACGTGTCGGTATGACAGCTATACTAAACCCAAGAAGAAAAATAACCGTTGAGGGTACATTATGAACATATTTTAGCTTGAATTAATTTTACATATTTTATAGAACGGCCTTCATGCAGGCAGCCGACGTGTTGTCCATATTACGAAAATATCAATGAAGGGTGTCTTTATAGTGACATCTGAAATTAGATAATCGGAGACCGTTGGATGAACGCAATAGGGAATTGAAGTTGAGGTTGATCGCTGTACAAAAATTGTCAAAATGCCCACATGAATGTCGGTCTGGTGGACATACTGACAATTTTTTAGTAGGGTTCGCTTAAAGGGAATTATCTGTCTCTCTATGGGCTGTGTGTAGCCTAACGACTGGTACATCAACGATCACCATGAATGTGGAGAAAATGTAATAGGTTAAGTTCATTTGCACTCAAACTTTTAATTTTTGTTTTTGTGTAATGCGGTTAAGTTCGTTATATGTCCATGTATATTATCTTTGTTTTATTTTGTTGTTGTTGTTGATCATGTACAGACCTGTTTTTCATATCAACAGAATGACGTATCTACTATCTTTGACTGATACATGTGACCCATACCTGGGGAAACCGTTGATAAACGGGTACTACAAGGTTCATGAATCCCCACCCTCTATCCATTCTCCATTTTCACTTTTACATTCCTTTTATTATAATGTTCTATTATTCATTTTCTCTTAATCATTTTCTACCCCCCCCCTTCTCTCTCTCTCTTATTTTCTCAATCTCTTTCTCCTGCCTTTTATACAGGGGAATACCCTAATCAGCATGGCGGATAAATTCAGCTCTGCAGAAAGCACATGTGAAGGAGACGACTGTGAGGCGATCACAAATGTGACGTACTACGTAAAGGAGAAGAAGAAGCTCTGCAAGGACTGCGCCTCCAAAGAGGGATGCATCGGGAAAGCAAGAAAGGGTGGGCCTAATATTTACTGTGAGATACATGATGAAGAAATCAAATTGTATTGTAAAACACATGGTGTAGCTTTGTGTTATTCATGTGCAATGATAGATCACCGTCAGCAAGATTGCGTACAACAGGATACAGAGGGCGCTATCATGGAAAATAAAGCGAAGCTAAACGGTTTGAAGGAAAAGGCAATGGACAAGTTACAGTTATGTCGACTTCATGGAGATCAGATTCACCAGTGTAGACAAGATACGGACAAACATTTGCAAGCGATTAAAACTGAAGTTGATTCGGTCATCGAGGAGGCGATCCAAACAGACCAAGACAGAGAACGGGAAGATGCTGCCAAAATCGATCAGGAGATTGATGAGAAGAATCACAAACTCCAAGAGCAGATTCAAAAGATCAATGAAAAGATTCAAAAGAACAATGAGGAGAGAGAGAAGCGACATGATCTAAACCACACAAATGCAGAGAAAAGAAGAGAACATATGGACTATAAAGAACGCGATCTTCATACTGACATTCAAAGCGTCGCTGAAGAGATTGAGAGAAAGCTTGGTGAGTTGGAGAAATCATGGAAAGATGACACGAAAAACACAGAGAAAACAATGCAGACAATTGACACAGTACTCGAGGACGATAAAAATGTAGTCAAAGACGGGCATCGTGTGAACAAAGCAGTGGCGGATGAACTAGAGAAGCCACTGGATGAGGGTGGGGTGAACCATATCACTCGTACTGTATCAGGTGTGAGGTTTGTGAAGGGTGCTGGGAGAGAGAAGTATAATGGGAGGATTGATGGGTATGAGTGGGAGTGGAGGCTCATTGATACAATCGATATCAAAGATGAAATGAAATACCCTTGCATTGTAGGATGCATAAACGAATACAATGCGATCATCACAGATTTACCAATCTATAGTGGAGATGGAGTACATGTAGGTATCGGAGATACATGTATGTTAGATATGAACACTAAACACACTCATAGAGAGTTAACCAGTAGTGGTACGTCATGGGTTGTGTCCTGTACAAGGCTGAACGATGACAAGGTAGTATGCGGTAAATGGTGCAAACGTTTTACAGGAGACAGTTTGCCTGGATACATCAGTGTGTATGACAGACAGTGGAAGCTGATCAATGACGCCACAATACCAAGGAACACGACGGACGAAACCACATGGGCGGATGTTGCTGCTGACCAGGATGGGATGATCATAGCTGCTGAGTGGGGTCAGTCTAAGATATACGTCATCAACCCAGCTGATGGTAAGATTGTGAACATAATCACATGTAAGGAGGATATCATTATGCGTGGTGTGCTATCATCAGGTCACATCATCGCTCAATCCGACATACGAGATCAAACAGTGTTCATCATCGACAGAGAGGGTGATCAAAGACAAATCCCCCACAATGCTAAAATCCTGAATGTCTGCATCGATCCTATGACGGACGACCTCTACGTCGTAGCATCGGACGATGAGCGCAAGACGTGTGTGATTGATCAGGTGATGAGTGGGGGTGATATGAAGAAGAGAAGAGTAGCATCATTCACTCTATCAACCAGACTGACGGAGGAATATATGCGGTGGTTTCATCTTGTATCTTCTCATGTCATTGTTACGTCATCAGGGAAGATGATTGCTAATGATGGAGAAAATATTTTCACGTTCAAAAAGATGTTCAGGCTCTAAACTCACTTGTAAAATGGATTTTGATGTTTACGTTTTACTCCTGCTACGCGCAAGAAGAAAATCAACCTACACGCTTGTATACATAGATTGATAAGCTCAGTTTTCTTGCACTTCTTTTTTCCATATTTTCTATTCCCTCGTTTACTTGTACCTTAAATACATATACATGTATAATTGTTTCCATAACGATGAAAATACTTTGATAGCCTCATATCCATTAAACTTATAGTGCAAGATAGGAATGTAATAATGTTTTTAAAAAAGGCAGTATAATGATTCCATTTAAATTCTGGCCATTGAGTGCATTATCAATGACATTATTTAGTTTCAGTGCTGTATAATGCTTCAGTCGTGTTTGCAGTACACGTAAGTGGTCACAACGATCATTTGCTCTACGACCTGCTATTATTTGACAAAATATGCAGATATTTGGAGGAAATGCTAAAACACTAAAATCTATAAGATGAAGTAAAGTTAAACATGTATGTATATATGAAGAGCTTACTTGCAAAAGGCCCTAAATCCATTTTTTGTCATATGGCACTTTTTTATATGCCTTAATAGACATTCACCATGTGCATCAAACTGGCTATACTTCAACTTCTAAAAATTTCAGGAAGTTTGTTAAAAAATGAGATGAAAATTATGTTTTCTTTCAAAAGGCCCTAAATCCAAAACACTTTTCTTGCAAAAAGCCCTATATCCATTCATCTTTCCTGCATCCTGATTGGCTAAGAGAATAGATTTTTGGCATGAATGACCAATCACGCGCCTCCACACAACCATCTATCCAGAGACTCTGTGTGAGAATCTTTCCAGCTTTTTGACATTTTTTATGGGAAATAAAATTTCTTGCCAAAAGTGTTCAGGTTTAGTTGAAAAAAGTAAAATCGCATTGAATGTTATTCTTACATGAACTTGCTTGCTTCTCATTTCACTGAAGTTCATTCTTATTGGATGTACATGAGTAGGTGATGGGATGGTGTGATATTGAAAAATGTTCAGCAGATGCTGTTAACTCTAATGACATGAATAATACAGCCATGACAAAGATGATGGTGATGATGCTACTGTTAGTGATGGTGATGTTGATGATGACAGTGATAAATGTGATGATGGTAGAAATGGTGATAGAGATAATGATAATTGTGGTGGCAATGATAATGGCGATAAAGGTATTTACGATCACCATAATGACCATGATGATGATAATGGCAATAATGATAACAACAATGATGATGTGGGTTATGATGATGTTGATGCTGATTTCATTCATGTGTATGATGGTGTGATGCTGAATGTTCTGATGATGGTAATGGTGTGATGACGATGGCAACTGTACGGGTGATAATGATGGTATTGGTTACGTGATGTGATGTTGATTATGATGATGCATTCTACTCTGGATAATAAAAGTAAATATTGCTTTTATCTTGAACAAATTTACTGCAATAAATCATATATACCTACCTATTATGCCTGTAGTCTTGACTACGGGACCCCTTCGAGAATTTAACACACATGAGTCACAATATTGTGCACACCCCCCGTAATCCTATTGTCCCCTTCGCCACTCACGCGCGTCAACACGCTACGGCCATCTTCCTCTTTCTTGCTCGCCCCCGACGAGATAGGACGTATAGTCACAGCGCTCCTGAAATCAGGTCGTATAGTATCTTTTAGGTGCGCTTTTTCGCACATTTAAAGCACTTTTAGGTACCTATATTCGCTTAGATTATAGTACTGTGTGTTTTAGTAGTCACTTTTGCCGATTGATTGGGATTTTTGATATCCTTTTCTTGGCATTTATTTTTCCCTTTCACGGTCAGCCCCACGTAGATATTTCTGTGTGTTTGCGGGTGTTTCCGTTTGTCACCGAGCCTTTGGGTTCGGTGTTTGTTCTTACGGTTTTTTGGCTGTGAAAATCTTTTGTGCGTATCTCCCAAATAAATTTTACTCTTATTTTACTGCATTCAGTTGAAGTATTTCTTATTTCGAAAAGTATACTTTATTGTCTGTTTTATTGCAGTGGTATGAATTCGGAAGAAGAAGCAGCTAGGTCACGGAGACCTGCTTCTTCCGAAGAGTCGTCTAGCAAGACGACTCGGCCTTCCAGAACTCTCCCGAGTACTTCGGTACATGGGGGAGGGAGGAGGGCTAAGGGTAAGTTGCCTAGTGGTGTTTCCTTGCAGAGTTTGCCAGTCTCGGAGCTTGCGGCTTCGGGACGGGTGGCGTTAACTGAATCGGGATTGTCAACTCCGAAGCCCGTGGTTTCGGGGTGGGTGGCGTCAGATTCTAGTGGTTTGGATATCTAACGAATCCAATCCCCCGTCGCTGAGACCAGAGGGGGGGGGGGGGGGGGGGGGGGTTGTTTCCCGTACGGTAGCGTTCACTCGCTCTGATCCGTTAGGGGAGACGCGCCCCACTACTGCAGGGCAACCCACGGGCTTATTCCATGTTGGTCTGGGTTCTCAAACCCTAGCCCCCGGCAAACGCCATATGGGGGAACGAGTACTTCCTGGGCTGTCTACATTGCCAGCTAATGGGAATGCTCGAGCTAACAATTATGGACGCTCTTCGGAGCAACAGGTGTTTTCACCTGAGTGCGTGACTACTAGTGCTCCCCTATTGCTGCTTTCGAGCGGTCCAATAGCGGGTTCACACGCCTTTAGTAGTCATCGGGCACATACCGAGTCATCTCGGTCTGCCCACGCACTGGGAGCTTTTAGCTCCCAACCCATGGCTACTGCATCTTCTTGCTTAGCCAATATGGGTGATTTGGGCGATTCTCTAGGCTTACGCCATGAGCGCTCCAATCCCTTTTTGGGGAAGTGAACGTCCCTCCGCGGAGGGATCGGTTCGTGTTTCCGAAGTGGCTTCGGAGATCCGAACGAATCCGATTAAGCGTTCTAACAAAAGGGTTTCGGCTACGACTCTTGTCGAGCCAGCCAAGAAAAAGGCCAAGAAGAGGGCAAAAAGTGGCAAGGCTTTGCCGGCCTCTTGCCCGTCTGGCCTGGCTAACCCAGCTAGCTCCTCTCAAGCTGACATGTTCAGCATGATGCGGGCTTTTGCTCAGAATCAGGGTTGGTCCTTGTACCGGCTACTTCAACCCTGACTTCTGTCCCTATTCAGGGGTCTGACTTTGAGACTAATCAGCCTTTTGTGTTGGATTCGTCTTTGTCTGAGTCGGTTTCGCATGTGCCTCCTATTCCCGCGGCCCTTGGGGCGCCGCTGGGCGAGGAGACTTTCGTTGAACCATGCGGGGCTCTGCCTGCTGAGGCCTTTGTTAGCGTTCCTTTGTCTCTTTCCACTCGGGTGGAACCAGATTTGGAGGTGGCCTCTCAAGCTTCTTTTTTGAATCGCTTGGGCAGGCGGAGTCTCAATCGCTCGCCCTCTGTGGGGTGGAAGCGATTGCTTTGTTATCCAGATATCTCTCTGAATTTTAGTCAACCCGCGCGCAGGGTTCGACTTCGCGTTGGTTTAAGCAGCGGGATTCCTGCTGAGTCCTTTGTTGGCGTTCCTTTGCCGGGTCATCCCGGTCCGCCCTTGCTCTGGGCGCCTTGGCGTCCGGCCCATGGCTGTTGCATCTCCTTGCTCGGCCGATATGGGTAATTGGTGCGCGTCTTTGGGTTCAATACCCTCAGCGCACTTCTCCCATAAAGGGAGGTGAGCGTCCCTCAGCGGAGGGTTCGGTTCGTGTTCCCGAAGGGCTTCGGGGATCCGAACGAAACCGAATAAACGCTCTGAAAAGCGGGTTTCGACTTAGGCTCTTTTTGGGCCAATCAGAAGCCTAGGGAAGGGGCTAAAAGAGGCAAGGCTTTGCCTGCCTCTTGCCCATCGGGTTTAGCTAACCCTCCGGTCTCTCAAGCTGAGATGTTCAGTGTGAGATGGGCTTTGCCCAGACTCAGGGTTGGTCCCTTGTACCAGGATTCACATCCCCTGCTCTTGTCCCTTTTTTGGGTCGGACATCGAGACTAATTAGCCTTTTATGGTTTATTCTTCTTTGTCTGTGATGGGATCACATGCGCCTCCTAGTCTCGCAGCCTCGGGGCTCCGTCGGGTGAGGAGGCTTATGGCGGTTCATGCGTGAATCCGACCGTTTCGGCCTTTGTTCGTGATTCTTTGTCACGATTATTTCAGGCGGATCCAGTTTTGGAAGCGGCCTCTCAAGCTTCGGTTTCCGAATCGCTGGGGCAGGCAGAGCCTTAGTTGCTCTCCCTTTGTGGGGTAGAAGCGATTGCTTTGTTCTAAACTTTCCCTGACTTTAAGTCAACCCGCGCGCAGGGTTCGGCTTTGCTTGGGTTCAGGCAGCGGGATTCCTCCGAGCGTTTTTCTCTTGCGGAGGATTTCTAGCTGGATTTTGGACGCATTGAAGCGGTGCTTCTTTTGAGCGTCATGTTTGGTTTGCAGTGGTCATAGTTTTCCACTGCAGCTGCCTCGGTCATGTACCGTCGCAGAGTTTTGGTTGGTGGCTGTCTTCGTTCCTTTCTCCCCGCTTGGGAGGCCATCTCCGGGGACGCTTTTGTTCTCTTTGACGGACGAGACGGATTCTTCATAGATCTGTCCGCCCCGCTCCCCGGAGGTGCTATAGGAACTCGGTCACCTCACAGGCTGTCTTTTTCCCTTTCTCCGACTTTTGTTATTCCCAAGCGCTCGGGAAAACTTCAGTACATTTTCGGATGGAGACTCTCGCCTCCATTCTCCCGTTGATCAAGAGGAAGGACTACGCGGTCTTGATAGTTTTCGAAGATGCGTATTTCCACTTTCCCGTTCATCGCACTTTGCGCGATCTTCTGGGGTTTTTCTTCCTCTCAGAGACTTATCGTTTTCGCACTCTTCCCTTCGGGCTGTGCCCAGTCCCTCGGGTTCTTACTCAGGTTGTAGCCGTGCTGGCAGCCTCTCTGAGGCGATGCGGCCTTCGGCTATTTTTGCTACCTGGACGATTGGCTTCTCCTAGCGGAGTTGCGCGATTGTTTGTTGGACGAGACTAGTTTGCTCGTCAATCTTACTCAAGACTTAGGTTATCTAGCCAGTCTAGTCGATGTTTTAGAGGACTGCCGGCTCCTCATGAGACCCTTTCAGAGACATCTCCTCAGGTTCTTCAAGCCGGGAAAAGACTCTCTTTTGGTCTGGATTCCAGTACCAGTAAGGATCAAGTCTCTTCTCTCTTGTTGGACGAGCGAGGTGTTTCTCGCGCGAGGCAGGTCCTTCTCTGCCCCTCTTCCGTCGATATCGGTTTCGACGGACGCCTCTCGGTTGGGGTGGGGAGGACACTGCAACGGCAGCACGGTTGCGGGGGATTGGTCTCATTTTGGGACTCTTCCTCATATCAATGTCCTGGAGTTTATGGCAGTTCTGTTGACCTTGCTCCATTTCAGAAGTCGACTTCTCAGTCGTTCGGTTCTGATTCTCACGGACAATGTTACTGTGGCGGCATATATCAATCGGCAGGGAGGCACTCGTTCGGTTGCCCTGAATGCCCTAGCAGCTCAGCTGTGGAGGTGGTGTCGTCGCATGGCAATCACACCCGTGGCCTCTTTCATCCCCGGTCGGGAAAACCTCATTGCGGATTTTCTGTCTCGGGGCAGGTATCTTCCATCGGAATGGACGCTCCATCCGGAGGTATTTTGCCGCATTCGCAGTTGCCTAGGTCCACTGGAAGTGGATCTATTTGCGTCGGTGCTAAATCACCAGCTGCCGAAGTATTGCTCCCGTGTTCGCGATCAGGGAGCATGGGCTCTCGATGCTTTCTCCCTCAGCTGGGAGAACCTTCAGGGATTCGCCTTTCCTCCCTTCCAACTGATTCCGCGTGTCTTGCGGAAAATCAGGGAAGATCGGGCGCGGGTGCTCGTAATAGCTCCCTTTTGGCCCAGGAGGAATTGGTTTCCAGAACTTATGAGCCTCCTAAGGGCTCAACCGTTCGTTCTCCCGTTAAGAGCGGATCTGGTGTTACAGCCCCTATCGGGGATTCTTCACCACAGTCCGGAGTCTCTTCATTTGACTGCTTGGCCCCTGTCAGGGAATCTGCAAGACAGTCGGGTCTCTCTGATAGAGCCGCGGACTTTTTAATGTCCAGTCGTAGGGTTTCTACTAGGGAAATTTACAATTCCCGTCTCTCGGTCTTTTTCCTTTGGTGCAAAGAGAAGAAATCGAACCCCTTCTAAGGCTCCTATTGGTTCAATTGCGGATTTCTTAATCTCGTTATTTGACAAAGGGGGATCTATCTCTACTATCCGAGGCTACCGTTCGGCGATCGGGGCCATTCATTCGGGTTTCTCAGATGGTTCGGGGATTTCCAATTCCCCGCTAAGTGGTTTGATTCGTTCGTTCTTTCTGAAACAACCTTCTTTTTCTAAGTTAGTGCCGTCTTGGAGTCTGCCTAAGGTCCTGGAAGCCTTGGCGAAAGCTCCTTTCGAACCGTTAGGTGAAGCTACGCTTCATCATCTTACGGTTAAGACGCTCTTTTTTGGTAGCTATTGCCTCTGGGCAGAGGCGCAGTACTCTTCATGCTCTCTGTCTTACTCCTGGTCATGTTCGCTGGGAGAGAAAAGGCGTTAGATTGATTCCTAGGGCTTCTTTTGTTGCCAAGAATCAGACAGCTGCCTCTGGCCCTGTTGAGATTTTTCTTTGTCCGCTTTCTAACTTTTCTTCGGTGCGTGAGGACAAAGTTTGGTGTCCTGTAAGGGCTCTCAAATGGTATATTGATAAGACTAAGTCTTATCGTAAGGATGATCAGTTGTTCCTGATCACTAGAGAGCCTTTTTCTCCTGCCTCTCTTGATTCCATCTCTAGATGGATCGTTGAAGTTATTAGGGCCGCTGGCACAGAGGCTCTTTTATCCGACAGTAAGCCTCGTGCTCATGATACTCGTAGTGTCAGCACTTCTTGGGCTCTGTTTCAAGGTGTGGCGCTTGTTGATATTTTGAAGGCTGCTTATTGGCGTTCGCCCAATTCCTTCATTTCTTGCTACCTTAGGGATGTTCCCGCAGGTGAAGCTTTGTTTGCGTCAGCCACCTTGAAGGCCGCTGTGTCTTCTTTGTAGTCTTTGGTGTAATCCTATTCCCTTCTGCTCGAAACATGCCTCCCGGTCTTTGAGTTGGCGCTGGTCTGACATAATAGGTAGGTATATATGATTTATTGCAGTAAATTTGTAAAATCAGCACTGATTTTCTTATTTACTATATAAATCTATATACCTACCTATGACCCTCCCTCCTTCCCCTCACCTTGCAAGCAACATGTTTCTACTTGGGATTGCTCGCAAAAGAGGAAGATGGCCGTAGCGTGTTGACGCGCGTGAGTGGCGAAGGGGACAATAGGATTACGGGGGGTGCGCACAATATTGTGACTCATGTGTGTTAAATTCTCGAAGGGGTCCCGTAGTCAAGACTACAGGCATAATAGGTAGGTATATAGATTTATATAGTAAATAAGAAAATCAGTGCTGATTTTACAAATCTGCTTTATTAAAGGCGGATAATGACTGGCTACTGTCAGTAAACAATACAAATTATCTTTGGAATCGACCTAAAACTGTTGCTATATCAGGCAAGGTTTATCCTAGCAAATCAAATATTTTATGCAGTTATCTAGAGCAAGTCTGCTTTATTTTTAAGGTCAGATGATGATTTTCGATAAGTCACCCCAATTATCTGTCGAAGTTTAAATTTTGATTGATTTTATAATGTTGCTATATCAGGCAAGGTTTAGTAGATGGAGCAGCACATGAGGTTAGGGGAACAAGGGCGACGGATTTTGGGTTCACTAGAAAGATGTTTGTTGTGTAAATTACTATTATCATTCAAGACTTTTCTTGCAAAAGGCCCTAAATCCCATTTTCTTGCAAAAGGCCCTTAATCCCAAAAAATAATAAAAATAAAAAATCATAAAATGTTTGACGGCCGCAGGATTTTTTTAATTGTGATTATTGTTACCTGTGGTGATGTCTCTTAAAGGTTTACTAAATTAGAGAGAAAATGGGTGCTCTTTCCATGTAGTTTTGCCTTCTAGTCACGAATCTGCAAATCGATTGTCCAAATTATGTCTCGTTTTGGCGAAAAAGGGGGAAAAGTAGAGGTTTTGGGACCGTTCCTTAAAACTCGTGAGCTGATTGGCTAACCCCCAAGTGACGTATGAAAAGTAAGAGGCACAAGATCTGCAGGCTGCAGCATATAATATTGTACACAGAATGCGGTATTTGACTCCTCTGTTCAACGGACAATTTATGAAAATAGGAAATTAATCAATATAATCTTAGGAGTGAATAATCATTAGCTATATATTTTCTACAAGATCAGAAAACGCTTTTGCCCAAATATACAGCACTTGTTTTGTTTTCTAGCTTTTCTTTTGAACAATGTTCTCATCCATCTGAGCTTGCCGAACGAAAATTTTGCATTGGTCATAAACGCGTGCACAGCCGTTTTCGTCTGTATGTACAATGTCCTACACATCTTTAATACGGCAGTGACTATGTTCGATGTTTGCTTACCAGTCAAAACGTCCCCGCGTCAAAACGTCCCCGCGTCAAAACGTCCTCGGGTGATACCAAAACGTCCCCTTGTTAGACCAAAACGTCCTCGGGTCAAAACGTCCCCGGGCTCTTTTGTTAAAAAATATGTTGAATTCTCACCGTTATTACATCATATTTTGAAGTAAATGAAATCTTTAACCAACAAGAATAGTTTTGTGTCATTTACCATCCACCACACGACTGAATTACCGCTGCATTCACGGCATGAAAATCATCTATAGCTCTCGATTATAAAATAAATAACAAGCAAAATTGGACTCGGACTCCCAAAGCAGAAATATAGTACAGATACATTAATACAGTATAATTACAATAACAACAACAACAATTATAAAATAAATAACAAGCAAAATTGGACTCGGACTCCCAAAGCAGAAATATAGTACAGATACATTAATACAGTATAATTACAATAACAACAACAACAATTATAAAATAAATAACAAGTAAAATTGGACTCGGACTCCCAAAGCAAAAATATAGTACAGATACATTAATACAGTATAATTACAATAACAACAACAACAATTATAAAATGAATAACAAGCAAAATTGGACTCGGACTCCAAAACTAAAGCACCCCCACGATGCAAGGTTACCCGATGCAATGTGCGCATGTGTGGCCGAGTTTTCCAGTTTTGTGGAGGCATGCACTCGGTTTTAGGGGTTTTAAAGCAAGTTCACTCGTGAGTCAAACTTTATATAGTTATACTTTGCAGAAGAAAAAAAATAAGAGTAAGCAGTCTACCAACTGACGATAGAAAGAGCGAATGACGCAAAAATTGAGCCAGAGGCAGAGCGGGGGAAAAGGGCGGGGACGTTTTGGTACGCTACACGGGGACGTTTTGGTACGCTACCCGGGGACGTTTTGGTCGTAGCAAGGCGGGGACGTTTTGACGCGGGGACGTTTTGACCGGATTTTCACTTACGGCTTTTTTTTTTTACTTCGCTTTACATAGTACGTTAGTACTGACTTAGATTTTGGCTGAATTCGAGTAACTTATATAGAGAGAGGAAAAGTGTCCGCGATTGCGAGTTGGAGGACTTTTCTGAGCCATGCAGATACGAACTCTGATTTATCAGATGATTTATCAGACCCCGAAGGCAAAGAAGCTCGAGTGGCAAGGGGGAATTCGACCATATTATATGTTTGAACCCCTCGCAGAATACGGTGAAGGGCCGTGTGTGAAGTAACTCCAGGGAGCTCCAACGCGTTGGAGCTCCCTGGAGTTACGGGTGAAGTAGACCGAAAATGCTGTCTCTCGTTCGTTAGGTCGTCTTAGCTAACGAACGAGAGACAGAAATTTCGGTCTACGGGTGAAGCTCCTGTAGCTGCTGTCATTGAAAAACAGATTGGAAGACTTGACTCCAAGTCTGATCGTTTGAATAGCTGAATCTTTTAGCTAGCTTATCCTTCTCTTCATGCCAAATTCGGAATACAGGCCAGGGTCCTCAAAATCATCTTCGGCAAAGTGATCGCTGCAGATTGTACTCCACTCACTTGGCTGGCCCTTGCCACTCTGCCCGCGTGAGCTTTACATTTGCGACCCACAATTTCCGTAGATTTTCATCTTTAGGAAAATGATGTAGGCTTACACCATCTTTAGGGGTCTTGCTACAGCCCGCAACTATACACCGATTAGGCATTATTGATGAAACTGTGTCCCAAAATCAAAGTTATTGTGAGGAATTAAACACACGAAAATACGCAATGCAAATGGTCGATGCGGTGAATATCATGCTCGGCACCGGGCTGGGCCTGCCGGGGGCCTCAGGGCGCGCACGGTATAGGTTAGTGGAATATTTTCCCTTACTTTTCATGCGTCACAGATCACGTGATCACGATGTCGCTTCGCTGTGTTTGTTTAGGGGCGGGGCTTATGACAGCAAAAATGTACTTTTCAAATGATTATAAAATATGACTGAACGCATACAAAATTGTGTTATGGATATTTTTTGGCTCCTGATGACACCCTCTTACGAAAAATGGGCAATTATTTTTTTATTTTAGTGACCCTTTAAACATACATGAAGATCTTCTTGAATAAAATCATAGAACTGTGTGAAACAAAAAATCTCAATTTACTAAGAAGTAGGTAAAGTGGATTTAGGGCCTTTTGCAAGAAAACTCTTCATAATGTGAAAACGCTAAAGTGTAATTAGCAAAAATAGTAGCAAATAATTCAAATTGTAAAATTTTACCAACTACCTGCCTGTTCCAACTAAGTACATGTACAATACATTTCCTTGATCACGTATTTATCTCTATTGGAATTATGTTGTATATATTATGTTCATTGTATACAATACATGGAACGGAAAATCTTGTGTACATTTAAATGTTGAATGAACATAAGTGTTTGGTGTCACAAAAGTAGAAATTGCCTTATGATTTTATCAGTTTGTTATATAATCCTTGAATTTGCTCGACGCTTCAAGAAATAATTCCGATTGCCTTGAGGCAAATCAACATCATTTTCTGTAAATCAGTATGCCACAAGACATTCGAGCCGTGCTTCTCTTATGTCTGTCAAAAATCTTCTGAAAGTAAAGTCACATTAATAATTTTACTTTGTTTAGTAACATGCAATTTCGTAACATGACTGTAATAATGAAGTACTACTGTAACTATTTTCGTTTACGTAACCGTTACTTCTATAAAATTATCGTAACCAGTTGACATGTAGAGGTGCTGTGATCTAATGGATAAGTCTCCGGATTGTGAACCGCAAGGTACGGGGTTTTAATCTCTGGCCCTTCACTAATTTTCTTTGGCAAGACATTAATCTACCGTTGCCACACTCGATCCAGGTGAGGTAAATAGGTACCTGGCAAGGGTTAATTCCTCAAAATGATGTTATGGCAGCCGGGCTAAAAGCGGATTAATATTAATCGAGCGCCAGGATTGGCAATTTACCAGGCATGAACGCTATATATAGGAACCCACTTTTATCATCAACATAACTACATGTATATTGTTTCCACATGACATATCTTCAAATATTACATTTTCAAATAAAACACTAAATACAATTTCATTTAGATATTTGCTTCTGCTTTTTGGTGTACTGTTAAATGTACTATGTTGCTATTTTTGCTATCTTGTGTACAACTATTTTGATGAATATACTTTAAATTGTAATCATTATTTACAGTTATCAACATTGTATAATACAACAAGATGAATAGGTACTTTTGTCATTATTATATGTAAAAAAATGAGTTACATGTATACCTTTACTATTTCTTACATCCTGAAATAAAAGTCAAACAATTCTTATCACATTTTCCTTCCGTAATAATTGATTGATATGTACGTATATTCATATCAGATTCTGTATATTGTTAGGGTACTTTAAAACAACTAAACCATTGCACATAATATTATAATGTTAAATTTTCATGTTATGGGTGTATAAACAAAGGCGATGTAAAATGGTTGAATATTTACTACTTGTTTTGGGTTAAGACAATAACAATAAGTGAATATGCACAGGTTTCATTTATAACCCTTTGGCTATGATTACCAGATGATCCCTGTATTAAGCCTAGGGGAATGATAGAATGCAGTAATCAAAGGTTTATCATATCTCTCCCGATCGAGTGGATGATATACAAGCCTTGTGTTGGTATATGTATGTACAATATTGGATTGGGTGTCATATAGGTTGACAAACTATTATTTTGGTATATGTTGTTGTAATAATTTCGTTTTTTTTCAATGAAAATGCAAATATATAAAGAAATACAACTTTGTACATTTCTTCATGGCAGGTTCGTACATTATAACCAAATAAAGGTTGGATTGAGAGCAACAATGTACACAATCATAATATTGACTATACGAGGTGAAAAAAATTAATATCACGACTGTTCTTCCTTGTTTGAAAGAAACTTATTTCCATAATTTGAGGTACTGGACTATATCCCACCCTAGATCATTTCTATGACAAAAGAACATGCTTGATAATATCATTGATCCCCATCCTGGGTCTGACGTAACATTTAATGTAAATTAATAAAAGAATCTGAATATGTAACAATTGTTTTTATATACATGTATGTATCTATTCTAAAACATTTTACAGAAATATAACACATGATGTTGATGATTATTGTTGCGATGTATATACTTCTTAATCAGTTTGGTCTTATTACCTTCATCCTTTTAAATTACAGTAAAGCCTTTCCTGTATCATTTCAATGGTAACCTGCATGCGTTGTGGGTTTATTGAATGGCTATGATTATTTTTTTAGAAATAAAAATGTTTTTCTCTGCCCACTATGCTTATCCTGGTCATGTACGATATTTCATCCTCAATAAAAGAATTCTCGTTATTCTAAAACAGATCTGCTAATACTCGTAATTTTGTGCGTTGTTGCCTCTTCTCTATCTTTTTTTTCCATATTAAACACGATCGTAAAGGCTTCCATAAAATCATCCTACGGTAATTTCAAAAGCCTTGCCCATCTCATAAAGTAAGGTGTGAACATAACAATGACGTATTACATAATCATGATAATCCGAACATGATTTATTTAGGACACACAGTGGGGTATAGAATTGCAACTGAGTTGATTTTTCGAAAGTCTTTGCCATCGTGTTTATACAGCATATTGAAATTATATATAACTTTTATACTTTATTATCAGTCTGACAATAATTCTGCATTCTCCTAATATTATTCTGTAACTATAGTCACGTGTGCAGGTGTGTGTGTGGGTGTGTGTTGTGTGTGTGCGCGCGGGTATACATGTTTACGCATTAAAACCGATGACATGGAACAAAAAGAACAATGGGTCATCGGTAGTAATTCAATAGGTCATCGGTTGTCAACAATTGGTGAGGTTTATTCCGTCAATGAATTTTGTGACGCAATTCAATAGTGGAGTCATCGGTTGAAATTCGAACAATAGAAAACATAGATGCGTGTGCGTGTGTGTGTGGCCATGTTGAATAACAGACAAAATTTCATAACAATATCACAACAATAACACACGCCCCCCTGCGTCGAGGTATATTCTCTACCCAAAGTTTATATGATTCCTATAGGTGGCCTACTGCAATGGGTGAGGAGATCATTTCAAATATCTAGGAGTAAGCATACTAGAGGCAGATGGAACAGGGAGGAATGAAGTAGAAGTTTGAGGTCAAATACGTCAAAAGAGCTGGAAATTTGTTCAGATCTAAACCCCATGCATGACATAACTCGAGCAATCAATACATGGGTTATAGTCCTGTTGAGGTATCCGGTACGCGAACTTTTTTTCCAACGAACTTTTTGTCACTATCGTCCTTGACGCATGCGCAACTTTGAAATAGCCCTTCAATGCTTGGAATTGGATGGGGTTTCAAAGTTTCATCCTAATTTTAGTAATAATAAAAATACAAAACATTATTTTTATAATGTCCAAACTGAGAGTCGAACCCACATACCTCAGGTTAAATGTCCGAGGGCTAACGCATCTTGCCACAACAAGACGCTGGGAGCAATCGTCATTATATCGCTTACGGAATAAACCCTATGATTGCGAAATTGATTTAGATCGGAAAGGATCAGGTGCGCATGCGCCAGGGAGGACAGGGACAAAAAGTTCGAGGGGAAAAAAATTTAGCATCCGGTACAGTCATGTGGAGTGGAACCAACAGAGGAGTAAAGGGGAATTAACCCTTCACAAAAACAGGAATTGAATAGAAGCAGACACATCACAAAATGGAAAATAGTGACAGTTTGAGAACAAAGAGAAAAAGAATAAGAAAGTTGAATGTTTGAAATTTGAGATCACTATGCGGAATCTCCTACTGGCAATCTGGACAATATGCATGATGCCATATGATACACTATGGGTAACATATTTTTTTTTATAGAAAACCCCCATCCGTTTCACGATAACAGTTAATATAAGGGATACTTGAATAATTTATGAGCAAAACAAAGGGAAAAGTTCTCCATGTATGACATTCCACATCATGACCGCATTACCAATGCGAAGATCTCCATATCATAAGGGATCTCAACTTTCAAAAAAGCAATAACTTCCTTACACTATGAACACAATGACAAAGAGAGCGGACAAAACATACAGCTCCTCATTGTAACTTCCACAATTGCTCTGGTAGACAAAAGAACATCCCTTCATTACTATTATGTGACATAAGTAGAACAGGTGAATATGCATGTGACACCTGTTCTACATATGTTTACATAATAGCGATGAAGGGATGTTCTTTTGTCTACCAGGGCAATTGTGGAAGGTACAATGAGGAGCAGTATATTTTGTCCGCTTCTTTGTTCACCATGTTCATAGTGTTAGTTTTTGTCGGATTTATCTCAAACTTTCACTGAATATATATTTTTCTGATTTTCTCCTTTTATTTCTTACAAGGTAAGAATGATTAATTCCCCTTAATTATGCGCAGTGGACAAAAAGACAAGGAGTACATGAAGATTGACCAGACACGAGATGTTATTATCCAAAGTCTGATTCTTAGTCAAGATGTGGTCTAATCTAGCAACAGATGAGACTCTATAGGTATGAGGAACAGAGCCTGTACTGGAGCTATAATTGCTCAACATTAAAGTTCATAGAAGGGAAGATGTGGTCTAATCTGGAAATATATGAGACTCTAAGGTATGATGAACAAAGCCTGTATTGCAGCTATATGTGCTTAACAATACACTTGTTACGGGCAGTTCCTTGCCCGAATCCCAGGTTCCCTGTCTTATATTTACGAAGACAGCACGACAATGAATTATTCTGGAAACCGGTTGTAAGTTTAAAAGCGCCATGTTGAATCTCCTCATGGTCTCGATCGTCACAATCGATCTCGACCTATTAAACTCGCCCTCATCACACAGTTCATGGGACGCGAAATGTAAGTTAGCCTCTTTATATCGTACAAATGACAGAAAACAACAAACAAACACGACACATAAATCATGTCGCAATGAAATGTGATTCTGGATTTCTTACTGATTTCATTTCGTGTATCCATATTGTGAGAGAACTTCATTGATTTCAATGAGATACCCTGTGTTTATATAACCAGTTGGTATCCCAGCCACACTGACGAGATCGATACCAGACCGATTATAGACCGAACAAAACAATGACGTTGCCCCTAATGGCCATGAGTCGGTCGGTTTGGAATCGATTCCAAGCCGGTTTTGCGGAGTGACTGAGGTATACATGGTGTTTAAATGAAAGTCGACACAAGTCATACAACTGGCCATTTATATGTTTATTTTACTCGATTTGGCTCTGAATGATATTTCCAAAATATGATAGTCTTTAAAACAAATACAGCTATTTTCTATTCCATTATCAGAACCACGCAATTGACTCGTCCTGTATTTTGTTCTTGCTTTATCATCAAAACAAACCAAAGTAAGGAACGATGCAGTCAAGTGCATACAAAACATATAAAACTTTTATTTTTAAAACGCATTTTTTTTTAATTTGCTAAATCAAACAGAATGAAACAAATGATAATTGCAAATAAACTAAATCAAATACAACATAACAACGTAACATTTGCTTCGACCTTAAAATTCAGGTAATTGTTTGCTTTGCTTACATTTTTTGATTAAGTTTCCTTTATCGTTAATTTCACTTAATCCTGCCGATTCATATATATACTGTCCTTACACAATTTAACAAATACAGGCCAGAAGGAATATGTTAATAGCAAATTGATAAACAAGGTTATTTTTACCCCATGAGTGATGCGAATACAGTCATCTGGTGTACACCTATATTATTCCCATTTATATCAATATTTCCACAAAGAGCTGTGGTGCATATCTTTTGTCAGTAGTACTGCTTTCATGTCACACGGTACAATTTTTCGTCTCCCGAGCAGCCATGTACTGTATGCATGCATGTGTGGAAATTGTCATTGAAATTGCAAGGTTATGCAGTGTCAAGTGCGCAGTAGTTTGACGTGGGATACACCAAGACGCCATCTTGATGCACCTGACGTACAAATTGGAAGTACGTAGATTGTCCTTTTTCACATGAAGTTTTGATTATCGAAGGTGGTCAAATTTCTTTCAAACTATTACGAAGGTTAAAACAGCATCCTGCATTAGGTGAGCTTTACGATTCGTTTTGATAGAGTACAGCTTCAAAACATTAGTAAAATAAAAATATTACTAATGAGAATCGAGTTAAAGAAAAACAATAGAACGCAGAAATACGTTTGTCTTATCATTTGTTGAAAAGGATGTTAAAGGGAAGGTTAAATCCGAACAACTACCTCTATGATTGACCAAAATATCAACATCAGCCCTCGAAAGACGTGTGTATGTGCGTGGGTGTGGGTGTGTTTAGCCGTATGTCCGAGGACATTTTCGGAAAGAGAACAACAAAAAAATCATGAGAACAATGGTCCTCGGAAGCCGGACAGTAGTCCTCGAATGTCGAACAATGAATTTGTGCCTTATTCCGTCGACTGTCCGAGGACGGAAGAACAATAGAGGAACAATACTTGTCCTCGGAAGTAAAGCCATTTAAAACTGTGTGGATGCACCCTCACACACATTGATTTGTGGGGAACTGTATTGTTTTCTCCTATTGTATTTTGTACCCCACAAGCACTTCTCCTATTGTATTTTGTACCCCACAAGCATGACGGAAAAAAAGGCCATCATCGTGATCTTTTGTTCTCTGTACCGGGTACCCCACAAATGAATCTATGTAAGCCCATGTGTGTGCATGTGGGTGGGTGTGTGTGTGTGTGCGTGTATACGGTCTTCTTTTTGATGCGATAAAGTTGAACCTCAATCTGTAGCCAAGTATTTATTTGTATGTAGGCTAGTTTGTACCATGAAAATCAATGGGTCAGAATGGGGGAAGGGGCAGAAAATTCTACATTTGTTTTGAAGCTCTCTTTCTCTCTCTTTCCCTCTCTTTCTGCCGTTTTCTTTTTTTTTCTACAGGTCAATAATCTGATCAGCATGGCGTCTAAATTGAGCTTTCCTGAAGCCATCTGGGAAGAAGACGACTGTGAGGCGATCACAGATGTGACGTACTACGTGAAGGAGAAGAAGAAGCTCTGCAAGGACTGCGCCTCCAAAGAGGGATGCATCTGGAAATCAAGAAAGGGTGGGCCCAATCTTTGCTGTGAGATACATGATGAAGAAATCAAATTGTATTGTAAAACACATGGTGTAGCTTTGTGTTATTCATGTGCAATGATAGATCACCGTCAGCATGATTGCGTACAACAGGATATAGAGGGTGCTATCATTGAAAATAAAGTAAAACGAGAAGGCCTGAAGACAAAGGCGAAGGACAAGTTACAGTTATGTCATTCTCATGGAGATCAGATTCGTCAGTGCAGACAGGATTCGGACAAACGTTTGCAAGCGATTAAAACCGAAGTTGATTCGGTCATCGAGGAGGCGATTAAAACAGACCAAGACAGAGAACAGGAAGATGCTGCAAAAATCGACCAGGAGATTGATGAGAAGAATCACAAACTCCAAGAGGAGATTCAAAAGATCAATGCTGAGATTCAAAAGAACAATAAGGAGAGAAAGAAGCGACATGAACTAAACCACGCAAATGCTGAGAAAAGACGAGAACCCATAGACAATAAACATACTGACATTCAAAACATCGCCGAAGTGGTCGATAGAAAGATTGGCGAGTTGGAGAAATCATGGAAAGAAGAAACGAAAACCACAGAAAATACAATACGGACACTTGATACAGCACTGGAGGACGATAAAAATGTAGTCAAAGACGGGCATCGTGTGAACACATCAGTGGCTGAAGAACTAAAGAAGCCACTGGATGAGGGTGGGGTGAAACATATCACTCGTACTGTATCAGGTGTGAGGTTTGTGAAGGGTGCTGGGAGAGAGAAGTATAATGGGAGGATTGGTGGGTATGATGGGGAGTGGAGGCTCATTGATACAATCAGTGTCAAAGATGAAATGAAATACCCTTGCATTGTAGGATGCATAAATGAATACAATGTGATCATCACAGATAGACTTAACCAATATACATACATGTTAGATATGAACACTAAACACACTCATAGAGTGATAAAGAATAGTTTTACCTCATGTGTTATGTCTTGCGCATTGTTGAATGATGGCAAGGTAGTATGCGGTAAATGGTGCATTTGTATACCAGGCAGTTTGACTGGATGCATCAGTGTGTATGACAGACAGTGGAACCTGATCAATGACGTCACAATACCAATAAACACGACGGACTGTACCACATGGGTGATGAATGTTGCTGTTGACCAGGATGGGATGATCATAGCTGCTGAGGCGAGTCAGTCTAAGATATACGTCATCAACCCAGCTGATGGTACGATTATCAATACTGTCACGTGTAAAGAGAATATAAGGATGTTCGGTGTGCTGACATCAGGTCACATCATCGCTCGACCCTCACCATCAGGTCGCAGAGTGTTGGTCATCGACATAGAGGGTGAACAAAGGGAAATCCCCCACAGTAATGTAATCATCAATATTTGCATCGATCCTATGACGGACGACCTCTACATCGTGACAACAGGCGATGAGGGCAAGACGTGTGTGATTGATCAGGTGATGAGTGGGGGTGATATGACAAAAAGAAGAGTAGCATCATTCACTCTATCAACCAGTCTGACGGATAAAGGTGTGCGGTTGGCTCATCTTTTATATTCTCATGTCATTGTTACGTCATCAGGGAAGATGATTGCTAGTGATGGAGAAAATATTTTCACATTCAAAAAGATGTTCATGCTCTAAACTCACTTGTAAAATGGATTTTGATGTTTACGTTTTACTCCTGCTACGCGCAAGAAGAAAATCAACCTACACGCGTGTATACATAGATAGATAAGCTCAGTTTGCTTGTACTTTTTTCTCCATATTTTCTATTCACTAGTTTACCTGTACTTTAAAGACCTCATCCTGACCGAATTTTGAAATATACCCTTTATTCATCCACGGGGGGCTATATATTTTCTGAACAAATTGAAACCAACTTCATGAGATTCCTTTTCCTGTGGAATGAGTACCAGCGTCCCAAATGTTGAGCCCATGTGGTTTTTCTGACGAGGGCCCCGTCTCTGAGGAACGTGTAGACGCACTCGGAGCTGTATACATGACATGTCGTCACACGTCTAGCGACCCCTGCAGTTTCTTCTGTTGTTACGCCATAGGGAGGGGGCGGACCAAAAAAAAAATCTTTTTTTTTATGGATAAACGGAGACGAAAATTATGAATACCGAGGGTAATTATATTCTTTGTTTACTAAGCTTTACGTCAATATATGGTTGTTTTTTGTCAGGCCGAGGTCTTTAAATACAAACACATGAATACTTCTTTCCATAACGATGAAAAACTCGCGTACAAAATACTTTGCTAGCCTCATATCCATTGAAATTATAGTCGAATATAGGAATGTAATAATTTTTAAAGCAAAGGCAGTATGATAATTCAATTTAAATTTCGGCCATTGAGTGCATTATCAATGACATTATTTAGCTTCAGTGCTGTATAATGCTTGAGTCGTGTTTGCAGTACACGAAAGTAGTAACAACGATCATTTGCTCTAGACATATGATATTATGTGACAAAATATTCAGATATATGGAGGAAATGCTAAAAACACTCAAATCTGTATGATGAGGTAAAGTTAAAAATGTACGTATTATATTACTAAACATGTGAAAAGCTAAAGTGTAAGTAGCATAATACATGTAGTAGCAAATAATTCCAATTATAAAATTTTACCAACTACCTGACTGTTTCAACTAAGTACATGTACAATACATTTCCTTGATCGCGTATTTATCTCGATTGGAATTAAGTTGTATATGTTCATTATATAAAATACATGAAACGGACAATCTTGTTTACATTTGAATGTTGAATGGACATAAGTGTTTGGTATCATAAAAGTAGACATTTCCTTATGCTTGTATCAGTTTGTCATAATTATAATCATTGAATTTGCTCGACGCTCCAAGAAATATTTCCGATTGCCTTTAGATATAAATCAACATCAATTTTTGTAGATCAGTATGCCACAAGACATTCGAGTCCTCCTTCTCATCTGAAAGTCACCTTAATAAGTTACTTGGTTGAGTAACATGTATTTTCGCAACATGACTGTCATAATGAAGTATTACTATATCTATTTTCGTTTATATAACCATTACTTCATTCGTAATCATTTGACATGCAGAGGTGCTGTGGTCTAGTGGATAAGTCTCCTGATTGTGAACCGCAAGGTACGGGGTTTTAATCTCTGGCCCTTCACTAAATTTCCTTTGCAAGACATTAATCTACCGTTGCCATACTCGATCCAGATGAGGTAAATGGGTACCTGGCAAGGGTTAATTCCTCAAAATGCTGTTATGCCAGCCGGGCTAAAAGCGGATTAATATTAATCGAGCACCAGGATTGGCAATGTACCAGGTATGAGCGCTATATATAGGAACCCAATTTTATCATCAACATAGCTATATCGTTTCCACATGACATATCTTCAAATATTAAATTTTCAACATAAACAATAAATACAATTTAATTCAGATAGTTGCTTCTGATTTTTGGTGTACTGTTAAATGTAATATGCTGCCATTATTGCTATCTTGTGAATAACTATTTTGATGAATATATTTTCAATTGTAATTATTATTTACACTGTTATCAGCTTTCTACAATGTTGGTCATAAAGGTGGAATAAAATATTTTTGAATAAAAATCGACAGTTTTGTTGGTATTTGAAAGGCTACGCGTAGACAAAATGGTAATTGAGTGATTACATAATGTTTCCCCATTACACAGGTGACATTATAACATGAGAAATTTGGATTACGTAATAAATTCTTTTGTTGTAGACTATAAAAGCCTATGCATATGATATTCTGTCCCTTTCCCTGATTTAGCACTGTGTATAAGAAGGTTGCATTTTTTCGAGTTCCTTGTACCGTTTGAAATAAAAATCGGTAGAGACGTTCCCTGGACTATGCCTGGTCCAACGGCAACAGCAACACGCGAGAGAGTGGTAGCACTGCGACAGGAGGGCTACAAGCAGACTGATATCGCAGAAGTCCTAGGGATATTACAGAGTGCAGTCTCTAAGATCCTGGAACGTCAACGTGAGGCGGGGAATGTGCGGCCACGGAAATCTCCAGGACGTCCCAGATTGACCACAAGAAGAGATGATCGCCAACTGTTGAATTTCAGCCGCAGAAACCGGAAATTGCCCACGAGCCGTCTTCGTCGCTTGTGGAGGAGATATCATGGGATTAACGTTTCCCGGTCAACCGTTAATCGCAGATTGCTCCAACATGGTTACCGAGCACGACGGTTGACCAAATGTCCACGCCTGTCTGTTCGCCACAGAGTAGCTCGTCTTCTTTGGGCTAGGGAGCACAGAAGGCTTCATCCAAGACATTGGCAACATGTGGTCTTCACGGACGAGAGCCGGTTCATCCTTGACCGAAAGGATGGGAGACAACGAGTTCGTCGATTAGCCGGGGAAAACCTTCGCGATGAATGTATCCACGAGACGACTCAAGGCGGAGGCGGCTCAGTGATGATATGGGCCGGCATCCATTATGGAGGGAAAACGCCACTGGTGGTTCCGGACGGAAACGTCAACGCCGCCGCCTACAGGGATATCTTGGAGTTCCACTGTCTTCCATATGCAAGACGAGTGTATGGGCACAATTTCCGACTGCAGGATGACAACGCTAGACCGCACAGAACCGCTGCAGTAAGGGAATTCCTGGAGGCAGAGGGCGTCGTACAGTTGCCATGGCCAGCTTGTTCGCCGGATATGAACCCCATAGAGCATGCATGGGATGCCCTAGGCCGAGCCATCAACGACAGAGAGGTCATTCCTCAAAATCTGCAGGAGTTGGCAGATGCTCTGAGGGAAGAATGGGACGCTATGCCTGTTGACGTCATCAACAAGCTAGTGGACAGCATGCCACGACGTCTGCATGCGCTGGTTCGTGCCAGGGGTGGACATACCCGATACTAGTGACTGAGTAAGAACAATGACTCAAGTTTGATGCAAATTTGTCCATGAAATCACAAAAAAGAAGTCATCTGGAAAACTGAGAGAGATTGAAAATAAATACTGTATCTCATGATCCTTTAATTTACTGTATATTGTCGTCATTGTTGTTCTATGTTCATGACATCCATCGCTTAGGACATAAACTTGTAAAATATCACTGTCAAACGTGTGTAAAAGGCAGAATAATAAAGTAAAGTGGTTATCATGCACCATAAATGCCATATTCAAATCATGTTGTAATAATTACGCTGTGAAAATTTGGTGAAAAAAAAATATTCCACCTTTATGACCAACAGTGTATAATACCACAAGATGAATAGGTACTTTTGTCATTATTATGTCATGTAAAAGAAAAGAAATGACTAACAGGTATACCTTTACTATTTCCTACATCCTGAAATAAAAGTCAAATAATTCTTATCACATTTTCCTTCCGTAATAATTGATTAATATGTATGTATATTGATATGCTGTAATATATCAGATTCTGTATATTGTTAGGCTATTATAAAAACAACTAAACCATTGATGTTAAAATGATAATGGGGTTACAATTTCCATTTCATGGGTGTATAAACAAAGGCGATGTAAAATGGTTGAATTGTGACTACTTGTTTCATCCTTGGCTTAAGACAATAACATGAAGTGAATATGCACAGGTTTCATGTAATCAACACATTAGCTATGGAAACCACATGGTCCCTGTATTAAGCCTATGTGAATGAAAGAATACAGTAATCAACGGTTTAATATATCCTTCTCCGGTTTAGTGGATTAACTTGTTTTGGCATATGTATGGATGGGGTGTCATACAGGTTGATAAACTATTATTTTGGTATATGTTGTAATAATTTCAAAGAAAATACAAATATATAAAGAAATACAAGATTGCATATTCAATGGAGGAAAAAACCCAGGTCAATGAAGCTATTCTAGCTCATGGCAGGTTGGTACATTGTAACCAGCTAAAGGTTGGATTGAAAGCAATATACAGAATAATATATCATAACATTGACTATACGAGGTGAAAAAAATATCACGACTGTTCTTTCTTGTTTGAAAGAAACTTGTTTTCATAATTTGAGATACTGGACTCTGTCTCACCATTGATCTTTTCTTCTATAGAGGATGACAAAGAATGACAAAAGAGAATGTTTCATAATGTCATTGGTCACGATCCTGGGTCTGACGTCACATTTTATGTAAAGGGATAACAGAAAATGATCTAACGATTGCTTTTAGATATGTATATATTAAATACGTTTTGAAGAGGATAACACCACATGAGGTATGGGCCGCGGAACCGGAGGGGGGGGGGGGGGGATACTTTTTTTCTACTTAACACGTTTCATAAAACTACGGGACAAAAAGTTCGAAAATTATCATTAATGAGTGAAATCAAATCAACGCCCCCCCCCCCCCCCCCACTTTCAAAAACGCACAGCGGCCCCTATGATGTTGATATATACATCTATTACAAAAAGTTTTGAAGGTGTAACAAATGATGTTGATGATGTAACGATTGTTTTCCGCTATGTATAGATTACAAAACATTTTGTAGATGTAACATATAGTGTAGTAAAATCACGCGAAACCGTTATAACGTTATAGCGTTATTTTCGCTGCGAGTTACGTAACCCTCGCACAGTGAATTTCACAGTCTCTTATTAGTCGTTCGCCCGAATTTGCGAACTACACTACTCATGCTAATCGCCACAATCACACGCTCACACCCACACACACGCACGGCCGGCCGAGCCGAGCAGCAGCATACACATACTACACAGTGCAGTACATACATCGCTCGAATACATACATCCTGTACACCCCATGCATATCACACAGACAAACTCGGTTTTGGTTTTGAAACGAATTAAGCGAAGACGGCTGTTACACACATCTAATTTTGTTCTATTCAGATTCTGGAAAAAGCTGTTTATATTTGTGACTGATTTTTACAAAAACGCCACGGGGAAATCTAATTCGGCGCTGATAGCTCGATAAAGTATACATTGTATGTTAAAAGTATCGTATTTTGCGATCGTCCCATCGCCTTCCAAGCCGTCCCTGGGAGGCTAAAGATGAAGAACGTGTCGCGTAATCGTGCCATTTCTTTCCATTCGCATACGGTTTGCGTGCATAGTTGGGGACTCAGTGGAGAGCGGACGGTGCTCTCACTGTGATCGATTTACCATTTTGACGTCAAATTATTACGCGTTTGCGTTATAACGGTTTCGCGTGATTTTACTACACTGACATATGATGATTGTTAATTTCTCAGAGGGAAGGTTGGGTTTTGGGAAAGATGAAAAGTATCATATTATATCATATCATATCGTATCGTATCATCATATCAGTAAAATATCACCTGTATAATCAATGACCTGCATGCCTTTAGGCGAGGCATCATAAATCAGCATATCAGTTGGCTGCAGCCTCACGCGAAGGCTGACTGGGGCTGCAAAGCCAGCTGAAGCCGGACGGTGCAATTACTTTGCATTAATTAGCCCAGCCAGCTGAGGCCAGCTTGGGCTCTGAGCTTGAACCCACAATCTTAATAGACCCGTCACCACCCCTCCCCCCCCCCCCCCCCCCCCACCCGCCCCCAGCCTGCCGCCTCTACTCCTAAATTTGCTCAGGCAGCTGCAGCCGGACGGAGATTCTTGAAGTTGCAGCTGGCTGCAGCGTATTGAGCCAAAGACTTTTATAGTATCAAGACAGATTACTCTCACCTACTTCCGTAGTACATTTTGGAGGCGTAAATTGCTGTGTTAAAAACAGAATCGGAAAAATACGTTCGCCATAGGTATAACACGTGAAAAGATGTCTCGTTTTTTTTGGTTTTTTTTTTGTTGGGTGTTTTTTTTTTGTGGGGGGGGGGGGCGGGACAAAGGCACTATTGTTAAAAGGTGTGAAGCTCCTTTTCTTTAGCCCATGTATGAATGCATGGCATTCGGTTTTCATTAATTACCCCCAAGGCGTTAACACTGATTACCTCTTTGAAATAAATCTTTTTAACTGTGTATGTAAAAGCTTCATTATAAGTACTGGTCATAGCTTCGAATATAGCTTGAAGGTGACACTGTTTCACACATCTTAGATATAACTCAAAATATAGAGCTGTGGTTATCTTTCTCCAGTATTTCTTACTAACAACTTGGGGAAAGTATAGTAGAAAATCATGATGGGGAACCATATGCCTCCCCTGGTCTGACGAGTAATGCAAATGCATTTATATGATGTAAGTCTGCTGTATTCACATACATATCAGTTTATTTAAAAATGCAGCGGTGGTCAACTTTTGTCAATACTTCAACAATATGTTACAAGTGTTCAATTTATATTTCCTACTTGTTATAAGAATGCACTGTATGCGCACATAAGTGCCAATTGTCATTGAAAAATCTATGCCAAGTGCGTTGTCATGGTTGAAGTTTGACGCCGGATTTGCTTTTGATTGCATCTATCGCATACCTAACAAGTACATTAATGTATTCATCGTCTTCAAAAGAAACTTAAACTAGCAAAGGAACATTAAGGTGGTCAAATTTATTTAGGACTTTATATAACAAAGGTTAGAATTAGGTGAGTTATATACATGCAGATTTTCTTGAATGGCTAAGCATATTGGTTTTAATCACGGACGTGGATATGGTGTAATAAAGTATGTCCATATAGCACGACTATGTGAATCAGTGATGAAACGAGTATGAAAAGGGTTTGAAACGACTATGAAACGAGTATGAAACGAATATAAAATCGAGTATGAAACGAGTTTCAAACGAGTATGAAAGTTGTAAGAAACGAGTATGAAACGAGTATGAAACGAATTTAAAAACGAGTATGAAACGAGTATGAAACGAGTATGAAAACAAGCATCAAACGACAATGAAACAACTATGAAACGAGCATGGAACGAGCATTAAACTAGTATCAAACGAGTATGAAAAGAGTATGAAAGTAGTATGAAACGAGTATGAAACGAGTATGCAACGAGTATGATACGACTATGAAACGAGTATGAAAAGAGTATAAAACAAGCTTGAAACGAGACTGAAACGAAACTGAAATGAGTATAAAACGAGAACGAGATTAATATATTATTATCATCATCGTCATTTCATCCTTACTGAATGAAAGAAAAATGTTATATTTATTTTCTGCTCCATCTCTCTCTCTCTCACACACACACACACACATACAGTTTTTGCTGCTGTACATCCCACTCTATCCCACTAAAATGAAGACTTTTTTATGCCCTCCTCGCCATGATCACTTGAGAGGGGGGAGAGAGAGATAGAGAAGAGAGATAAAGAGAGAAGAGAGAAAGAGAGAGAGAGAGAGAGAGAGAGGAAGAGAAAGAGGAAAAATAGGGGGAAGGGAAAGGGGGAGGAGAAAGTATGCAATAGGCAGAGAATCAGACTAAGCAAGAGAAAGAGCGGGAGAGAGAGAAAAGAGACGTAGTAAGCGAGAGAGAGAGCGTATGTGTGTCTGTGAGTGTGTGCGCGCGCGGATTGCCGTGGGTGTGTACATGTGTACGCATTCAAACCGATGACATCGAACGAAGAGAACAATGGGTCATCAGTAGTAATTCAATAGGTCATCGGTTGTCAACAATTGGTGAGGTTTATTCCGTCAATGAATTTTGTTACGCAATTCAATAGTGGACTCATCGGTTGAAATTCGAACAATAGAAAACATATGTGTGGATGTGTGTGTGTGTGTAAGAGATGGGTGGAGATAGTTCGCCTCCAATATTTCTGACAAGGAGAGAGGATAATTTTCTTTTGGTACAATGTTAACGTTATAGGAAATAACCCCCTGTCCCAGTGACGATTACACTAGACACATGAGTATAATGCAAATACATTCATCTTGTGTACATAAGCCTGCTATATTCGCGTAAATGATTTTATTCACAGAGAGCAGCGACGATCATCTATAGTCATTACTTCTCCATTATTTGACAAGGGTACATTTTTCCCTATTTACATGATTAATATTTCTGCACTGGATACAAGCATGCGTGCATGTGTGCGTGAGGGAAATTGACTCTAACAACAGGGATGCAAAGCAGTGTCGCAGTGCGCTGTAGTCATGGTAATTTGACGTCAGATGGTATACAAGTAGACGCCATATTGATTGCATCTGGTGCAAATATTTACCAATACATTGACGAATTGTTTCTTCAAAGGAATTGTTAATTTATATCAAAGGAGCGTCGAGGTGGTCAACTCTCTTTCGGAATTCATGTTGCGAAGGTTGGAATAATAGATTAGCTATTATGTGTTTTGTGAACAACGTTGGTTAAAAAACATGGAAGGGAAAATGAATGATAGGCATGAAGTAGCGGGTAATAAAAGAGTATGAGAGAAACAAATGTATCTATTAATTGGGATGGGGAGTATTTATGTTACGTGAGGGAAGGACAGCAGGCCTACATGCGAGAGTAGGATGTTTCTTTATTTCTGTTTGATACGTTACATTGAAAGAATGATTGTCTCTCGCTCTCTCTCTCTCTCTCTCTCTCCCTCTCTCATTCTCTCCCCCGGCCCTTTCAATCATTTTTTCTCTTCCTTTCTCTCTTTCTATTTGTCTATTTTCTTCTCAATTACTGACAGGGTAACGGATTTATGAATGAAGTTGTGCTTTGTTTTCCTGCATTCGTTTCTCCTCATTTCCCGCCACTACGGTTGACATCAGAATACCTTTTTTTAAGATTGTGAGTATATAACTTGATCATACGTGTTATGAATATGTTACAGTGATTGATACAGTTCTTTCATTATAAAATACCATGATGTATTTCGTGATATCGAATTACGTGTCATTATGACACAAGATGAAAAATAACAGTTGAGGGGTACATTATGAACATATTTTAACTTGAATGGGTTTTACATATCTTATACAACGGCCTTATTGCAGGCAGCCGACGTGTTGTCCATATTTCGAAAATATTAATGAATGGTGTCTTTGTAGCGACATCTGAAATTAGATAATCGGAGACCTTTGGATGAACGAAATAGGGAAAAGTTGAAGTTGAGGCTGATCCCTCTACAAAAATTGTCAAAATGCCCAAAAGACTGTCGGTCTAGTGGTCTGACAATTTTTTGTGGGGTTCGCTTGAAGGAAATTGTCTCTCTATGGGCTGCGTGTAGTCTAACGACTGGTACATTTCAAGCATGTATCATTGATATCAAATATCGTCTTGCATGTGGAGAAAATGTAAAAGTTTATTTGCACTCAAACTTTTATTTTGTTTTTGTGTAATGCGGTTAAGTTCGTTGTATGTCCATTTATATTATCCTGGTTTTATTTTGTTTTTATTGTTGTCGGTTAGGTTTACGATCATCTCGAGTAATATAAAATCAGTATTCAATAACTACAGACCAGAGTCCATGTGTATTATATCTGTTTTTCATATCAACAGAATCATGTATCTACTATCTTTGACTGATACATGTGACCCATACATGCCATACCTGGGGAAAACGTTGATGAACGGGTACAAGGTTCATGGATCCTCCACCCTCTATCCATTCTCCATTTTCACTATTACATTCCTTTTATTATATTTTATATTATTCATTCGGCCCCGCTCTCTCTCTCTCTCTCTCTCTCTCTCCCTTTTTCAATCTCTTTCTCCTGCTTTTTATACAGGTGAATACCATAATCAGCATGGCGGATAAATTCAGCTCTGCAGAAAACACCTGTGAAGGAGACAAATGTAAGAAGATCACAGATGTCACGTACTACGTGAAGGAGAAGAAGAAGCTCTGCAAGGACTGCGCCTCCAAAGAGGGATGCATCGGGAAAGCAAGAAAGGGTGGGCCAGATCTTTATTGCGAGAAACATGATAAAGATATTGATTTGTATTGTAAAACACATGGTGTAGCTTTGTGTGTTTCATGTGCAATAATAGATCACCGTCGGCAGGATTGCGTACAACAGGATATAGAGGGCGCTATCATGGAAAATAGAGCGAAGCTAAACGGTTTGAAGAAAAAGGCAATGGACAAGTTACAATTATATCGACTTCAGGGAGATCAGATTCACCAGTGTAGACAAGATACGGACAAACATTTGCAAGCGATAAAAACCGAAGTTGATTCAGTCATCGAGGAGGCGATCAAAGCAGACCAAGACAGAGAACAGGAAGATGCTGCGAAAATCGACCAGGAGATTGATGAGAAGAATCACAAACTCCAAGAGGAGATTCGAAAGATCCATGACAAGATTGTAAAGAACAATGAGGAGAGGGAGAAGCGACATGAACTAAACCACACAAATGCAAAGAAAAGAAGAGAACCTATGGACTATAAACAACGCGATCTTCATACTGACATTCAAAGCGTCGCTGAAGAGATGGAGAGAAAGCTTGGAGAGTTGGAGAAATCATGGAAAGATGACACGAAAAACACAGAGAAAACAATGCAGACAATTGACACAGTACTGGAGGACGATAAAAATGTAGTCAAAGACGGGCATCGGATGAACAAAGCAGTGGCGGATGAACTAGAGAAGCCACTGGATGAGGGTGGGGTGAAACATATCACTCGTACTGTATCAGGTGTGAGGTTTGTGAAGGGTGCTGGGAGAGAGAAGTATAATGGGAGGATTGATGGGTATGATGGGGAGTGGATGCTCATTGATACAATCAATGTCAAAGATAAAATAACATACCCTATCATTGTAGGATGCATAAATGAATACAATGTGATCATCACAAATAGTTCATCAGGTAACAAACATACATACATGTTAGATATCAAGACTAAACACACTCAGAGAGTGATAACCGATACATCATGTGTTATATCCTGTGCATTGCTGAATGATGGCAAGGTAGTATGCGGGAAAGCGCGCAGTGGCTGTACAGGAGCCAGTTTGAAAGGATGCATCAGTGTGTATGACAGCGAGTGGAAGCTGATCAATGATGTCACAATACCAAGAAACACAACACGTGATAAGACATGGGCGGATGTTGCTGCTGACCAGGATGGGATGATCATAGCTGTTGAGGCGAGTCAGTCTAAGATATACGCCATCAACCCAGCTGATGGTAAGATTATCAGTACTGTCACGTGTAAAGAGAATATAAGGATGATAGGTGTGCTGACATCAGGTCACATCATCGCTCGACCCAACCCACAAGATCAAAGAGTGTTAGTCATCGACAGAGAGGGTGAACAAAGGGAAATCCCCCACAGTAATGCAATCGTCAATGTCTGCATCGATCCTATGACGGACGACCTCTACGTCGTGACATCAGATGATGAGTACAAGACGTGTTTGATTGATCAGGTGATGAGTGGGAATGATATGAAGATGAGAAGAGTAATATCATTCACTCTGTCAACCAGACTGAACGATGAAGCTATGCGGTTTGCTCATGTTTTATCTTCTCAGGTCATTGTTACGTCATCAGGGAAGATGATTGCTAGTGATGAAGAAAATATTTTCACATTCAAAAAGATGTTCAGGCTGTAAACTCACTTGTAAAATGGATTTTGATGTTTACGTTTTACTCCTGCTACGCGCAAGGAGAAAATCAAACTACATGCATATAGATAGATAAGCTCGGTTTTCTTGTACTTTTTTCTCCATATTTTCTATTCACTCGTTTACTTGTACCTTAAATACATATTCATGTATAATTGTTTCCAAGGATGAAAAACTTGCATACAAAATACTTTGATAGCCTCATATCTGATGAACTTATTCTAGTCGAAAATAGGAATTTAAAGATTGTTTTAAGAAAAGGTAGTATGATGATTCAATTAAAATATTGGTCATGAGTGCATTATTTAGCTTCAGTGCTGTGTAATGCTTGAGTAGTATTTGCTGTACATGTAAATAGTAACTATGATCATTTGCTTTGCGACCCGTTATTATTTGTCAACATATTCAGATATTGGGAGGAAATGCTAAAACACTAAAATCTGTATGACAAAGTATAGGTGAAAATGTATGCATTATATCAGCAAACATGTGAGAACGCTAACGTGTTAGTAGCACAAATAATACCAGATCATTTCACGAATAAAATGTTACCAACTGCACGCCTGTTTCAACTAATTACAATTCATTGAACATTATTGTATATATCTCTATTGCATTTATGTTTTAAATATGTTTATTGTATACAATACATGGAACTGATCTTGTGTACAGTAAAATGTTTAATTAACATGATAACTGATTGGTATCATAAAGTAGTAATTCCCTTATGTATTTCTCAGTTTGTCTTATAATCATTGAATTTGCTCGACGCTTCAAGAAATAATTCTGATTGCTTTAAGGCAAATCAACATCATTTTTCTGTAGATGAGTATGCCACAAGACATTCGAGTCGTCCTTCCCTTCTGCAGTCTGTCAAACATCTTCTGAAAGTAAAGTCACCTTAATAACTTTACTCCTAGCACTATAAATTCATATCTTCTGTGGTAATAATGGGTAACTTTACTTTGTTTAGTAACTTGCATTTTCGTAACATGACTGTAATAATGAAGTACTATAACTGTAACTATTTACGTTTACATAACCGTTACTTCTATCGTAACCAGTTGACACGTAGAGGTGTTGTGGTCTAGTGGATAAGTTTCCGAGTTGTGAACCGCAGGGTACGGGGTTCGAATACCTGGTGCAGCACTAATATCCTTTGGCAATACATTAATCTAACTTTGCCACATTATGCCCAGGTGAGGTCAATGGATACCAGGATTACTTCCTCAAAATATTTGGGAGCTGTAATAACAGCCGGTCTCCTGCGTTCTAAATTATCTCTCGAGTTTACTGGAGAAAAAAATATTTACATAGGTCTATTATATTCCTTATTCTTGTTTGTATTATTTTTATTGTATACTATTATTGTACATGATTTTCTACTTATGTAATACTTATGTAAAAATTGATTTATTGTATTTTTTATCAAAACGGCAGAAATAAAAGCAAACAAACAAACATCCAGGGTGACATTAATCGAGCACAAGGATTGGCAATTTGTCAGGCATGAGCGTTATAGACAGGAACCCACTATTATCATCAACATAATGATATTATGTCTACATGACATATCCTCAAATACTTCACTTTCATCTAACATTAAATACAATTTCGTTTAGAGAACTGCTACTGCTTGTTGGTGTTATTATGTAAATGTAATATGTATAGCCGTTCTTACTTTCTTCTGTCTAACTAATTTGATGAATATATGTTCAGATGTAATCTTTATTTACACAGTTATCAACATTGTACAATACAACAAGGTGAATAGGTACTTTTGTCATTATTATGCCCTATATGAAAAAAGATGTATTATATGTATACCATTGCTATTTCTTACATCTTCGAATAAAAAAAAAATAATGTTTGATCGGTTTTCTTAATAACTTTTCTTTATAACTGATTTATATGTATATATATATTGCTATAATATATTAGATTTTGTATATTGTTAGGCTGGAGTGAATATGCTCAGGTTTCATTTAATTAACCCATTAGCTATGGAATCCACATGGTCCCTGTATTAAGCCTATGGGAATGACAGAATACAGTAATCAACGGTTTCAAGTTCAAGTTTATTTGTCTTTCAAATCATTGTACATGTACAATTGTGAAATAACAAAACATGAAGTTTATATAGTGTAGGCACGACAAATGAAACAATGCAAAATTCTTATAATGTAAATGTAGTAAGTTCGAAAGTGGGTTAGGCCACAAAAAGGACGGACACAGATTGGTTGTAGTTGTTGATATTTATTTTGTCGTCATGACAAAAAACCCTGCAAAATATAATTGTAATACATTTGATTAATATCAACTCGTAATCAGATACAGTATCATTTTTTATTAAACCTCATCGGTATAGGAATGGTGGGCACCACACCAATCGATTAGAACCCTATGCTCTACTCGGCTCATAGTTCCGCAACCATTTCTACACCCATGAGGTTTCACAAGACATTTGCAGGTTATTCTCAATCTAACTCTTTACAATAAATCAATTTTCCTTCAGCCATCAATTTTAGACTCGTACTCCTCGCTAATACTCGTTCAATTTAATCAACAATTGAACTCTACTCATGATACATTGTGATAATTTGGGATAGAAAATTTAAATAAGAGGAACTTTCGGTTTTGTCATCTTGAATCTAATTACCTTAGCCATAGCTTTCATGATAATTTAAAGAGCGAACCATAGCTTTCATGATAATTTAAAGAGCGAATTTCCTGACATGCACATTTTACAAGCGAAGCGGTTCAAAAAGTGCATGGCATAATATCATCCTTAAGATAATCCTGACAATTTAAAAGTTATCAATCACTTCAGATTTCAATTCAAAATACAATTCAAAAATAAAACTGAGCTTTTCCTCATTTTTCAATAGCAAAGAAAAAGCAAAGAGGAGGACATCAATATTAGTATCTCATGATGGTTCCACGTTAGAGTGAGCGTCATGAAATACATATTTGATAATATGCAAAAGATTGTTCAAAAGACAAAGGACAAAGACATACATATTTGAGTTTTCTTTATAATGATCCAGGGTAAGATATGACCTGAATATTTATCAAAAATAAATATTTGGACATTAATATTTGTCATTAATACTTCATCATACATAGTTCGAGATTTGAACTTTGTCAAAGGTCAAGTAAAATCAAGCTTAATGAAATATCTTTGATAAGGTAATTAGGGAACAATTATCATACAAATGGTTCCGCGTTCCCACAATGCAATGAATAGGGCAAACGTACAATAAAATAGAAAAAAACCATTATTAAATAAATGTGAATTGCAAGTAATGGATAATAAAAATTAATTTGATAGAACTTGAATATTTGTAACAAAATAAATTCAGCATAAAGTGTATCACCAGGAAAAATTACACAAGTTCTATCTAAATATAAGAGTCACCGTGGTCAGTTTACCAAGTGCATCCTTATCCACTCATTCGTTCCGCCATACGGAACAGAAGGACGACCGGCAAAACGGGAACATCGTCATAATTCTCTAACAGATGACATACAAATCCCATACTTGTAAGATCCCTCTAACCACAACCTCCGCCGCCTCGGCGGCATACCCCTCGAGGCAAATGTATAGCCCCCTCACTATACCCTACACTGTGCTTCTAACAGCATACCCCAGGGGACACGCCCAGAATCTCTTATAAATCATCACAACCTAAGTTAATCAAATAATCTAAGTTAATCAAACCAATTATATTCGGGTTGATGGTGCATATCCAAGTAGTCCATTAATTAATTATAATTTAATCATTACATCTGTAAGCAAGGCTTACCCAAGATAAACCTGTCCCTCGGACCTCTCAGTACCAAGGACCATCGACTGCAAGCCCTCCAATCTCAACTGTTGTAAATAAATTCAAAATATCAGTCAATTCAACTAAAAATCTCAGTAACATCAAACATTAGCAGCCGACTCGTAACTGAATAAGCATGGGCAATCGACTTCAAATTATAGAATTTGTCACAGGTTACACATGGGTACAATATTTTATAATTGTGCCGAAATATTCTATATAACATACACCTGAATTTGTTTATAGATTTATGACATAGACCTGCACCTGACAGGTTACACATGGGTACAACATACTTGGAATTAATTGTTTTATCATCGGAACGTCTCTTTAGACATCGTGTATTCACTATTTTCCATAGAGATACAAGCGTTTCCGATTTCCGGAACGCAGGCACATAGAAAGGTACTGTACATTTAATACATAACAATTACTGTTGTACATACCCATTATTGAAAAACCCAATCGCCAAGTCCATCAAATATATCCCAGCTCCATCGTAAGTAATGATACTTTGAATATACTTTGAAGAAAAGAAAGGCACGAAATATCTGTTGCAGAAGGGCACCTTGAATCCGCCTTAACCGTCAAGAAAAAGTATTGAGAATGATTTCCAACATGGCGAAGCCCTAATGTAACTCTCTCCTAATCATTGATGCGAGGCATAATTCTAGATTGCCAATTTGCGGTGCAATGAGAAGTCTCCAGTAAAAGGCGATGCAACGTACAAGGCGAATAGGGCGTACTCACGCCGCGCCAATAAATTATCGCCTCCTCATTTCATCATCGCAAATTGGCAACACTCTACCTCGTGTATTACAATCAAACCTACTCACCCCACCACAAAAATTATTGCGCTATGAATAATTAATGTCAGCCAATCAAAGGAAAGGAAACAGAATGGCCACCCCCTTATTTCCCTGCTAACAGGCAGGATTACATCACTACACGTAAGGACATTAAAGTACTGAGGTTCTCTACTCAAAAGACGTAAAAACCCACGCTTTGGGCTATTCAAAATATTTAACAGCCCATCCCAAGTTATATAATCACACCTGCATCATAAAATTGTCTACATTCCTTACTTAATCACCAGAGGTGCCCAGGGCCAATAGTCCCAGGGACTTTCATAATACAAAGAATACTCCGCTTTCTACATTAAAGCCAAAACCCAACCCCCCATTTTAAGGAAAAAACCCAACTTTCCACATAAATAGTTGAAAAGAAAGACGAGGAGACCTTGGTGAAAGCAATGCTTGTAAAATTAAGGCCCCTCATGGCATGTTAGTAACTATTTCCAATTAACACGAAAAAAAAAAAAATAGATGCAATAAGTGCATCTGACAGTGAGATGTATTTACAAAAGGTATTATGGGGAAAACAAGATCACTTACTGGTATAATCCAGGATACAAGTAAGTGAAAGAGGTGAAGATGGAAAAGACACAAAAGACAATGTGGCACAGTTCGACATGACAAAAAGAAAGGACAGGACAGAGGACGGGATAAAATCACAAAACAACACAAGAAACACAAGCCACACAGAAACACAAGCCAGCCCAAAAATGAAGGGGGGAAGTGTGAAGGGGGAAGGGTCTGCTAGTACACTGTATGACAATTTAAGTATAAAAAATAACAAAACTGACTTCGTATACAAGTGCATGACCTAAAAAGGTTTCACAAATCATCTTTATATTTACTTAATAAATAAGACTTTAATCTGCGTTTAAACACAGAAATACTGGCAGCATGTGTAATGCTAGAATCGAGTGCATTCCAGAACCTGGGTCCAGTACAGACTATTGTGTCAAGAGTAAAATTTATGTTGTCCTTACACGAGATATATGGAAGGAGGTGGCTTGTCTAGTATTATATTTATGAACCTCATTATTTATTTTAAACATTTGCGCCAGTGCTAAAGGAAGCTTCTTTAGAGAAAAATCATACATGAGAGATCCTAACTGCATAAAATAAATATCTTCTACTTTCAACAAATGATTATCATAAAAAAGAACACTTGTATGGGCGCGATAATGGACATTACATATATTCCTAATAGCTCTTTTCTGAACAATAAATAACTTTTCCATGTTTCGGAAAATAGCGTTAACACTATGAACATGACGAACAAAGAAGCGGACAACTTATGCAGCTCCTCATTGTACCCTTCACAATTGCACTGGTTAACAAAAGAACATCCATTCATTGCTATCCTGTAAAAATAGTAGAACAGGTGCCACATAATAGCAGTGAAGGGACGGTCCTTTTGTCTACTAGAGCTATTGTGGAGGGTAGAATGAGGAGCTGCATAAATTGTCCGCTCTCTTTGTCATCGTGTTCATAGTGTAAACACGTACATAATATGTACTAAAATACTAAAGCTTATCGACCATGCACTCATCAGAGTAAATTCGCATGAATGAACAGAACGTCAAAATACGAAACAATATAATAGAGCCGAAGGAACAGTGGACGCTAAATGGCGCGATATGATTGGCTGAACAAGGTTAGGCATAGTAACTGCCGTTCGGTCGAACAAATGCTAAAATAACGCAAGTGTTCTTAATAATAATATAACAACTAGTTATGTCCGTGTTTAACGCCTTTTTCCGATTTTGCAGTACCAAGCACTTATTTATTAAATGGTATTGTGCATAACAGCCTTGCTGCAAACAAACTTCATGCTAATTTGACCTTCGGACTTCTGGAGTAGCCCTCCTGGTGGCGGCTTAGTTAGGTTTGATGCTTTATTATCATTTTTTTAAAAAGAATAATGTTGTTTGTGTGTATGTGTGTACATGTATACGCATTCAAACCGATGACATCGAACAAAGAGAACAATGGGTCATCGGTAGTAATTCAATAGGTCATCGGTTGTCAATAATTGGTGAGGTTTATTCCGTCAATGAATTTTGTGACGCAATTCAATAGTGAAATTCGAACAATAGATTACAAACGTGTGTGCGTGTGCGTGGGTCTGGGTGTCGTATGTGCGTGTGTGTGTGTGAGTGTGTGTGGCCACGTTGAATTACAAGACAAAATATCATAACAACATAACAATAACACACGCCCCCATGCGTCGAGGTATTTTCTCTACCCAAAGTTTATATGAATCCTATAGGGTGCCTACTGCAGTGGGTGAGGAAATCACTAAAAAATATCTAGGAGTGAGTATACTAGAGGCAGATGAAACACGGAGGAATGTAGTAGAATATTGAGGTCAAATACGTCAGAAGAGTTGGAAATTTGTTCAGATCTAAACCCCATGTATGAAATAACTGGAGCTAACAATACAAGGGTAATAGTCCTGTTGAGGTATCCGGTACAGGCATAGCGGAGTGGAACCAAAAGAGGAGTAAAGGGGTACTAACCCTTCATAAAAAATATATTGAATTGAATAGAAGCAGACAAATCAGAAAAAAGAGAATAGTATAACAACAAAAAATTTGAATTCGTAATTAAATATCATAATTGATAGGATTGAAGTAAATTGAATATATCATAGTAAAATGTGAGAAAATTACAATGCCCCAACCGGGATGGTAGGTCTTTATATAGCATACGCATGGAATTGGTATGGATGTACCCCCCCCCCCCCCCCCTATACGCCCGATGGAAAGAGAGGGGCTAGTATACCAGTTTGAGAAAAAAAAGACAAAGGATAAGAAAGTTGGATGTTTGAAAGCTGAGATCACTAATGATACATGTGTGCGGAATCTCCTATTGGCAATTTGGTCATTATGTGTCATGTCATACATGGGGAGCTCTCTCGTAGAGTGTGTTAAAAAATTTAATAATAGTGTATACTGAATATGTCATAGTAAAATGTGCGAAAATTACAATGCCCCGACCGGGATTCGAACCCGGGAGCTTGGATTACATGACCAGTGCTCTACCAACTGAGCACAGTAACAATCTCACATATAGCCCCTCTCTTTCCATCGGGCGTATAGGGGGGGGGGGGGGTACATCCATACCAATTCCATGCGTATGCTATATAAAGGCCTACCATCCCGGTCGGGGCATTGTAATTTTCTCACATTTTAATATGATATATTCAATTTACTTCAATCCTATCAATTATGATATTTAATTACGAATTCAAATTGTCCTCTATAGAATATTGTTGGTATGGATTTGCCCGTCTTTAGAAGGAAGACCTGTCTCATTGATAGGCCATTATATAGCGTACGCATGGAATTGGTATGGATGTACCCCCTACGCGCGATGGAAAGAGAGGGGCTATATGTGAGATTGTTACTGTACTTCGACTGGAGCCCGGATGGCTCAGTTGGTAGAGCACTGGTCATGTAATCCAGGGTCCCGGGTTCGGATCCCGGTCGGGGCATTGTAATTTTCTCACATTTGATATATTCAATTTACTTCAATCGCATCAATTATGATATTTAATTACGAATACTGTATACATCTGATTTTGTCCATGATACACTATAGGTAACATCTTTACATGTTCCCCAGGACAAAAAAACTACAACATCTGTTTCACGATAGCAGTAAAAAAAAAGGGATACTTGAGTAATTTATGAACAAAACAAATGGGAAAGTTCTCCATACATCATCACACATCATGACCGCGTTATCATGGCGAGGATCTCCATATCATAAGTGATCTCAACTTTTAAAAATTAACAACTTCCTTATTCTATGTCCGATTCACCTCAAACTTTCACTGATATGTTCTTCTGACTTTTCTCCTCCCATCCAAGCTAATTTTCAATGAAATGGTTAATTTCCCTTAATTATGCGCAGTGGACAAAAATAGAAGAAGTACATGCAAATTGACCAGGCACGAGATGTTCGATCTAAAGTCTGATTCAGAGTCAAGGAAGAGAGGAAGATATGATCTAATCTGGGAACAGATGAGACTCTAAGGTATGAGGAACAGAGCCTGAACTGAAGCTATAATTTCTCAACATTAAATAACTGTTCATAGAACGGAAGATGTGGTATAGTCTTGGAACAAATAAGATAAGTTTTGAGGGACATAGTCGCATAACAATACAGTTGATTGGACGCGAAATGACTTTATATCGTACAAATGACAGAAACAACTACAAACAAACATGAAACATAAATCATGTCGCAATCAAATGTGATTCTACTAAGTTTACTTTTCCTTACTGATTTCATTTCGTGTATCTATTTTGTGAGAGAACTTCGGTGATTCTGCGTTTATAACCAGTTGATATCCCAGCCACACTGACGAGATCGATACCAGACCGATAACAGACCGAACAAAAAAATATGAAGAGCGAATTCCTAAACATGGTTATTTTTACACCATGAGTAATGCGATTACATTTTGGTGTAAGACTGCTATATTATTCACATCTATTTCAATCTATTCGGAAAGAGCAGTGGTGCTTATCCTTTGTCAATACTTCTGCTTTCATGTCACACGGGTACAATTTTTTTTCCCCGAGCTGCCATTTTTCTGCACTGTATGCATGCATGCGTGAAAATTGTTATTGAAATGTTGAGGTTAAAGAGAACGTTGAGTTCTGGAAAAGGTGAAAAACAATTTGTGAGATTCCTAATTCCTTTTATGTCAGTTTGGATAAACATCATAGTAGAAATGTCCCGTGAAAAGGATTGCTCTTTAAATCCCCTTATAATTATTCGAAATATGACAGGAAATTATACCTGAAATGTCCGGCCCGAACATTCATGTCACATGTGTGCAGTCCCATATACCCATTTCTGTGTGCAGTGTATGTGCTTTTCAGCAAGATTGGGTCAATTTCTTATCATTTTGATGGTTCCAAAACCTCACTGTATACAGCAATTCAGCTATAGACATGATCAACCTTTCCCAATTGCTTCGAGACAATTTCTTTCAAAATGTAATCACATGACAACTTTATCTTTAATCAGTGCCTAGCGCGCTGTCGTTTGACGTGGGATGGTATACACCGAGACGCCATCTTGATTGCACCTGACGCACAAATCGGAAGGTGACAGTTCTTCTTCAAATGAAGTTTTGATTATCGAAAGTGGTCAAATTTCTTTCAAACTATTACGAAGGTTAGAACAGCATCCTACATGTAGATTAGGTGAGCTTTACGATTCGTTTTGACAGAGTACAGGTTTAAAAACATTGGTTTTATACACGGAAGTGAAAAATATATATTACTAATAAGAATCGTGTTAAATATAAACAAGTTTATGTTTTTATAGAAGAGAATGCAGAAGTTCGTTTGTCTTATCATTTTTTTACAATGATGTTAAAGGGAAAGTTTAATCATAACGACTACCTCTATTTACACATATATCATCATCAGCCCTCGACAGGATTTAAATTGGGATAAAGACAAGATGATGAGTATACCTTATCAGCAATTAAACCACATGGTTTAGAACCTATCTATTCTTTTTTAACTGAAAAATCAATCCGTAAAAACATAAATAGTCATTCGATATTTGTTTTTTTTAATATATATATCATACAGTGATTTCACTTGCCATTACTCTCAAGTGGCGTTTTTACCTCTGGGAAGGTGTGCGTTATTTCATGTGGCCGTTTTGATTCTTGTTCCTCACTACGTTTGACATCCTAAAAACGTGAGTATAAATTTTGACCGCACAATTAATTAATAATAATTGGACTTATATAGCCCTTTCGCGCTGTCCGTAATTAGTCAACGGACAATATAAATTAGGGAGAATTGTGAAGGTATATGTCAAATTAAAAAAAAAAAGAAATGAAGTGAAGTTCTAATTCTAAGAAGTGCAGATAGTTTGTTCGAAAGGCGTGGGGTCAATAGATTGAAAGGATTTAACCCTAAAAGGGCCCGGAGATTTTGGCTATGCCACACCCCCCCCCCCCCCCCCCGAGATCTCGACTGTTGGCCGCGCGAACGCACTGAAAATCGGCACGCACATCGTCCACAACGCAATCTACAAAACTGGATAGTTAAATGCTCCGAAATAATTTCACATTTATTAATTATGCTGATTTATGCATAAAATGAAAATTTTGCTCTAAATCATTAAATAAAGCTCAAAATGCTAATTTTTGGTCTAGACATTCTTTCCAGTATTCTTAACAAATATACTTGAAAAAAAATTGGTATCAAAATTGATTTCTTATGTATTTTATTGTATTTAACATTTCTTATGTATTTATTTATTTTGGTGTTTTTTACGTTTCGTTTTTTTTAATTGTTTTTGGATGAAATTTGCGGGGACACTTTTGCAACAATAAACAACATAAAATAAATCAATTTTAAACAGTAAATGTAAAAATATTCTTAGATTTCTAAATTTTGGCTGAAAATACATTTTGTATTGAAATCATACATGAAATCAGGTTTTTGAGCAATTTTTGGTCTGACGTGCAAGTACGAAATGTTGAGTAACTTCGGAACCGCATGTTTGGTCATTGCGAATTTGGTCTCAAAAGATGCACAATTCGAAAGTCATGAAACGCCGAGGTGACTGCTTTGCGCGTTGCGGACATATCGCGAGAAACGTCTATAGCAACTGGATTGTGTTACATTAATTAATAAAGTTCGTTACATCTTGTATTCTGTTATGTTAGATTATGAGGTAAAATAAAATTAGAGAAAATGAGAAAGGAGTGAGACATCAGAAGATTTCCTGAAAGAGAGACGTATATATATGGTGTTAAGATATGGGAATATAAAGAGGGAAGGGGAGAGAGAGGGAGAGAGAGAGAAGAGAGGCAGAGCGGTAGAAAGAAAGAGATAGATGAGATAGAGATGGAGAGAGGGAGAGGCGGTCGGGAGCGAAAGAAAGAGGGATAAATAAGAGAGGGATGGGGGGGGGGGGTGTGTGGAGGGAAAGAGAGAGGATTCTGGGACAACTACGCTATGGACAATAACCCCCGGGTAACTACCTCCTGATAATTACCCTTTAGGACGAGGTAATTACCCTAAGGACAATTATCCCATGAACGATTACGCCCAGGACAATTACCGCCGGACCCTTTAGCATAATTAGCCCCAGTGTTCCAAGGACAGCCCCCCCCCCCCCCCCCCCCAATTAAAGAGGTTCAAACGCGGCAATGAGGGAAAGAGGATTCTAGGGGGGGGGGTGGGGCTATGGGCCATATACCTGATACTTTTTATTTCCTGTGATAACTGCCCATGTTTACTTCTGAAAAGTGCACTTTCCTTTTTAGTAAGTGCCCTTCCCCCTTTTGATAAGTTAACAACTCTAATAAAGTGTCCTTCTTCTCTTCTGATAAGTGCTCATTTTTACCTATATTTAACATTGTCGCTTCCAAGATATTGCCATTTCGAAATTCTCCAAAACGTCAAATTTAGCTTCAGCTTATACTTTTAAAGATAAAGTAGATTTCTGGTCATGCAATTACATTGTGAAAGAAACTGTCTCAAAGGATATGGGAAAGGTTGACCATGTCTACATAACAATTGTTTGATAATGTGTTGTTTTGGAATCATCAAAATAGATAAGAAATTGACCTAAAATAGCTGAAAAGCACATGTACTGCACATAGAAATGAGTATATGGAACTACACACACAAGTGGCATGAACGTTGGGCCCGAATATTTCAGCTATTCCTAGTCATATTTCGAATATAAGAGCATTTGAAGAGCAATCCTTTTCAAGAGATGTTTCTACTATGATGTTCTTTCAAACTGACATAAAAGGAATGAGAAAGCTCAAATTTTTGTTCACCTTTCCCAGGACTGACGATTCCCTTTAAATAGTAACAGGGGGCACTTATACGGAGGGAAGTGTTGGAGGGGGGGGGGGGGGGGGGGTAGTGGTCCTGGGGTGATTGCCCAGGGAGTAGTTGTCCGGATACAAGAAAGACAGAGACACAGACAGAGAGAGAGAGAGCGGGGAGAGGGGAGAGAGGGAGGGAGAGAGAAAGAGAGAGCGAAAGTGTGTGGGGGTGTGCGTGTGTCTATGTGTGTGTAGGGTCTTTATTTTGATGTGATCAAGTTTGATACATATTTATATTAACCTCTATCAGTAGCCAAGTAAATGTATTTATTTGTATATAGGCTGATTTTGTACCACCAAATCAATGAGTCAGAATTTGGTGGAAGAGAGAAAATGCTGAATTTGCTTTGAACCGTGACTTTTCCTGAATATTAATTTGGGTAAATTTGTGTAAATGCTTTGGTGCATTTTGCATGTACCGTATGTATAAACCGTTTATTTGTGTATTTCTTCAGTTGTTTTGGGGTTGTTTTTTTTCAATCCTCCAAGATTATAGAACATCATTATCCACGTACATTAATAGTTCAATAGTAATTTTTTTTAACGAGTACAACAAATGATATTTGTATAAAACAATATGTTTTAAAGTACTTCACGCACCACCGTCAGTGGACTATCTTAAAGTAGAACTTTAATGATTTTAAATATTGGCTTAATACTTATTATTGCATAGATGGCATAAATTAAACAAGGTTATCCAAATTCAACGCTTGGAAACATTTGAAGTAATGATTATTATCAATTATAAAACGGTAAAATACAGCCCCCGATATAGCAGCTGAAGAGCTCCTCGAACGCTGCTGAGATATGTGACGACACACCAAGGACCAGTCCTGTATAAGCAGACCATGTCCCATAACATCTTACACATTTTTCAGAGCCTATTTTGTCATCTCCTCTTCACTTATTTCTCTTCCTTCACTAGCGTCAGTCTTAATGTTAGTCCGTTGCCTCACACTCAACTTCGTGTATGGTGTTATTTTGATGAAAAATGCAGCGTTAAAAAAATAAAGGAATCAGTCACTTGTAAACAAAATAAGACGCCATTGTATTTTCACCTGCTTGCACCGGTGCATGTTCGGCGTTTAAAGAGGGAACGAATACCATCCTGCTATTATTCGGAGGGCTTTTCAGTTTGAAATTGGGGTTTATTTCATTGATCATTGACCCTTCTCCTGTGTATTTACAATCAAACGGTTTTATCTATCAGAATCAGTTTCACTTTCCCTTTATAATGGTGAGAAATAAGGTCATGTTTAAATACACCAAACTCTTTATAATTTGATAAATAATTGCATTGCAATTACGTTCATTCATTATAGGACGTCGTCTGCTTAAGCAGACTCGATCCCGAGTGTGACGACAACAAAACATCGCTATATTTCTGGCGAATCCTCGGATATTCCAGATGCTGAGAAGAGCTTTTATTTGTGTTGTTTTTATAATCATCAGATACGCAGTTGACATAAAACTTATACGATTGCCATCTGTAAGCTTCCCAGTTTCTAGTGATACATTAATTGCCATATTTGTGATTTTCTTTGAATACCTTCTTTAATGTAGGTTTAATCTATAGTGTGCTTACAACATCTAATGAATACAGTCAAATGAAGGAAATGAAGAACAAATTTATAAACAAGATTATCTTTACATCATGAGTAACGCGAACACATTCATCCGGTATATAGCCTGCTATATTATTCACATTTATATCAATCTATTCACAAAGAGCAGTGGTGCTTATCTTTTGTCAATACTTCTGGTTTCATGTCACACGGGTACAATTTCTTTTCCCGCGCTGCCATATTTCTGTACTGTATGCATGCATGCGTGACAATTGTCATTGAAATTGTAAGGTTAATCAGTGCCAAGTGCGCAGTAGTTTGACGTGGGATAGTATAGTGTCCCTGTATTAAAGATCACATTGCAAGAAAATTCCATCAAAATAAATATTGGCTTAATACTTATTATTGCATAGATGGCATAAATTATACAAGGTTATCCAAATTCAACGCTTGGAAACATTTGAATTAATGATTATTATCAATTATAAAACGGTAAAATACAGCCCCCGATATAGCAGCTGAAGAGCTCCTTGAACGCTGCTGAGATGTGTGACGACACACGAAGGACCAGTCCTGTCTAAGCAGACGATGTCCCATAACATCTTACACATTTTTCAGTGCCTGTTTTGTCATCTCCTCTTCACTTATTTCTCTTACTTGACTAGCGTCAGTCTTAAAGGGAAATTAACCTCAGCGTATGAATTAGCTTATTTTGAATGGTGTAGTATATGCCTCTTATTTGATACATGCAATTTCATGTAAAAACACAGGATATAGATATAAATCACTATTTTCCAGCCAAGTTATCGTCTGCTAGCAATAATAAGGGGGCTGCCATTACTTTATGTGTACACGAACATATTTTTCATCCCAAGTAAAATTTCCTTCATCGTTAACTTGTAATTGATTTTTAGAGGACAAATATATATTAGATAAAGTCACATATTCTGAAATGTAAGTTTAGTTTTATATATTTTTTAAAAGGTCTTAATTTGTTCATAAAAAATATACTTCATAAAAAATATACGTCAAGGACGGAGAATTGACGTCAAGGACGGAGACAATCGTAACAATACCAAAACAAAGCGAGGAATCTGCTTTACAGGATGGCTATTAGAACTCATGGGTCGTCAATTATCTAGGCCCATGGCCAATAACAATCGTAATACAATCAGAACAAAGCGACGTATCTGTTGTAAAGGTAGGCTATTATCAATGCATATGGTACCTAATGATCCGTGTCATGCACAAAATGGCAGCCTCCATGGAAAGACGTAGCAGACAATAGGTGCATCTAGAATATCACGTGGGGTTAATTTTCCTTTAATGTTAGTCTGTTGCCTCACTCTTAACTTCGTGTATGGTATTATTTTGATGAAAAATGCAGCGTTAAAAAAATAAAGGAATCAGTCACTTGTAAACAAAATAAGACGCCATTGTATTTTCAGCTGCTTGCACCGGGGCATGTTCGGCGTTTCAAGAGGGAACGAATACAATCTGTGCTATTATTCGGAGGGCTTTTCAATTTGAAAGTGGGGTTTATTTCATTGATCATTGACCATTCTCCTGTGTATTTACAATCAAACGGTTTTATCTATCAGAATCAGTTTCACTTTCCCTTTTAGAATGGTGTGAAATAAGGTCATGTTAAATATACCAAACTCTTTATAATTTGATAAATAATTGCATTGCTATTACGTTCATTCATTATAGGACGTCGTCTGCTTAAGCAGGATCGATCCCTTGTGTGACGACATCAAAACATCGCTATATTTCTCCTCGGATATTCCAGATGCTTAGAAGAGCTTTTATTTATGTTGTTTTTATAATCATCAGATACGAAGTTGACATAAAACTTATCCGATTGCCATCTGTAAGCTTCCCAGTTGCTAGTGATACATTAATTGCCATATTTGTGATTTTCTTGCAATGTGATCTTTAAAGAGTTGCGACATGGACGTCCCACTTTTCTGGAAACAAAATGGCGTTCGAATTCTTTCTATTGAGAACACCCAGGTGCTCATCGGAATTGAATAGAAATGTTACGTAATAGTGGAAACAAAATGGCGTTCAAATCCCCAGTTGTCGCAACTCTCTAATACAGGGACACTAGGATGGTATACACCAAGACGCCATCTTGATCTTCACAGTTCTTCTTCAAATGAAGTTTTGATTATCGAAGGTGGTCAAATTTGTTTCAAACTAATTAAGAAGGTTAGAACAGCATCCCGCATGTAGATTAGGTGAGCTTTACGGTTGGTTTTGATAGAGTACCGGTTTAAAAACATTGGTTTTATACACGGAAGTAAAAAAAAATTATTACTAATAAGAATCGAGTAAACGATAAACAAGTTTATGTTTTTGTCGAAGAGAATGCAGACGTACGTTTGTCTTATCATTTTATTGCAAGGATGTTAAAGGGAATGTTTAATCAGAACGACTACCTCTATGATTTACCGAAATATCATCATCAGCCCTCGACAGGTGTTAAATCGGGATAAAGTCGAAGATGAATTTCCTTATCAGAAATTAAAGCACATGAATGAGAAATTTATTCTTTTAACTGAAAAATCAATCTCTCAACATATATAGCCATTCGATATTTCATACAGTAATTTTACTTACCATTACTCTGAAGTGGTGTTTGTACCTCTGGGAAGCTGTGCCGTTGTTTTATGTTGAAGTTTGATTCCCTTTCCTCGCTATACGTTTGACATCCGAATAATGTGAGTAGAAATTTTGACCGTACACGTCACGATTAATAAATAATAATTGGGTTATCCTGAGGATACAAGGCGCTCTCCCTTAGTCAATGAACAATACAAATTAGGAAGAATTGTAAAGGGTATGTTTTCAGATGATATTTTAAAGAAATCAAGTGAAGACGTATGGGAATTTTTTTTTTCCAAAGCATGGGATTGAAAGGATTCGAAGGCGGCCTGTTTATAATGTTTTGGAATAAATAAGAAGGGACGGTGCTGTTGTAGCTCGAAGTGAATATGATGTTTTCTGTTGTTGAAATCATGGACAGAGGAAGAGTGGTTGACAAAGATTTGAAAATTTGAACAAGTGTGCGGTAATGTATTCTCTCAGCAACTGGATTATATTATCTTGATTGATAAAATTCGTTTCATCTTGTATTTTGTTATGTTGAGGTATGTGTCGGAGGAAAATTTAAGATAAAGAGAAAGGAGGGAGACATCAGAAGATTTACTGGCAAGAAAAAAATGGTCGTTAGATATAAAGAGAGAAAAGGAAAGAGAAAGAGAGAGCGAGAGAGAGAGAGACACACACAGACAGACAGACAGACAGAGATATATGACAGATAGAGAGAGAGAGAGGCGAAGGGAAAGAAAGAGGGTTCTAGGACAATTACCCCCAGGACAATAATTTCGGGACAACTACCACCTGACAATTACCACCTAGCAGAATTAGGCCCAGGTATCATAAGGATAGCCCCCCCCCCCCCAATCTTAAGAAGTGCAAAGGTAGCGACAAGGGGGAGGGGCGGATCACTGCCCCTACATTTTCAGGTATCACAACATTTCACATCCCTTATGATTAGTGCCCCCCTTTACCTCTGATTTTTCTCTTCTTATGCCTATTTCATATTTGATAATGGCCCCCTTTTACTTGTTTTAAGTACAGTTTTCTTTTTAATAAGTGCCACTTTTCCTTATGATAAACGCCCTTTATCAACTCTAATAATTTCTGATAAGTGCCACATTTTATCTTTGATCAGCATTGTTGCTTCCAAACTATGACTTTTTAAACTTCTCAAGAAAGTAGTAGCTAGTGTTATGTGATAATATTATGACGAATTTCACAGTTATGAATAAGTTATCAGTACTTAATCAAAACCCTGACAGGAGTTAAACAGGAAACTTTCAGATAACGTACCCAATCCACAATACTGAGTAAATGGTTTATTTGGTCAAGGAATCAAGGTGCCAACTCACAATAGAGCATTTAACCTTTAGGCCTATATCATAAAAGGGGTTCACTTTGGACTCCAGGAAGAATAGAAAATGGGAAGAGATTATTCCAGACATCATGAGAGTATAGTCACCATCTGACATTTTCGGACAGAGAACAAAAAAAAAATCATGACAACAATAGTCCTTGGAAGCCGGACAATATTCCTCGAACGTCGAACAATGAATTTATGCCTTATTCCGTCGACTGTCCGAGGACGAGTAACAATAGAGGAACAATAGTTGTCCTCGGAAGTAAAGCCATGTAAACGTGGGTGGGTGTGGGCGTGTTTAGCCGTATGTCCGAAGACATTTTCGGACAAAGAACAAAAAAAAAATCATGAGAACAATGGTCCTCGGAAGCCGGACAGTAGTCCTCGAACGTCGAACAATGAATTTGTGCCTTATTCCGTCGACTGTCCGAGGACGGAGGAACAATAGAGGAACAATACTTGTCCTCGGAAGTAAAGCCATGTAAAGCTGTGTGCATGTGTGTGTGTGTGTGTGTGTGTGTGTGTATACGGTCTTCTGCGATAAAGTTGAACCTCAATCTGTAGCCAAGTAAATGTATTTATTTGTATGTAGGCTAGTTTGTACCATCAAAATCAATGGGTCAGAATTGGGGGGGGGGGGCAGAAAATCCTACATTTGTTTTGAACCTTGCAGACACCGCTTTGTTTTTTAATCATCCAAGTTGGTAAAATATGATTGTCCACTTACATCATTAGTCATCTATTTTTTTTTGCTTATTTTTTTTTTTACTGAGTATAAAAATTGAAAGACCAAGCAATAATTTTCGTATTGGAGTTTTATTTCCCCTACGTTCCCACACTCTTTCTCTTTTTTTTTTGTTCTACAGGACAATAATCTGATCAACATGGCGTCTAAATTCAGCTGTGCAGAAGCCATCTGTGAAGGAGACGACTGTGAGGAGATCACAGACGTGACATACTACGTGAAGGAGATGAAGAAGCTCTGCAAGGACTGCGCCTCCAAAAAGGGATGCATCGGGAAAGCAAGAATGGGTGGGCCCAATCTTTATTGTGAGAAACATGATAAAGATATAGAACTGTATTGTAAAACACATGATGAAGCTTTGTGTTATTCATGTGCAATGATAGATCACCAGAAGCCTTGCGTACAACAGGATATAGAGGGCGCTATCATGGAAAATAAAGCAAAATTAGAAGGTTTGAAGAAAAAGGCGAAGGACAAGTTACAGTTATGTCATCTTAATGGAGATCAGATTCGTCAGTGCAGACAGGATTCAGACAAACATTTGCAAGCGATTAAAACCGCAGTTGATTCGGTCATCGAGGAGGCAATTAAAACAGACCAAGACAGAGAACGTGAAGATGCTGCAAAAATCGACCAGGAGATAGATGAGAAGAATGACAAACTCCAAGAGGAGATTCAAAAGATCAATGACAAGATTCTAAAGAACAATGAGGAGAGAGAGAAGCGACATGAACTAAACCACGCAAATGCAAAGAAGAGAAGAGTACCCATAGACCATAAACAACGCGATCTTCATACTGACATTCAAAGCGTCGCAGAGATTGAGAGAAAGCTTGGTGAGTTGGAGAAATCATGGAAAGATGACACGAAAAAGACAGAGAAAACAATGCAGACAATTGACACGGTACTCGAGGACGATAAAAATGTAGTCAAAGACGGGCATCGTGTGAACGAAGCAGTGGCGGATGAACTAGAGAAGCCACTGGAAGAGGGTGGGGTGAAACATATCACTCGTACTGTATCAGGTGTGAGGTTTGTGAAGGGTGCTGGGAGAGAGAAGTATAATGGGAGGATTGATGGGTATGATGGGGAGTGGAGGGGCTCATTGAGACAATCGATATCAAAGATGAAGTAAAATACCCTCGCATTGTAGGATGCATAAATGAATACAATGTGATCATCATAGATACATTATCAAGCAACACACATGCATACATGTTAGATATGAACACTATACACACTCAGAGAGTGATAACCGGTAGTATTACATCAAGTGTCATGTCCTGTGCATTGTTGAATGATGACAAGGTAGTATGCGGTAAAGCGTGTATAGGTTGTACAGCAGACAGTTTGACTGGATACATCAGTGTGTATGACAGAGAGTGGAAGTGGATCAATGACGTAGCAATACCAAGAAACACAACACCTGGTCATACATGGGTGGATGTTGCTGCTGACCAGGATGGGATGATCATAGCTGCTGAGGTGTGTCAGTCTAAGATATACGTCATCAACCCAGCTGATGGTAAGATTATGAACACAATCACGTCTAAGGAGAATATATTTATGCGTGGTGTGCTGTCATCAGGTCACATCATCGCTCAACCCTACGCAGTAGATCACAGAGTGTTCATCATCGACAAAGATGGTTCTCAAAGGGAAATCCCCTACAATGATAAAATCCTGAATGTCTGCATCGATCTCATGACGGACGACCTCTACGTCATGACATCAGATGATGAGCGCAAGACGTGTGTAATTGATCAGGTGATGAGTGGGGGTGAAATGAAAAAGAGAAGAGTAGCATCATTCCATCTATCAAGCAGATTGACGAAGGAAAAATTGCGGTTTTCTCATCTTGTATTTTCTCACGTCATTGTTACGTCATCAGGGAAGATGATTGCTAGTGATGGAGACAGCATTCTCACATTCAAAAACATGTTCAGGCTCTAAACTGACGTGTAATGGATTTTAATGTTAAAGTTTTACTACTGCTACGCACATGAAGGGTATATAGTAATTTGGCTTATCTTTCCCCAAAAATCAAGCTACACGCTTGTATACATAGACAGATGATCCCAGTTTTGTTGTACAATTTTCTCCACATTTTCTATTCACTCGTTTACATGTTCCTTAAAGACATATTCAATTGTTTCCATAACAATGTGAAACTCGTGTACGAAATACTTTGTTAGCCTCACATCCGATGAACTTATTCTAGTCGAAGATTTAAATAATGTTTTAAGCAAAGGTAGTATGATGATCCATTTAAATTCGGGCCATTGAGTGCATTATCAATTGCATTATTTAGCTTCAATGCTGTATAATGCTTGAGTCGTATTTGCAGTACATGTAAATAATAACTATGATCATTTGCTCTACGACATGCTATTATTTGACAAAATATTCAGATATTTTGAAAAAAAACTAAAACACTAAAGTCTGTATGATGAAGTAAAGTTGAAAATGTATGTATTATATCAGTAAACATCGGTGAGAACGCTAAAGTGTAATTATCGTAAATAGTACCAGATAATTTCAAGAATAAAATTTTACCAACTGCCTGCCTGTTTCAACTAAGTACAATACATTTCCTTGACCACGCATTTATCTCTATTGGAATTATGTTTTATATATGTTCATTGTATGATTACATGAAACGGACAATCTTGTGTACATTTGAATGTTTAAATAACTTAAGTGTTTGGTATCATAAAAGTAGAAATTTCCTTATGCTTTTATCAGTTTGTCTTATAATCATTGAATTTGCTCGACGCTTCAATTCATAATTCCGATTGCCTTGAGGTAAATCACCATCATTTTCTATAGATCAGTATGCCAGAAGACACTCGAGTCGTCCTTCTCTTATCTTCTGAAAGTAAAGTCACCTTATTAATTTTACTTTGTTTAGTAACATGCATTTTCGTAATGTCCGGCGAGGTGGCCGATGGCCGCCTACCACCTCGCCTATAGGCGTTGCAATGAAAGACGACGGAAGGATTACAGCACACAAAACTTGAATGAGTTGTGAAGTAGAACTTTTTAACAAAACATAATTTAGCCAAAAAGTTGAAGAATTAATACAAATCGTCATAATTATATCTCTGAGCTGGGCGACCGACAATCGACAAAAAAGTTAAAGTTGCATGGCTAAGTATGAAACTGGCAGAGGAAAACAAAATGGCTGAACGAAAACTTGCATTTATCCCAAAGCCCCTTTTCCTTTTATATGCCCCCAACAAAAAATACCGCATGTCGAACCTCCTAAAGGGCGGATCACTACTACGCCATGGGTTTTGATTAATCCTCCCTATAATTAATGCATGTTAAATAGGACTTAATTTACCGAATATTTGACTTTCCAAGTTGAGTTTTCCGACCTAGCATTGTTCTCCCCGCACTTGCACAGCTCTCTCTTCTGCTCTCTCTTGTCATTTCACTCTTTCTACGCCTTTCGTACCTCACGCTCTTCTCATCGCTCACTTATTTTTTTCACCTGTTCTCTCACCTTCGAAAAACTTTAACTTCGAAAAACTTTGAAGCACGCAAGCAAACCGGAAAACAGCAACCCTGAAATAAATATTTCAAAAAGAAATAATTATTTTCAGCTGGACTGTCTGCAATTTCTAATTCAGTACAAATTATTCATTCCCAACAACCACTCACCATCCTATAATCCCGTCCATTAACATTAGTAAATCCCAGACAGCCTCAAACCACCCAGCAACAGCTCTGCCCAGTAACAAACTCCACCATGCTATTATTTATAACCTTACCAAATGAACTGCGAGGTACTAGGTTCGGATCCCTGGTCCATCGCTGATTTTATTTGGCAAGACATTAATCTACCTCTGCCACACTCTACCCAGGTGAGGTCAATGGGTGCCTGGCAGGATTTAATTCATCAAAATGCTTGAGGGCTTAAATGCCAGCCGGGCTAAAATCCAGGGTAATATTAATCGAACGCAATGCCTGGCAATGTGCCAGGCATAAGCGCTATATACAGGAACCACCATGATCATCAAATACTTGAATTTCATCTAACATTAAATATAATTTCGTTTGGAGAGCTGCTTCTGCTCTTTGGTGTACTATGTAAATGTACCATGTTGCCATTCTTACTATCTTCTGTCAAACTATTATGATGAATATTTTTTTCGATTGTAATCATTATTTCAATGGTTATCAACGTTCTATAATACAACAAGGTGCATATCCTATTATAAAAAAGAGTAATTACATCTATATGTTTACAGTTTCCTTCCATAACTGATTTCTATGTCTGCATTTTGATTATATGCAAAATAATATAGCAGAATATGGTGTACATATTATTTTGCTATTCTATGCACCTAAATCAAAGCATAAATAATTTTGTGTTTGAAAATTGGGTACAATTTTAATGTCATGTATAACAAAGGTGATATAGAAGTTGAATTATGCCTACTTGTTTCATCCTTGGCTTAAGACAATAACATGGAGTGAATATGCACAGGTTTCATTTAATCAACCCATTAGCTATGGAAACCACATGGTCCCTGTATTAAGCCTATGGGAATGACAGAATACAATAATCAACGGATTAACATATCCCTCCCGATTCAGTGGATGATAATAAAATTATAAGACTTGTTTGAGTAAATATATCCACAATGATAGGGTGACATAGGTTGATAAAGTATTGATTTGGTATGTTGTTTTAATAATTTCCTTATTTCAAAGAAAAGGCAAATATATAACGAAAAACAAGATTGTACATTCAATGAAAAAAAAAACCTCAGGTCAATGAAGCTATTCTAGTTCCGTGGCAGGTTGGTACATTATAACCAGCTAAAGGTTGGATTGAGAGCAACAATATACACAATAACATATCATAACATTGACTATATGAGGTGAACAAATATCACGACTGATCTTCCTTGTTTGAAAGAAACTCATTTCCATAATTTGAGATACTCCATCTCACCCTTAATATTTTCTTCTATAGAAGATGACAAGGGATGACAAAAGAACATGCTTGATAATATCATTGATCACCATCCTGGGTCTGACGTCACGTTTTATGTAAATGAATAACAGAAACTGATGTAATGATTGTTTTCAGATATGTATATATTATAAAACATTTTTTTAAAGAGGTTAACACATGATGTTTGATGACGTAATGATTGTTGTGGTATATCTACTTCTTAATCATTTAGTCTCATTACTTTCATCCTTTTTCATAGTATAGGTTTTCCCGCCCAATTTCGTCAAAATTGCATCCGATTTAACAATGCAATCATTCAATTTCGAGCGAATTCGAATGATCACCGAGATCAACATTCAAAAAGCTAACTAGTTCATTCAATTTAATTTCATTAGCATGTGATTTCATAATTTTCTCAAATAAACGTGTAAAAAGCGCGTTCAAATTAAAAATGCACGTAAAATTCGCACCTGCTCTGCCCTGATGAACGTTTGGGAATTCAAATTCACGAATAGGCAAGCATTTTCAGCATTTGGGCAGTGTTTTTCGTTACTGCTTATGTTATTTGTAATCTGCATTTGTTAATTATGCAAACTTTAGGTACGTTGAAATGTGATATTTGCCTTATATTGATCTTTCTCATTCCTCTGACATACGGTCATCGAAACAACAGCTCGTATAACTCCACTTCCATATACATACAATCAGGCCCCTGGGAACGATTTTGTTACTGGGGGTGCTGTGAGCAGATTTTTTTTTGTATGCAGTTGCTTATCTATGAATGGCGCCCGGGGCAAACGATGAAGTTGCTTTAAGTGCAAGTGTCCAATATAGAAATCTGGGGGTGCTACAGCCAGTGGGGGATCCAGGATTTTGTGATATTCACAAAATTTTATGACAAGCAAAAAAAAAGTCCTCAACGTTTTGGGGTGTCTTTTTAACTCCAAAAATCTTTGACAAGCAAGGAAGAAAAAAAGTCATAAGCATTTTGCTGGCTACAGCACCCCCGCATCCTCTACCTTCTAAAGGGTGATGTGCACCCCCTCAAAAAATTCTGGGGGTGCTGCACACCCCCAGCACCCCCGCCTCCCAGGGGCCTGTATACAATTCATTTATGCACGACTATGGTGGCGGCTCGAGGAGATTACATGAATATCTCGAATACGGACAGAATTAGGTTGGCTGAAGCATTTGACAACAAGCAAGACTACCTAGAACTGGCAGACGCTCTATGAATAAACATGAAATATGATAAAAATAAACTTTGAAAATGAAAGTTTGAAAAAATGAGAAGGAAGTTATATAATCAAAAACAGTCAAAAAAAGGGGTGCATATGACGTGAAAAAAATGAGGTAAGAATTACATAGAACAACAGAACTTGTTTATGTTAATTGAATTCGAACGTTCAAAGTGCGAAGGTGTGTGCCTATAAATGAAATCGAAATTGGTATTTGGGACGAAATTGAACGTCTATCCAGCAGGCGCGTTGAATTAAATGAATTTCTCTCTAAATTGAATGAAATAAACTTTAAAAGGAATGATAAAAAAAACGAAATTTAATGCTCAAAGAATGAAAATGAACCATGAGAGCAGAGAGTTGATGAAAATGGTTCGAACTTGAACGCCTATTCATGAATTCGAATGCAACTCTGATGAAAATGGGCGGGAAAACCTATAGTAAAACCTTTCCTGTATCATTTCATTGGTAACCTTCATTCATTTAATTTTTATTCAATGCCTATGATTATTTTTTTATAATGAAAATGTTATTTCTGTCCACTCTGTTTATCATGCTCATGTACGATTTTTCATCCTCAATAAAAGAACACGCGTTATTCTAAAAAGATCCGCTAATACTGGTACGTTTGGGCGTTGTCCTCTCTTCTCGCTGTTATTTTTCTATACCACAATAAAATTAACAACTGCCACATTTCTATCACAAATTTGCTGTCAGCCAATATGATGCAATGATTTCAGTAGCTTATAACAGTTATTGCAACTTGCTATTGATAACAGGAACATTATTTATGGAACAGGGCCCAGGACTCTCACAATAGTTGAGCATCCTTCTAAGCGTACACTGCAACTACACTCACACAAACAAGACCGACGTCAGACCGACAAGAGACCGATCAAAAACAAAAAATACATTGCCACCAAAGGCCAAGAGTCGGTCGGTTTTGAGCCAGTGTCGGGTCGGTTCGGCGGTGTGACTGTACCATAGCTACAGTCATTTGCAAAATATTAAAACCACTCGTATGAAATGCATTAGCATCAAGAAGATAAAACCTCTACATAGAATGAATAAGTCATATTCGAAATGGTATTGTGCATAACAGCCTTGTTGCAACCAATCTTCTTGCTAATTTGACGTTCAGACTTCAAGAGTAGCCCTGCTGATGGAGGCTCATTTCTTTGTGGCCATTTTTAATTACTAGACAAAATGTCATAACAATACCATAACAATAACACACGCCCACATGCGTCGAGGTATTTTCTCTGGGGGCACTCGTTTTGCCGAATGTTCATAATTGCGAAACACAAATTTCACATGCCTGGGGGATTCATATTTCCGAAAATGGAAAAGGGTTCATAATTCCGAACATCTGTTGCATTATTCCGAAGGTTCGTTATTCTGAAGGTTTGTTTATCCGAAAGTTCATAATTCCGAAAATGAATTAGGTTCATACTTCAGAAGGTTCATAATTCCGAAAATGAAAAAGGGGTTCATAATTCCGAAATGAAATAGGGTTCTTAATTCCGTAAATGAGAAAGGATTCATAATTCCAACAATGAAATAGGGTTCGTAATTTCGAAAATGGAATAGGGTTCTATCTTTCCTTATAATGATTTTTTGCATCCTTCTATCATTTCCTCTTTCTATATTCATTATGCTATAATTCTTTGTTTAAGTTTCTTCTGTCTTCTTCTCTTTCTATCTTTCCTTATGTTATTCGTTTTTTTATTCTTAGACTATCATTTTCTCTTTCTATATTCATTATGTTAAAAATAGGAAACAGTATGATAAAAACAAAGACTAACAAAAGGAAATATAGAAATGGAGGAAGATGGAAGAAAAACAACATAACATTGGCTGCCGCTAGATAAATACAGATAATTCCCTATTTTTCCCTTTATTATGTTGTTTTCCTTCCATCCTCTTTTCTCTCTAACTTTCCGTATGTTATTCTTTGTTTTTATCCTTCTACATTCCTCTCTTTCTACCTTTCCTTTTATTAGTCTTTGTTTTTTTATCCTATCGTTTCCTATAAGTAACAACATGAACAGAGAAAATGATAGAATAAAACAAAAAATAACATAAGGAAAGATAGAAAGAGGGAATAATAGAAGGACACAAACAAAGAATAACATAAGGAAAGGTGGAAAGTGAAGAAGATAGCAGGAAAAGAACATAATATAAGGTACGAAATTGTCCTGAAAATATTTTGAAATATTTAGTTGGGGATATTCCATTGGGGAGACTTTTTTTTCAACTGTCAATTTTAAACAGTTCTCAACAATTTTGTTGATACCAGTCAGAACAAATACCAATTATTGTCAAGTCTGAATTTTGCACCCTTTCAGAAAGTGATTTAAGATCACTCAAGCGTAATATATAGTCAAATTTATAGGTGTTATTGTGTAGGAGGGACCTGTAAGCTATCTACAAGAATCAAACTTTATAGAAAATATGACTGTAAACTGTATTTTGGGACGCACTGTAGAGGTAGACGGAACAAGGAGGATTGCTGTCAAATACATCAAAGAGTTGGAAATTTGCTCTGATCTATAAAACCCCATGCATGAAATAACTAGATCTATATCAATACATGCCATGGGCATTAGTCCTGTTGAGGTATCCGTTACAGGCATAGTGGAGTGGAACCAACAAATGAGTAGAGGGCTTGAATAGATGCAGATAAATAAAAAAACCCAGAAAATAATGACAGTTTGAGAAAAAAGAGACAAAGAAGAAGAAAGTTGGTAGTTTGAAAGCTGAAATCACTAATGATATGTGGAATATGTGGAACTCTCTCGTTGAGTGTGTACGAAACATTAAAGGCAGAACATAATTTTGTCCATGATACTCTAAGGGTAACATTTTTACATGTCCTGCCATGACCCCTCTAAAAATATCCGTTTCACGATAAGAGCAATTAAGAAGAAGGGATACTTTGAGTAATTTATGAACAAAGCAAATGGAAAGGTCTCCATGTATGACATCACACATCATGACCACATTACCAATGCGAGGATCTCCATACCATAAAGGATCTCAACTTTTATCAACTCACAACTTCCTTATTCTTTGTCCGATTCACCTCAAAACTTTCACCGATATGTTCTTCTGATTTTTCTCCTCTCATCGAAGCCAATTTTCAATGAAATCGTTAATTCCCCTTAATTATGCGCAGTGGACAAAAATAGAAGGAGTACATGAAAATTGACCAGGCATGAGATGTTCGATCCAAAGTCTGATTCAGAGTCAAGGGAAAGTGGAAGATGTGGTCTTATCTGGGAACAGATGAGACTCTAAGGTATGAGGAACAGAGTCTGAACTGAAGATATAATTTCTCAACAAAAAATCATAGACATGATAGAACGGAAGATGTGGTCTAATCTGCATGGGAACAAATAAGATAATATATGAGGGACATATCGCAGCTTCAGTTGCTGAACAATACAGTTCATGGGACGCGAAATGGCTTTATATCGTACAGATCACACAAAACACCAACAAAAAACAATCACGAAACATAAATCATGTCGCAATGAAATGTGATTCTAGTTTACATTTCTGTAGTGATTTCATTTCGTGTATCTATATTGAGAACTTCAATGATTTCAAAGAGATACCCTGTGTTTATAATCAGTTGATACCCCAGCCACACTGACGAGATTGAAACAAGACCGATACCAGACCGAACAAAAAATGACATTGCCCCTAATGGCCATGAGTTGGTCGGTTTGGAATCGATTCGAAGCCGGTTTGGCGGTGTGACTGAGGTATACATGATGTTGAAATAAAAGTCAATACAAGACATACAACTGGCCATTTATATGTTTATTTTACTCGATTTTGCTCTGAATGATATTTCCAAAATATGATAGTCTTTAAAACAATTACAGCTATTTTCTATTCCATCTTGAGAACCACACAATTGACTCGTCCTGTATTCTGTTCTTGCTTTATCATCAAAACAAACCAAGTAAGGAACGATGCAGTCAGGTGCATACAAAACATATAAAACTTGCATTTTTAAAACGCATTTTTTTTTTTTATTTGCTAAATCAAACAGAATGAAACAAATGATAATTGCAAATAAACTAAATCAAATACAACATAACAACGTAACATTTGCTTCTACCTTAAAATTCAGGTAATTGTTTGCTTTGCTTACATTTTTGGATTAAGTTTTCTTTATCGTTAATTTCACTTAATCCTACCGATTCATATATATACTGTCCTTACACAATTTAACAAATACAGGCCAGAAGGAATATGAAGAGCAAATTAATAAACAAGGTTATTTTACCCCATGAGTGATGCGAACACGGTCATCTGGTGTAACACCTGTTATATTATTCACATTTATATCAATATTTTCACACAAAGAGCTGTGGGGCATATCTTTTGTCAGTAGTACTGCTTTCATGTCACACGGTACAATTTTTTCTCCCCCGAGCGCAGCCATATTCTGTATGCATGCATGCGTGGAAATTGTCATTGCAAGGTTATTCAGAGCCAAGTGCGCAGTAGTTTGACGTGGGATACACCAAGACGCCATCTTGATTCACCTGACGAACAGATTGGAAGTACGTAGATTGTTCTTCTTCAGATGAAGTTTTGATTATCGAAGGTGGTCAAATTTCTTTCAAACTATTACGAAGGTTAAAACAGCATCCTGCATTAGGTGAGCTTTACGATTCGTTTTGATAGAGTACAGCTTCAAAACATTAGTTTTATTCACGGAAGTAAAAGAAAAATATTACTAATGAGAATCGAGTTAAAGAAAAACAAGAGAATGCAGAAATGCGTTTGTCTTATCATTTTCTGACAAGGATGTTAATGGGAAGGTTAAATTCGAACAACTATACCTCTATGATTTACCAAAAAATCAAGATCAGCCCTCAAAAGGCGTCAATCCTGGGATAAAGTCAAAGATGAATTTCCTAATCAGAAATTAAAGCACATGAATGAGAAATTTATTCTTTTAACTGAAAAATTAATCTCTCAACATAATATATAGTCATTCGATATTTGTTTTATTTCATACAGTGATTTCACTTGCCATTACTCTGAAGTGGTGTTTGTACCTCTGGGTAGTCAGTGAACAATACAAAATAGGAAGAATTGTAAAGGGTATGTTTTTAGATGTTTTTTAAAGAAATCAAGTGAAGTGCTATTTCTAAGACGTGCGGGAAGTTTGTTTTTTCCAAAGCGTGGGGATTGAAAGGGTTCGAAGGCGGCCTGTTTATGATGTTTTGGAATAAGAAGGGAAGGTGCTGTTGTAGCTCGAAGTGAATATGATGTTCACTGTTGCTGAAACAGAGGGATGTATAGAGGAAGAGTGGTTGACAAAGATTTGAAAACAAGTGTGCGGTACTGTATTCTCTCAGCAACTGGATTATATTATCTTGATTGATAAAATTCGTTTCATCTTGTATTTTGTTGTGTTGAGGTATGTGTCGGAGGAAAATTTAAGATAATGAGAAAGTCGGGAGACATCAGAAGATTTACTGACAAGAAAAAAATGGCGGTTAGATAATAAAGAGAGAAAGGGAGTAAGGCGGAGCGAAAGAGAGAGCGTGAGGGAGAGAGAGAGAGAGACAGATACAGGCAGGGACAGACAGACAGACATAGATATATGACCAGAGCTGCCAACCTCACTTGACCAAAAATCCTATGATTTTACCATAAATGAAATGGAGCAGTCACAAACTCGCATGCACATGCCGTACATCGAGCAGGATCGAGCACTAAAATTGTCCTTCTTGCTGGCTACTATGAAAGGCCATCTCGAAGTATAACTCCGATAAGCATGTTTGTTTCCGAATTCCAGATCCCGATTTCGATGTCATGATCAAAATATTTGGATTTCATGCGACGATCACAGAATTATAGCGGAGCTCGAAGTCATAATGACAGAGAAGATAAAATATGAGCCGACCGCACAATCCGTCAATCTGTCATAATGACAGAGAGAGAGAGAGAGAGAGAGAGAGGGGCGAAGGGAAAGAAAAAGGGTTCTAGGACAATTACCCCCAGGACAATAATCCCCGGACAGCTACCACGTGACAAGTACCCCCTAGCATAATTAGTCCCAGGTATCATAAGGATAGCCCCCTCCAATCTTAAGAAGTGCAAAGGCAGCGACAAGGGGGAGGGGGCGGATCACTGCCCCTACATTTTCAGGTATCACAACATTTTCTTTCCCTTATGATTAGTGCCCACTTTTCCTTATGATAAACGCCCTTTATCAACTCTAATAATTTCCGCTTTTCTCTTCTGATAAGTGCCACTTGTTATCTTTGATTAGCATTGTTGCTTCTAAACTATGACTTTTTAAAATTCTCAAAAAGTCGTATCTAGTGTTATGTGATAATATTAAGACAGATTTCACAGTTATGAATAAGTTATCAATTCTTAATCAATACCTTGACAGGAGTTAAACAGGAAACTTTCAGGTAACGTACCCAATCCACAATACTGAGTAAATGGTTTATAAGGCCAATATCATAAAAGGGGTTCACTTTTGGACTCCAGGGAGAATAGAGAATAGGAAGGGATGATTCCAGACATCATGAGAGTATAGTCACCATCAGACTTTGGGCACTTATCAGATGTGAAAGGGGCACTTATCAGAAGAAGTAGAAAGACAATTTGGGGGCAGCCCCCCCCCCCGAAACTAGTGTCGTGTTTGTATCGGATATGTTAGATTTAGCTTTCTTGGGTATAGAGTACATAATGATGAGCCCTTGACAATTATAGTCAATTACAGATGGAGGCTATAATAGAGCATAGCATTTATCAAGATCTAACACAAAAAGAAGATCCAGCTGAATGTAACATCGATGAAAGGAGGATCCTCTCCCGGGGGTACCAGGGGCTAATTTTGCTTGAGGTCACTTTCGGAAGGGGGAGTAACTGGGGGAGATTTTCATTTTGAGTAATTGTCCTGGGTGGGGAGGGGGTCGTCCCAAGGGCTAGTTGTCCGGATACGAGAAAGGGAGAGATAGGGAGGAACAGAGAGAGACAGCGTAGGAGGAGCGAAAGAAAGAGAGAAATTAGAAAGAGAGAGAGAGAGAGTGTGTGTGTGTGTGTGTGTGTGTGTATGTGCGTGTGAGTGTGTGACTTTTTATTCAAGGTTCTTAAATTATTTGGATTTGGTCAATCATTTTGATCGTGGGTTCGTGTATTATACACATACTAGCAGAAGCAGCCCGTGACATCCACGGGCGCTAGCTGTGTTAATCACCGTACCGTATATTTGTCTCAATAATCAAGTGAATAAGAAAAAAGATCGGGTAAAGTTGTTTTTTACCAAGAAGTATTTACAACATGTGAGTGTGTGTTATTTATCCAAAGCTTGCATGAGCTCTGAAGAAAATACATTTTCATCTTGATGAAGACGATATGGATATAATTATGTTAGAGTAGAATATCCATGCATACACCAAGAGGGAGCGATTTGATCTTGCCATGTTTCTGTGGTTTAATACTCAGAGAAATTAAGGCCATGAAAACATAACGTGCATAATTAGCGGTACGTCCATAGTAAAGGATGCAGAAATGAGGGGGAAAAAATTGCCATTTTCTTTTCAGGGGGATTATGGCCCCCTTATATGGGTCTTGGGAGGACCGACGGATTGACTTTTCCCTACTACCCTCTCGTCACCCCAGTACGAGGGGAGACGGGAGTAATATCCTATACGTATCCATATCATAGTGGAAATATTTTCGAAGGAAATTTTGGTTGGTTTGGTTGCTGGGGAGGGGCTCCTTCTTTACACCGTGGCAACCGTATTTCACATCCTATTTAGGCCTACATCATCATCATAAAACTTATTTTCAGCCAAAAAGGAACCGTGAAAGAAATTTAACCTAATTTGGAACGCATTACCGAAGTATCCCCCCCCCCCCCCCCTCTTTCCGCGGATCTTCTTCTTATCAGTCCCTGCATTTGATATCAGTCTCTGATTTTGATACCCTAAACGCGTAACCGCGGGGTTATGCGATTATATTGCTGAAAAGGTAAACTCTTTCACTTTGATGATGTACCCTACCGGCCTCAATGAGACACCCCCCCCCCCCAAAAAAAAAACACAAAACAAAACAAAACAACAACAACAACAACAAAAAAAAAACCGTTCAAAGTTTAATTTAGAAAGTAATGGCATACCTGAATCGATCCAACCCGATACACGTAAATCACTTGCTGAATTAAAAATCAGATTGAAGTAGGGACAGATTTTGATACCCTAAACAGGGAAACTCGTCTATCCCCTATTTTTTATACCGTTAACGGTGCTTTTATACATTGCTTGGTATTTTACATCCTATTTAGGCCTACATCACCATCATAAGACTTCTTTTTAGCCAAAAAGGAACCGTAAAGGAACCGTGAAAGAAATTTAACCTAATTTGGAACACATTATCGAACTATCCCCCCCCCCCCCCCCTTCCGCGGATCTTCTTCTTATCAGATTTTCTGATAAAGTGTCAAATTAGGGTCTCTGCTTGCAGACTATACCGTACCGGCCTCAATGAACGGCGAACGTCGTGAAACCATAGAGTTATATACACACTAAACTGTGTGTATGTGACCATGAAGTTTCAAAATTAATGATGTAACTCTATGCGTGAAACATAGTACATGTACCTGTACACGTGCGAACGAATTTGCGCCGTATATACTGTACATTGAAGCCATCCATGCATGCGGATATGGCCTTGGAGTATACACGTCAGGCTGTTCTAATTACTCCCTCCGGAAATTCAATGTTTAAAAATGAATTTATGAAATATGGACGGCACGTCGGCCCTTAAGAAGTGCCTTCCACAACTCTAAGAACCATTCCCCGCCCGTGGGTACCAAAAGTTGGGGACCAATAGGGCCAGGGGAGGCGCCTATTCAAACAAAAAAATAGGCCCCAAATCCTTAACATAATATATATATATATATATATATATAATATATATATATATATATATATATATATATATTTATATATATATATTTATATACTAGCAGAAGCAGCCCGTGGACATCCACGGGCGCTATCTGTGTTTATGATTAATCACCGTACCGTATTTTGTTACAATAATCAAGTGAATAAATAAAAAAGTCGGGTAAATTATTTTTACCAAGAAGTATTTACAACATGTCCATTGGCGGACCCGGGGGGGGGGGGTGCTTTTGGTCCGTGCCATCCCCACCCCCTCTCCCCCCCCCCCCCCCCCCGGTTCAATGGCAGGAAAGAATGCATTTTGACCATAGACGATCCGCCCTTTTGTTGATTGTGCCCCCGCCCCCTTTTAGAATGAAACCTTCTTTTTTTTTGCTTGTCAGAGAATTATGGAGGGACCCCCATAACCACCCCCTCCTGAGCGAATTTCCCCGCCTTATACTAAATTCTGGATCCGCCCCTGATCATGTGAATATGTCTTATTTATCCAAAGCTTGCATGAGTTCTGAAGAAAAATTCTTTTAATCTTGATGAAAATTGATGATATGGATATAATAATGTTCGAGTAGAATATCCATGCATAGACCTAGAAGGAGCGATTTGATCTTGCCATGTTTCTGTGGTTTATTAATACTCAGAGTAACATCCATAATTAGCGGTATGTCCCCTGTAAAGGATGCAATAATGAGAAAAAATGAATTTATCATTTTATTTTCAGGGGGATTATGGCCCCCTTATATGGGTCTTGGGAGGACAGACGGATTGAATTCCCCCCTACTACCCCCACCCCCACCCCCCCCCCCCCCCCTCCAGCTCCCCCATTCCATTGTCATCCCATCACCCCCATGGCGAGGGGAGAAGGGATTAATATCATTATACGTATTCATAATCATTATGGAAATATTTTCGAAGGAATTTTCTTCTTATCAGATTTTCTGATAAAGTGTCAAATTACCGGTAGCGAACGTCGTTAAACATACACACTAAACTGTGTGTGTGACCATGAAGCTTCAAATGATGTAACTCTATACCTGTATGATGACCTGTACTGTACACGTACGTGCGAACGATCTAACACGTGTGTATAATACTGTACTGTACACTGGAGCCACGCGGATATATGGCCATGCTGTTCTTTGGCATAGCTCCCCTTCACAGGGAAAGGTATATGGGTTGGCTGGGCCTGAAGCTACGAACCCGCTTCATGGGTTGGTGGAATTATTAGGCCTACTCCCTGCGGAAATTCAATGTTTAAAAATGAATTTATGAAATATGGACGGGACGTCAGCCCTCAAGAAGTGCCTCCCACCACCCAAGAACCCTTCCCCACCCGTGGGTACCAAAAGGCCGGAACCAAAAGGGCCAGGGGAGGAGCCTATTTGAACAAAAAAAAAGAGCCCAAAATCCTTAGTGTATTATATTATAAGATATATAGAAGATAGATAGATATTACCAGTTGTATTAAGAATGGGGGTATTGCACTGGTTATTTCAACATAAAACGAGGAATAAGACAGGGGGGATCCCCTTTCCCCATATTTGTTTTTGCTTTGTATAGAAACACTTTGCTTTGGCAATAAGGAGAGACATTGCTATTGAAGGAATTCAGTTTGGAAAACATGAAATTAAACAAATATTATATGCAGATGATAAATCTCTGTTAGTGAAAAATGCAAATTCTATAAAACGGCTTCAATGTCTTTTTGAAGAATTCGAGAAAGTAAGTGGTCTTAAGGTGAACAAAGGGAAAACGAACTTTTTGTGGATGGGCAAAGATAGTGAAAGACCCCAAATTCCCTTGTTCGGAAATTTAGTCCAGGAAATTAAAATTTTAGGTGTTTATTTCTCTATGAATGTGATTATAAAAGAAGATTTGAATTTCAAAGAAATACTAAGTAAAATAAAAAGAATCTTGGGATGGTGGAAACAAAGGGATCTCACCCCCTTATGGGTAAAATACACTTGTTAAAAACATATGCATTATCAAAATTAAATTATTTTCGTCACTTATAGTGGTTCCACAGTGGTTGTTTGCTGAGGTGGAAAAAATTACTTTTGAATTTTTGTGGTCAGGTAAAGACCTCATAAAAAGAAGTACATTGTATCAGGGCTACTCGCATGGAGGGTTAAGAATGATGAATTTTAAATTGTTTGCAAAGGCACAGCGTTTGATTTGGCTGAAACTTATTATATGGAGAAAGGGATGCTGGATGGAAATTGTATTTTGACTTTTGTTTCAGAACAGTTGGTGGGAGATTTCTGTTCTTATACGACTTTGACACTTCTAAATTAACATTAAAAATGCCACTATTTTATTCAGAAATGCTGAAGGCTTGGCAAGATATGAGGAAATATAGATACTCTGAAGGAGAGATTAATCCGGTTATATTTAATAATCATAATATTTGTATAAGAGGTAAAATGACCTGTGATATTGATCTATTTAATAAAGGCATACGCACTGTAAATAACATTTTTGACAATGGGCATATAAAGCCTGTGGTTTATTTTCAAAATTTTGGGATTAATGCAAATCAATTGCTCCAGATAATTGATATTGCTCATGCCATACCAACTAGTTGGAAAAATGCTACTCCTTCGGTCAAATTTATGAAAATTGATTTTGTTGACTTTAATATAAACATGAATATTGTTGGGCAGGAAACAACTTTTCAGGTAAAATCTAGAACTATTTATAACTGTTTTCTCAACAATTTACGTGATTTGTATAACTTATCAGTAAAGGGTGATCACAGAAATTTCAACTTTACAAATAAAGAAATATGTACTTTTTTTATCCGAGCAAAGAACACAACTCTCATTAGAAAACAAAGGGAATTTCAATTTATACTTTTACATGGAGCTATATATACAAAAGAACATTTGATAAGGTTTGGGTTTGTGACGGACAATTATTGCTCATTTTGTTATAAGGAGAATGAGTCTTACTTTCATATATTTCTGAACTGTGCGAAAGTAAAACCGTTACGGCAATTTTTTATTGAATATTTCGGCTTGGCTGAATTAAAAGATATGAATTGGGGGACATATTCATGGGATTACCTGGTAATTCAAATATAAATAAATGTGTAAATTCTTTGGTCATGTTAATTAAATATGCAATTTTCCATTCTAGTGCTCAAGGCCAGGTTCCTTCATCTACGAAAATACAAAAATTATATATGTGATTGTATAGAGGAAGAAAAAATCTAGCAACGAAGGCAAGGAAGTTAGATTTACACTTACAGCAATGGGAAGAACTGAAAATGAATAAGGATGTAAATGTGAGCAGGTATGATGTGTCTAGTGTTGTGCGTGTGTAAATCTTGGTATGTTTGTTGGATGTTAGTGAATGTGAATGCGAATTTTGAGAAGGGAGGGGAGGTGGGGGGGGGGGGGGGAGGGTTAAGTAGTGAAAGGGGTAACAAGGTTTACCGATGAAGGGTTTATATATATATATATATATATATATATATATATATATATATGTCTAATACATATATAATATATATATATATATCTAATACATATATATATATATATATATATATATATATATATATATATCTAATACATATATATATATCTTATGATATAATACACTAAGGATTTCGGGCTCTTTTTTTGGTTCAAATAGGCTCCTCCTCTGGCCCTTTCGGTCCCCGCCTTTTGGTACCCACGGGTGGGGAAGGGTTCTTAGGGTGGTGGGAGGCACTTCTTGAGGGCTGACGTCCCGTCCATATTTCATAAATTCATTTTTAAACATTGAATTTCCGCAGGGAGTAGGCCTAATAATTCCACCAACCCATGAAGCGGGTTTGTAGCTTCAGGCCCAGCCAACCCATATACCTTTCCCTGTGAAGGGGAGCTATGCCAAAGAACAGCATGGCCATATATCCGCATGGCTTCAGTGTACAGTACAGTATTATACACACGTGTTAGATCGTTCGCACGTACGTGTACAGGTCATCATACAGGTATAGAGTTACATCATTTGAAGCTTCATGGTCGCACACACAGTGTTTAGTGTGTATGTTTCACGACGTTCGCTACCGGTAATTTGACACTTTATCAGAAAATCTGATAAGAAGAAAATTCCTTCGAAAATATTTCCATAATGATTATGAATACGTATAATGATATTAATCCCTTCTCCCCTCGCCATGGGGGTGATGGTATGACAATGGAATGGGGGAGCTGGAGGGGGGGGGGGGGGGGGGGGGTTAGAAGGGGGGAAGTCAATCCGTCGGTCTTCCCAAGACCCATAATCCTATAATATAATACACTAAGGATTTTGGGCTCTTTTTTTGGTTCAAATAGGCTCCTCCCCTGGCCCTTTCGGTCCCCGCCTTTTGGTACCCACGGGTGGGGAAGGGTTCTTAGGGTGGTGGGAGGCACTTCTTGAGGGCTGACGTCCCGTCCATATTTCATAAATTCATTTTTAAACATTGAATTTCCGCAGGGAGTAGGCCTAATAATTCCACCAACCCATGAAGCGGGTTTGTAGCTTCAGGCCCAGCCAACCCATATACCTTTCCCTGTGAAGGGGAGCTATGCCAAAGAACAGCATGGCCATATATCCGCATGGCTTCAGTGTACAGTACAGTATTATACACACGTGTTCGATCGTTCGCACGTACGTGTACAGGTCATCATACAGGTATAGAGTTACATCATTTGAAGCTTCATGGTCGCACACACAGTGTTTAGTGTGTATGTTTCACGACGTTTGCTACCGGTAATTTGACACTTTATCAGAAAATCTGATAAGAAGAAAATTCCTTCGAAAATATTTCCATAATGATTATGAATACGTATAATGATATTAATCCCTTCTCCCCTCGCCGTGGGGGTGATGGTATGACAATGGAATGGGGGGAGCTGGAGGGGGGGGGGGGGGGTTAGAAGGGGGGAAGTCAATCCGTCGGTCCTCCCAAGACCCATAATCTTATAATATAATACACTAAGGATTTCGGACTCTTTTTTTTGTTCAAATAGGCTCCTCCCCTGGCCCTTTCGGTCCCCGCCCTTTGGTACCCACGGGTGGGGAAGGGTTCTTAGGGTGGTGGGAGGCACTTCTTGTGGGCTGACGTCCCGTCCATATTTCATAAATTCATTTTTAAACATTGAATTTCCGCAGGGAGTAGGCCTAATAATTCCACCAACCCATGAAGCGGGTTTGTAGCTCAGGCCCAGCCAACCCATATACCTTTCCCTGTGAAGGGGAGCTATGCCAAAGAACAGCATGGCCATATATCCGCATGGCTCCAGTGTACAGTACAGTATTATACACACGTGTTCGATCGTTCGCACGTACGTGTACAGGTCATCATACAGGTATAGAGTTACATCATTTGAAGCTTCATGGTCGCACACACAGTGTTTAGTGTGTATGTTTCACGACGTTCGCTACCGGTAATTTGACACTTTATCAGAAAATCTGATAAGAAGAAAATTCCTTCGAAAATATTTCCATAATGATTATGAATACGTATAATGATATTAATCCCTTCTCCCCTCGCCGTGGGGGTGATGGTATGACAATGGAATGGGGGGAGCTGGAGAATAACGCTCTATGGGGGGGGGGGGGGGGTTAGAAGGGGGGAAGTCAATCCGTCGGTCCTCCCAAGACCCATAATCTTATCTTATAATACACTAAGGATTTCGGGCTCTTTTTTTGGTTCAAATAGGCTCCTCCCCAGCCCTTTCGGTCCCCGCCTTTTGGTACCCACGGGTGGGGAAGGGTTCTTAGGGTGGTGGGAGGCACTTCTTGAGGGCTGACGTCCCGTCCATATTTCATAAATTCATTTTTAAACATTGAATTTCCGCAGGGAGTAGGCCTAATAATTCCACCAACCCATGAAGCGGGTTTGTAGCTTCAGGCCCAGCCAACCCATATACCTTTCCCTGTGAAGGGGAGCTATGCCAAAGAACAGCATGGCCATATATCCGCATGGCTTCAGTGTACAGTACAGTATTATACACACGTGTTCGATCGTTCGCACGTACGTGTACAGGTCATCATACAGGTATAGAGTTACATCATTTGAAGCTTCATGGTCGCACACACAGTGTTTAGTGTGTATGTTTCACGACGTTCGCTACCGGTAATTTGACACTTTATCAGAAAATCTGATAAGAAGAAAATTCCTTCGAAAATATTTCCATAATGATTATGAATACGTATAATGATATTAATCCCTTCTCCCCTCGCCTTGGGTTGATGGTATGACAATGGAATGGGGGGAGCTGGAGAGGGGGGGGGGGGGTTAGAAGGGGGGAAGTCAATCCGTCGGTCCTCCCAAGACCCATAATCTTATCTTATAATACACTAAGGATTTCGGGCTCTTTTTTTGGTTCAAATAGGCTCCTCCCCTGGCCCTTTCGGTCCCCGCCTTTTGGTACCCACGGGTGGGGAAGGGTTCTTAGGGTGGTGGGAGGCACTTCTTGAGGGCTGACGTCCCGTCCATATTTCATAAATTCATTTTTAAACATTGAATTTCCGCAGGGAGTAGGCCTAATAATTCCACCAACCCATGAAGCGGGTTTGTAGCTTCAGGCCCAGCCAACCCATATACCTTTCCCTGTGAAGGGGAGCTATGCCAAAGAACAGCATGGCCATATATCCGCATGGCTTCAGTGTACAGTACAGTATTATACACACGTGTTCGATCGTTCGCACGTACGTGTACAGGTCATCATACAGGTATAGAGTCACATCGGGGAACCGACATTTGCTCCGGCGGCAATTGCTCCTGCGACAAATGCTCCTAAAAATACGACAATTGCTCCGCGACAATTGCTCCGCGATAATTGCTCCTGCGACAATTGCTCCGTCGACATTTGCTCCTGCGATAATTGCTCCGGCGACATTTGCTCCTGCGATAATTGCTCCGGCGACATTTGCTCCTGCGACAATTGCTCCGTCGACATTTGCTCCTGCGACAATTGCTCCGTCGACATTTGCTCCGATCGAGCGACAATTGCTCCGCGACAACTGCTCCGTCGATAGAAATGCATATATGCGACAATTGCCCCGTCGACATTTGCTCCGATCGAGCGACAACGGCTCCGTCGACAGAAATGCTTATATGCGACAATTGCTCCTGCGACAATTGCTCCGTCGACATTTGCTCCGATCGAGCGACAAATGCTCCGCGACAACTGACTGCTCCGTCGATAGAAATGCGACAATTGCTCCTGCGACAATTGCTCCGCCGACATTTGCTCCAAAATATGATTATTGTTCAGTCGTTAAAAATGAATATGCGACAATTGCTCCGCGACAATAAACTCGGTAGACATGGTAGATAAAAAGGAATATGCGACATTTGCTCATCGACAATTGCTCCGCCAACATTTGCTCCATTTGAGCGACAATTCCTCCGCGACATTAGCTCCGTCGAAGAAAATGAATATGCGACAATATCATTGCCTCGAGATATCTCGAATATCTCGAAATACATGTATGTCGAGACAATTACTACCGTACCTCTAACTGCTTATTCAACGAGAGTACGATGACACTGGCGTAAATCCGTTTCGAGGAGTGGGATGGGGAATGAACAAAATATTTTGCCGAAATTTCTTGCTCACATTAATTTGACTATACACACCCCTCACCCACACACCCCAAGACACATACTTTTATTTATTTTGCGAGCGAGCCAAAAATTACCATATCTTGCCTTAAAAGAAGTCTCGTTTTTTTGTCAAAATACACTCTGGACTTATAAGATATTTAAATGGTATATTTGGTTACCTCACTGCCAAATATTACATACTTCGCTGTTGCAAATGTTTGCTGTCCAAAACCACACTGTTTCTAAACATTGCGAGCAAGGAAAACGCACTCTCTTGGGGATAAAGTATCATTTCGTCATCAAAATACACCACAGGCCTATAACCTTTCTAAAATATATTCGTCCGCCTCCCGTTGCATGCCCAATTTGTTTGCCTTCCCAATAAGTTTCACTCTAGCTTTTCAGTGAGCGCAGCGAAAAATATTATGATATGCGGGCATCCCGCTGCTGGAATAAAAATGATTGCTAATCGAAAACGTCTTGTTTCTAGATTTTATAAGCGGGCAAATATTGATTTTTTTTAAAAAATACTAAGAACAGGTTTAAGTCTATTGTTACAATCCCTTCTCGTGATTTTAGTAACGTACATTTATCGGCATCTTCCGTTCACACAGAGAGTATGATCAGGGTGTGATGATATGAATAGGCTATTAAACGGTCACAGGCGGTCATGTCCTGAAAATTCATCTATTTTAGGTCAACTTGCCGCTCGAATCTTTGCAGACATATATATCATTTTATGAGTTAAAGAATTAAGCATAAATATTGGATAAAAGACAAGATGCAAACCTATTCCCTTTCTTGATAATATAAATATAACCGGCATAGGTTAAGATAGTGAAATCAAGCGAGCGAAGCGAGCAACGCTTTAAATTAAATTAAATTAAATTCTTTTCAATTCAGCTTTATTCAGATTCATATATAAAAGAGTATCATTAACATTAACATGCAAGAAATTATGATATAGTTTAGTGTGTTTAGACGGGCATAGTCATTAAAATTGCATGTAATTATTAAAACATAAAAAAGACTGACAATAAAAATAGGAACCTGGTTGCTGTATAAAAACCCTTGTGGGTTTGTCTTGACAGCCACGTTCAGGTTTTCCCTTCATTGTCATTCCTCTTTTTCCTTTCTCTTTTCCATTATTATTTCTTCTTTAAAAATTGGGGGTATATTTTTTACACGCTTCACCCTTCTTCCACCTCTACAAGCGATTATTTTAAAAATGTATTTATGGCTAGACAGGGGCGAATGGGGGGCTCTGACAATCAGCCCTGGGCACCCCCCCCCCCCCCCGCACAAAAAAAGTGAAGATGGTGAGTGTACAATATATTTTGATCTAGTCCTTTAACTTTTAGTGTGCACATTTTCTCTTTGCATTTAGATGTTTTTAAAGAATCCATGTTCGGGGGGGGGGGGGGGTGAGGTGTTTTGCCCGAAAATGACATTTTCTGGTCCAATTATCACACTTTTTACCCAAATATCACATTCTATGGCCATAAATATCATTAATTTTCAAGTCTCCTGGGTCGTAGCATATGTTTCTTTGTACTCTGTAATTAATTTCGCTTTACAAATAACCGTAAGACAAGCATATTCAGACAGATGTCACAAAAAATTTACGTTTTATTTTAAGATAAAAATGAAAACAAACAAGGAGACACAACTAAACTTTCAAAACAAACTAAAAACAGTTGTTCATATTCTACAAAGTTGAATGCAAAAAGGATGAAATGAACTTTTAGATAACAGAGTGATACAGTCCAGTTTATAAAATTTGTATTTTTTTTTTAGCAAACGGGCTGGAAGATGAAAAATATATGTTTTTTACGTATCTCAGTCATACAATTTTCTACTCGTTGTTTTCATAGTGCTGACACAAGATTGTGGTATTCAATAAAAATCATTTATGAAAGTCTGAAAAAAACAATCATATCAAAAGTTTATAGTTTGGATACGAAGCATTAATAAATACGTAAGATTCATCATGAATCTCAAAACAAGAATAACTCTTATACATTTGTATAACTCAGTTTTTTCTGACTGTTTCTTTGAACCCTGTAATAATTTTCGCTTTACTCAAACTGTACGACAAGCATATTCAGACAGATGTCACAAAAAAGTTACGTTTTATTTTAATATAAAAATGAAAACAAACAAGGAGACACAACTAAACTTTCAAAACAAACTAAAAACAGTTGTTCATATTCTACAAAGTTGAATGCAAAAAGGATGAAATGAACTCTTAGATAACAGAGTGATACAGTCCAGTTTATAAAATTTGTATTTTTTTTTTAGCAAACGGGCCGGAAGATGAAAAATATATGTTTTTTACGTATCTCAGTCATACAATTTTCTGCTCGTTGTTTTCATAGTGCTGACACAAAATTGTGGTATTCAATAAAAATCATTTATGAAAGTCTGAAAAAAACAATTAATCATATCAAAAAAATCATATCAAACGATTAGGTATGCATCCCCACTGCCTTGTCCAGCGTGATCGGCGCGCACGAACCGGAAGAGGCCAAGTTTAGAAGACGGATGAGGGCGCGAAGGGCCCGAGCTGGGGGGGGGGGGGGGGGCTAGACCAGATTCTGGCCGTTTTAATTTGTCCCTTTTCGTAAGCTAAGTTTCAGAAATATATCCCACGGATAAAAAATAATTGAGAACCCGGGCCCTACATGATTACGAGCGAGCGAAGCGAGCAGGCCGAAATTACTACTCGGAAAAGGGCATTGTTTTACCCCATTATTAACCACATTTAATGGGGGTGGGCAAACTTTCGTCCATATCACTTTCATGGTGGGTAGCAACTGCCCCTCCCCCCCCCCCCCCCCTCCCCCACCACCACAGGATCTTCGACGCACCTGCTTCATTTCTTTATCTATCTTTCTTTTTTGACTTCTTCCTTGCCCTTTTCTTTCTTTCTTCCTTCATATTTTCTTCCACATGCACAGCCGAATGCATACCGACACGGGCATCCACAAGTCCCCCCCTCCCATACGCCACTGGACTCCACGTACATAGGCCTTTGCATGTTTTTATTTTGATTGTTCTTTTACTTTATCATGGTTTATATATTTCCTTTCACTGCCATACGTTTGACGTTTGCTCTGATTCTTGTTTCTGTGTGTGTGTTTTTTTTTTTATAGTTTTGTTCTTAATAAGCCGACACCAGCTCAGCGCGGCAGGAGCCGGGGAGCTGGTTCCAGGCATAATTATGACCAGCTTAGAGAGAGAAAAAGAAAGCTGTACAGTTTAGTCAATATCTGTTTGTTTTTGTTTGCAAGGCGTTTGTCAGCTCCACGCTGAGGGAGACCCGGGAGCGAACACTTAATACCCCGCTTGACCAGTTTAAAAAGTTGAACTTGGCAACCCAGAATGATTGTCGTACTTTTGTATTACTGGTATAAATTATTCTATCTTTCACGTTTGTATTATTTTTGTTTATATATATTTAAACCATGCAGTTCTGCATCGGGGAGTCAGGGAGCTAGAGGCATTATTATGATATTTTCTGTTTGATAGAGTACTGCCATATTAATAAGTATAATACATGTATATGTCAATTTGTTTTGTTTGCGAGGCATTATGCAAGCTCCACGTGGCGGGAGGCCCGGGAGCGAACACTTAATTCCACCAATTCCCCATATTTTGGGCGTATATTCCCTTCCCCTCACTATTACAATATTAAATTGAACCTATGAACTTTAGCAATTCGCAACAACCCACATACAGGACTGGCTTGTTTTCCCCACCAGCAAGTGTCATGACTAGTAGATAGAATGGCTATAATTTAGAAATAAATGTTCGCCATCATTTACTCAGTTGTGTTAAAAATGCCCAAGATAAAGAAAGAGAGAGAGAGAGAGAGAGGGGGGGGGGGGGGAACAAAATAATAAAACATATATAGATGAATAATTAATAGGTATAGGCAAAATCACAAGGGAAAGTGGTAGAAAAAATCTTTAAAAAGGTTTATTTCCAAATCCCGAAACACCAACAACAGCTATTGTTCTGAATTCGTTGTGTTCGCTTTTGATGAGGATTTTATATAAGGTTGTCGTTGGAGCAATTGTCACATACATAAGCATTAACGACGGCCGACGGAACAGATGTCGGCGGACAAGTTGTCGCATGAGCAATTGTTGCGGAGCAATGATATTGTCACATATTCATTTTATTTGACGGAGCTAATGTCGCGAAGGAATTGTCGCTCGAATGAAACAAATGTCGGCGGATCGAGTGCTTTCCGCCGGAGCTAATGTCGCCGGAGCAAATGTCGACGGAGCAATTGTCGACGGAGCAATTGTCGAGGAGCAAATATTTATTTCAATTTACTGAGTTTATTTTCGCGGAGCAATTGTCGCATATTCATTTTTATCGGCGAAGCAATTGTCGCATATATTCATTATTATCGACGGAGCAGTTGTCGCGGAGTAGGTAATTGTCGCTCGATCGGAGCAAATATCGACAAAACAATTGTTGCAGAAACAATTGTCGCAATTGTCTCATATATTCATTTTATCGACGGAGCAATTGTCGCTCGATCGGAGCAAATGTCGACGGAGCAATTGTCGCAGGAACAATTGTCGCATATATGCATTTCTATCGACGGAGCAGTTGTCGCGGAGCAATTGTCGCTCGATCGGAGCAAATGTCGACGGAGCAATTGTCGCAGGAGCAAATGTCGACGGAGCAATTGTCGCAGGAGCAAATGTCGACGGAGCAATTGTCGCAGGAGCAAATGTCGTCGGAGCAATTATCGCAGGAGCAAATGTCGACGGAGCAATTGTCGCAGGAGCAATTATCGCTGAGCAATTGTCGCGGAGCAATTGTCGTATTTTTAGGAGCATTTGTCGCAGGAGCAATTGCCGCCGGAGCAAATGTCATACATTCGTTACATCATTTGAAGCTTCATGGTCGCACACACAGTGTTTAGTGTGTATGTTTCACGACGTTCGCTACCGGAAAGTTGCCAACTGTTCCGGAATATGTATGAGGTGGATTTCAAGGCTTTCATGACAAGTGAATAGCGGAGAGCATGGTTATTGTTGTCATGTTTTCTCTCACAAGCATTCAACCGTTGCGTAATTCACATTTTAATTTTGACCTCATGCATATTCCGGAACGGTTGGCATCTCTGCGTTCGCTACCGGTAATTTGACACTTTAGCAGAAAATCTGATAAGAAGAAAATTCCTTCGAAAATATTTCCATAATGATTATGAATCCGTATAATGATATTAATCCCTTTTCCCCTCGCCGTGGGGGTGATGGTATGACAATGGAATGGGGGGAGCTGGAAGGGGGGGGGGGGGGGTTAGAAGGGGGGAAGTCAATCCGTCGGTCCTCCCAAGACCCATAAGGGGGCCATAATACCCCTGAAAATAAAATGACAAATTCGTTTTTTTTTTCTTATTTTTGCATCATTTACAGGGGATGTTATGTTTTCATGGCCTTGATTTCTCTGAATATTAAACCACAGAAACATGGCAACATCAAATCGCTCCCTCTAGGTCTATGCATGGATATTGTACTGGAACATTATATATCCATACCATTAATCTTCATCAAGATGAAAATGTAATTTTTTTAAAACTCATGCAAGCTTTGGATAAATAAGACATACTCACATGTTCAGGGGCGGATCCAGAATTTAGTATAAGGCGGGGCACACAAGTGCAAGTTTGTCAACTTTTGGAAAAGGCAGACCTGTATTTTTTGGTTCTTGGAAGGTCGCTCAGTGGTGGGAGGGGGGGGGGGGGGGGGGGGAGGTGGCGACAATTTTTCTTTTCGTCAGACCTCCAAAATTCGCTCATTAGTGGTGGTTATGGGGGTCCCTGCATAATTCTTTGACAAGCAAAAAAGGTTTTCATTCTGAAGGGGGGGGGGGGGGGCACAGTCGACAAAAGGGCGGATCGTACATGGTCAAAATGCATACTTTCCTTCCAAAAAGGGGGGTTGGGAGGGTACGGATCGGAAGTACCCCCACCCTGATCCGCCAATGCACATGTTGTAAATACTTTTTGGTAAAAATAACTTTATCCGACTTTTTTATTTATTCACATGATTGTGACAAACTAACGGTACGGTGATTAATCATAAACACAGCTAGCGCCCGTGGATGTCCACGGGCTGCTTCTGCTAGTATATATATAATATACATATATTTTACTAAAGGGTACATTAGGTCGACACCTAACAATGCGGTTTATTCCGTCATAATAGCGACCCCTACATTAGGTAGACAGTTGGTGTCATTAGGTCGACAGTTGTCTATAGAAATGAGACAAAAACTGTCCTCCTAATGTACCCATTAGGGGATATATATATATATATTATATATATATATATATATATATATAACTACATAATGTTACTTTTCATGAATGATCACTTCCCCTTCTCTTGGGTAAATTGTTAGATGCACATCTACTATTTATGATATGAATATAACATGAAGAGTTGTATTTCATTTAATTATACTGTAATTATACATCTTTTTTACCCCTTTATTCATTTAAAGGAGATCTTTATATGAACTAGGAAAATAACAAAAGAAAAGAACTTTAACATATTTTGAATGAAAGATCATTTACATTGAATAGTATACATTGTGGGAGATAGGGAGGGGGTATAGGGCGTACGTTAGTGTTGATCAATATATTATTTACTTAGTGATTTCATTCCAACATTCTTCCATGCTTGTCTTGTGGATAATTTAACACTATGGTATGAAAACGAAATGAAGATTTTGTTTGAAATTATTTACATTTATTTTATGTAATGATCTATTTTGAATGAAATCTCTAATAAAATATTTTGAAAAGCAAAAAAGTGTGTGTGTATACGGTCTTCATTTTGATGCGATAAAGTTGAACCTCAATCTGTAGCCAAGTATATGATTGTATTTATTTGTATATAGGCTAGTTTGTACCATCAAAATCAATGGGTCAGAATTGGGGGGAAACGAGAAAATGCTACATTTGCTTTGAACCTTGACTTTTCCTTAATGTTACTTCTGCAGTACTAAGCATCTTGTTAATGTTACTTTGTGTAAATATACTGCGGTGTGTTTTACACGTATGCAGACACCGCTTATTTTCGTATTTGTTCATTTGTTTTTTAATTGTCTTTTAATCATCCAAGTTGATAGAATATCATTATCCACTAAAATCATTAGTCACCTATTTTTTTTTTTTTTTTTTTTTAATGAGTATAAAAATTGAAAGACCAAGCAATAATTATCGTATTGGAGTTTTATTTCCCCTACGTTCCCCCCTCTCTTTCTCTTGTTTTTCTTCTACAGGACAATAATCTGATCATCATGGCGTCTAAATTCAGCTCTGCAGAAGCCATTTGTGAAGGAGACGACTGTGAGGAGATCACAGACGTGACATACTACGTGAAGGAGAAGAAGAAGCTCTGCAAGGACTGCGCCTCCAAAGAGGGATGCATCGGGAAAGCAAGAAAGGGTGGGCCCAATCTTTATTGTGAGAAACATGATAAAGATATAGAATTGTATTGTAAAACACATGGTGTAGCTTTGTGTTATTCATGCGCAATGATAGATCACCAGAAGCCTTGCGTACAACAGGATATAGAGGTCGCTATCATGGAAAATAAAGCAAAACTAGAAGGTTTGAAGAAAAAGGCGAAGGACAAGTTACAGTTATGTCATCTTAATGGAGATCAGATTCGTCAGTGCAGACAGGATTCGGACAAACATTTGCAAGTGATTAAAACCGCAGTTGATTCGGTCATCGAGGAGGCAATTAAAACAGACCAAGACAGAGAACGGGAAGATGCTGCCAAAATCGACCAGGAGATTGATGAGAAGAATCACAAACTCCAATACGAGATTCAAAAGAACAATGAGGAGAGAGAGAAGCGACATGAACTAAACCACGCAAATGCAGAGAAAAGAAGAGAACCTATGGACTATAAACAACGCGATCTTCATACTGACATTCAAAACATCGCCGAAGAGGTTGAGAGGAAGCTTGGTGAGTTGGAGAAATCATGGAAAGATGATACGAAAAACACAGAGAAAACAATGCAGACAATTGACACAGTACTCGAGGATGATAAAAATGTAGTCGAAAACGGGCATCGTGTGAACAAAGCAGTGGCGGATGAACTAGAGAAGTCACTGTATGAGGGTGGGGTGAAACATATCACTCGTACTGTATCAGGTGTGAGGTTTGTGAAGGGTGCTGGGAGAGAGAAGTATAATGGGAGGATTGATGGGTATGATGGGGAGCGGAGGCTCATTGATATAATCGATATCAAAGATAAAATAAAACGCCCTCGCATTGTAGGATGCATACATGAAAACAATGTGATCATCACAGATAGAGAGCTATATAGTGAACATACATACATGTTAGATATGAACACTAAACACACTCAGATAGTGATAACCAGTGACGGTACATCATTGGTTAATTCCTTTGCACTGCTGGATAATGACAAGGTAGCATGCGGTAAATTTCTGGAAGGTTGTACAGGAGACAGTTTGACTGGATGCATCAGTGTGTATGACAGAGAGTGGAAGCTGATCAATGACGTCACAATACCAAGAAACACGACGGACGATACCACATGGGTGGATGTTGCTGCTGACCAGGACGGGATGATCATCGCTGCTGAGGTGGGTCAGTCTAAGATATACGTCATCAACCCAGCTGATGGTAAGATTGTAAATACAATCACGTGTAAGGGGAATATAAGGATGATAGGTGTGCTGACATCAGGTCACATCATCGCTCAACCCTTCCTAATGGATCACAGAGTGCTCATCATCGACAGAGAGGGTTCTCAAAGGGAAATCCCCCACAGTGATGTAATCCTGAATGTCTGCATCGATCCTATGACGGACGACCTCTACGTAGTGACAATATACGATGAGTGCAAGACGTGTGTGGTTGATCAGGTGATGAGTGGGGGTGATATGAAGAAGAGAAGAGTAGCATCATTTACTCTATCAACCACATTGACAGAGAAAGATGAGAGGGGGGCTTATCTTTTATTTTCTCACGGCATTGTTACGTCATCAGGGAAGATGATTGCTTGTGATGGAGAAAACATTCTCACATTCAAAAGGATGCTCAGGCTCTAAACTCACTTGTAAAATGTATTTGGATGTTTAAGTTGTACTACTGCTACGCGCAAGAAGGGTACATATTAATTTGGCTCACTATACCAGTATGATCAAACTACACGCTAGATAGAGGAGCTTATTTTTTTGTATATTTTCTCCATATTTTCTGTTCACTTGCTCACCTGTACCTTAAAAAAAGACATATTCAATCGGGGAATGTATAACTACTATCAGTGACTATACAAAATACTTTGGTAGCCTCATATTCAATGAACTTATTCTAGTCGCATATGGGAATTTTAATTATGTTTTAAGCAAAGCTATTATGATGATTCCATTTAAATTCTGGCTTTTGAGTGCATTATCAATGGCATTATTTAGCCTTCAATGTTGTATGGTACCTAAGTAAATAATTATTTCCAATTCACTAAGAAAATGATACAAAGTTATAAAATGAATATAAATCATTAACATAGACAGACAAACAAAATAATAAAAAAAAGAATAGCGTTAGTACAAACGTTTGTACGCAATGATAGTATGATATGTTGAAGATAAATGAATGGAAATATGGCATATACTAGAAAAGGCAGGGAGAAGGCTTGTTGAATCGCACACGCTCAAATGTTTGAAGTACATGTTAATAGTAAATATGATAGTTTTCTCTGAGACATGCAACTATTCGACATTAATATTCAGATATTTGGAGGAAATACTAAAACACTAACAATCTGTATGAAATCAAGTTAATTGTAATTATATCAGTAAACATGTGAGAACGCTAAGGTGTAATAAGGTGTAATTTACCATTAATAGTACCAGACAATTTCAAAAATATAATTGTATCAACTGCCTGCCTGCTTTAACTACATTCAATAAATTCCTTGACTTTATGTTAAACTCGCACGGATATATGTTTTAGACATAATATACGCACAATGTACGCACATTTGAATGCTGAATTAACATAATGATTGGTATCATAAAAGTAGAAACTCCCTTAATAATGCTTTCTCAGTTTGTCTTCTAATCATTGAATATGCTCGACGCTTCAACAGATAATTCTAATTGCCTTGAGGCAAATCAACATCAATTTCTGTAGATCAGTATGACACAAGACATTCGAGTCGTGCTTCTTTTTCTGCGGTCTGTCAAGAATCTTCTGAAAGTAAAGTCGCCTTAATAAGATTACTTTGTTTAGTAACATGGACATTTTCGTAACATGGCTATAATAATGAAGTACTACTGTAACTATTTACGTTTACATAGGCGTTACTCTATCGTAACCAGTTGACATGTAGAAGACTCAGGTGCTTTGGTCTAGTGGATCCGTCTCCGGATTGTGAACCACATGCTAATGCTACAGTCACACGGCCATGTTACGGACCTGCGGATGCCTGCGTATATTTGGATAATGAAAATGCGTAATTTTTACCCCCAAATAACGCAAATTTGAGCAAAAGTTACCTATATTCTGCGGACGATACGGATTAGTTACGGATGTTACGTATGAATTACGGATGTTACGGGTAAAACCTGTTGATGAGCCCATCCGCTGCCAACCCGCTGACACATGTCACGGACGACTTACGGATGACTTACGGACGATACGTATGAGTTACGTAGTTTATGTATGGATAACGTATATTTTGCGGATGCTTACGTATATTTCATCCGCAGCAGAATTTTGAGATTTTCAAAATTCACGCTGCGGATCTGCGTATGTCTGCGGATCCTGCGGATTAGGTTACGGATGGATACGGACGTTTTACGCAAAAATACGCAAAGATACGGATCAATACGCATGATACGGAACAATACGCAAATTCTACCTAAATTCTGCGCAAAAGACCTTGCGCGGGAAATTTAAAATAATTTTGAGATTTTCAAAACTTTTTCGCGGAAGACCTCGATTCCTGCGCACTCCCACGGATTTTTACGGATGCACTTACGGATGATACGCATGATACGGATTGCTGCGGATTTCTACGGATTTTTACGGATGCACATCCGCAGACATGCGTATCGCGCGTATCTGTCCGTCTGACCATAGCATAAGGGTTCGAATCCCTTGCGCAGCACTAATGTCCTTTAGCATGACATTAATCTATCTGTGCCACACTCGACCTAGGTGAGGTCAGTGGGTACCTGGCAGGAATTAATTCATCAAAATGCTTGACAGCTGTAATACCAGCCAGGCTAACATCCAGGGTAATATTAATCGCGCTCCATGAGTGGTAATGTGGCAGGCATAAGCGCTGTATTTAGGAACCCACTATTATCAGTGACATAATAATGGATTTTTTTTCCACATGACATTATCTTCAACTAGTTCATTTTCAACTGACATTAATACATTTTCGTTTTGGGAGTTGTTTCTGCTTTTTGGTGTACTATGTAAATGTAATATTGCCACTTTTGATATCTTTCTGTATGTATCTGTATTTTGACGAATATACTTTCAATTATAATCATTATTTACATAGTTATCAACATTGTATAATACAACAAGGTGAATAGGTATCTTTGTTATTATTATGCCTTATAAGAAAAGAAAAAAAATAACATGTATGTATACCATATCTATGTCTTACATCTTCGAATTAAAAAAAAAGTTTGATCACAGTTTTCTTCCGTAATAACTAATTTATATGTACATATAGTGTTGTGCTATAATATACTAGTATTAGATTTTGTATATTGTTAGGCTACTAAATCATTGCACAAATAAGATTGTTATGAAAATGGGGTACAATTTTGATGTCACTAGTGTATAAACAAATGCGATGTAGAAGTTGAATTCAGACAATAACATGGAATGAATATGCACAGGTTTCATTTAATTAACCCATTGGCTATATGGAAACCAGATGGTCCCTGCATTAAGTCTTTGGGAATGACAGAATACAGTAATCAACAGTTTAACATATCCCTCTGCGATTTAGTGGATTAACATAAGACCTGTTTTGATATATGTATCTACACTATTGGATTGGGTGTCATAGCTTCATAAAATATTATTTTGGTGTATGCTGTTGTAATAATGTCTTTTATTTCAAAGAACAGGCAAATGTATAACAAATACAAGATTGTACATTCAATAGAAAAACCCAGGTCAATGAAGCTATTCTAGTTCCGTGGCAGGTTGGTACATTATAACCAGCTAAAGGTCGGATTGAGAGCAACAATATACACAATAACATATCATAACGTTGACTAAACGATGTGAACAAATATCGCTACTCTTCCTTGGTCTTTTCTTCTATAGAAGATGACAAAGAATGAGAATGTTTGCTGATATCACTGATCACCATTCTGGGTCCGACGTCACATGTTATGTAAAGGGATAACAGAAACTGATGTAACGATAGTTTTCAGATATGTATATATTATAAAACAATTTGAAGGGGTAGCACATGATATGAAAGTTTTGGTGTAATAGTGGCGGTATACTTTCATTTTAATCATTTAGTCTCATTACTTTCATCCTTTTAAATCATAGTAAAACTTTTCCTGTATCATTTCATTGGTAACCTTCATTAATTTAATGTTTATTGAATGACTATGATTAGTTTTTTAATAATTTTTTTATTTTCTGCTCATTGTGTTTATCCTGCTCATGTTCGATTTTTCATCCTCAATAAAAGAACATGTTATTCTCAAAAGATCCCCAATAGTCGTAATTTTGTACGTTGTCCCATCTTCTCTCTATTATGTTATTTTATATACCACAATAAAATTAACAACTGCGCCATGTCTATCACAAATCTGCTGTCAGCCAATAAGATGCAATGATTTCAGTAGCTTATAACAGTTATTGCAACTTGCTATTGATAACAGGAGCATTATTTATGGAACAGGATCCAGGACTCTCACACTAGTTGTGCAACCTTCGAATCGTACACTGCAACTACAGTCACACCAACAAGACCGACGTCAGACCGACGACAGACCGATCAAAACAAAAATACATTGCCACCAAAGGCCAATAGTCGGTCGGTTTAAAGTCAGTGTAGGGTCGGTTCGGCGGTGTGACTGTACCATAGCTACAGTCATTTGCAAAATATTAAAACCACTCATATGAAATGCATTAAGATCAAGAAGATACAAACTCTACATAAAATGAACAATGGGGTGAAAACATAGACTAACAAAAGGAAAGATAGAAAGAGAAGATGATGGAAGGAAAACAAGATAACATTGTCGGCCGCTAGATAAATATTTGGCGGCCGCCATGCAGATAATTCCCTATTTTCCCCTTTGTTATATTATGTTCCTTCCATCATCTTTTCTCTCTAACTTTCCGTATGTTATTCTTTGTTGTTATCCTTCTACATTCCTCTCTTTCTATCTTTCCTTTTGTTTGTCTTTGTTTTTTTATCCTATCGTTTCCTATAAGTAACGTAATGAACATGAAAATGATAGAATAAAACAAAAATAACTTAAGGAAATATAGTAAGGGGAGAAGATAGAAGAAACTTGAACAAAGAATAACATAACGAAGATAGATAGAGGAAATGATAGCAGGACACAACAAAGAATAAAATAAGGAAAGATAGAAGGCAAAGATAAAAGAATAAAGCAAAGAATAACAAAAGGAAAGGGGGAAAGTGAAGAAGATTGCAGGAAGACAACATAATATAAGGTGCGACATTGTCCTGAAAATATTTTGAAATATTAAGTTGGGGATATTCTATTGGGGAGACCTTTTTTCAACTGTCAATTTCAAACAGTTCTCAACTTTGTTGATACCAGTCAGAACAAATACAAATTTTTGTCAAGTCTGAATTTTGCACCCTTTCAGAAAGTGATTTAAGATCACTCAAGCGTAATAAATAGTAAAATTTATAGGTGTTATTGTGTAGGAGCGACCCGAAGCTATCTACAAGAATCAAACTTTATAGAAAATATAACTGTAAACTGTGTTTTGGGACGCACTGTGGAGGTAGATGGAACAAGGAGGATTGCTGTAGAAAATTGAAGTCAAATACATCAAAGAGTTGAAATTTGCTCAAATCTAAACCCCATGCATGAAATAACTAGACTCTATATCAATACATGCCATGGGTATTAGTCCTGCTGAGGTATCCGTTACAGGCATAGTGGAGTGGAACCAACAAAGGAGTAAAGGGCTTGAATAGATGTAGATAAATCAGAAAAAAGAGAATAATGACAGTTTGAGAAAAAAGAGACAAAGAAAAAGAAAGTTGGTAGTTTGAAAGCTGAGATCACTAATGATATGCGAAATCTCCTATTGGTAATTTGGACATAATGTTTGATGTCATACAAGAATAACTCTCTCGTAGAGTGTGTACAAAACATTAAAGGCAGAAGAGATTTTTGTCCATGATAATCTAAGGGTAACATTTTTACATGTCCTCCCATGACCCCTCTAAAAATATCCGTTTCACGATAAGAGCAAGAAAAGGGACACTTTGAGTAATTTATGAACAAAACAAATGGGAAAGTTCTCCATATATCATCACACATCATCACCGCATTGCCAATGCGGCGATCTCCATATCATAAGGGATCCCAACTTTTATAAACTCACAACTTCCTTATTCGTTGTCCGATTCACCTCAAAACTTTCAACGATATGTTCTTTTGATTTTTCTCCTCTCATCCAAGCTAATTTTCAATGAAATGGTTAATTCCCCTTAATATTGCACAGTGGACAAAAATAGAAGGAGTACATGAAAATTGACCTGGCACGAGATGTTCGATCTAAAGTCTGACTCAGAGTTAAGAGAGAGTGGAAGATGTGGTCTAATCTGGGAACAGATGAGAGTGTAAGGAATGAGGAACAGAGCCTGAACTGAAGCTATAATTTCTCAACATTAAAAATCATAGACATGATAGAACGGAAGATGTGGTCTAATCTGCATGGGAAAAATAAGATAATGTATGAGGGACATAGTCTATATCGCAGCTTCAATTGCTGAACAATACAGTTCATGGGACGCGAATGTTAGCCTCTGTCGTACAAATGACAAAAAACAACAACAAACAAACAAACACGAAACATAAATCATGTCGTAATGAAATGTGATTCTAGTTTACATATCCTTACTGATTTCATTTCGCGTATCTATATTGTGAGAGAACTTCAATGATTTCAAAGAGATATCATGTGTTTATAATCAGTTGATACCCCAGCTACACTGACAAGATCGATACCAGATCGATAACAGACCGAACAAAAAAATGACATTGCCCCTAATGGCCATGAGTCAGTCGGTTTGGAATCGATTCGAAGCCGGTTTGGCGGTGTGACTGAGGTATACATGATGTTGAAATGAAAGTCAACACAAGACATACAACTGGACATTTATATGTTTAATTTACTCGATTTTGCTCTGAATATTCCCAGAATATAGTCTTTGAAACAGCGATTTTCTATTCCATCTGGGAAACCACGCAATTAACGTGTCTGTATTCTGTTCATGTTTTATCAGCAAAACAAACCAAGTAAGGAACGTTGTATATAGTGTATACAAAACATATGTTCCTTTTATTTTCAAAACCCATTTGTTTAGTTGCTAAATCAAACAGAAAGAAACAAATAATAATTGCAAATAAACTAAATCAAATACAACATAGCAGAGTGATAACATAATTGGCAACATATCAAACAAAATAATTGAAGATGTAAATCAACAGGAATGAGTGAAATCAAAGAGATGTGAATCGGTAGAATGTGCAGAATCGACTAGACAGCATACACGTGCTTCGTCCTTAAAAAGTCAGGTATTTGCTTACTTTGCTTACTTTTGTTTTTATTTAAAGTTTCCTTTATCTTTAATTTCCCTTCATCCTGTCGATTCACAATATAGTGTGCTTAAAAAAGATACGGGCCAATGGGAATATGAAGAGCGAATTCATAAACAAGATTATTTTTACACCATGAGTCACAGTTATTTCAATCTATTCGGAAGAGCAGTGGTGCTTATCTTTTGTCAATACTACTGCTTTCATGTCACATGGGTACTTTCCTGATTTGCCATAGTTTTGCACTGTATGCATGCATGCGTGAAAATTGTTATTGGAATGTTAAAGGAGAATTAACCCCTGATTACAAATTTACTTATATTGGAAGGTGTAATATATTCCTGCTTATTGGCCTAAATCATTTTCTAATAAGATATCAGAAAAGGGTATAAATAAAGATTTTCCAACACCCGGTATCGTCTCCTACTCATTTACATGGGGGTTGCCATTTTCTTGCTGATTTGGAGTTGTACATGAACCATTGAGAAATGTTCCAGTCAGGAAGATATTTTGAATCCAAATCCTAAATTGATTTTCTTCATTACCTAAAATCCCATATGTGACGAAAAATATAAAGTGGGTGTTTACATTATAAAAATTAAATCTTTATAATGATACTTTTAAATTGTCTGGTTTTGCTTAACAAAAATCCATTTTCTTCGGTTTACCAAACAGAGCAGAACATAATATATGCAGCATGCATTCTGACTTTTCAAGTCCATTATCCGAAAGCAGGTGAATGCATAGTTTGCCGCTATAGATGCTCAGGGAAGAAGCATCCATAAAATTTGAATTAATTTGCTCCGTCCCATACGTCCAGTATCGAGAAAATAGATTTCTATTAAGCGAATATCGATTTTCAACAGAAATATATAAGGAAATCTTCAGTTTAAAAATAAATTGACATATCTGTTCTATATTTTTAATCTCAAATGGGTTTTTAATTTTGAAAAAGGCAATTGAGCATTTGGATTAAGAAAATCAATCTTGTACACATAAACAAAATGGCAGCCGCCATGTGCTGCTAGCAGACGATACATATTGCTAGCAGATGGTAAATTTTGCTCAGAAAATCTTGATTCGTATCGATCTCGTATATTTTGACGCGAAGCCATATAGTCTAACAAGTAGGAATAAATAACACCTTTGAACACTATAGTCTTTATTTTTGAGCGTAATTCTCCTTTAAGGTTAAAGAGAACGTTGAGTTCTGGAAAAGGTGAAAAACAATTTGTGAGCTTTCTAATTCCTTTTATGTCAGTTTGGAATAACATCATAGTAGAAATGTCCCGTGAAAAGGATTGCTCTTTAAATGCCCTTATATTCGAATAGGACAAGAAATACCTGAAGTATTCATGTCACATATCTGAGCAGTTCATATACCCATTTCTGTGTGCAGTGTATGAGCTTTTCAGCAAGATTGGGTCAATTTCCTATCATTTGATGCTTCCAAAACCTCACTGTATACAGCAATTCAGCTATAGGCATGATCAACCTTTCCACAATTGCTTCGAGACAATAGAGTACCGAAGTGTAACGTCATACCTGAAAAGTTGTCAAGGTTGCTGGTTCCAAACAATTCTGTGCTGAATAAAGGAGTTGTGATCACACCAGCGCCATTCAGTGAATTTTCCCTGCTCCAGCCCGTTGCTTGAATGATTTCGTGGTGAACTTCATGCGCGGGCTTTGTTGTTTGGAACCAGTAACCTTGACGACGAGCGAATATGACGTCAGCACTTCGGTACACTATTATTTTCAAAATGTAATCACATGACCAGAACTCAACTTTATCTTTAATCAGTGACTAGCGCGCTGTCGTTTGACGTGGGACGGTATACACCGAGACGCCACCTTGATTGTACCTGACGCACAGATCGGAAGGTGAAAGTTCTTCTTTAAATGAAGTTTTGATTATCGAAAGTGGTCAAATTTCTTTCAAACTATTATGAAGGTTAGAACAGCATCCTGCATGTAGATTAGGTGAGCTTTACGATTCGTTTTGACAGAGTACAGGTTTAAAAACATTGGTTTAATACACGGAAGTGAAAAATATATATTACTAATAAGAATCGAGTTAAATATAAACAAGTTTATGTTTTTATAGAAGAGAATGCAGAAGTTCGTTTGTCTTTTATAATGATGTTAAAGGGAAAGTTTAATCATAACGACTACCTCTATAACGTGGAGAAGGTTTACGGTTCACCATGTGTGTTGGTAGGAGGAAAGGGAAAAAGAAAATTGGAGATGGATAGACGAGAAAGGATGACAAGAGAGAAAAGAAGAAATAATCTTTCGTGACACTGGGTGAAGTCCTGAAAAGGACTGTAGACCAGATGAGATGAGATGAGAAGACTTGGTTGATGACCGATGGATGAGCAGCGATGGATTGAGTAGCGAAGGATTGAGTAGATGAGGCTTGAGTAGGAGGTTACTCGACGTTTCGGACAGGTTTCGGACAGGTTGACTGTCCGTCATCAGGACTACCTCTATAATTTACACATATATCATCATCAGCCCTCGACAGGTGTTAAATCGGGATAAAGACAAGATGATGAGTATACCTTATCAGCAAGTTTGACCACACAATTAATTAATAATAATTGGACTTGTATAGCCCTTTTTGTAGAAGATACAAGGCGCTGTCCCTAATTAGTCAACGGACAATATAAATTAAGAAGAAATGTGAAGGTATATGTCAGATTAAAAAAAAAAAAAATCAAGTGAAGTTCTAATTCTAAGAAGTGCAGATAGTTTGTTCCAAAGGCGTGGGGTCAATAGATTGAAATGATTTAACCCTAAAAGGGCCGGGAGATTTTGGCTATGCCACAGCCGGGCGGGGGGGGGGGGGGGTGGGTGGAATTCACCCCCCCCCCCCCCCCGAAGATCTTGACTGTCGACCGAAAGAGAGAGAGGATTCTAGCACAACTACCCTCTGGACAATAACCCCCGGACAACTACCTCCTGACAATTACCCTTTAGGACGATGTAATGACCCTAAGGACAATTATCTCAAGAACGATTACGCCCAGGACAATTACCACCGGACCCTCTAGCATAAATAGCCCCATGTGTTCAAAGGACAGCCCCCAGGCAGAGGTTCAAAGGCGGCGATGAGGGGGGGGGGGGGGTTATGAGCCATATACCCGATACTTGTGATAGCTGCCCCTTTTTACTTCTGAAAAGTGCACTTTCCATTTGATAAGTGCCCATTAACAACTGTAATAAGTGTCATTCTTCTCTTCTGATAAGTGCTCCTTTTTACCTATCTTTGAAATTGTCGCTTCCAAGATATTGCCATTTCGAAATTCTCCAAAACGTCAAATTTAGCTTCAGCTTGGTTATACTTTTAAAGTAGAGTTCTGGTCATGCAATTACATTGTGAAAGAAACTGTCTCAAAGGATATGGGAAAGGTTGACCATGTCTACATAAGAATTGTTTGATAATGTGTTGTTTGGGAATCATCAAAATAGATAAGACATTTACCCAAACTCGCTGAAAAGCACATGTACTGCACATATAAATGGGTATATGGAACTACACATACAAGTGGCATGAACGTTGGGCCCGAATATTTCAGCTTCTTCTAGTCATATTTCGAATATAAGAGCATTTGAAGAGCAATCCTTTTCAAGGGGATGTGTCTATTATGATATTTTTTCAAAGAGATATAAAAGGAATGAAAAAGCTCACAAATTATATTTCACCTTTTCCAGCACTGACACTTCCCTTTAAATAGTAACAAGGGACACTTATTAGAAGAAATTTGGGGCACTGTGCTCCCCCTGCCCCTGTAGTGCCACCTCTGTCTTCATAAGATTGGGGGGGGGGAGATTATCCTCGGGGTAATGGTCCAAGGAGGGTAGTGTTCGGGGGATGGGGTAGTTGTCCTGGAGTGATTGTCCAGGGGGTAGTTGTCCGGATACAATAAAGACACAGACACAGACACAGAGAGGGAGAGAGAGAGAGTGTGTGTGTGTGTGGTCTTTATTTTGAGGTGATGAAGTTGATACATATCTATATTAACCTCTATCTGTAGCCAAGTAAATGTATTTATTTGTATATAGGCTGGTTTATACCACCAAATCAATGAGTCAGAATTTGGCGGAAGAGAGAAAATGCTGAAAATGCTTTGAACCGTGACTTTTCCTGGATATTACTTTGTGTAAATACGCTTTGGTGCATTTGACATGTATGTACAAACCGTTTATTTGAGCATTTCTTCAGTTGTTTCGGGGGTGTTATTTCAATCCTCCAAGATGATAGAACATCATAATCCACGTACATTAATAGTTCAATAATCATTTTGTTGAACGAGTACAAACAATGATATTTGCATAAAACAATATGTTTTAAAACACTTCACGCACCACCGTCAGTGGACTATCTTAAAGGGGAATGAAAGGTAACAAACATTAACCTACAATCATGTAGATAATTGTCAGCCTATTACAAATATCTTGAAATTACTCATGTTTGATTATTGAAGAAACATAACAGTGTCTCAAAAAGTTGCAGTTTCCTTGTTAGACATTATCCCATGGGGGCTGCCATTTTCTTTACAAAGTAATGTCAGAGCAGTTATATTTATGAGATACCCACTGACCTATACACTAGCTATAATAACACTCATGATCACCTGTGGAATGCATGACACTGGATTTTCCCATAATACATGTAAAGCATTTTTGTAGTCATGTACATTCAAATGAAGATACTATTTGTATCAAGATATTTGGTTCAGCTGTTTCTTTTGTTAAGCAGGATTTAACATGCACAAGTTGTTTGGTCAGACAAAGGTTTGTCAATTCTACAAAAAAGTGACAAAGACCTACAACTGCTCTTAGATATCACCTGTGCGAGACAATGGGGGTACCAAGATGGCTGCCATTTTGCATTGTGGCTTTAGTTGTACAATAGCTATTCAATATGCAACATCATATCCATTATATACAGGTAAATGGACATGTACTCATATGACATCACAGTTTTTCAAAATGGCAGCCCCCATGGGATAATATCTAGCAAGGAATCTGCAAAATTTAGAGAGATTGTTCTCCTTATTAAGTAATCAAATAGGAGTATTTTCAAGATATTTCGAACAGGCTACCAATTTTCCACATGATTATCAGCTAATGTTCGTTGAGTTTCATTCTCCTTTAATGCAGGTTTAATCTATACTGTGCTTATAACATCTAATGGATACATTCAAATGAAGAGCAAAATTATAAACAAGATTATCTTTACATCATGAGTAATGCAAACACATTCATATGGTGTAAAGCCTGCTATATTATTCACATTTATATCAATCTATTCACAAAGAGCTGTGGTGCTTAGCTTTCTCCCGAGCTGCCATATTTCTGAAATTGTAAGGTTATTCATTGCCTCGTGCGCAGTAGTTTGACGTGGGATGGTATACCCCAATTAACAACTGTCAAAAGAATGTTTTACCATTTACTGATGGCTTCATCAATATTACAGTCAAAAATCTCGTGCCAAGGCTAGTCAGGGGCGGATCTAGCTTTTTTCCGGGGGGGGGGGGGGGTTGACCCAACGACGATGCGGAGCATCGTCCTCGACCCGCGTAGCGGTCCAACGCGCTTCCATTTTTGGATGTACTGGTTGAGAAGAGTGACGGCAAACTTCTCACGTCCGTATATCGTAAACCTACGTTTACGGGCCAGTACACGCGATGGGATTCGTACAGTGCTACATCGTATAAAACTGGTTTGATTAATAACTTAGTGTGTCGCGCCTTGCAAATTTGTTCTCCGTGTAAGCTCAACCCTGAGCTTCTTCGCATCAAGCAAATCCTGCGAGACAATGGCTATCCGGAGCTTGTCATTGATCGCGTTGTGCAGCGTACCATTGATTCGCGGACTCGCCCTGTGTACGGGCCTAATAAATGCCCGGTCAACCTCAAATTACCTTGGCGAGGTAAAGTGTCTGATAAGTATGCGCGCGATATTAAGCATAAAGTGTCGCGCTGTTACTTTGCCGTGGCTACGCGTGTCGTGTTCTCTACTAAGAGAATGCTACCCGCAGTTCGCAAGGATGTACTGCCTTCCCCCCAAATGAGCAATGTCGTTTATCAGTATCATTGTCGGTGTGAAGCCGTCTACGTTGGCCGTACATCTCAGCGTCTAGCGGACCGCATTAAACAGCACGTACCCTCCGTGGTACGGCAGACATCAGCTGGTAGCCGAGCACAGCGGAAGCGTAATTGCAAAACCGCTGCTAGCGTCGCTAATGTTCAATGCCGCAGTCACAGCAACTCTGCTATTGGTCAGCACTTGCTGAATAGTCCGGCTTGTTCCAAGGCGTATAACCCGGCTCAGTTCACTATTGTTGCCCGAGCACGCAGCTTTCAACATCTTCACTTCTTAGAAGCGTTGTTCATTCAGTCGAGAGATCCGCTATTGTGCCGACAAAAGGAGTTTGTACAAGCGCTTCGATTATTTTAGGGTGCCCGGATCATATCCGGGTCGCTGTACACACCCTTCCTTGACTTTTGTATTTTCTTGTATTCTCTCATTCCTGCGTTGTGACCCGATGAGTGCAGGTCGAAAAGCTTCGTCACTATGAATTTGTTAAAGACCTCAGCCTCACCCAAAACAACCATATATTGACGTGAAGCATAGTAAACAAAGAATATAATTACCCTGGGTATTCATAAATTTTCGTCTCCGTTTATCCATAAAAAATAAAAAAGATTTTTTTTGGTCCGCCCCCTCCCTATGGCGTAACAACAGAGGAAACTGCAGGGGGTCGCTAGACGTGTGACGACATGTCATGTATACAGCTCCGAGTGCGTCTACACGATATGTCGTCATCAAATTTTCACCCCCCGCAAAGTAGCGTTCCTCAGAGACGGGGCCCTCGTCAGAAAAACCACCGGGGCTCAACATTCGGGACGCTGTTACTCATTCCACAGGAAACGGAATCTCATGAAGTTGGTTTCAATTTGTTCAGAAAATATATAGCTCCCCGTGGATGAATAAAGGGTATATTTCAAAATTCGGTCAGGCTGAGGTCTTTAAATGTTATCTATAATTTTGATTATAATAATAATAAACACTTTTGAGTTATCATAGTCAGAAGGTAAGAAAAGGGGTTTTCTTTACATACAGAGCATTTGGTGGGGCAAAGCTTTGTCAAAGGGACCTTTGGGGTTTTCCTTTCAGGGGGTCTGAGGCACCCCCTTCCCGGGAGACAATTTTGTAAGTTTTTATAACTATGAACATCCATAGCTCTTCCTTCTAACAAAATAAGGTCCCTGGGCTTCAAGGGGAAAAATTTACCCCAACTCTTAGGGGCCGTCTGGCACCCATCCCGACGGAAATTTGTCAGGTTTTTTGTGTTTTGTAATGTCTAGACATACTACTGTCTACTGACAAAGTTTGGTGCATGGGGGAGATGGGGTGAAATCAACCCGACTTTGGGCTCTCTTTTGGGGGCTCTGGGGGCTAAACCCAGCGGCTACAGTCAGGCTGACAACCTTTTTTGTCAATGACTTAGATGGTCTCAGTAACTTTGCGGGGTCAAATCGTATGGGTAAAATGGGATGACTATTTCGGGGCAGGCTCCCAGACTATAGTACCGTACCATGCGATATTAAAGCTCTGCACTCGATTCGTATATACTCGACATAACTCCGTGGGTGAAAATTACAAGAGAGGCAAAAATGTCCGTTTCCTATGTCTTTGGAAATGGGTTTTTTTGTAGAGACAATGGGTACCAAAAATGGTCAAAACAGCGCCTACTAGTACGCCTATCTTCTTAAATTACAAAAATGTAAAATTATCCTACATTTCACCTTTTTTTGGAATTATTGATCGTACATCGTACAGAGGGCCAAATTATCGTACACCTGGCAACGCAACAAAATATCCAATATCTTTCAACTCTGACCTTGTCTCTCTACAAATAATAACTTCAAGCATGACAGAATAGATCCTGCACTGATCTAATCACAATTAAACCAACTTCAATGTTTCATCAGTGTATCATACCTACCACCTCCAATAACCGCAATCGAGAAATATCAATTAAACCTTTAACTTTGTTTCATTTCCTTATGCAATCAAGCTCCTCTAAAAAATAAAAATAAAAATTATGAAGAGTTTTGTATATTTAAACATGACCTTATTTCACACCATTCTAAAAGGGAAAGTGAAACTGATTCTGATAACTAAAACCGTTTGATTGTAAAAACACAGGAGAAGGGTCAATGATCAATGAAATAAACCCCACTTTCAAATTGAAAAGCCCTCCGAATAATAGCACGGATGGTATTCGTTCCCTCTTGAAACGTCGAACATGCCCCGGTGCAAGCAGCTGAAAATACAATGGCGTCTTATTTTGTTTACAAGTGACTGATTCCTTTATTTTTTTAACGCTGCATTTTTCATCAAAATAATACCATACACGAAGTTAAGAGTGAGGCAACAGACTAACATTAAGACTGACGCTAGTCAAGTAAGAGAAATAAGGGAAGAGGAGATGACAAAACACTGAAAACAGGCACTGAAAAATGTGTAAGGTGTTATGGGACATCGTCTGCTTAGACAGGACTGGTCCCTGGTATGTCGTCACACATCTCAGCAGCGTTCGAGGAGCTCTTCAGCTGCTACATCCATGACATCGGGGGCTGTATTTTACCGTTTTATAATTGATAATAATCATTACTTCAAATGTTTCCAAGCGTTGAATTTGGATAACCTTGTTTAATTTATGCCATCTATGCAATAATAAGTATTAAGCCAATATTTATTTTGATGGAATTTTCTTGTAATGTCATCTTTAAATCCGAAATGGGATACTTGAGCCATGTTTTCCCTTACACAGATGTTTACGAACCAATGTAAACATGGTAGCTTATGCCGCAAAGCTTGATAATTGTCTTAATGTCTTTGATGTGCAGGTTGTCTTACACTTCTCTCATCCCCCCTTTCTTTATTCTCGCTCTCTCTCCCTCACTCTTTTTTTCTTTCCCCTCTCATTTTTCTCTACCTGTGAACATAATATACAAGTAGATTGAGATTTTATACTAACAAAATAATCTTTAAATGTATCAAAATTTTTGTATTAAATCATGTCCAATTACTGACAGGGTAACAAATTTTTAGATGAAGCTGTGCTTTTTTTCCCCCTGCAGTCGCTTCTCCTCATTTCCCACCACTACGGTTGACATCAGAATAACTTTCTTTAAGATTGTGAGTATAAAACTTGATCATACGTGTTATGAATATGTTACAGTGATTGATACAGTTCTTCATTATAAATTACCATGATGTATTTCGTGATATTGGAGTACGTGTCGGTATGACAGCTATACTAAACCCAAGAAGAAAAATAACCGTTGAGGGTACATTATGAACATATTTTAGCTTGAATTAATTTTACATATTTTATAGAACGGCCTTCATGCAGGCAGCCGACGTGTTGTCCATATTACGAAAATATCAATGAAGGGTGTCTTTATAGTGACATCTGAAATTAGATAATCGGAGACCGTTGGATGAACGCAATAGGGAATTGAAGTTGAGGTTGATCGCTGTACAAAAATTGTCAAAATGCCCACATGAATGTCGGTCTAGTGGTCTGTCGGTCTGGTGGACATACTGACAATTTTTTAGTAGGGTTCGCTTAAAGGGAATTATCTATCTCTCTATGGGCTGTGTGTAGCCTAACGACTGGTACATCAACGATCACCATGAATGTGGAGAAAATGTAATAGGTTAAGTTCATTTGCACTCAAACTTTTAATTTTTGTTTTTGTGTAATGCGGTTAAGTTCGTTATATGTCCATGTATATTATCTTTGTTTTATTTTGTTGTTGTTGTTGATCATGTACAGACCTGTTTTTCATATCAACAGAATGACGTATCTACTATCTTTGACTGATACATGTGACCCATACCTGGGGAAACCGTTGATAAACGGGTACTACAAGGTTCATGAATCCCCACCCTCTATCCATTCTCCATTTTCACTTTTACATTCCTTTTATTATATGTTCTATTATTCATTTTCTCTTAATCATTTTCTATCCCCCCCCCCCTTCTCTCTCTCTCTCTCTTATTTTCTCAATCTCTTTCTCCTGCCTTTTATACAGGGGAATACCCTAATCAGCATGGCGGATAAATTCAGCTCTGCAGAAAGCACATGTGAAGGAGACGAATGTGAGGAGATCACAGATGTGACGTACTACGTAAAGGAGAAGAAGAAGCTCTGCAAGGACTGCGCCTCCAAAGAGGGATGCATCGGGAAAGCAAGAAAGGGTGGGCCTAATATTTACTGTGAGATACATGATGAAGAAATCAAATTGTATTGTAAAACACATGGTGTAGCTTTGTGTTATTCATGTGCAATGATAGATCACCGTCAGCAAGATTGCGTACAACAGGATACAGAGGGCGCTATCATGGAAAATAAAGCGAAGCTAAACGGTTTGAAGGAAAAGGCAATGGACAAGTTACAGTTATGTCGACTTCATGGAGATCAGATTCACCAGTGTAGACAAGATACGGACAAACATTTGCAAGCGATTAAAACTGAAGTTGATTCGGTCATCGAGGAGGCGATCCAAACAGACCAAGACAGAGAACGGGAAGATGCTGCCAAAATCGATCAGGAGATTGATGAGAAGAATCACAAACTCCAAGAGCAGATTCAAAAGATCAATGAAAAGATTCAAAAGAACAATGAGGAGAGAGAGAAGCGACATGATCTAAACCACATAAATGCAGAGAAAAGAAGAGAACATAATTATGGACTATAAAGAACGCGATCTTCATACTGACATTCAAAGCGTCGCTGAAGAGATTGAGAGAAAGCTTGGTGAGTTGGAGAAATCATGGAAAGATGACACGAAAAACACAGAGAAAACAATGCAGACAATTGACACAGTACTCGAGGACGATAAAAATGTAGTCAAAGACGGGCATCGTGTGAACAAAGCAGTGGCGGATGAACTAGAGAAGCCACTGGATGAGGGTGGGGTGAACCATATCACTCGTACTGTATCAGGTGTGAGGTTTGTGAAGGGTGCTGGGAGAGAGAAGTATAATGGGAGGATTGATGGGTATGAGTGGGAGTGGAGGCTCATTGATACAATCGATATCAAAGATGAAATGAAATACCCTTGCATTGTAGGATGCATAAACGAATACAATGCGATCATCACAGATTTACCAATCTATAGTGGAGATGGAGTACATGTAGGTATCGAAGATACATGTATGTTAGATATGAACACTAAACACACTCATAGAGAGTTAACCAGTAGTGGTACGTCATGGGTTGTGTCCTGTACAAGGCTGAACGATGACAAGGTAGTATGCGGTAAATGGTGCAAACGTTTTACAGGAGACAGTTTGCCTGGATACATCAGTGTGTATGACAGACAGTGGAAGCTGATCAATGACGCCACAATACCAAGGAACACGACGGACGAAACCACATGGGCGGATGTTGCTGCTGACCAGGATGGGATGATCATAGCTGCTGAGTGGGGTCAGTCTAAGATATACGTCATCAACCCAGCTGATGGTAAGATTGTGAACATAATCACATGTAAGGAGGATATCATTATGCGTGGTGTGCTATCATCAGGTCACATCATCGCTCAATCCGACATACGAGATCAAACAGTGTTCATCATCGACAGAGAGGGTGATCAAAGACAAATCCCCCACAATGCTAAAATCCTGAATGTCTGCATCGATCCTATGACGGACGACCTCTACGTCGTAGCATCGGACGATGAGCGCAAGACGTGTGTGATTGATCAGGTGATGAGTGGGGGTGATATGAAGAAGAGAAGAGTAGCATCATTCACTCTATCAACCAGACTGACGGAGGAATATATGCGGTGGTTTCATCTTGTATCTTCTCATGTCATTGTTACGTCATCAGGGAAGATGATTGCTAATAATGGAGAAAATATTTTCACGTTCAAAAAGATGTTCAGGCTCTAAACTCACTTGTAAAATGGATTTTGATGTTTACGTTTTACTCCTGCTACGCGCAAGAAGAAAATCAACCTACACGCTTGTATACATAGATTGATAAGCTCACTTTTTTTTCCATATTTTCTATTCCCTCGTTTACTTGTACCTTAAATACATATACATGTATAATTGTTTCCATAACGATGAAAATACTTTGATAGCCTCATATCCATTAAACTTATAGTGCAAGATAGGAATGTAATAATGTTTTTAAAAAAGGCAGTATAATGATTCCATTTAAATTCTGGCCATTGAGTGCATTATCAATGACATTATTTAGCTTCAGTGCTGTATAATGCTTCAGTCGTGTTTGCAGTACACGTAAGTGGTAACAACGATCATTTGCTCTACGACCTGCTATTATTTGACAAAATATGCAGATATTTGGAGGAAATGCTAAAACACTAAAATCTATAAGATGAAGTAAAGCTAAACATGTATGTATATATGAAGAGCTTACTTGCAAAAGGCCCTAAATCCATTTTTTATCATATGGCACTTTTTTATATGCCTTAATAGACATTCACCATGTGCATCAAACTGGCTATACCTCAACTTCTAAAAATTTCAGGAAGTTTGTTAAAAAATGAGATGAAAATTATGTTTTCTTTCAAAAGGCCCTAAATCCAAAACACTTTTCTTGCAAAAAGCCCTATATCCATTCATCTTTCCTGCATCCTGATTGGCTAAGAGAATAGATTTTTGGCATGAATGACCAATCACGCGCCTCCACACAACCATCTATCCAGAGACTCTGTGTGAGAATCTTTCCAGCTTTTTGACATTTTTTATGGGAAATAAAATTTCTTGCCAAAAGTGTTCAGGTTTAGTTGAAAAAAGTAAAATCGCATTGAATGTTATTCTTACATGAACTTGCTTGCTTCTCATTTCACTGAAGTTCATTCTTATTGGATGTACATGAGTAGGTGATGGGATGGTGTGATATTGAAAAATGTTCAGCAGATGCTGTTAACTCTAATGACATGAATAATACAGCCATGACAAAGATGATGGTGATGATGCTAATGTTAGTGATGGTGATGTTGATGGTGACAGTGATAAATGTGATGATGGTAGAAATGGTGATAGAGATAATGATAATTGTGGTGGCAATGATAATGGCGATAAAGGTATTTACGATCACCATAATGACCATGATGATGATAATGGCAATAATGATAACAACAATGATGATGTGGGTTATGATGATGTTGATGCTGATTTCATTCATGTGTATGATGGTGTGATGCTGAATGTTCTGATGATGGTAATGGTGTGATGACGATGGCAACTGTACGGGTGATAATGATGGTATTGGTTAAGTGATGTGATGTTGATTATGATGATGCATTCTACTCTGGATAATAAAAGTAAATATTGCTTTTATCTTGAACAAATTTACTGCAATAAATCATATATACCTACCTATTATGCCTGTAGTCTTGACTACGGGACCCCTTCGAGAATTTAACACACATGAGTCACAATATTGTGCGCACCCCCCGTAATCCTATTGTCCCCTTCGCCACTCACGCGCGTCAACACGCTACGGCCATCTTCCTCTTTCTTGCTCGCCCCCGACGAGATAGGACGTATAGTCACAGCGCTCCTGAAATCAGGTCGTATAGTATCTTTTAGGTGCGCTTTTTCACACATTTAAAGCACTTTTAGGTACCTATATTCGCTTAGATTATAGTACTGTGTGTTTTAGTAGTCACTTTTGCCGATTGATTGGGATTTTTGATATCCTTTTCTTGGCATTTATTTTTCCCTTTCACGGTCAGCCCCACGTAGATATTTCTGTGTGTTTGCGGGTGTTTCCGTTTGTCACCGAGCCTTTGGGTTTGGTGTTTGTTCTTACGGTTTTTTGGCTGTGAAAATCTTTTGTGCGTATCTCCCAAATAAATTTTACTCTTATTTTACTGCATTCAGTTGAAGTATTTCTTATTTCGAAAAGTATACTTTATTGTCTGTTTTATTGCAGTGGTATGAATTCGGAAGAAGAAGCAGCTAGGTCACGGAGACCTGCTTCTTCCGAAGAGTCGTCTAGCAAGACGACTCGGCCTTCCAGAACTCTCCCGAGTACTTCGGTACATGGGGGAGGGAGGAGGGCTAAGGGTAAGTTGCCTAGTGGTGTTTCCTTGCAGAGTTTGCCAGTCTCGGAGCTTGCGGCTTCGGGGGGTTGTTTCCCGTACGGTAGCGTTCACTCGCTCTGATCCGTTAGGGGAGACGCGCCCCACTACTGCAGGGCAACCCACGGGCTTAGTCCATGTTGGTCTGGGTTCTCAAACCCTAGCCCCCGGCAAACGCCATATGGGGGAACGAGTACTTCCTGGGCTGTCTACATTGCCAGCTAATGGGAATGCTCGAGCTAACAATTATGGACGCTCTTCGGAGCAACAGGTGTTTTCACCTGAGTGCGTGACTACTAGTGCTCCCTTATTGCTGCTTTCGAGCGGTCCAATAGCGGGTTCACACGCCTTTAGTAGTCATCGGGCACATACCGAGTCATCTCGGTCTGCCCACGCACTGGGAGCTTTTAGCTCCCAACCCATGGCTACTGCATCTTCTTGCTTAGCCAATATGGGTGATTTGGGCGATTCTCTAGGCTTACGCCATGAGCGCTCCAATCCCTTTTTGGGGAAGTAAACGTCCCTCCGCGGAGGGATCGGTTCGTGTTTCCGGAGTGGCTTCGGAGATCCGAACGAATCCGATTAAGCGTTCTAACAAAAGGGTTTCGGCTACGACTCTTGTCGAGCCAGCCAAGAAAAAGGCCAAGAAGAGGGCAAAAAGTGGCAAGGCTTTGCCGGCCTCTTGCCCGTCTGGCCTGGCTAACCCAGCTAGCTCCTCTCAAGCTGACATGTTCAGCATGATGCGGGCTTTTGCTCAGAATCAGGGTTGGTCCTTGTACCGGCTACTTCAACCCTGACTTCTGTCCCTATTCAGGGGTCTGACTTTGAGACTAATCAGCCTTTTGTGTTGGATTCGTCTTTGTCTGAGTCGGTTTCGCATGTGCCTCCTATTCCCGCGGCCCTTGGGGCGCCGCTGGGCGAGGAGACTTTCGTTGAACCATGCGGGGCTCTGCCTGCTGAGGCCTTTGTTAGCGTTCCTTTGTCTCTTTCCACTCGGGTGGAACCAGATTTGGAGGTGGCCTCTCAAGCTTCTTTTTTGAATCGCTTGGGCAGGCGGAGTCTCAATCGCTCGCCCTCTGTGGGGTGGAAGCGATTGCTTTGTTATCCAGATATCTCTCTGAATTTTAGTCAACCCGCGCGCAGGGTTCGACTTCGCGTTGGTTTAAGCAGCGGGATTCCTGCTGAGTCCTTTGTTGGCGTTCCTTTGCCGGGTCATCCCGGTCCGCCCTTGCTCTGGGCGCCTTGGCGTCCGGCCCATGGCTGTTGCATCTCCTTGCTCGGCCGATATGGGTAATTGGTGCGCGTCTTTGGGTTCAATACCCTCAGCGCACTTCTCCCATAAAGGGAGGTGAGCGTCCCTCAGCGGAGGGTTCGGTTCGTGTTCCCGAAGGGCTTCGGGGATCCGAACGAAACCGAATAAACGCTCTGAAAAGCGGGTTTCGACTTAGGCTCTTTTTGGGCCAATCAGAAGCCTAGGGAAGGGGCTAAAAGAGGCAAGGCTTTGCCTGCCTCTTGCCCATCGGGTTTAGCTAACCCTCCGGTCTCTCAAGCTGAGATGTTCAGTGTGAGATGGGCTTTGCCCAGACTCAGGGTTGGTCCCTTGTACCAGGATTCACATCCCCTGCTCTTGTCCCTTTTTTGGGTCGGACATCGAGACTAATTAGCCTTTTATGGTTTATTCTTCTTTGTCTGTGATGGGATCACATGCGCCTCCTAGTCTCGCAGCCTCGGGGCTCCGTCGGGTGAGGAGGCTTATGGCGGTTCATGCGTGAATCCGACCGTTTCGGCCTTTGTTCGTGATTCCTTGTCACGATTATTTCAGGCGGATCCAGTTTTGGAAGCGGCCTCTCAAGCTTCGGTTTCCGAATCGCTGGGGCAGGCAGAGCCTTAGTTGCTCTCCCTTTGTGGGGTAGAAGCGATTGCTTTGTTCTAAACTTTCCCTGACTTTTAGTCAACCCGCGCGCAGGGTTCGGCTTTGCTTGGGTTCAGGCAGCGGGATTCCTCCGAGCGTTTTTCTCTTGCGGAGGATTTCTAGCTGGATTTTGGACGCATTGAAGCGGTGCTTCTTTTGAGCGTCATGTTTGGTTTGCAGTGGTCATAGTTTTCCACTGCAGCTGCCTCGGTCATGTACCGTCGCAGAGTATTGGTTGGTGGCTGTCTTCGTTCCTTTCTCCCCGCTTGGGAGGCCATCTCCGGGGACGCTTTTGTTCTCTTTGACGGACGAGACGGATTCTTCATAGATCTGTCCGCCCCGCTCCCCGGAGGTGCTATAGGAACTCGGTCACCTCACAGGCTGTCTTTTTCCCTTTCTCCGACTTTTGTTATTCCCAAGCGCTCGGGAAAACTTCAGTACATTTTCGGATGGAGACTCTCGCCTCCATTCTTCCGTTGATCAAGAGGAAGGACTACGCGGTCTTGATAGTTTTCGAAGATGCGTATTTCCACTTTCCCGTTCATCGCACTTTGCGTGATCTTCTGGGGTTTTTCTTCCTCTCAGAGACTTATCGTTTTCGCACTCTTCCCTTCGGGCTGTGCCCAGTCCCTCGGGTTCTTACTCAGGTTGTAGCCGTGCTGGCAGCCTCTCTGAGGCGATGCGGCCTTCGGCTATTTTTGCTACCTGGACGATTGGCTTCTCCTAGCGGAGTTGCGCGATTGTTTGTTGGACGAGACTAGTTTGCTCGTCAATCTTACTCAAGACTTATCTAGCCAGTCTAGTCGATGTTTTAGAGGACTGCCGGCTCCTCATGAGACCCTTTCAGAGACATCTCCTCAGGTTCTTCAAGCCGGGAAAAGACTCTCTTTTGGTCTGGATTCCAGTACCAGTAAGGATCAAGTCTCTTCTCTCTTGTTGGACGAGCGAGGTGTTTCTCGCGCGAGGCAGGTCCTTCTCTGCCCCTCTTCCGTCGATATCGGTTTCGACGGACGCCTCTGGGTTGGGGTGGGGAGGACACTGCAACGGCAGCACGGTTGCGGGGGATTGGTCTCATTTTGGGACTCTTCCTCATATCAATGTCCTGGAGTTTATGGCAGTTCTGTTGACCTTGCTCCATTTCAGAAGTCGACTTCTCAGTCGTTCGGTTCTGATTCTCACGGACAATGTTACTGTGGCGGCATATATCAATCGGCAGGGAGGCACTCGTTCGGTTGCCCTGAATGCCCTAGCAGCTCAGCTGTGGAGGTGGTGTCGTCGCATGGCAATCACACCCGTGGCCTCTTTCATCCCCGGTCGGGAAAACCTCATTGCGGATTTTCTGTCTCGGGGCAGGTATCTTCCATCGGAATGGACGCTCCATCCGGAGGTATTTTGCCGCTTTCGCAGTTGCCTAGGTCCACTGGAAGTGGATCTATTTGCGTCGGTGCTAAATCACCAGCTGCCGAAGTATTGCTCCCGTGTTCGCGATCAGGGAGCATGGGCTCACGATGCTTTCTCCCTCAGCTGGGAGAACCTTCAGGGATTCGCCTTTCCTCCCTTCCAACTGATTCCGCGTGTCTTGCGGAAAATCAGGGAAGATCGGGCGCGGGTGCTCGTAATAGCTCCCTTTTGGCCCAGGAGGAATTGGTTTCCAGAACTTATGAGCCTCCTAAGGGCTCAACCGTTCGTTCTCCCGTTAAGAGCGGATCTGGTGTTACAGCCCCTATCGGGGATTCTTCACCACAGTCCGGAGTCTCTTCATTTGACTGCTTGGCCCCTGTCAGGGAATCTGCAAGACAGTCGGGTCTCTCTGATAGAGCCGCGGACTTTTTAATGTCCAGTCGTAGGGTTTCTACTAGGGAAATTTACAAGTCTTTTTCCTTTGGTGCAAAGAGAGAAATCAAACCCCTTCTAAGGCTCCTATTGGTTCAATTGCGGATTTCTTAATCTCGTTATTTGACAAAGGGAGATCTATCTCTACTATCCGAGGCTACCGTTCGGCGATCGGGGCCATTCATTCGGGTTTCTCAGATGGTTCGGGGATTTCCAATTCCCCGCTAAGTGGTTTGATTCGTTCGTTCTTTCTGAAACGACCTTCTTTTTCTAAGTTAGTGCCGTCTTGGAGTCTGCCTAAGGTCCTGGAGGCCTTGGCGAAAGCTCCTTTCGAACCGTTAGGTGAAGCTTCGCTTCATCATCTTACGGTTAAGACGCTCTTTTTTGGTAGCTATTGCCTCTGGGCAGAGGCGCAGTACTCTTCATGCTCTCTGTCTTACTCCTGGTCATGTTCGCTGGGAGAGAAAAGGCGTTAGATTGATTCCTAGGGCTTCTTTTGTTGCCAAGAATCAGACAGCTGCCTCTGGCCCTGTTGAGATTTTTCTTTGTCCGCTTTCTAACTTTTCTTCGGTGCGTGAGGACAAAGTTTGGTGTCCTGTAAGGGCTCTCAAATGGTATATTGATAAGACTAAGTCTTATCGTAAGGATGATCAGTTGTTCCTGATCACTAGAGAGCCTTTTTCTCCTGCCTCTCTTGATTCCATCTCTAGATGGATCGTTGAAGTTATTAGGACCGCTGGCACAGAGGCTCTTTTATCCGACAGTAAGCCTCGTGCTCATGATACTCGTAGTGTCAGCACTTCTTGGGCTCTGTTTCAAGGTGTGGCGCTTGTTGATATTTTGAAGGCTGCTTATTGGCGTTCGCCCAATTCCTTCATTTCTTGCTACCTTAGGGATGTTCCCGCAGGTGAAGCTTTGTTTGCGTCAGCCACCTTGAAGGCCGCTGTGTCTTCTTTGTAGTCTTTGGTGTAATCCTATTCCCTTCTGCTCGAAACATGCCTCCCGGTCTTTGAGTTGGCGCTGGTCTGGCATAATAGGTAGGTATATATGATTTATTGCAGTAAATTTGTAAAATCAGCACTGATTTTCTTATTTACTATATAAATCTATATACCTACCTATGACCCTCCCTCCTTCCCCTCACCTTGCAAGCAACATGTTTCTACTTGGGATTGCTCGCAAAAGAGGAAGATGGCCGTAGCGTGTTGACGCGCGTGAGTGGCTCTTTTGTTAAAAAATATGTTGAATTCTCACCGTTATTACATCATATTTTGAAGTAAATGAAATCTTTAACCAACAAGAATAGTTTTGTGTCATTTACCATCCACCACACGACTGAATTACCGCTGCATTCACGGCATGAAAATCATCTAGCTCTCGATTATAAAATAAATAACAAGCAAAATTGGACTCGGACTCCCAAAGCAGAAATATAGTACAGATACATTAATACAGTATAATTACAATAACAACAACAACAATTATAAAATAAATAACAAGTAAAATTGGACTCGGACTCCCAAAGCAAAAATATAGTACAGATACATTAATACAGTATAATTACAATAACAACAACAACAATTATAAAATGAATAACAAGCAAAATTGGACTCGGACTCCAAAACTAAAGCACCCCCACGATGCAAGGTTACCCGATGCAATGTGCGCATGTGTGGCCGAGTTTTCCAGTTTTGTGGAGGCATGCACTCGGTTTTAGGGGTTTTAAAGCAAGTTCACTCGTGAGTCAAACTTTATATAGTTATACTTTGCAGAAGAAAAAAATAAGAGTAAGCAGTCTACCAACTGACTATAGAAAGAGCGAATGACGCAAAAATTGAGCCAGAGGCAGAGCGGGGGAAAAGGGCGGGGACGTTTTGGTACGCTACACGGGGACGTTTTGGTACGCTACCCGGGGACGTTTTGGTCGTAGCAAGGCGGGGACGTTTTGACGCGGGGACGTTTTGACCGGATTTTCACTTACGGCTTTTTTTTTTACTTCGCTTTACATAGTACGTTAGTACTGACTTAGATTTTGGCTGAATTCGAGTAACTTATATAGAGAGAGGAAAAGTGTCCGCGATTGCGAGTTGGAGGACTTTTCTGAGCCATGTAGATACGAACTCTGATTTATCAGATGATTTATCAGACCCCGAAGGCAAAGAAGCTCGAGTGGCAAGGGGGAATTCGACCATATTATATGTTTGAACCCCTCGCAGAATACGGTGAAGGGCCGTGTGTGAAGTAACTCCAGGGAGCTCCAACGCGTTGGAGCTCCCTGGAGTTCAAGGGGAAGTAGACCGAAAATGCTGTCTCTCGTTCGTTAGGTCGTCTTAGCTAACGAACGAGAGACAGAATTTTCGGTCTACGGGTGAAGCTCTTGTAGCTGCTGTCATTGAAAAACAGATTGGAAGACTTGACTCCAAGTCTGATCGTTTGAATAGCTGAATCTTTTAGCTAGCTTATCCTTCTCTTCATGCCAAATTCGGAATACAGGCCAGGGTCCTCAAAATCATCTTCGGCAAAGTGATCGCTGCAGATTGTACTCCACTCACTTGGCTGGCCCTTGCCACTCTGCCCGCGTGAGCTTTACATTTGCGACCCACAATTTCCGTAGATTTTCATCTTTAGGAAAATGATGTAGGCTTACACCATCTTTAGGGGTCTTGCTACAGCCCGCAACTATACACCGATTAGGCATTATTGATGAAACTGTGTCCCAAAATCAAAGTTATTGTGAGGAATTAAACACACGAAAATACGCAATGCAAATGGTCGATGCGGTGAATATCATGCTCGGCACCGGGCTGGGCCTGCCGGGGGCCTCAGGGCGCGCACGGTATAGGTTAGTGGAATATTTTCCCTTACTTTTCATGCGTCACAGATCACGTGATCACGATGTCGCTTCGCTGTGTTTTTTTAGGGGCGGGGCTTATGACAGCAAAAATGTACTTTTCAAATGATTATAAAATATGACTGAACGCATACAAAATTGTGTTATGGATATTTTTTGGCTCCTGATGACACCCTCTTACGAAAAATGGGCAATTATTTTTTTATTTTAGTGACCCTTTAAACATACATGAAGATCTTCTTGAATAAAATCATAGAACTGTGTGAAACAAAAAATCTCAATTTACAGAAGTAGGTAAAGTGGATTTAGGGCCTTTTGCAAGAAAACTCTTCATAATGTGAAAACGCTAAAGTGTAATTAGCAAAAATAGTAGCAAATAATTCAAATTGTAAAATTTTACCAACTACCTGCCTGTTCCAACTAAGTACATGTACAATACATTTCCTTGATCACGTATTTATCTCTATTGGAATTATGTTGTATATATTATGTTCATTGTATACAATACATGGAACGGAAAATCTTGTGTACATTTAAATGTTGAATGAACATAAGTGTTTGGTGTCACAAAAGTAGAAATTGCCTTATGATTTTATCAGTTTGTTATATAATCCTTGAATTTGCTCGACGCTTCAAGAAATAATTCCGATTGCCTTGAGGCAAATCAACATCATTTTCTGTAAATCAGTATGCCACAAGACATTCGAGCCGTGCTTCTCTTATGTCTGTCAAAAATCTTCTGAAAGTAAAGTCACATTAATAATTTTACTTTGTTTAGTAACATGCATTTTCGTAACATGACTGTAATAATGAAGTACTACTGTAACTATTTTCGTTTACGTAACCGTTACTTCTATAAAATTATCGTAACCAGTTGACATGTAGAGGTGCTGTGATCTAATGGATAAGTCTCCGGATTGTGAACCGCAAGGTACGGGGTTTTAATCTCTGGCCCTTCACTAATTTTCTTTGGCAAGACATTAATTTACCGTTGCCACACTCGATCCAGGTGAGGTAAATAGGTACCTGGCAAGGGTTAATTCCTCAAAATGATGTTATGGCAGCCGGGCTAAAAGCGGATTAATATTAATCGAGCGCCAGGATTGGCAATTTACCAGGTATGAACGCTATATATAGGAACCAACTTTTATCATCAACATAACTACATGTATATTGTTTCCACATGACATATCTTCAAATATTACATTTTCAAATAAAACACTAAATACAATTTCATTTAGATATTTGCTTCTGCTTTTTGGTGTACTGTTAAATGTACTATGTTGCTATTTTTGCTATCTTGTGCACAACTATTTTGATGAATATACTTTAAATTGTAATCATTATTTACAGTTATCAACATTGTATAATACAACAAGATGAATAGGTACTTTTGTCATTATTATATGTAAAAAAATGAGTTACATGTATACCTTTACTATTTCTTACATCCTGAAATAAAAGTCAAACAATTCTTATCACATTTTCCTTCCGTAATAATTGATTGATATGTACGTATATTCATATCAGATTCTGTATATTGTTAGGGTACTTTAAAACAACTAAACCATTGCACATAATATTATAATGTTAAATTTTCATGTTATGGGTGTATAAACAAAGGCGATGTAAAATGGTTGAATATTTACTACTTGTTTTGGGTTAAGACAATAACAATAAGTGAATATGCACAGGTTTCATTTATAACCCTTTGGCTATGGTTACCAGGTGATCCCTGTATTAAGCCTAGGGGAATGATAGAATGCAGTAATCAAAGGTTTATCATATCTCTCCCGATCGAGTGGATGATATACAAGCCTTGTGTTGGTATATGTATGTACAATATTGGATTGGGTGTCATATAGGTTGACAAACTATTATTTTGGTATATGTTGTTGTAATAATTTCGTTTTTTTTCAATGAAAATGCAAATATATAAAGAAATACAACTTTGTACATTTCTTCATGGCAGGTTCGTACATTATAACCAAATAAAGGTTGGATTGAGAGCAACAATGTACACAATCATAATATTGACTATACGAGGTGAAAAAAATTAATATCACGACTGTTCTTCCTTGTTTGAAAGAAACTTATTTCCATAATTTGAGGTACTGGACTATATCCCACCCTAGATCATTTCTATGACAAAAGAACATGCTTGATAATATCATTGATCCCCATCCTGGGTCTGACGTAACATTTAATGTAAATTAATAAAAGAATCTGAATATGTAACAATTGTTTTTATATACATGTATGTATCTATTCTAAAACATTTTACAGAAATATAACACATGATGTTGATGATTATTGTTGCGATGTATATACTTCTTAATCAGTTTGGTCTTATTACCTTCATCCTTTTAAATTACAGTAAAGCCTTTCCTGTATCATTTCAATGGTAACCTGCATGCGTTGTGGGTTTATTGAATGGCTATGATTATTTTTTTTAAATAAAAATGTTTTTCTCAGCCCACTATGCTTATCCTGATCATGTACGATATTTCATCCTCAATAAAAGCATTCTCGTTATTCTAAAACAGATCCGCTAATACTCGTTTTGTGCGTTGTCGCCTGTTCTCTATCTTTTATTTCCATATTAAACACGATCGTAAAGGCTTTCAAAAAATCATCCTACGGTAACTTCAAAAGCCCTTGCCCATCTCATAATGTAAGGTGTGAACATAACAATGACGTATTACATAATCATGATAATCCGAACATGATTTATTTAGGACACACAGTGGGGTATAGAATTGCAACTGAGTTGATTTTTCGAAAGTCTTTGCCATCGTGTTTATACAGCATATTGAAATTATATATAACTTTTATACTTTAGTATCAGTCTGACATAGGGCTGTTACAATAATTCTGCATTCTCCTAATATTATTCTGTAACTATAGTCACGTGTGCAGGTGTGTGTGTGGGTGTGTGTTGTGTGTGTGCGCGCGGGTATACATGTTTACGCATTAAAACCGATGACATGGAACAAAAAGAACAATGGGTCATCGGTAGTAATTCAATAGGTCATCGGTTGTCAACAATTGGTGAGGTTTATTCCGTCAATGAATTTTGTGACGCAATTCAATAGTGGAGTCATCGGTTGAAATTCGAACAATAGAAAACATAGATGCGTGTGCGTGTGTGTGTTGCCATGTTGAATAACAGACAAAATTTCATAACAATATCACAACAATAACACACGCCCCCCTGCGTCGAGGTATATTCTCTACCCAAAGTTTATATGATTCCTATAGGTGGCCTACTGCAATGGGTGAGGAGATCATTTCAAATATCTAGGAGTAAGTATACTAGAGGCAGATGGAACACGGAGGAATGTAGTAGAAGATTGAGGTCAAATACGTCAGAAGAGCTGGAAATTTGTTCAGATCTAAACCCCATGCATGACATAACTCGAGCTATCAATACATGGGTTATAGTCCTGTTGAGGGATCCGGTACAGGCATAGTGGAGTGGAACCAACAGAGGAGTAAAGGGGAATTAACCATTCACAAAAACAGGAATTGAATAGAAGCAGACACATCACAAAATGGAAAAAAAGTGGCAGTTTGAGAACAAAGAGACAAAGAATAAGAAAGTTGGATGTTTGAAATTTGAGATCACTATGCGGAATCTCCTACTGGCAATTTGGACAATATGCATGATGTCATATATCTGAACATGTAGAACTCTCTCGTTACAAAAAGTGTGTACCAAAAATTTGATAATACAGCTGATTAGTGTCCATGATACACTGTGGGTAATTTTTTTTTTTTTTTTTTAGAAAAACCCCATCCGTTTCACGATAACAGTTAATAAAAGGGATACTTGAGTAATTTATGAGCAAAACAAACGGAAAAGCATGTATGACATCACACATCATGACTGCATTACCAATGCGAGGATCTCCATATCATAAGGGATATCAAATTTTAAAAAAAGTCATAACTTCCTTAGTCGTTGTCGACTTTCACTGATATGTTTTTCTGATTTTCTCCTTTGATACAAGCCATTTTTCAATGAGATGATGAATTCCCCTTAATTATGCGCATTGAACAAAAAGACAAGAAGTACATGTAAATTGACCAGGCACGAGATGGTCTAAAGTCTGATTCATAGTCAAGAGAGAGTGGAAGATGTGGTCTAACATAGGTACAGATGAGACTCTAAGGTATGATGAACAGAGCCTGTATTGCAGCTATATGTGCTCAACAATGCACTTGTTATGGGCACTTCCTTGCCCGTATCTCAGGTTCCCTGTCTTATATTTACGAAAACAGCACGACAAAGAACTACTCTGGAAAACTGGTTGTAAGTTAATAAAACGCAATGTTTTTTTGTTTTGAATCTCCTCATGGTCTCGATCGTCACAATCGATCTCGACCTATTATAATCGCCCTCATCACACAGTTCATGGGACGCGAAATGTTAGCCTCTTTATATCGTACAAATGACAAAGAACAACAAACAAACACAAAACATAAATAAACATAAATCATGTCGCAGTGAAATGTGATTCTAGATTACATTTCCTTACTGATTTCATTTCGCGTATCTATATTGTGAGAGAACTTCAATGATTTCAAAGAGATACTCTGTGTTTATAACCAGTTGATACCCCAGCCACACTGACGAGATCGATACCAGACCGATTGCAGACCAAACAAAAATATGACATTGCCCCTAGTGGCCATGAGTCGGTCGGTTTCGAATCGATTCGAAGCCGGTTTGGCGGTGTGACTAAGATATACATGGTGTTGAAATGAAAGTCAACACAAGACCTATAACTGACCATTTTTATGTTTATTTCTCTCGATTTTGCTCGGAATGATATTCGCAGAATATAGTCATAAAAAAGCGATTTTCTATTCCATCTTGGAAACCATGCAATTGACGTGTCCGTATTCTGTTCATCAAAACAAACCATGTAAGGAACGATGCAGTGTATACCAAACATATGATATACTTTTATTTTAAAAACCCATTCGTTTAGTTACTAAATCAAACAGAATGAAACAAATAATATTGCAAATCAACTAGATCAAATACAACATAACAGAATGATCATAAAATTGGCAACATATCAAACAAAATAACTGAAGATGTAAATCAACAGGAATGAGTGAAATCAAAGAGATGTGAATCGGTAGCAGTGCAGAATCGACTAGACAGCATACACGTGCTTCATCCTTAAAAGTCAGATATTTGTTTACTTTGTTTACTTTTGTTCTTATTTAAAGTTTCCTTTATCTTTAATTTCACTTCATCCTGTCGATTCACATTATAGTGTGCAACAAAAAATACGGGTCAATGGGAATATGAAGAGCAAATTCATAAACAAGGTTATTTTTACACAATGAGTAATGCGATTACAATTTGGTGTAAGGCTGCTAAATTATTCACATTTATTTTAATCTATTCGGAAAGAGCAGTGGTGCTTATCTTTTGTCAATACTTCTGCTTTCATGTCAAACGGGTACAATTTTTTTCCGAGCTGCCATTTTTCTGCACTGTATGCAGGCATGCGTGAAAATTGTTATTGAAATGTTAAGGTTAAAGAGAACGTTGAGTTCTGGAAAAGGTGAAAAACAATTTGTGAGCTTTCTAATTCCTTTTATGTCAGTTTGGATTGACATCATAGTAGAAATGTCCCGTGAAAAGGATTGCTCTTTAAATGCCCTTATAATTATTCGAAATAAAAATTATACCTGAAGTGTCCGGCCCAAACATTCATGTCACATATGTGTGCAGTCCCATATACCCATTTATGTGTGCAGTGTAAGTGCTTTTCAGCGAGGTTGGGTCAATTCCTTATCGGTTTAATGCTTCCAAAACCTCACTGTGTACAGAAATTCTGATATAGACATGATCAACCTTTCCCAATTGCTTCGAGACAATTTCTTTCAAAATGTAATCACATGACCAGAACTCAACTTTATCTTTAGTCAGTGCCTAGCCCGCTGTCGTTTGACGTGGGATAGTATACACCAAGAGCCATCTTGATTGCACCTGACGCACAAATCGGAAGGTAACAGTTCTTCAAATGAAGTTTTGATTATCTAAGGTGTTCAAATTTCTTTCAAACTACTACGAAGGATCGAAGAGAATCCTGCATGTAGATTAGGTGAGCTTTACGATTTGTTTTCATAGAGTAAAGGTTTAAAAACATTTTGTTTATACACGGAAGTAAACAAATATTTATTACTAACAAGAATTGAGTAAGATATAAACAAGTTTATGTTTTGTTGAAGAAAATGCAGAAGTACGTTTGTCTCATCATATTTTACAAGGATGTTAAAGGGAAGGTTTAATCAGAAGGACTACCTCTATAATTTCCCCAAATATCTTTATCAGCCTACGAAAGGTGTTAAACCGGTACAAAAACAAGATGAATTTCCTAATCAGCAAAAATGCACATGATTGAAAATAAATTTATTCTTTTAACTGAAAAATCAATCCCTCAACATAAATAACCATTCGATATTTGTTGTATTTCATACAGTGATTTCATTCGCCAATACTCTGAAGTGGCGTTGTACCTCTGGGAAGCTGTGCCGTTGTTTTATGTGGCCGTTTTATTTTTTTTTCCTTACTACGTTTGACATCCTATAACGTGAGTATAAATTTTGACCATGCACGTCACGATTAATAAATAAAAATTTAAGATAATCTTTTAAAATAAATTGAAAATATGAGCACTCATAAGGCAACATGAGATGATTGGGTAAGTTGTCACCTTTCACATGTTTTAAAAATGGCTAGATATATTATTTTGGACTTTTTGGATAGGTCTTATCAATATATCCCTTACCAGAGGACATGTACCAAGAAAGTGGAAAAAGCAAGGGTAATTCCATTATGCAAGACCGGTGATATGTCCATTCCACGTAATTACAGACCAATATCGGTATTATCCATTGGGAGTAAAATCTTAGAAAAATCAGTTCACAAACAATTTTCCGACTTTGACGAAAATGATATATTATGTCGTCCTTTGCACTCTACTGCAACAGCTTTATGAAACTTCAGTGGTTTTCCAGCATTGATAACAATAAGCTAACAATAAAAATTGTTGCTTTTATTGATCTGGGCAAAGCATTTGATACTCGATTATGATATTCTGCTATGTAAATTAAAGGCCATTGGATATTCTGATCACAGTGTTCAGTGTTTTAAATCATATTTGTCCAACCGAGAGCAGTCGGTTTGTTTTAAACGGGCAACATCAAGTTCCTTAAGCGTTATCATGAGGGTCCCACAAGGTTCAATTTTAGGACAACTTCTGTTTTCTTTGTATAAAATAGTGTGCCTAAATGTATTTATGTTGGCATTGTCGATATGTACGCCGACATGACCCTAACAGTCAAGCGGAAGCAACGTTAAAGAAGTAGAAGAAAAATTAACCAGAGGTATGGATACTATATTTGCATGGGTCACTAAAAACCTGTTAGTCCTTAATGCTGACAAGACAAATGTCATGATAGTAGGATCATAATCGGTTGTTAATAGTGTAAATAATCTTTTTCTGTCACACCAAGGACAGAACTCCTTGGTCACACTAAACGAAAGAATGTTGAAAGAGTAAAAGTGGCAAAATGCCTGGGTGTTATGATTAAACAAAGAGTTATGTTGGACTGAAAATGTTGAAAAAAATATCAAAACTACGGGAAAAAATCAGGAAAAAAATAAGCGTGCCTACACGATCTCTTATAATGCCATTGTTCTACATCACTTTGCTTATTGCTCCTCGGTCTGGTCTGAACGATTTCAAAGACAAGCAATTAAATTACAAAATGTTAAAAAACGAGCTGCCGTGTTGGGAGAAGGATTTGATGTAACTCTCTTCTTGTGACTTGTTCACGCGTTTAGGATGGATGCCTTTTCAGATGCGTTTCCAGTTTGGACGTGCAGTGATGATATATAAGTGTACACAAGATATGGCACCCACATATGTTAAGGATGATTTGAGTCATGTTAGTGTATTTAGCTGAAAAAGTATGATTCCCAAAACCAAAGGACTGTGTTTGTATGTGTCCGTCCTAAATTTTGGTACATACAAGACATCTTTTGAGCTTAATATATTAACATGACTTAAAGGTTGACTAAATTAGAGAGAAAATGGGTGCTCTTTCCATGTAGTTTTGCCTTCTAATCACGAATCTGCCAATCGATTGTCCAAATTATGTCTCGTTTTGGTGAAAAAGGGGGAAAAGTAGAGGTTTTGGGACCGTTCCTTAAAACTCGTGATCTGATTGGCTAACCCCCCAAGTGACGTATGAAAAGTAAGAGGCACAAAGATCTGCAGGATGCAGCATATAATATTGTACACAGAATGCGGTATTTGACCCCTCTGTTCAACGGACAATTTATGAAAAAAGGAAATTAATCAATATAATCTGAAGAGTGAATAATCATTAGCAATATATTTTCTACAAGATCAGAAAACGTTTTTGCCCAAATATACAGCTCTTGTTTTGTTTTTTAGCTTTTCTTTTGAACAATGTTCTCATCCATCTGAGCTTGCCGAACGAAAGTTTTGCATTGGTCATAAACGCGTGCGCAGCCGTTTTATGCGTCTGTATAATGTCCTACACAGCTTTAGTACGGCAGTGACTATGTTCCCCTCGTACATAGCTACTGGTGAACGCTTTTGTTTTGTTTATTTCACTTACGCCTTTTTTTTTTTTGCTTCGCTTTACATAGAACTGACTTAGATTTTGGATGAATTCGAGTAACTTATATAGAGAGAGGAAAAGTGCCCGCGATTCCGAGTTGGAGGACTTTTCTGAGCCATGCAGATACGAACTCTGATTTATCAGATGATTTATCAGACCCCGAAGGCAAAGAAACTCGAGTGGCAAGGGGAAATTCGACCATATATGTTTGAACCCCTCGCAGAATAGGCCTACGTTGAAGGGCCGTGGGTGAAGTAACTCCAGCGAGCTCCAACGCGTTGGAGCTCCCTTGAGTTACGCGTGAAGTAGACCGAAAATGCTGTCTCTCGTTCGTTAGGTCGTCTTAGCTAACGAACGAGAGACAGAATTTTCGGTCTGCGGGTGAAGCTGCTGCAGCTGCTGTCGTTGAAAAACAGATTGGAAGTCTGATCGTTGGAATAGCTGAATCTTTTAGCTAGCTTATCCTTCTCTTCATGCCAAATTCGGAATACAGGCCAGGATCCTCAAAATCATCTTCGGCAAAGTGATCGCTGCAGATTGTACTCCACTCACTTGGCCGGCCCTTGCCACTCTGCCCGCGTGAGCTTTACATTTGCGACCCACAATTTCCGTAGATTTTCATCTTTAGCAAAATGATGTAGGCTTACACCAAATTGCTACAGCCCGCAACTATACACCGATTCGGCATTATTGATGAAACTGTGTCCCAAAATCAAAGTTATTGTGAGGAATTAAACACACGAAAATACGCAATGCAAATGGTCGATGCGGTGAATATCATGCTCGGCACCGGGCTGGGCCTGCCGGGGGCCTCCGGGCGCGCACGGTATAGGTTAGTGGAATATTTTCCCTTACTTTTCATGCGTCACAGATCACGTGATCACGATGTCGCTTCGATGGGTTTTTTTAGGGGCGGGGCTTATGACTGTGTAAATCAGCAAAAATGTACTTTTCAAATGATTATAAAATATGACTGAATGCATAAAAAATTGTGTGATGGATATTTTTTTTGCTTCTGATGACACCTTCCTAGAAAAATTGGGCAATTATTTTTTTATTTTAGTGACCCTTTAAATCATTCTTAATATACGTGAGTGTCATATGTTGTATATACTTACACATCATTACTGCACGTCCAAACTGGAAACGCGTCTGAATAGGCATCCATCCTTAACGCGTGAACAAGTCACAAGAAGAAAGTTACATCAAATCCTTCTCCCAACCCTACACGGGCATCTTGTTTTTTAACCTTGTGTAATTTAATTGTTTGTCTTTCAAAAAAGTATTCAATTTTTGGTGCATATTTCTAGAATTATTGATATATATATATATATATTACTTAATATCTTTGTTATCAAACATTGTCTCATGGAAGACCACTATTGGTGAAAATGTGCTACCCTGTATAAATATAATAAATAAATAGATAAACAATTTCCAGTAGATACAAGGCGCTGTTTCTTAGTCAATAAACAATATAAATTAGGAAGAATTGTAAGCGATGTTTTCAAATGATTTTTTTAAAGAAATCAAGAGAGGTGCAATTTCGAAGAACTGCAGAGTGTTTCTTCTAAAGGTGTGTGGCATTTGAAAGGATTTGAAGGCGGTCTGTTAATGAGGTATTGGAATGAGAAGGGACCGAAGGTACTGTCGTAGATCGAAGTGAATATGATGTTCTCTGTTGCTGAAAGGGAGAGGAGATGCCTAGAGGAGGTGTGGTTGACAAAGATTTGAAAGTTTGAACATGTATTCATTACTGTATTCTATCAGCAACTGGATTATGTTGCATTGATTAATAAAGTTCGTTTCATCTTCTTTTCTGTTATGTTGGAGTATGTGGTAGAGGAAAATTTAAGAGAATGAGAAAGGAGTGAGACTGGAAGAGAGAGGTACATTTATATGGTAGTGAAATATAAAGAGAGAAATGGAGAGAGAGATAGAGAGAGAGAGAAAGAAAGGCGGAGCGAATGTATTTATTTGTATATATGCTAGGACATGGACTTGGGGAAAGAGAGAAAATGCTGAATTTTTCGTATAGAAGTTTCATCTCCGCTAGTTTTCTCTCCCCCTTTCACTCCCCCTCTCGCTCTCTCTCCCTTTCTTCCCCATTTCTTTATCTCTTTATCTTGTTTTTACAGGTCAGATCCCTGATCAGCATGGCGTCTAAATTCAGCTCTGCAGAAAACATATGTGAAGGAGACGATTGCGAGGCGATCACAGATGTGACATATTACGTGAAGGAGAATAAAAAGCTTTGTAAGGACTGCGCCTCCAAAGAGGGATGCATCGGGAAAGCAAAAAAGGGTGGGCCAGATCTTTATTGTGAAAAACATAAGAAAGATATTGATTTGTATTGTATAACACATGGTGTAGCTTTGTGTTATTCATGTGCAATGATAGATCACCGTCAGCAGTCTTGCGTACAACAGGATATAGAGGGCGCACTCATGGAAAATAAAGCGAAGCTAAACGTTTTGAAGAAAAAGGCGATGGACAAGTTACAATTATGTCGACTTAATGGAGATCAGATTCACCAGTGTATACAAGATACGGACAAACATTTGCAAGCGATAAAAACCGAAGTTGATTCAGTCATCGAGGAGGCGATCAAAAAAGACCAAGACAAAGAACAGGAAGATGCTGCGGAAATCGACCAGGAGATTGATGAGAAGAATCACAAACTCCAAGAGAAGATTCAAAAGATCAACGCTGAAATTTTATGGAACAATGAGGAGAGGAAGAAGCGACATGAACTAAACCACACAAATGCTGAGAAAAGACGAGGCCCCATAGACAATAAACAACGTGTTTTTCATATTGATATTCTAAACATCGCCGAAGAGGTCGGGAGAAAAATTGGCGAGTTGAAGAAATCATGGCAAGATGACACGAAAACCATAGAGAATACAGTACAGACACTTGATACAGCACTTGGGGACGATAAAAATGTAGTCAAAGACGGGCATCGTGTGAACACAAGAGTGTCAGATGAGCTAAAGAAGCCACTAGACGAGTGTGGAGTGAAGCATATCACACGTACTGTATCAGGTGTGATGTTTGTGAAGGGTGCTGGGAGGAAGAAGTATAGTGGGAGGATTGATGGGTATGATGGGGAGTGGAGGCTTATTGATACAATCAATGTCACAGATAACACCGCATTACCGATAATTGTAGGATGCATAAATGAAAACAATGCGATCATCACAGATTTACCATTCTATAGTCGAGATGAAGTACACGAAGGTATCGGAGATACATCTATGTTAGATTTGAACTCTAAACACACTTATAGATTGATACCCAGTGGTGGTACATCATATGTCATGTCCTGTGAATTGCTGGATGATGACAAAGTAGTATGCGGTAAAAACCGCGAAGGCTATTCAGGAGACAGTTTGACTGGAGGCATCAATGTGTATGACAAACAGTGGAAACTGATCAATGACGTCACAATACCAAGAAACACGACGCATGATATCACATTGGTGAATGTTGCTGCTGACCAGGATGGGATGATCATCGCTGCTGAGTTGAAGCAGTCCAAGTTATACGTCATCAACCCAACTGATGGTAAGATTATGAATACCATCACGTGTAAAGAGAATGTATTGATGCGTGGTGTGCTGTCATCAGGTCACATCATCGCTCTACCCTACCCAGTAGATCACAGAGTGTTCATCATCGACAAAGATGGTTCTCAAAGGGAAATCCCCCACAATGATAAAATCCTGAATGTCTGCATCGATCCTATGACGGACGACCTCTACGTCGTGACATCAGATGATGAGCGCAAGACGTGTGTAATTGATCAGGTGATGAGTGGGGGTGAAATGAAAAAGAGAAGAGTAGCATCATTCAATCTATCAAGCAGATTGACGAAGGAAAAATTGCGGTTGTCTCATCTTGTATTTTCTCACGTCATTGTTACGTCATCAGGGAAGATGATTGCTAGTGATGGAGACAGGATTCTCACATTCAAAAACATGTTCAGGCTTTAAACTCACTTGTAATGGATTTTAATGTTAAAGTTTTACTACTGCTACGCACATGAAGGGTATATAGTAATTTGGCTTATCTTTCCCACAAAATCAAACTACACACTTGTATACATAGATAGATGATCCCATTTTTGTTGTACAATTTTCTCCACATTTTCTATTCACTCGTTTACATGTTCCTTAAAGACATATTCAATTATTTCCATAACAATGCGAAATGTACAAAATACTTTGTTAGCCTCACATCCGATATTTTAAGCAAAGGTAGTATGATGATCCATTTAAAATCTGGCCATTGAGTGCATTACCAATGGCATTATTTAGCTTTAATGCTGTATAATGCTTGAATCGTGTTTGCAGTACATTTAAATAACAACTATGATTATTTGCTCTACGACAAAATATGACAAAATATTCAGATATTTTGGAGAAAATACTAAAACACTAAATTATGTATGATGAAGTAAAGTTGAAAATGTATGTATTATATCAGTAAACATCGGTGAGAACGCTAAAGTGTAATTATCGTAAATAGTACCAAATAATTTCAAGAATAAAATTTTACCAACTGCATGCCTGTTTCAACTAAGTACAATACATTAATTTTCCTTGACCACGCATTTATCTCTATTGTAATTATGTTTTATATATGTTCATTGTATGATTACATGAAACGGAAATCTTGTGTACATTTAAATGTGGAATTAACATAAGTGTTTGGTATCATAAAAGTAGAAATTTCCTTATGCTTTTATCAGTTTGTCTTATAATCATTGAATTTGCTCGACGCTTCGATTCATAATTCCGATTGCCTTGAGGTAAATGACCATCATTTTCTATAGATCAATATGCCAGAAGACATTCGACTAGTCCTTCTCTTATCTTCTGAAAGTAAAGTCACCTTATTAATTTTACTTTGTTTAGTAACATGCATTTTCGTAATGTAAGGGCACAGTCCGGCGAGGTGGCCGGTGGCCGCCTACCACCTCGCCTATAGGCCTTGCAATGGAAGACGACGGAAGGATTACAGCACACAAAACTTGAATGAGTTGTGAAGTAGAACTTTTTAACAAAACATAATTTAGCCAAGTTGAAGAATTAATACAAATCGTCATATATCTCTGAGCTGGGCGACCGACAATCGCCAAAAAGTTAAAGTTGCATGGCTAAGTATGCAACTGGCAGAGGAAAACAAAATGGTTGAAAGAAAACTTGCATTTATCCCAAAGCCCCTTTTCCTTTTATATGCCCCCAAACAAAAAAATACCGCATGTCGAACCTCCTAAAGGGCGGATCACTACTACGCCATGGGTTTTGATTAATCCTCCCTATAATTAATGCATGTTAAATAGGACTTAATTTACCGAATATTTGACTTTCCAAGTTGAGTTTTGCGACCAAGCATTGTTCTCTCCGCACTTGCACGGCTCTCTCTTCTGCTCTCTCTCGTCATTTCACTCTGTCTACGCCTTTCGTACCTCACGCTCTTCTCGTCGCTCACTTATTTCTTTCACCTGTTCTCTCACCGTTTCCCTTCGAAAAACTTTGAAGCACGCAAGCAAACCGGAAAACAGCAACCCTGAAATAAATATTTCAAAAAGAAATAATTATTTTCAGCTGGACTGTCTGCAATTTCTAATTCAGTACAAATTATTCATCCCCAACAACCACTCACCATCCTATAATCCCGTACATTAACATTAGTAAATCCCAGACAGCCTCAAACCACCCAGCAACAGCTCTGCCCAGTAACAAAATCCACCATGCTATTATTTATAACCTTACCAAATGAACCGCGAGGTACTAGGTTCGGATCCCTGGTCCATCACTGATTTTATTTGGCAAGACATTAATCTACCTCTGCCACACTCGACCCAGGTGAGGTCAATGGGTGCCTGGCAGGATTTAATTCATCAAAATGCTTGAGGGCTTAAATGCCAGCCGGGCTAAAATCCAGGGTAATATTAATCGAACGCTAGGATTGGCAATGTTCCAAGCATAAGCGTTATATGGCAGGAACCACCATTGTCATCAAATACTTCAATTTCATCTAACATTAAATACAACTTCGTTTGGAGAGCTGCTTCTGCTTTCTGGTGTACTATGTAAATGTACCATGGTGCCATTCTTACTATCTTCTGTCAAACTATTTGATGAATACGTATTTTTTCGATTGTAATCATTATTTACACAGTTATCAACGTTGTATAATACAACAAGGTGAATACCGTATATATAAAAAAGAGTAATTACATCTATATTTTTACTATTTCTTGCATCTATAAAAGAAATGTTTGATCACAGTTTCGATCATATTTTCGTGTTTAATTCCTCACAATAACGTTCATTTGGGGACACAGTTTCATCAATAATGCCGAATCGGTGTGTAGTTGCGGGCTGTAGCAAGACCCCTAAAGATTATGTAAGCCTACATCTTTTTCCTAAAGATGAAAATCTACGGAAATTGTGGGTCGCAAAGGTAAAGCTCACGCAGGCAGAGTGGCAAGGACCGGCCAAGTGAGTGGAGTACAATCTGCAGTGATCACTTTGCCGGAGATGATTTTGAGGATCCTGGCCTAATTCCGAATTTGGCATGAAGAAAAGGAGAAGCAAGCTAAAAGATTCAGCTATTCCAACGATCAGACTTGGAGTCAAGTCTTCCAATTTTTTTTCAACGACATCATCTCCAGCAGCTGCAGCAGCTTCACCCGTAGACCGAAAATGTGTCACTTGTTAGTTCGCGAAGTGAAAAGCTAGCGAACGAGAGACAGAATTTTCGGTATACTTCACCCGTAACACCCACGGCTCCTTCACCAGGCCCCGTCGCGTCTTCTGCGAGGGGTTCAAACATATAATATGGTCGAATTCCCCTTGCCACTTGAGCTTCTTTGCCTCCGGGATCTGATAAATCAGCTAGAGTTCATATCTGGCTCAAAAAAGTCCTCCAACTCGGAATCGCGGTCACTTTTCATTTTTCTATATGTGTTACGCCGCCTCAAAACCTACAATAAGTCGCACGGACCACAACGTAGGAAACAGCCCAAAATAGTAAATTTGCTTGGATCAGGCGATTTTCTGTTTTTGAGAGAAATGGGTAGTTTCATTATCATTCTATCATGTCTCAAGTTTGTGAGTCGTAATTCGACTTAAAAATATGTTTTGGGGCCATTTTAAAATGACTCCTTTTTTTCACTTGTCGAGCTAATGAATGTTTGGAGAGCTTTTGAAATACTTTCATTCAATGCCAAATTACTACTTTACCTCTAAAGGTATTAAATTGATTTTTAGAGTAAGTAATGAATAGGTCCTCCTGGAGCAGCGTGCCCAAATTCAGCCTAATCTGACAATCCCTTCATACCAGTTGCTATGGCCATTTAAAACCCAGTTTTACTTGGGCGCACACAGAGAACGAAGGTTCCGCACTCTTTTGTTCCGAACTTAAATGGCCATTTTCTCTGAATAGGAGTTCTTGATTGCTGGTTACATACCGATTCTAAATGTGATATTTAAAGGTGTTATCATTGAGTAAATTAGGCAAGTGATATACCATTGGAAAGCTGAAAATCTCTACTTTCAGAAAATGTATAAAACAAAAAAAAATAATTTTGGCGACTTATTGTAGGTTTTGAGGCGTCGGGTCACATATAAGTTACTCGAATTCAGCCAAAATCTAAGTCAGTACTACCGTAGTATGTAAAGCGAAGTAAACAAAAAAGCCGAAAGTGAAATAAACAAAACAAAAGCGTTCACCAGTCGTTAAGTCATGTAAGTACGAGGGGAACATAGTAACTGCCGTACTAAAGATGTGTAGTAGGTCTACATTGTACAGACGCATAAAACGGCCTTGCACGCGGTTAAGACCAATGCAAAACTTTCGTTCGGCAAGCTCAGATGGATGAGAACATTGTTCAAAATAAAGTTAAAAAACAAAACAAGAGCTGTATATTTGGCCAAAAGTGTTTGCTGATCTTGTAGAAAATATATTGATAATGATTATTCACTCCTAAGACTATATTGATTATTAAATTTCCTTTTTTCATAAATTGTTCGTTGAACTGAGGGGACAAATACCGCATTTTGTGTGCAATGTTACATGCTGCAGCCTGCAGATGTGCCTCTTACTCTTCATACTTACTTGGGGGTGTGACGTCAATTAGCCAATCAGCTCACGAGTTTTAAGGAACGGTCCCAAAACCTCTACTTTCCCCCCTTTTTCGCCAAAACGAGACATAATTTGGACAATCGATTGCCAGATTCGTGATTAGAAGGCAAAAATACTTGGAAACAGCAACCATTTTCTCTCTAATTTAGTCAGCCTTTAAGACAATAACATGGAGTGAATTTCATTTAATTAACCCATTGGCTATGTACACCAGATGGTCCCTGTATTAAGCTTATGGGAATGGAAATACAGTAATCAACGGTTTAACATATCCATCCCGATTGAGTGGATGATAATGTAAGACTTGTTTTAGTATATGTATCTACAATATTGGATGAGGTGACATAGGTTGATAAAGTATTGATTTGGTATATGTTGTTGTAATAATTTCCTTATTTCAAAGAAAAGGCAAATATATAAAGAATTATACCTTTAGTGGAAAAAAACCACCCTATGTCAATGAAGCTATTCTGGTTCATGGCAGGAACCTTGTACATCATAAGCAACTAAACGTTGGATTGAGAGCAACAATGTACACAATAACATATCATAACATTGACTATACGAGGTGAACAAATATCACGACTGTTGTTTCTTGTTTGAAAGAAACTTATTTCCATAATTTGAGGTACTGGACTATAGCCCACCCTAGATCATTTCTTGTATAGAAGATGACAAGGGATGACAAAAGAACATGCTTGATAATATCATTGATCCCCATCCTGGGTCTGACGTCCCATTTTATGTAAATAGATTACAGAAACTGATGTAACGATTGTTTTTAGATATGTATCTATCATAAAAGTTCTGAAGGGATAAAACATGATGTTGATGATGTAATGATTGTTGGCGGTATACTTACATTTTAATCATTTGGTCTCTTTACTTTCATCCTTTTTAATCATTGTAAAACCTTTCCTGTATCATGCAATTGGTAACCTTCATTAATTTAATGTTTATTGAACGACTAGGATTAGTTTTTAAAATAAAAATGTTTTCTCTGCCCACTGTGCTTATCCTGATCATGTACGATATTTCTTCCTCAATAAAAGAATTCTCGTTATTCTAAAACAGATCCGCTAATACTCGTTTGTGCGCTGTCGCCTGTTCTCTATATTTTATTTCCATATTAAACACGGTCGTAAAGTCTTTCAAAAAATCATCCTACGGTTGCAGCTAAGTTGATTTTTCGAAAGTCTTTGCCTTCGCGTTACCATATGCATTAACATGAAGAAAAAAATAATAAAACTAAAAGCCATATTTCAAATGGTATTGTGCATAACAGCCTTGCTGCAAACAATCTTCATGCTAATTTGACCTTCGGACTTCTGGAGTAGCCCTCCTGGTGGCGGCTTAGTTAGGGGGATGCTTTATTATCATTTTTGTAAAGAATAATTTTGTTTGTGTGTGCGAGTGCATATACACTCACATACATGGACTTGTGGGGAACTCTATTCATTTCTCCTATTGTATTTTGTACCCCGCAAGTACTTCTCCTATTGTATTTTGTACCCCACATGCATGACGGAATAAAGGGCATCATTGTGCTCTTTTGTTCTCTGTACCCCACAAGACTATCTATGTAAAACCGTGTTTGTGTGTGTGTGCGTGTGGGTGTGTAGGTGTGTACATGTTTACGCTTTAAAACCGATGACATCGAACAAAGAGAACAATGGGCCATCGGTAGTAATTCAATAGGTAATCGGTTATCAACAATTGGTGAGGTTTATTCCGTCAATGAGTTTTGTGACGGAATTCAATAGTGGAGTCATCGGTTTAAATTCGAACAATAGAAAACATAGATGAGTGTGGGTGCGTGCGTGCGTGGGTGTGTGTAAGTGTGTGTGGCCATGTTCTTTCATACCAATATCATAACAACAACTCACGCCCACATGAGTCGAGGTATCTACCCAAAGTTTATTTGAATCATATATAGGGGGCCTACTGCAATGGGCGAGGAGATCATTACAAGTATCTAGGAGTAATTATACTAGAGGCAGATGGAACATGGATGAATGCAGTAGGAAACTGAGGTCAATTAGATCAGAAGAGTTGGAAATGTGCTCAGATCTAAACCCCATTCATGAAATAACTCGAGCTATCAATACATGGGTAATAGTCCTGTTGAGGTATCCGGTACAGGCATAGTGGAGTGGAACCAACAGAGGAGTAAAGGGGTATTAACCCTTCATACAAAAATGACAAAGGATAAGAAAGTTGGATGTTTGAAAGCTGAGATCACTAATGATATATGTGTGCGGAATCTCCTATTGGCAATTTGGTCATTACGTGTGATGTCATACAAAATTTAATAACAGACCGAACAAAAAATGACGTTGCCCCAGTGGCCATGAGTCGGTCGGTTTCGAATCGAGTTGAAGCCGGTTTGGCGGTGTGACCGAGGTATACATGATGTTGAAATGAAGATCGACACAAGACATACAACTGGCCATTTTATGTTTATTTCTCTCGATTTTGCTCTGAATGATATTCCCAGGATATAATCTTGAAACAGCTATTTTCTATTCCATCTGGGAAACCACGCTACTGACGTGTATGTATTCTGTTCTTGGTTTATCATCAAAACAAACCAAGTAAGGAACGATGCAGTGTATACAAAACTTATGATATACTTTTATTTTCAAAACCCATTCGTTTAGTTGCTAAATCAAACAGAATGAAACAAATAATAATTGCAAATAAACTAGATAAAATACAAAATAACAGAATGATCATAAAATTGGCAACATATCAAACAAAATAATTAAACATGTAAATCAACAGGAACGAGTGAAATCAAAGAGATGTGAATCGGTAGAATGTGCAGAATCGACTAGACAGCATACACGTGCTTCGTCCTTAAAAGTCAGGTATTTGTTTACTTTGCTTACTTTTGTTTTTATTTAAAGTTTCCTTTATCTTTAATTTCACTTCATCCTGTCGATTCACATTATAGTTTGCTACAAAAAGTACTGGTGAATGGGAATATGAAGAGCGAATTCATAAACAAGGTTATTTTTACACCATGCGTAATGCGAATACATTTATCTGGCGTAATAGTGCTATAATATTCACATTTATTTCAATCTATTCTCAAAGAGCAGCGGTGCTTATTTGTTGTCAGTACTGCTGCTTTCATGTCACACGGGTACAATTTTTTTCCCCGAGCTGCTATTTCTCCGCACTCTATGCATGCATGCATGCGTGAAAATTGTTATTGAAATGTTTATGTTAAAGAGAAGACTGAGGTCTGGAAAAGGTGAAAAATAATTTGTTTGCTTTCTTATTCCATTTATGTCGGTTTGGAAACACATGATAGAAGAAATGTCTCCTGAAAATGGTTGCATTTTAAATACCCTAATTAGACATGATCAACCTTTCCACAATTGTTTCGAGACAATTTCTTTCAAAATGTAATCACATGACCAGAACTCAACTCTATCTTTAATCAGTGGCTAGCGCGCTGTCGTTTGACGTGGGATGGTATACACCAAGACGCCATCTTGATTGCAACTGACGCACAAATCGGAAGGTGACAGTTCTTAAACGAATGAAGTTTTGATTATCGAAAGTGGTCAAATTTCTTTCAAACTATTACGAAGTTAGGAACAGCATCCTGCATGTAGATTAGGTGAGCTTTGCGGTTCGTTTTGATAGAGTACCGGTTTAAAAAACATTGGTTTTATACACGGAAGTAAACAAATATATATTACCATTGGCAATAAGAATCGAGTAAAATATGAACAACTTTATGTTTTTGTTGAAGAAAAAAAAATGTTAACGGGAAGATTTAATCAGGACGACTACCTCTGTAATTTACCCAAATATTATACGAAAGGTGTTAAAAGGTACAAAAGTAACATAAATTTCCTAATCAGCAATTAAAGCACATGATTGAGAACAAGTTTATTCTTTTAACTGAAAAATCAATCTCCCAAAATAAATATCCTTATATTCTTATTTTGTTTTATTTCCTAGAGTGATTTCAGTTGCTATTACTCTGAAGTGGTGTTTGTACCTCTGGGAAGCTGTGCCGTTGTTTTATGTGGCCGTTTTGATTCGTTTTCCTCACTACGTTTGACATCCTGGTAATGTGAGTATAAATTTTGACCACACACCTCACGATTAATAAATAATAATGCCTTTTGACAAAGATTTGAAAGTACTGTATAGTATCAGCAATTGGATTATGTTATATTGATTAATAAAGTTCGTTTCATCTTGCATTCTGTTATGTTAGAGCATGTGGTAGAGGAAAATGTAAGAGAATGAGAAAGGAATGATACATCAGAAGATTTATTGGGAGAGAGGTATAATTATGGTGGTAAAGCATAAAGAGAAAAAGGGAGAGAGGCGGAGCAAGAGAGAGATAGATGACAGAGAGAGAGAGAGAGAGAGAGAAAGATAGACTGACCGAGACAGAGAAAGAGGACAGTCAGACCCAACTTCGGAAAACCGAGCACAGGTATATACTTCGAAAACGGCGTATGAATATAGAGCCCTCATCGTTCAGTGCGAGGCAGTGTGTACAAAAGGCAAAATCTTGCAAAGTCAACCTGCCAACGATATACATATTCTTAAAAATAATGCTGCGCGTCAATTACCTTCAAAATCAGTGAAAGATTTCTCTATATGAAATGACTTTCAAATGACAAACATTTGAAATAAATAATCCGCAGCATTATTTTTGAAAATTATATTATCAACAGCAGGTCGACATTGCAGGATGTTCCCCATCCCTTTTGTACACACAGTCTTGCACTGAACGATGAGGGCTCTATATTCATCTTGCTCTATACGCTGTTTTCGGAGTATAAACTTGTGCTCGGTTTTCCGAAGTTCTCCGAAAGAGAGAGTGAATGGCCTTCATTTTAATGCGATAAACTTGATACATTTATTTATATTAACCTATATGTAAATGTATATATTTGTATATAGGCTAGTTTATACCATCAAATCAATAGGTCAGAATTTGGGAAGAGAGAAAATGCCGAATTTGCTTTCCACCTTGACTTTTTCTGAATATTACTTTGTGTGAATGTGCTTCGGGGCATTAGAAATGTATGTATATAGATATCGCTTATTAACGTATTTATTCACGTGTTGTTGGTTTGTTTTTCAGTTATCAAAATTGATTTTGTTTTTAATGAGTATAATAAATGATAGACCAAACATAGCTTTCGTATTGAAGTTTTATCTCTCCCACCTGCCCACGTGCCCCTCTTTTTCTCTTGGTTGTTACATGTCAGTACCCTGATCATCATGGCGTCTAAATTCAGCTCTGCAGAAGGCACCTGTGAAGGAGACGACTGTGAGGAGATCACAGATGTGACGTATTACGTGAAGGAGAAGAAGAAGCTCTGCAAGGACTGCGCCTACAAAGAGGGATGCATCGGGAAAGCAAGAAAGGGTGGGCCCCAACTTTATTGTGAGAAACATGGTAAAGATATTGATTTGTATTGTAAAACACATGGTGAAGCTTTGTGTGTTTCATGCGCAATAATAGATCACCGTCAGCAGGATTGCGTACAACAGGATATAGAGGGCGCTATCATGGAAAATAAAGCGAAGCTAAACGGTTTAAAGAATATGGCAATGGACAAGTTACAGTTATGTCGACTTCATGGAGATCAGATTCACCAGTGTAGACAAGATACGGACAAACATTTGCAAGCGATCAAAAATGAAGTTGATTCGGTCATCGAGGAGGCGATCAAAACAGACCAAGCCAGAGAACAGGAAGATGCTGCGAAAATCGACCAGGATATTGATGAGAAGAATCACAAACTCCAAGACGAGATTCAAAAGATCAATGGCGAGATTCTAAGGAACAATGAGGAGAGAAAGAAGCGACATGAACTAAACCACACAATTGCTGAGAAAAGACGAGAACCCATAGACTATAAACAACGCGATTTACATACTGACATTCAAAACATCGCCGAAGTGGTCGAGAGAAAGATTGGTGAGTTCGAGAAATCATGGAAAGATGATACGAAAACCACAGAAAAAACAATACAGACACTTGACACAGCACTGGAGGACGATAAAAATGTAGTAAAAGACGGGCATCGTGTGAACACATCAGTGGCTGAAGAACTAAAGAAGCCACTGGATGATGTGGGTGGGGTGAAACATATCACTCGTACTGTATCAGGTGTGAGGTTTTTGAAGGGTGCTGGGAGAGAGAAGTATAATGGGAGGATTGATGGGTATGATGGGGAGTGGATGCTCATTGATACAATCAGTGTTAAAGATAAAATGATATGCCCTATCATTGTAGGATCCATGAATGAAAACAATGCGATCATATCAGATTTACTATTCGATATTGTAAATGGAGTACATGTAGGTATCGGAGATACATCTATGTTAGATATGAACACTGAACACACTCAGAGAGTGATAACCAGAAGTGATACATCTTGGATCATGTCCTGTGCATTGCTGAATGATGACAAGGTAGTATGCGGTAAATTGCGGGAAGGTTTTACAGGACACAGTTTGACTGGATTGATCAGTGTGTATGACAAACAGTGGAAGCTGATCAATGACGTCACAATACCAAAAAACACGACGTTTGATAAAACAGGGGTGCATGTTGCTGCTGACCAGGATGGGATGATCATAGCTGCTGAAGTGGAGAAGTGTAAGATATACGTCATCAATCCAGCTGATGGTAAGATTGTGAACACAATCACGTGTAAGGAGGAAATAATAATGCGTGGTGTGCTGTCATCAGGTCACATCATCGCTCAACCCTTGCCAGCAGAACACAGAGTGTTCATCATCGACAGAGAGGGTGCTCAAAGGGAAATCCCCCACAGCAATGCAATCACCAATGTCTGCATTGATCCTATGACGGACGACCTATACGTCGTGACAACAGACGATGCGTACAAGACGTGTGTGATTGATCAGGTGATGAGTGGGGGTGATATGAAGAAGAGAAGAGTAGCATCATTTCCTCTATCAACCAGATTGACAAAGAAAGAGGAGAGGGGGGTTCATCTTTTATTTTCTCACGTCATTGTTACGTCATCAGAGAAGATGATTGCTTGTGATGGAGAAAACATTCTCACATTCAAAAGGATGTTCAGGCTCTAAACTCACTTGTAAAATGTATTTGGATGTTTAAGTTGTATTACTGCTACGCGCAAGAAGGGTACATATTAATTTGGCTCACTATACCAATATGATCAAACTACACGCTAGATTGAGGAGCTTATTTTTTTGTATATTTTCTCCATATTTTCTGTTCACTTGCTCACCTGTACCTTAAAAAAAGACATATTTAATTGGGGAATGTATAACTAGTATACAAAATACTTTGGTAGCCTCATATCCAATGAACTTATTCTAGTCGCATATGGGAATTTTAATTATGTTTTAAGCAGAGCTATTATGATGATTCCATTTAAATTCTGGCTTTTGAGTGCATTATCAATGGCATTATTTAGCCTTCAATGTTGTATGGTACCTAAGTAAATAATTATTTCCAATTTACTAAGAAAATGATACAAAGTTATAAAATGAATATAAATCATTAACATAGACAGACAAACAAAATTTAAAAAAAAAAGAATAGCGTTAGTACAAACGTTTGTACGCAATGATAGTATGATATGTTGAAGATAAATGAATGGAAATATGGCATATACTAGAAAAGACAGGGAGAAGGCTTGTTGAATCGCACACGCTCAAATGTTTGAAGTACATGTTAATAGTAAATATGATAGTTTTCTCTGAGACATGCAACTATTCGACATTAATATTCAGATATTTGGAGGAAATACTAAAACACTAAAAATCTGTATGAAATCAAGTTAATTGTAATTATATCAGTAAACATGTGAGAACGCTAAGGTGTAATAAGGTGTAATTTACCATTAATAGTACCAGATAATTTCAAAAATATAATTGTATCAACTGCCTGCCTGCTTTAACTACATTCAATAAATTCCTTGACTATATGTTAAACTCGCACGGATATATGTTTTAGACATAATATACGCACAATGTACGCACATTTGAATGCTGAATTAACATAATGATTGGTATCATAAAAGTAGAAACTCCCTTAATAATGCTTTCTCAGTTTGTCTTCTAATCATTGAATATGCTCGACGCTTCAACAAATAATTCTAATTGCCTTGAGGCAAATCAACATCAATTTCTGTAGATCAGTATGACACAAGACATTCGAGTCGTGCTTCTTTTTCTGCGGTCTGTCAAGAATCTTCTGAAAGTAAAGTCGCCTTAATAAGATTACTTTGTTTAGTAACATGGACATTTTCGTAACATGGCTATAATAATGAAGTACTACTGTAACTATTTACGTTTACATAGGCGTTACTCTATCGTAACCAGTTGACATGTAGAGGACTCAGGTGCTTTGGTCTAGTGGATCCGTCTCCGGATTGTGAACCACATGCTAAGGGTTCGAATCCCTGGCGCAGCACTAATGTCCTTTAGCATGACATTAATCTATCTGTGCCACACTCGACCTAGGTGAGGTCAGTGGGTACCTGGCAGGAATTAATTCATCAAAATGCTTGACAGCTGTAATACCAGCCAGGCTAACATCCAGGGTAATATTAATCGCGCTCCATGAGTGGTAATGTGGCAGGCATAAGCGCTGTATTTAGGAACCCACTATTATCAGTGACATAATAATGGATTTTTTCCACATGACATTATCTTCAACTAGTTCATTTTCAACTGACATTAATACATTTTCGTTTTGGGAGTTGTTTCTGCTTTTTGGTGTACTATGTAAATGTAATATTGCCACTTTTGATATCTTTCTGTATGTATCTGTATTTTGACGAATATACTTTCAATTCTAATCATTATTTACATATTTATCAACATTGTATAATACAACAAGGTGAATAGGTATCTTTGTTATTATTATGCCTTATAAGAAAAGAAAAAAATACATGTGTGTATACCATATCCATTTCTTGCATCTTCGAATTAAAAAAAGTTTGATCACAATTGTTTCTTCCGTAATAACTGATATATATGTACATACATTGTTATGCTATAATTAATATATTAGATTTTGTATATTGTTAGGGCTACTAAATCATTGCACAAATAAGATTGATATGGAAATGGGGTACAATGTTGATGTCATGAGTGTATAAACAAATGCGATGTAGAAATTGAATTATAAGACTAACACATGGAGTGAATGTGCACAGGTTTCATTTAATTAACCCATTGCTTACGGAAACCAGATAGTCCCTGTATTAAGCCTATGGGAATGACAGAATACAGTAATCAACGGTTTAACATATCCCTCCCGATTAAGTGGATGATAATTGTTTTAGTATATGTATCTACAATATTGCATGGGGTGTACTAGGTTGATAAGATATTAATTTGGTATACGTTGTTGTAATAATTTCCTTATTTCAAAGAAAAGGCAAATATAAAGAATTGTACATTTAGTGGAAGAAAAAACAAACACCCCAGCTCAATGAACCTATTCTGGTTCATGGCAGGTTGGCACATGTATATTGTAACCAGATAAACGCTGGACTGACAGCAATACTTTACACAAAAATAGGGGTGAACAAATATCACGACTGTTCTTCCTTGTTTGTAAGAAACTTGTTTTCATAATTTGAGGTACTGGACTCCATCCTACCATAGATATTTTCATGCTTTTTAATCATAGTAAAACTTTTCCTGTATCATTTCATTGGTAACCTTCATTCATTTAATGTTTATTGAATGACTATGACTAGTTTTTTAAATAATTTTTGTTTATTTTCTGCCCACTGTGTTTATCCTGTTCATGTTCGATTTTTCATCCTCAATAAAAGAACATGTTATTCTAAAAAGCTCCGCCAACAGTCGTAATTTTGTACGTTGTCCTCTCTTCTCTCTATTATGTTATTTTATATACCACAATAAAATTAACAACTTCCACATATCTATCACAAATCTGCTGTCAGCCAATAAGATGCAATGATTTCAGTAGCTTATAACAGTTATTGCAACGTGCTATTGATAAAAGGAACATTATTTATGAAACGGGGCCCAGGACTGTCACAATAGTTGAGCATCCTTCTAATCGTACACTGCAACTACACTCACACAAACAAGACCGACGTCAGACACAAAGACCGACACTATAACAGACCGATCAAAAAATAAAATACATTGCCACCAAAGGCCAAGAGTGGGTTCGGCGGTGTGACTGTACCATAGCTACAGTCATTTGCAACATATTAAAACCGCATACCGTATATGAAATGCATTACATAAAGAAGAAGAAAAAACTCTACATGAAGTGAATAATAATAACAATTGTGCAACAAATCTTCTTGCTAATTTGACGTTGAGACTTTTTGAGTAGCCCTCCTGATGGAGGCTCAGTGTTTTTGTTTTCCCATGTTGAATTACAGACAAACTGTCATAAGAATACCGTAACAAAAACACACGCCCACATGCGTCGAGGTATTTTCTCGGGGGGGGGGGGGGGGGGGGGGGGGGCACTCGTCTTTCCGAAGGTTCATAATTCTGAATCACAAATTTCCTATGACTGGGGGTTCATATTTCCGAAAATGAAAAAGGTTCATAATTTCGAACATGTGTTGCATTATTCCGAAGTTTCATAATTCCGAAATGAAAAAGGGTTCGTAATTCCGACAATGAAATAAGGCACCTAAAAAGGAGGGACAAAGCGACTGAGCGTCCCCCCCCCCCCCTCCATATATCAAGGGTCCAAAAAAGGGAGAGAGATAAAAGAGAGAAAAACAAATACAGAATAAGAGCCAGTGAATTTTCTAGTGGCTGCCCGATCAATTCTATTTTTCTCATGTTATTCTATGTTTTTATCCTTCTTTCATTTCCTCTTTCTATCATTTTCTTTGTTTTCCTTTCTATCTTCTTCTTTTTATATCTTTGCTTATGTTATTCTTTGTTTTTATGCTTCTCTCATTTCCTCTTTCTATCTACAACATAACATAAGGACAAATAGAACTACCAGGCGGCGGCCAGATAATTCTATATCTCCTTATAATGTAGAATGTTATTTTCCTTCTATCTTCTTCACTTTCTATCTTGCCTTATTTTATTCTTTGTTTTATTCTTTTTTCTTTGCCTTCCATTTTCCTTATGTTATTCTTTGTTTGTATCGTTCTATCATTTCCTCTTTCTGTCTTTATTATGCAATTCTTTGTTTAAGTTTCTTCTATCTTCTTCTCTTTATATCTTTTCTTATCTTATCTTTTCTCTCTCTATATTCATTATGTTGACAATAGGAAACGATAGAATAAAAACAAAGGAAAAATAGAAAGAGAGGAAAATAGAAGGATAAAAACAAAGAATAAGATAAGTAAAAGTTATTGTCGGCCGCTAGATAAATATTTGGCGGCCGCCATGAGATAATTCCCTATTTTTCCCTTTGTTGTTTTCCTTCCATATCTTTTCTCTCTAACTTTCCGAATGTTAAATAAAGATTATTATTTGAATAACATAATGAAGATAGAAAGAGGAAATGATAGCAGGACACAAACAAAGAATAACATAAGGAAAGATAGAAGGCAAAGATAAAAGAATAATACAAAGAATAACATAAGGAAAGGTGGAAAGTGAAGAAGAAGATAACAGGAAAACAACATAATATAAGGTACGACATTGTCCTTAAAATATTTTGAAATATTTAGTTGGGGATATTCAATTGGGGAGACCTTTTTTCAACTGTCAATTTCAAACAGTTCTCAACATTGTTGAAAGCAGTCAGAACAAATACCAATTCTTGTCAAGCCTGAATTTTGCCCCCTGTCAGAAAGTGATTTAAGATCACCCAAGCGTAATAAATAGTAAAATTTATAGGTGTTATTGTGTAGGAGCGACCCTAAGCTATCTACAATAATCAACATTTATAGAAAATATAACTGTAAACTGTATTTTGGGACGCACTGTAGAGGTAGATGGAACAAGGAGGATTGCTGTAGAAAATTGAAGTCAAATACCTAAAAGAGTTGAAATTTGCTCAGATCTAAACCCATGGATGAAATAACTAGATCTATATCAATACATGCCATGGGCATTAGTCCTGTTGAGGTATCCGTTACAGACATAGTGGAGTGGAACCAACAAAGGAGTAAAGGGCTTGAATAGATGCAGATAAATCAGAAAAAAGAGAATAATGACAGTTTGAGAAAAACGAGACAAAGAAAAAGAAAGTTGGTAGTTTGAAAGCTAAGATCACTAATGATATGTGGAATATGTGGAACTCTCTCGTTGAGTGTGTACGAAACATTAAAGGCAGAACATAATTTTGTCCATGATACTCTAAGGGTAACATTTTTACATGTCCTGCCATGACCCCTCTAAAAATATCCGTTTCACGATAAGAGCAATTAAGAAAAGGGATACTTTGAGTAATTTATGAACAAAGCAAATGGGAAAGGTCTCCACGTATGACATCACACATCATGACCACATTACCAATGCGAAGATCTCCATACCATAAAGGATCTCAACTTTTATCAACTCACAACTTCCTTATTCGTTGTCTGATTCACCTCAAAACTTTCACCGATATGTTCTTTTGATTTTTCTCCCCTCATCCAAGCTAATTTTCAATGAAATGGTTAATTCCCCTTAATATTGCACAGTGGACAAAAAATAGAAGGAGTACATGAAAATTGACCAGGCACGAGATGTTCGATCCAAAGTCTGACTCAGTGTGACTCAGAGTCAAGAGAGAGTGGAAGATGTGGTCTAATCTGGGAACAGATGAGAGTGTAATGTATGAGGAACAGAGCCTGAACTGAAGCTACAATTTGTCAACATTAAAAATCATAGACATGATAGAACGGAAGATGTGGTCTAATGTGCATGTGAAAAAATAAGATAATGTATGAGTCTATATGGCAGCTTCAATTGCTAAACAATACAGTTCATGGGACCCGAATGTTAGCCTCTGTCGTACAAATGACAAAAAACAACAACGAACAAGCAAACACTAAACATAAATCGTGTCGCAATGAAATGTGATTCTAGTTTGCATTTCCTTACTGATTTCATTTCGCGTATCTATATTGTGAGAGAACTTCAATGATTTCAAAGAGATACCATGTGTTTATAATCAGTTGATACCCCAGCTACACTGACAAGATCGATACCAGATCGATAACAGACCGAATCGATTCGAAGCCGGTTTGGCGGTGTGACTGAGGTATACATGATGTTGAAATGAAAGTCAACACAAGACATACAACTGGACATTTATATGTTTAATTTACTCGATTTTGCTCTGAATGATATTCCCAGAATATAGTCTTTGAAACAGCGATTTTCTATTCCATCTGGGAAACCACGCAATTAACGTGTCTGTATTTTGTTCATGTTTTATCAGCAAAACAAACCAAGTAAGGAACGGTGTATAAAGTGTATATAAAACATATGTTCCTTTTATTTTCAAAACCCATTTGTTTAGTTGCTAAATCAAACAGAAAGAAACAAATAATAACTGCAAATAAAGTACATCAAATACAACATAACAGAATGATAATATAATTGGCAATATATCAAACAAAATAATTGAACATGTAAATCAACAGGAATGAGTGGAATCAAAGAGATGTGAATCGGTAGAATGTGCCGAATCGACAAGACAGCATACACGTGCTTCGTCCTTAAAAGTCAGTTATTTGTTTATTTTGCTTGCTTTTCTTTTTATTTAAAGTTTCCTTTATCTTTAATTTCACTTCATCCTGTCGATTCACATTATAGTGTGTGACAAAAAATACGGGTCAATGGGAATATAAAGAGCGAACTCATACACAAGGTTATTTTTACACCATGACTAATGCGAATACATTTATCTGGTGTAAGATTGTAGTATTCACATTTATTTCAATCTATTCTCAAAGAGCAGTGGTGCTTATCTTTTGTCAGTACTACTGCTTATGTCACACGGGTACAATTTTTTTCCCCATAGCTGCCATTCTTCTGCACTGCATGCATGCATGCGTGAAAATTGTTATTGAAATGTTCAGGTTAAAGAGAACGTTGCGTTCTGGAAAAGGTGAAAAACAATTTGTAAGCTTTCTAATTCCTTTTATGTCAGTTTGGAATAACATCATAGTAGAAATGTCCCCTGAAAATGAGTGCCTTTTCAATACCCTCATAATTATTCGAAATATGACAGGAAATTCTACCTGAATTGTCCGGCCCCAACATTCATATCACATATGTGTGCAGTCCCATATACCCATTTCTGTGAGCAGTGTATGTGCTTTTCAGCGAGATTGGGCCAATTTCTTATCAGTTTGATGCTTCCAAAACCTCACTGTGTACAGCATTTCTGATATAGACATGGTCAACCTTTCTACACTTGCTTCGAGACAATTTCTTTCAAAATGTAATCACATGACCAGGACTCAACTTTATCTTTAATCAGTGCCTAGCGCGCTGTCGTTTGACGTGGGATGGTATACACCAAGACGCCATCTTGGTTGCTACTGACGCATACATCGGAAGATGACAGTTCTTTTACGAATGAACTGATTATCAAAAGTGGTCAAATTCCTTTCAAACTATTACGAAGGTGAGAACAGCATCCTGCATGTAGATTAGGTGAGCTTTACGATTCGTTTTGATCGAGTACCGGTTTAAAAACATTGTTTTTATACACGGAAGTAAACAAATATATATTAGTAATACGAAAGGAGTAAGATATAAATAACCTTATGTTTTTGTCGAAGATAATGCAGAAGGACGTTTGTCTCATCATTTTTTTGTACAAGAATGTTAAAGGGAAGGTTTTACTACCTCTATAATTTACCCAAATATTATCAGCCTACAAAAGGTGTTAAAAGGTACAAAAGCAACATGAACTTCCTAATTAGCAGTTAAAGCACATGTAGTCCATGGGCCAGTAACCGAAAAGGCCCCCCCCCCTTAGTCACAATTTTAAATGATGTTTTTCTGTTAGCTAGGACCCTCAGCTATCAGAATCTGCTTGTTTGCCATAAAGTTGGTCGTGGGTGTGTCCACCAGGGCCGTAACCATGGTAACGGATCAAGAAAAATATGAATTTTAGGAAAAGTCATATAATTCCAATTTACGAATCTAAAAATACTTAGTAAGCATCCTAATATATGTATTTTAAGGTGCACAATCGATTACAACCATAATCATAGCGATTAAAAATTCACGGCCGTGTCAAAAATGGCCGTTCGTATGGAAACGGTACCATATCAATGTGGTGGTGGGCGTGGCCGCTAGGGCCGTTACTATGGTAACACATAACGAAATACTGGAATTTAGCAGCATAAAATATATGGTAATGCCGCTAATATATGTATTTCAAGCTGCCCCACTGATTCCAACCACAATCTGAGTCATTTTAAGTCATGGGCGAGTAAAAAAGGGCGGTTGCTATGGAAACGGTCCCACAAAATGCTGATATTTGTGGAAAATATCTATGATTTATCAATAAAAAATAGAAAAAACAGTCTGCACAATGTTAAATCATGTTTTTTTTTGTTACCTAGGAACTTCAGCTCTCATATTCTTCCTATTTTACATAAAGTTGGTAGTGGGCGTGACCACTAGGGTTGTTACCATGGTAACACACCAAGGAATTAAATTTTAGAAAATACTATATATCTGTAATGCAATATCACAAAAACAAATTGTAACCATCTAACTATATGTATTTTGTTTTGCCCGTTTGATTGCAAGTAGAATCAGAGTCATTGGAAGTCACCGTCATGTCAAAACATGGCTGTTGCTATAGAAACAGGTTGATAAAAATTGAATATTTCTGTAACTATTCAACACAAAACAAAGAACAAGTGTATGTACAGCCTAACATGGTGTTTATCTGTCAGCTAGGACACTCAGCTATCATAATCGAAAGCTTCCTAGTAGCCACAAAGTTGGTTGTGGGTGAGACTGTCAAGGTAGCTACCATGGTATTAAGGCACCAAGAAACATCAGAGTAATAATAATAAATTGATCTTACTTACCCAGGATAACCACATCAGTAATATTACTGCCCTGCAACTATTATTAACTTGTTCACATTTCATACTTCTGTGAGCAAAACACCTTGCCCAGTGATGTAAGCACCTATCAAGGATCGAATCCAAGAGCTCGCGTATTAGAGTGATATGCCTTCACCAATATACCACAGTGCTTCCACCATGTATTTGTAATGTAACGAAGTACAATGTAGACATCTAATTATACACAATTGAAGCTGCGCCTTTAATTGCAATCAAAAGCCGGATGAGTTTAGGTCAGTCATATAAAAAATGCCGTTGCTAAAGGAAAAGAATGATAAGAAAGCTAAATAAATATTGATTTTTAAGAAAGGGATATTTATGTATTTAAATAATGAATTATAAACAAGTGCCTGAGTTCATGAATTTGTAACTGTCCTATTGGTTCAAATTCAGATCAAGAATATTTTCCAGGTTGGAGGCCTCAAGTTCATGCCTGGTAGCACACTTGCTATGACAAACGAAGATGCAAATGTTCAAATAGATGTGGAAGGTGTTTGAAAATTCATTGCATAAGCCCATTCATATTGAAAAGTACAACTGTACTTAGAGATACTCTCATCTACTGTGTTGTTGTATTACAGTATTAACTTTGACTGCTTGGTAGGTGTTGTACTGTGGCTGTGAGCACCAAAAGCATCTTTAAAATATTGGCATTTCAGAGAGTGGCATTGTTTTAGTTTAACATTATTTTAAAACAATATAACAGTCTAGACATGCTAGATATCTCCATTGCAAGCAGCCTGAATGATTGCATTGAAAATTACAATGATCATATCCAAATATGCTCGCTGCTAAGGCAGATTGTGATCGAGAAATCTATATGTAGAAATAAAATAATAAGATAATGTTGGTGATGGTATTATTTTTATAAAGTTAATTTCTGACTGTACTGCTAACTGCAATTAATGTGAAATGATATTGCCATTAGGAATCAGAAGTTAGAGAGCATCCTTTGGATAGAGGTACGGAACATTTTCAACAGAATTCCTCTTGCAGCAACACCCGCTACTTTGGATGAGGTTGAGGATTACCCATCAATCAGAGTTATCATGAAGAACAGATACAATAAGGAATTGACAGACTTCAGAAATACATACCAAACTATACTAAGCAAACTTGAATTCCCTCTAGGGTGAAGTGAGGATTCACTCATCATCTTCATCCTAACCATATAGACATTACTCAAGTATTGCAAAAAATGTATTCTCTTCTAACATATTGGTGGAGGTATAGATGACACCTATAGCAACATCATGAGTTCTGACTTTATTCTGCCAAACCAAACCGGGGGAGGGTTGGATCATCTCCTTACCATGACCTCACCATATCAGAATTTTAAGAAAGTCAACCAAGTTTTAATAAGAGAATACTCAGTTCAAGTAGGGCTGGAGAACGCCTTAAAGCTGTAAAAGATAGACCATTGCCGCTGGTGTTCACTAACTTCACAACATTATGGACTTAGCCACTAAACAGTGCTAAAAATATACCCCATCCTTTTTCCAACCATGCTTAAGGCAATATAGTATTAGAGGAATCTCACAAACTATTGGCCATAATGATATCTCCTCTAAAGCCAAGAGAACTGCAGCTTTCCTGTAAGGGCAACCAATATGTAAACTTATAGGTCTTATGGTCCCTAACACATCAAGTCCATGGCTAATATACATGTACCCCAATCATGCAAGTCATGAGAATACTGGGCTGCAATTGCACCACATGCCTTCTCAGTGACTCTTTTGAATACCTTCTAGCAAATATAGAAAACTCCAGGCATGTATCAGCACTTTAATCCTGGACTTGATCTATGATGAGGCACCCAAAAGTTCAATTATTTGGCCTTGTTTCTGATAAGGTCCAAATCCTAGACCACCTTGGTCATGCTGTTAATCCTTAATGAACATCCATATTTCTTATTGTTAGGATTAGCCAAAAAAATGCTACATTCTATTCCAATCTCCTCAGATTTATTTCAAGCAGACAGTTTTAGTTACAGACCGACAAGTTTATCATCTTATGAAAACATTAGGTTCTGTGACTGAGGTGAATCCATCTATTAAGCCTCCATTGCCTCCCTCCCTCCTAACGCCAATGCATAGAGGTGGAAGCATAACTACTCAAGTACAGCTAACCAGCTAGGATCAGCTGTTGTTACTGCAACGGTCCCCCACATGGACACACACATCTTGCCCGGAGCTATCCAAACACGGCGAACAGTAAAAATGTCTTTGCAACATAATTGCTGCTGTGTAATTACTAAAATCTGTCACCTTTTTTTTTTAATCGCTCTGTTTTCATAATAATACTACCATGTCAACAACCCTGTTTTGACATTACTATGGCCTTTAAGTGATTCGGATTATGACTATAATAACTCAGGCAGTTTATGATATGTATAACAAGACCAATATTTTGTGTTTTCTATTGTTAAAACAGAATATATATGTCATTTTCAAACAATTTCCAATATTTTTGATGGTGCGTTGCCATAGTAATGGGGCTGGTGCTCACACTCACCATATCGGCATCAGTTTGAGACCAAACGGATAATAAGAATTTTAGTCGTTTTACCTGACTGTGACCATGAAAACACACCAAAACAGCTGCTTGAAATAGATGTAATGCCTATTAAATATTTTCACGTTGTTGAATTACACATATATGTTATTTCCTATCTTATTACCATGGTAACAGCCCGAGTGGTCGCCCGACAGCCACCTTTGTGGCAGTCAGGGTGGATATTATACCCAGGGTCCTAGCTAACGTACAGGGGGAAAAACATCATTTCAGGTTGTAGAGACCCTTACTTCATAAAGTGTGTTAGATAGTTACAGATTTTTTTCACTAATATTTATTAATTCACCATAACGTTTCTATTGCAACAACCATGTTTATTGCAACAACCATGTTTTGACATGACGGTGACTTCCCTTGACTCAGATTTAGCTGACAGATAAACACCATTTTAGGGTGTACATACACTTGTTCTTTGTTTTGTGTTGAATAGTTTTTATCATACTGTTTCTATAGCAACAGCCATGTTTTGACATGACGGTGACTTCCAATTTCTCTGATTCTACTTGCAATCAAACAGGCACCCCCAAAACATATAGTTAAATGGTTACAATTTTTTTGTGATATTGGATTACAGATATATGTTATTTTCTAAAATTCCATTCCTTGGTGTGTTACCATGGTAAAAACCCTAGTGGTCACGACCACTACCACATTGGTGAGAGCTGAGGGTCGTAGCTAACAGAAAAACATGATTGTTTTTCTTTTTTGTATTGATAAATCATAGATATTTTCCACAAATATCTGCATTTTGTGGACCGTTTCTATAACAACGGCCCTTTCTACAAGCCCATGACTTCAAATGACTCAGATTGTGGTTGGAATCAGTGGGGCAGCTTGAAATACATATGTTAGAGGCCTTACCATATATTATTTTATGCATGCTGTTAAATTACAAATACGGTATTTTCTAAATTCCAGTAATTCGTTGTGTTACCATGGTAACGGCCCTAGCGACCACGCCCACCATGAACTTTATGGAACATAGGCAGATTATGATAGCTGATAAGTTTAGATATCTTTCCAAAATATAAACTTTTTATGACGGTGACTTCAATTTTTTTTAGTAAATTCCTATATTTCCTTAAAGGGAAATCCAAACCTATTTTTTCCTATTGATGTTATATGAAGCGTAACTTGCTGGTTAATTTGAGACCAAATTTAGCAGAATTGGACAGCTATGAAGAAAGTTATAGAATAATGACCCCCCAAACACGTCTTTCGCCCGTCGTCTGCTGCACATGCATGGGGGCCGCCATTTTCTATGTTTGCAGTGGACTTAGTCCACGAATGACGTATCTGTGGACCATTCCTAGCCTAGATTCTATCTTTTTTTCTTTTTTTTAAATTTGGTTTATTCCCCTATGCTGCTCTTTCTCTACACGTATATCCCACACAGAGCGGGACTCTGTGTGTGTAAGTAATTAATTCAGAACACACAATTGCCATTGTGTTTTGCAGCTGTCGTTTCTCCCAACCTTTTGCGGTCTAGTTTCATTAATGATTCATGACTCTGGGTTAAAAAGGTGTTCTGGAATTTCAACTGCAACACACAATGGCAATTGTGAATTAATTACTGGTTTGTGACCTCGGTTTTTTAAAAAGTGAACAATGTAATTGAATATCCAGAGCAATATTTAAAGAACAATTATTCAGAGTAACATAATAGAACTTGCCCCAATTCTTTTTTTGTGTCTCCTATCGTACGATCCGAACAATAAGAGTTCTTTGCAATTCCACCCAATTTTGGGGATTGCGCGATTACTGGAGAGTTGCGCCCTGTGTGGGATATGAATGTAGAGAAAGAACAGGGTAGGGGAATAAACAAAATAAAAGAATATAAAAAAGGGACACAATCTAGACTAGCCAGTTGTCCACAGATGCGTCATTCGTGGAAAATAGCGGCCCCCATGTGCAGCAGACGACGGGTGGAAGAAGTGTTTGGTGAGATCTAAAACATTCAATAACTTTTTTCACAGCTGTACAATTTTGGTAAATTTGGTATCAAATTAATCTGCAAGTTACGCTTCATAGAATATCAATAGAAACAGATCAAGGTTGGATTTCCCTTTAATACGTTGCCATGGTAACGCCCCTGATGGCCACACCCACCACTAACTCTATGGCAAACAGGCAGATTCTGATTGCCGAGGGTCCTAATCAGGGCCGTTACCATGGCAACGTATTAAGGACATATAGGAATTTACTAAAAAAATACCTAATATTTTTTATTCATAAATTTGAAGAAAAAAAATGGTAAGCATCTAAATATATGTATTTTGAGTTTCCTAATTGATTGAAACCAAAATCTAGGTCATTTGAAGTCACGGTCATAAAAAGTTTATATTTTGGAAAAATATCTAAACTTATCAGTATAAAATAGACAGATGTGTCTACACAATCTTAGATTATATTTTTCTATTAGCTAGGACCCTCAGCTATCATAATCTGCCTATATGTTCCATAAAGTTCATGGTGGGCGTGGACGCTAGGGAACTGTTAGAACGTTGATTAAAATTTTTAATCTTGTTGGTTAAAATTTTAATCAACCGAGGATTACCAGGTGAACCACACATTTGTAGGTTAAAACTTTAATCAACGGCCTGTTGATTAAAGTTTAACCTGTGGTTGATTAAAAGTTTTAATCATTTGTTGGTTAATCATATTTTGCTCAACGTTGGTTAAATTGGTGTTGAAGAAACTAAAACATATTGTTGGTTAAATGTTTTACCATTTGTTGGTTAGTTTTATTTTGACGGTTAAAGGTTTAACCATTTGTGGGTTTAACAATTTTTGCTCAACATTGGTTAAAATGGTGTTGATTAAACTTAAACAAGTTGTTGGTTAAATGTTTAATCATTTGTTGGTGAGTTTTATTTGGTGAGAAACTCCCCGCGGAAAAACTCTCTTCATATCTGTAATTGATGTCTTTAGTTAGTCTTATGAAGAAATAGATCTACAGTAAGTGATCTTGCTTTCTACTTTCAGCGGTTTGGGAAGCTCGACCTGCTCAGACCAGGGGAGCATTTCATCAAGCGTTTTTGTCAGTGATTTTGTCGGACAACTGTTATATGCTACTGAAATCCTTGCATTTGATTGGCTAAGAGCAAATTTGTCAGCAAAAATCACTGACAAAACGCTTGATGAAACGCTCCCCTGGACTAGACTTGACTACGCCTACATTGATGCTATATTTTTTCTCAAAAAATGCTCTAGTTTCAGTTTTTGTCACATTGCCCCGTCCGCGAAATATGGACATGCGCGAAGTTGAACGCACAGCCATCCCGCCGGCGTCGCCTCCTCGCTACCGTAGGCGTAGTCACTGGTGGGCCTGGCTAGCCAGGTCTAGTGCAGATCGAGCAGGTTGAACTTGCTCCCAAGCCGTTTAAATTTAGAAAGAAAGAGAACATTGTAGATCTATTTCTTCCCAAGATTAAGGAGAAAACAATCACAAATATGAAGAAGAGTTTTTCACCTTCAAACACGCCGACAAGCTCTTTGAATGTCCCCAATCATGCAGAGACTTGAATATTATCGCAAACAATTTCTGTTACAGATTTGTGCGCAGCGAATTTGTTCAAAATCCATATGCGCATGCGCTGTTCGGTCACGAAATTGCTACTTTAATCAACTTTGATCAAACTTTTAACCAACAAAAAAATAAAGTTTCTTGACAGTCAGCACTATCATTTTGGCGGGAAAGCCGAGAACACTGTTTTAATCAATGTTGGTTAAAGACTATAAACAATAGATTTAATCAACAATATTTTTGACCCACGCAAGATTAAAAGTAATTTTTAACCAACACTCATTTTATAACCAACGTTGAGCGATTTTTAATCAACAATTTTTTAATCCGTAGTTTTTTAATACATGTTTTAACAGTGCACTGTTAGAACGTTGATTAAAATTTTTAATCTTGTTGGTTAAAATTTTAATCAACCGAAGGTTACCAGGTGAACCACACATTTTTAGGTTAAAACTTTAATCAACGGCCGGTTGATTAAAGTTTAACCTGTGGTCGATTAAAAGCTTTAATCATTTGTTGGTTAATCGTATTTTGCTCAACGTTGGTTAAATTGGTGTTGATTAAACTAAAACATATCGTTCGTCAAATGTTTAACCATTTGTTGGTTAGTTTCATTTTGTTGGTTAAATGTTTAACCATTTGTTGGTTAATCATATTTTGCTCAACATTGGTTAAAATGGTGTTGATTAAACTTAAACAAATTGTTGGTTAAATGTTTAACCATTTGTTGGTTACATTTATTTGATGAGAAACTCCCCGGAGAAACTCATTTCATATCTGTAATCGTTGTCTAGCTAGCCTTATATAACGAAATAGATCTACTCAGTGATCTACTTAATTTCAGCGGTTTGGTAAGTTCGACCTTCTCAGACCTGGACTAGACTTGACTAAGGCAGGCCCATCGGTAGACTACGCCTACGCCTACATTGGTGCTTATATCTTTTTCTCAAAAAACTGTTCTAGTTTCAGTGTTTGTCATAAAATTATTGCCCTGTCCGCGAAATATGGACATGCGCGAAGTTGAACACACCGCCATACCATAGGCGCAGTCAGTAAATCTACCGGTGGGCCTGCATGCATTAGCCAGGTCTAGTCCAGATCGAGCAGGTCGAACTTGCTCCCAAGTCGTTTAAATTAGAAAGAAAGAGCACACTGTAGATCTATTTCTTCCCAAGATTAAGCTGGACAACAATCACATATATGAATAATAGTTTCTCACCTTCAAACACGCCGACAAACTCTTTGAAAGTCCCCACTCATTCAGCGACTTGAACGACAATGCCTTCCATTTTTATCGCAAACAATTTCTGTGATAGATTTGTGCGCAGCGAATTTGTTCCAAATCCATATGCGCATGCGCTGTTCGGTCACGCGATTGGTATTTTAATCAACTTTGATCAAACTTTTAACCAACAAAACGATAAAGTGTCTTGACAGTTAGCACTATCAGTTTGGATTAATCTAAAGTGTGTTTAGAAAATCTAATGAATACAGCCAAATGAGGACAATGAAGAGCAAATTGATAAACAAGATTATCTTTACATCATGAGTAATGCGAACACATTCATCTGGTTTAAGACTGCTAATATTATTCACATTTATTTTAATCTATTCACAATGAGCAGCGGTGCTTATCTTTTGACAATAATACTGCTTCATGTGGCACTGGTACAATTTTCCCCCCCGAGCTGCCATATTTCTGTACTGTATGCATGCATGCGTGACAATTGTCATTGTAATTGTAAGGTTAATCAGTGCCAAGTGCGCAGTAGTTTGACGTGGGATGGTATTGTGTACCTGTATTAAAGGGCATATGGAAAGCAAGTACATCTTTGATGATGTGTATTGTTCTGTACATAAAAAAATTACAACCATTTGATCTGAATATGTGTCATATATTTTTAAATATTTTTTGTAATCATTTTATTCACCTTTTAAGCCCCGTCCTAAAAATCCTTTGGAGTCGAGTGTGTTCATATCATGAAATCATCAGTCAATCATCAGTCACCTAAAACAAGCCAAACAATAGACACTGGTACGTACCTATCCCCCAGTTTAGCATCTGCTCACAATAGCATGGCATGTTTTCTTTCCCTTCGCCTCTCTCTCTCTCTGTCATATATCTCTGTCCGTTTGTCCGTCTCTGTCTCTCTCTGTCTCTATCTCTGTCTCTCTCTGTCTCTCTCTCGCTCTCTCTTTCGCTCCGCCTCTCTCTCTTTCTCTCTTTATATCTAACCACCATTTTTTCCAGTAAATCTTCTGATGTCTCCCTCCTTTCTCATTATCTTAAAGCAACTCATTACCTTACCAACCAGAGTAACTAAAACAACTTCTTCCCTTATTGACCATGTGTATACTAATATTATGACTTCTCCCATTCATACTGGAGTTATAGAAACGGATGTTTCAGATCATTTCCCAATATTTGTTGCTTTTGAGTATCTTAATACTGCAGATAAAACAAAATTCAAGAAGTTTGTATTTCGCACCTTCAGAAATTATGATGTTCACAAATTTCATGATGATCTAGATAAAATTGATTGGAAGAATGTTAGTGACTGTACAGAAGTGAACAAATCATACTCTTTATTTTGTGACGTGTTTAGGCAAGTCTGTGATAAACATGCACCAATTGTGTCAACTTGCAAGAAAAAAAAGTACAAATATTGGTAAAAAGCCATGGATAACAAAGGCTATTCTAAAATCCATTAACAAAAAGCACAAGTTGTATTCTAAACTTAGGAAATCAAAAAGTAACCAGAACGATGAAGAATACAAGAGGTACAGAATTATTTTAACTTCAGTCTTGAGGAATGCAAAGAGACAATAATTATTATAGTAACCTCTACTTCATTAACAAGAACAATACTTGTAAAACATGGAAAACCATTAATGAGTTACTGTATAGTGAAAAAGATATAAATAAAGGGACCAATGTAGAAAAATTGACAATATCTGACCATGGACAAAATAGAGTGATAAATTGTGATAGTGATATAGCTAATGAATTTAACAATATTTGGTAAATATAGGTCCAAAGCTGGCCAATGATATACCAACTGTTCATTCTGACTTTACAGAATACTTAGGAAACAAAGCAGAAAGCTCACTATTTTTAAAACCAGTTGTTGAAAATGAAGTAAAATGTCACCTGCAGACTTTAGGTAGCAAAAAAGCATGTGGCTATGATAATTTACCTACAAGGTTGTTGAAAGATGCTTCACAATATATCTCAAATCCATTAACACATATTTTTAATCTTTCTATAGAAAAGGGTAGATTTCCAGAAGCTTTGAAAGTGGCAAAGGTGACACCAATTTACAAGGAGGGACAAAAACATTTACCAGGCATTAACAGACCTATTTCCGTCCTACCAGTGCTGGGAAAAAATCTTTGAAAAAATTATAAATAAACGTGTAATTGATTTCTTGGAAGCGAATAATGCTCTGTTTAACCATCAGTATGGTTTTCGTAAAAAGCATAGCACTAAATTGTCTTTGATTAATCTCGCAAACACATTATTGCAATACTTAGATGAAGGTAGAGTAACATTTGGTATCTTTATTGACTTTCCAAAGGCCTTCGATACTATTAACCATAGAATTCTCCTTAAAAAATGTCACATTATGGAATCAGTGGAATAACTTTGAAATGGTTTGAAGACTATTTGTACAAACGATCCCAGTTTATACAATACAAGGATGAGATGTCTTTAAATTTCAATATAACATGTGGTGTCCCTCAGGGCTCTGTTCTTGGTCCGACATTTTTTCTAATTTATAGAAATGATTTACCTAACTCCACAAACTTTTTCAATTTCAGATTATTTGCTGATGACTCAAACCTGTTTCATACCTTTGACACTAAACAAAAGGAAATTGACTTAGAACTGATAAGTGAAAATTTAGAGAAGGTCCAGGAATGGTGTAATGCAAATCAAGTCACAATTAACTTACAGAAAACAAATTACATGGTCATTAAATAAAAAGGTCGTGCAATACATCAGAAAGGATCTGTGAGAATATCAGGGTCAGGTATCTGTTGCACCATTTGTAGGCATTCAAATTGATTGCCAACTTTCATGGAAAGAACATATTCAGAAAATAAACAAGTGCATATGCAAAAAAGTAGGCATTCTGTTTAAGTTAAGACATTTTGTTCCAAAGCATATACTTGTGTTATTATACAAGACTTTTATACAGCCTCACATCTCTTATGGAATAGAGGTGTGGGGGAGTACTTACAAAAGTAATCTAAATTGTATATATATAATCGCTTCTTTCACGAACCGGCACAATCGAACGCGCAACGAAATAGGTTTGTGCCGGTTCGTGAAAGAAGCGACGATATGTAAAAAAATGGCAATGAGGGTAATCACTTTTAGTCCGATTAGAACAGACTCAAAACCTCTTTTCCAAAGCCTAGGAATACTCAATGTTTTTCAACTCCATGAACTTTACGTATCAATATTTATGTATGACCTGGTGACAGGTAAATTACCACACGCACTAGTAGAATATTGTCAGATCATACAGCATAAATATGCAACAAGAGGGAAGGAAAATGGGTTACTCTGTGTACCAAAATGTAAGACAAGGCAAGGACAGTTTAGCATTTCGTTTGTTGGAACAAAGCTGTGGAATAGTCTTCCACATGAAATCAGATTTACATCTTCAAGGTCAACCTTTCGTAGACAACTATCAAGCAACCTTCAATGTAATTGATGTTGTGAGCTTAAAACTCAACTGTTTTTTATGTACTCCATTTATCATATACATGTATTTGATGATCTTTATAGCTTAGGATTAAGCTTTAATGTTTGTTTAATTGCATCTCTTTTTATTTTTCCTTTTTTCAATGTATCTATTCATGTATTACTTGTAATCTGTAATATTACGTTTGCTAAACATTTTTTTTTTAAATTTTCACTCTACTGTATACTTCATACATCTGATAGTGAATCTTATTTGTGTAAAAATAGATTCTTTTTTTTAATCAAACGTTATTTCTGTAATTATAATTTGAAAGAGAGAATTCACTGCTTGTGATATTTTCTCTCCTCAATAAATGTAAACTATACTGTATTGTCTTTTAATATTTGTGAATACAAGATGAAACTAAAATGTTGATATAAAGAAAATAAAGCAAGCATCTTGCCAAAAGAATGGAACTAGGCGCGACTAGCACTTGTGCTAACGTCTAGTTCCAATTAGCAACTATATCTTAGGATAAATAGTGCAACTGTATGACATTCAGTTAAGTGTAATCGCGTACTTGATTATTCATGGGTCAGGAGGTGGTGGAGTAGGAGCGTATATTCGTTCCTCATTGCTACAAACATGACTACATATTATTGTAAATCCATTTATTTAAATTTCATGTAGATAAGTACTTTTTATGTATATGTATTCATGTAATATTATTACTCTTTATATTAATGATTATACTGTCATTCATGTGATGTGTTGTTAATAAACTCAAACTCAAACTCAAATGCTGGTGCTGTAATACGCAGCAGAGTATATTGATATAGTGGCTGCGCAATGTAAATGTGATATATTATTATTATTATTATTATTATTATTATTAATCAATACCTTGACAGGAGTTAAACAGGAAACTTTCAGATACTCCACAATACTGAGTAAATGGTTTAGTTGTCAAGGAATCAAAGTACCAACTCACAATAGAGAATTTACCCATTAGGACTAATATCATAAAAGGGATTCACTTTCGGGCTCCAAAGTAGAAAGACACTTTGGGGGCAGCCCCCTCCCCCTTGCCTTAGCCGCCCGCCCCCCCCCCCCCCGTAGCGCCATCTCTTCCCTTCATAAGAAGGAGGAGCCTTCCTGGGGGTACCAGGGGCTAATTTTGCTAGGGGTGACTTTCGGGAGGGGGGGGGGGGGTGTCCCAAGGGCTAGTCAAGGGATACGAGAAAGGGAGAGATATGGAGAAACAGAGAGAGACAGAGTAGGAGGAGCGAAAGAAAGAGAGAAATTAGAGAGATAGAGAGAGTGTGTGTGTGTGGGTGTGTGTGTATACGGTCTTCATTTTGATGCGATAAAGTTGAACCTCAATCTCTAGCCAAGTAAATGTATTTATTTGTATATAGGCTAGTTTGTATACCACCAAAATCAATGGATCAGAATTGGGGGGACGAAAAATGCTACATTTGCTTTGAACCTTGACTTTTCCTAAAAAGAAGACACCACTGAATAAAATATGTTGTTCTGCACGTCCCTAGGAACTAATCAGTATCGAAATTGTAATTTTTGAACAGCCTACAAGTGCGTATATTTTGATATAAAAAGTATGTTTTTTGCCACTGTCGATACGCAAATTGGCTCGTGTCGGCCAAAGCTGTCACGTCATTGCAGCACTTAGAGTTTCCACCACAATGCGTGTGCGTTACGCGTCCGTAAATGCAGACGATATTCGCATGCATACAGCTCAATAGCCGTTGTGCCAGGCAATTTACTGTTCGAATCGTCGTGAAAATTGTCAGGGAAAATGCTTTTTGCCATCCCTGATCCGAAGAAGGATAGAGAAAGGTGTGCTGTATGGATAAGGAACATTGAAACAACCAAATTCAACGTCAAAACGTACATTTATTCCCGTTTTCGAGTGTTCTGTGAAGACCATTTTGACGGCGAAGACGAGGAGCAAAGTCATATGCTACTGGAATATTTCTTCGCCCAGAAAATCCCTCATTCATCTCCTTAGCTTAGATTACAAGCTTATTGAAGAATGTGATCAGATTTTACTTGAAGATTAACCATGAATTTATGTTAATGTCGTACTTGCTATCTATAGATATCGCGAACGTAAGAACGTAAACAATGCAGCTTGCTGCATTAGCTTTCCGCGCGTGCCTTAAAGTACACGCGTTAATAATGTGAAGCACGTACGAACGATGACAAACAGTAGTGCCAATTTTAATCTTATTAATTCGATCAATTGTAAAAAAAATTGTGCTAAAGCACTTTATTTTTTAAGCAGATAATATTCAAAAATACAAAAAAAAATAATAACATTTTCTTTTTGTCATGTATAATTGTCTCACAAATGTGCTGTGAAAGCGATCTGTGTATTGCTTCATATCGGCATTACCGTGATTTGCCGTGGTTTTTGCAGTAGTGCTCCAGTGACGCAACGGATTTTTGCGGCTCGTACTAGTAGATATTGTAATATGCATTTTTTTTTAAATCGAGATCTATGATTTTATCGACCTGAGCAATGAGTTTTTTGGTCAATCTGACTAGTTTTATAACATTAAAAATTGCAAAAGTGCTAAAATTTGTCAGTGGTGTCTTCTTTTAATGTTACTTCAGCAGTACTAAACATCTTTTTAATGTTACTTTATGTAAATATACTGCGGTGTGTTTTACACGTATGCAGACACCGCTTATTTTCGTATTTGTTCATTTGTTGTTGATTTGTTTTCTAATCATCCAAGTTGATAGAATATCATTATCCACTAACATCATTAGTCATCTATTTTTTTTAATAGTTTTTTTTTGAATGTGTGTACAAATTGAAAGACCAGGCAATAATTTTCGTATTGAAGTTTTATTTTCCCGACGTTCCCCTCTCTTTCTCCTGTTTTGTTTTTATACAGGTCAATAATCTGATCACCATGGCGTCTAAATTCAGCTCTCCAGAAGCCACCTGTGAAGGAGACGACTGTAAGGCGATAACAGATGTGACGTACTACGTGAAGGAGAAGAAGAAGCTCTGCAAGGACTGTGCCTCCAAAGAGGGATGCATCGGGAAAGCAAGAAAGGGTGGGCCCGATCTTTACTGTGAGATACATGATGAAGAAATCAAATTGTATTGTAAAACACATGGTGTAGCTTTGTGTTATTCATGTGCAATGATAGGTCACCGTCAGCAGGATTGCGTACAACAGGATATAGAGGGCGCTATCATGGAAAATAAAGCGAAGCTAATGCTATGGTCAGACGGACAGATACGCGCGATACGCATGTCTGCGGATGTGCATCCGTAAAAATCCGTAGAAATCCGCAGCAATCCGTATCATGCGTATCATCCGTAAGTGCATCCGTAAAAATCCGTGGGAGTGCGCAGGAATCGAGGTCTTCCGCGAAAAAGTTTTGAAAATCTCAAAATTATTTTAAATTTCCCGCGCAAGGTCTTTTGCGCAGAATTTAGGTAGAATTTGCGTATTGTTCCGTATCATGCGTATTGATCCGTATCTTTGCGTATTTTTGCGTAAAACGTCCGTATCCATCCGTAACCTAATCCGCAGGATCCGCAGACATACGCAGATCCGCAGCGTGAATTTTGAAAATCTGTAGTAGTAGTAGTAGTAGTGTTCTCTCCAAAGATCGAATCGCAACTGAAGTGATGCTCCACAAGCCGCGGTATATATGCGGATGTTGCGGACGAGGAGAAAGCCGACATCCGTGTGCGTATGCGTATCGTGCGCAGGACTTCCGTATCTTCCGCAGAACATCCGTATCTAGTCCGCATCTTGCGCAGAATTTAAGTGACACTAGCGTGGCACATCCGCCAAAGGGGTGTCTTCCGCAGAACATCCGCAGGATTTGCGTATTTCATGCGTATTGCATCCGTATCTCATGCGTATCTACCGTGGTTTTTTGGCTTTTTGCGCAGATTTTCAACAATTTCTGCGGGTGAAATTATTTTTTTTTACGGATGCATCCGCAGACATCCGTACATGTCCGTCTGACCTAAGCATAAGCGGTTTGAAGAAAAAGGCAATGGACAAGTTACAGTTATGTCGACTTCATGGAGATCAGATTCAACAGTGTAGACAAGATACGGACAAACATTTGCAAGCGATTAAAACTGAAGTCGATTCGGTCATTGAGGAGGCGATTAAAACAGACCAAGACAGAGAACAGGAAGATGCTGCGAAAATCGACCAGGAGATTGATGAGAAGAATCACAAACTCCAAGAGGAAATTCAAAAGATCAATGCGAAGATTCAAAAGAACAATGAGGAGAGACAGAAGCGACATGAACTAAACCACACAAATGCCGATCAAAGACGAGAACCTATAGACTATAAACAACGCGATTTACATATTGACATTCAAAACGTCGCCGAAGTGATCGAAAAAAAGATTGGCGAGTTGGAGAAATCATGGAAAGATGAATCAAAAACCACAGAAAATACAATACAGACACTTGATACAGCACTGGAGGACGATAACAATGTAGTCAAAGACGGGCATCGTGTGAACATATCAGTGGCTGAAGCACTAAAGAAGCCACTGGATGAGGGTGGGGTGAAACATATCACTCGTACTGTATCAGGTGTGAGGTTTGTGAAGGGTGCTGAGAGAGAGAAGTATAATGGGAGGATTGATGGGTATGATGGGGAGTGGAGGCTCATTGATACAATCAATTTTACAGATGAAATAACATACCAGGTCATTGTAGGATGCATACATGAATACAATGTGATCATCGCAGATACATTATCAGGTAACACACATACATACATGTTAGATAACACTAGATAACACTAGATAACAGTAGTGGTACATCATGGGTTACGTCCTGTGCATTGTTGAATGATGACAAGGTAGTATGCGGTAAGCGGCGCAGTGGTTGTACACCAGACAGTTTGACTGGATGCATCAGTGTGTATGACAGACAGTGGAACCTGATCAATGATGTCACAATACCAAGAAACAAGACGGACGATACCGCATGGGTGAATGTTGCTGCTGACCAGGATGGGATGATCATAGCTGCTGAGGTGGGTCAGTCTAAGATATACGTCATCAACCCAACTGATGGTAAGATTATCAATACTGTCACGTGTAAAGAGAATATAAGGATGTTCGGTGTGCTGACATCAGGTCACATCATCGCTCGACCCTCACCATCAGGTCGCAGCGTGTTGGTCATCGACAGAGATGGTGAACAAAGGGAAATCCCCCATAGTAATGCAATCATCAATGTCTGCATCGATCCTGTGACGGAGGACCTCTGCATCGTGACAACAGACGATGAGCGCAAGACGTGTGTGATTGATCATGTGATGAGTGGGGGTGATATGAAGAAGAGAAGAGTAGCATCATTTCCTCTATCAACCAGATTGACGCGGGAAGATATGCGGGTTTTTCATATTGTATTTTCTCATGTCATTGTTACGTCATCAGGGAAGATGATTGCTAGTGATGGAGAAAATATTTTCACGTTCAAAAAGATGTTCAGGCTCTAAACACACTTTTAAAATGGATTTTGATGTTTACGTTTTACTCCTGCTACGCGGAAGAAGAAAATCAAACTACACGCTTGTACATGTGTGTATACATAGATAGATAAGGTCAGTTTTCTTGTAGTTTTTTCTCCATATTTTCTATTCACTCGTTTACTTGTACCTTAAATACATATACATGTATAATTGTTTCCATAACGATGAAAAACTCGCGTACAAAATACTTTGATAGCCTCATATCCATTGAACTTATAGTCCAAGATAGGAATGTAATAATGTTTTAAGCAAAGGCAGTATGATGATTCAATTTAAATGGCATTATTTAGTTTCAATGCTGTATAATGCTTGAGTCGTGTTTGCAGTACACGTAAATAGTAACAACGATCATTTGCTGTACGACCTGCTATTATTTGACAAAATATTCAGATATTTGGAGGAAATGCTAAACACTAAAATCTGTATGATGAAGTAAAGTTAGAAATGTATGTATAAGATCAGTAAACATGTGGGAACGCTAAAGTGTAAGTAGCATAAGAGTAGCAAATAATTCAAATTATAAAATTTTACCAACTACCTGCCTGTTCCAACTAAGTACATGTACAATACATTTCCTTGATCACGTATTTATCCGTACTGGAATTATGTTTTATATATGTTCATTGTATAAAATACATCAAACGGACAATCTTGTGTACATTTGAATGTTGAATGAACATAAGTGTTTGGTATCATAAAATTGCCTTATGCTTTTATCAGTTTGTCATATAAACATTTAATTTGCTCGACGCTTCAAGAAATAATTCCGATTGCCTTGAGGTAAATCAACATCATTTTCTGTAGATAACTATGACACAAGACATTCGAGCCGTCCTCCTCTTGTGAAATTAAAGTCACCTTAATAATTTTACTTTGTTTAGTAACGTGTACTTTCGTAACATGACTGTAATAATGAAGTACTACTGTAACTATTTTCGTTTACATAACCGTTACTATTATCGTAACCAGTTTACATGCAGAGGTGCTGTGGTCTAGTGGATAAGTCTCCGGATTGTGAACCGCAAGGTACGGGGTTTTAATCTCTGGCCCTTCACTAAATTTCTTTGGCAGGACATTAATCTACCGTTGCCACACTCGATCCAGGTGAAGTAAATGGGTACCTGGCAAGGGTTAATTCCTCAAAATGCTGTTATGACAGCCGGGCTTAAAGCGGATGAATATAAATCGAGCACCAGGATTGGCAATGTACCAGGTATGAGCGCTATATACATGAACCCAATGTTATCATCTTGTGTACAACTATTTTGATGAATATACTTTGAATTGTAATCATTATTTACACAGTTATCAACATTGTACAATACAACAAGATGAATAGGTACTTTTGTCATTATTATGTCATACATGTAAAAAAAAAATATGACTTACAGGTATACCTTTACTATAACTAACATCCTGAAATAAAAGTAAAACAATTCTTATCACAATTTTCCTTCCGTAATAATAGATTGATTTGTATGTATATTCATATGCTGTAATATATCAGATTCTGTATATAAAATCAACTAAACCATTACACATATAATGTTAAAATGATAATGGGTTTACAATTTCCATGCCACGGGTGTATAAACAGAGGCGATGTAAAATGGGTGAATTATGACTACTTGTTTCTTCCGTGGCTTAAGACAATAACGTGGAGTGAATATGCACAGGTTTCATTTAATCAACCCATTAGCTATGGAAACCAGATGGTCCCTGTATTAAGCCTATGGGAATGACAGAATACAGTAATCAACGGTTTAACATATCCCTCCCGATTGAGTAGATGATGCATTTTTTGTCCTCATCAAACCTTTGTTTTGTTTGCGTTCTATAATTTGTTATGTCAAAGTATATATTCTTTGTATTGATGATTATATTGTCATGTATTGTGTTATTATGTTCCGTTAATTTATTGTATATCAATTATACTTCGTATATTTGGAAAAATGCAGAAATAAATCAAATCAATCAATCAATCAATCAATCAATGACAATGTAAGACTTGTTTCAGTAAATGTAACTACAATATTGGATGGGGGTGGCATAGGTTGATAAAGTAATGATTTGGTATATGTTGTAATAATTTCCTTATTTCAAAGAAAAGGCAAATATATAAAGAATTGTACATTTATTGGCAAAGAACCACCCCAGGTCAATGAAGCTATTCTGGTTCATGGAAGGTTGGTACATGATAAGCAACTAAAGGTTGGATTGAGAGCAACAATGTACACAATAACATATCATAACATTGACTATATGAGGTGAACAAATATCAAGACTGTTCTTCCTTGCTTGAAAGAAACTTCCATAATTTTCCATAATTTGAGATACTGGACTATATCCCACCATAGATTTCTTGTATAGAAGATGACAAGGTATGACAAAAGAACATGCTTGATAATATCATTGATCCCCATCCTGGGTCTGACGTAACATTTAATGTAAATTAATAAAAGAATTTGATGTTACAATTGTTTTTGTATACATGTATGTATCTATTATAAAACATTTTACAGAAATATAACACATGATGTTGATGATTATAAATTGTTGCGGTGTATATACTTCTTAATCAGTTTGGTCTTATTACATTCACCCTTTCTAATCACAGTAAAAACCTTTCCTGTATCATTTCATTGGCAACATGCATGCGTTGTGAATGACTAGGATTATTTGTTAGAAATAAAAATGTTTTTCTCTGCCCACTGTGCTTATCCTGATCATGTACGGTATTTAAAATAAAATAATTCTCTGTTATTCTAAAAAGATCCGCTAATACTCGTTTTGTGCGTTGTCGCCTGTTCTCTATCTTTTATTTCCATATTAAACATGATCGTAAAGGCTTTCCAAAAAATAATCCTACGGTAATTTCAAAAGCTTTGCCCATCTCATAATGTAAGGTGTGAACATAACAATGACGTATTACATAATCTTGATAATCCGAACATGATTAATTTAGGACACACAATGGGGTATAGAATTGCAACTGAGTTGATTTTTCGAAAGTCTTTGCCATGGTGTTTATATAACATATTGAAATTATATAACTTTTATACTTTATTCTCAGTCTCACCTAGGGCTGTTACAATAATTCTGTATTTTTCTAATATTTACCACCGATACAAAATGCATTCACATGAAGAAGAAAAAAGAATAAAATAAAACTATAAGTCATATTCGAAATGGTATTGTGCAAAAAATCTTCTTGCTAATTTGACATTCAGACTCCTGGAGTAGCCTTCTGGTGGCGGCTTAGTTAGGTTGGATGCTTTATTATCATTTTTTAAACAATAATTTTGTTTGTGAGTGTGTGAGTGAGTGCGTATTTGTGTGGGTGTGCGTGTGGGTGTGTGAAGGTGTGGGTTTGTGTGTGTGTGTGTGTTCGTGCGTGTGGCCATGTTGAATTATAGACAAAATTTCATAACAATTATCATAACAATAACACACGCCCCCATGCGTCGAGTTATTTTCTCTACCCAAAGTTTATATGATTCCTATATATAGGAGGCCTACTGCAATGGGTGAGGAGATTATTACAGATATCTAGGAGTGAGTATACTAGAGGCAGATGGAACACGGAGGAACGTAGTAGAAGATTGAGGTCAAATAAGTTAGAAGAGTTGGAAATTTGTTCAGATCTAAACCCCATGTATGAAATAACTCGAGCTATCAATACATGGGTAATAGACCTGATGAGGTATCCAGTACAGGCATATTGGAGTGGAACCAACAGAGGAGTAAAGGGGAATTAACCATTCATAAAAACTGGAATTGAATAGAAGCAGACACGTCACAAAAAGGAAAATAGTGACAGTTTGAGAACAAAGAGACAAAGAATAAGAAAGTTGGATGTTTGAAAGTTGAGATCACTATGCGGAATCTCCTACTGGCAATTTGGACAATATGTATGATGGCATACATCTGTACATGGAGAACTCTCTCGTTACAAAAGGTGTGTACAAAAATTTGAAAATACATCTGATTTGTGTCCATGATACACTATGGGTAACATATTTTGTTTAAATAGAAAAACCCCATCCGTCTCACGACAACTGTTAAGAAAAGGGATACTTTGAGTAATTTATGAACAAAACAAAGGGAAAAGTTCCCCATGTATGACATCACACATCATGACAGCATCACCAATGCGAGGATCTCCATACCATAAGGGATATCAACTTTTTAAAAAGTCATAACTTCCTTAGTCGTTGTCTGATTTATCTAAAACTTTCACTGATATGTTTTTTTCTGATTTTCTCATTTCATACAAGTCAATTTTCAATGAGATGATTAATTCCCCTTAATTATGCGCATTGAACAAAACGACAAGGAGCAGGCCTACATGTAAATTGACTAGGCACAAGATGTTCTCTCCAAAGTCTGAATCATAGTCAAGGGAGAGTGGAAGATGTGGTCTAACATGAGAACAGATGAGACTCTAAGGTATGAGGAACAGAACCTGAACTGCAGCTATAATTGCTCCACATGAAAGTTCATGGGAGACGAAATGACAGCCTCTTAATCTCGTACAAATGACCCCCGCCCCTTTAAAAAATAATGGCACAACTATCTTCTATTCTATCTTGGGAAATGTGTTCTGTTCTTGCTTTATCATCAAAACAAACCAAGAAAGGAACGATGTAGTCAAGTATATACAAAACTTATATACAGGGGTGAAGTTTGGTATCAGTAGCGGTAAAATGTGTTATTTGCTTTCTGAAAACTAATTTGTATATATAGGCCTACGTGTGCGTGTATATATATATATATATATATATATATATATATATAAGAATAACAAAATATAAGTTCTGCTTTGGAATTGTAAATGTAGAGATGAGTAGTACACAAGTAAATAAAAATTCCTTTAAACCGAGAAGTTTTTTATAATATGAACAGATAGGATGGAACAGATGAAGCTGGTCATCAGGTATATTCACTAGCTTTCGGCTCTTGATCTTCTTCAACTTTATTTGCTCAATAAAACAGAATGAAATAAATAATAATAAACCAATAATCTAAATTAAAGACAAGAGAAAAGAATGATCATAAAATTGGCCACATATCAAACAAATAATTAAAGACAACAGGTATGAGTGAAATCAAAGAGATGTGAATCGGTAGAATGTGCAGAATCGTCTAGACAACACATACATTTGCTTCGTCCTTAAAAGTCAGGTAGTTGTTTCGTTTCATTACTTTTGTTGTGATTAAGTTTCCTTCCACTTCATCCTATTCAAATATAGGCCTACATGAGCGTGAATATAAAATGCTCTCTCACTCTCTATCTCTTTCTCTCTCTCCCTGTCTATCCATCTATCTCGCCTCTCTATATGTCACTTCCATTGAGATGATTATGAAATGAAGAAATTTCATCAACGTATATCATCATCCGAATACTTTCTTCATATTTTCAGTGTTCTTTATGTTGTTTCTTCTGCTTTGATTTGCCTTTCCTTTTTTTATTGTTATTGCGGCTGTTTTAGTAATGCTGAATAAGAGATATAACTATTATACTTACGAAAGGTTGATGACAAAGATATTAAAGTAAGTGTCTTACTGGGGTTGCGAACAGTTGCGAAAACGGCATATATGCCATTTTCGGAAATTCGCCAAAATCATCAATCATGTTTTTTAATAATGTGTGGACATTTTTCAAGTGTTAGCCATGTTCACCAAATGTGCGCCGACCTTCACTTGAAGAGAATTTGGACAACTTCTGAAGAATGACTGACAGTTTTGTCGAATGTCTGAAAATGTCTACTCACCGCTTTCACCAACTGTTCGCAACCACCTGAGATACCAGGTTATTCACAGGGCACGCGAACGATTCGTGAAGGACATGACGGATGCGAATGTTGAAAAAAGTGGCAAAGTCGGACATTTGTACTTTAGGCTCCAAAAGTTCGTCAAACATGCGCGGGGGTTCGAAAGCCTCGTATATTGTTTGCAGGAGTCGTTTTTAGTTCGCCGGGAATTTTTTAAAAAGTTTGAAATTTCTTGCGAACGTTTCCAAGATCCCGGTTCGTGATTTGCTCTATAAAATATCTAAAAAGCTTCGTCATATGCGTACGACCTAGTCACGACGTGCGTGATGTTCGCAAAATCTTCGTTTAACTATAAACAGATTCCAACAGTTTGGAGAATTTCTCGCGCATATCTCGCGAAAGCATCGAAGTTTGTCCGATCATTTCTCGACCTATTCAAGAACAGTTCTCATACTTCTTGAGAAAAGGTGACTTCCCTAGAGAAGCGAACGCATGCCTTTCACGTCGAGGCCCAATGTTAACTCGCCTACCGTTCGCGACGATTAATTTGCGAATGTCACGAAGTATTCCCGAACTACTCTTGATCTACGCACACACTGCGCAAGAATGGTTTACGGCTCCATTGTCGAGACACATTCGGAGATAACTTGTTGAAATTTGCCAAGTTTTTCGGCATTCGCCTCCTACACGAATCGTTCGCGTTCCCCGTGAAAAACCAGCCGATCAGCGAGATACCTGATAAAGGAACGTTAAGTCAGAAGGGCACATCCTGACAGCAGTGGGGTATCTAGGGATTATGACGCCCGGGGGGAAATTGCCCCCCCCCCCTCCGATTCGATCCTGCCCTTCCACAACTATACTGTGACAAGCGACATTGCAAAAGAACCGAACAGTTGATTTTATTTTTCATTTTTAACCCCTCGAAAACGTATATTCTTATAAATTTTACCAAAGGAAAATTTGCAATGGAACACTGGAATTGAGTTAAAGAGTTTCGGATTTTGAACACTGATCAAAGTTTTTCTTCCTTCTATGGGGCCCAAAATTAAGGAAAACCCTGGATAAACATGCATATAGTCAAGGAATTCAACAAGCAAAACGATTGTGCGCCATATTTAACAAGAGGCTGCTGAAACTTTCGTAATGGAGAGCAAAGCAATAGGAAATAATTTTCCCCCGCAAATTTTGAACCCTCTGAAAACGTTGTTTTTGTCTCGAAATTTCGAGAACCTAAAGCAACTTCCTGGGACCCTTGCCCCCTTCCACCATGTTTAGTCAATGTAAAAATAATTTTGTACTTATGGTTATGAGAAAAGAATGAATGTGTTTTGTATCTGAAATCTGAATCTGAACTTATACGAGGTAGTAAAGCTATCGACCATTATCCTGCAGATTGGGGGGGGGGGGGGGGATAAAATCCTTAAATATCATTATTTTCCCCCTTTCTCCCCTCTCTCTCTCTCTTTTGCGTTTTAGCACACCCTTAAATTTCCACCCCGTGCTCGTGCCCCCGCCCCCGCCCCCGCCCCCGCCCCTGTTGCTATCCCATTGATGACAACCGCACACACATAATGCCATTTTCATCGCGGAAATGTGCCAAACCCGGAATATCGATAAGATCAGCAATTAAAGCACATGATTGAAACAAATACATAATGAACTTTGAACTAAAATATCAATCTCACAACATGAACAGTCGCTCCATATATAGTCTTACTTTGAACAGTGATTTCACTTGCACTTTACCGGAAGAGGCAATTGCACCACTGCGAAGTAGGGTTTTGTTTTTTTGGTCGTTTCTACATGCTCTCCCGTTATACGTTTGGCAGCAGTATACATACCTGTTTTTGAAACTGTAAGTATAAAATATGATAATACACGGATTGGATTATGTTACAGTGATTGATAAAGTACTTTCATCATAATTCATGAAGACGATGTATTGTGTCATGTTGGAGTATGTGGCCGAAAGACAGGTATTAACACAACACGGCACATAATGGTTGAGGGGAGCAATTCTGGAAAATATTTGAACTATATAAAGAAAGTTATTTAACAAGTTTAGAAATAAATGGCAACCATAGACAACACCTGGCTGTAACCATAGAGCGGGCTGGCTTAGCGTAATTACCGTAACAAGGTGGATAAAAGCACCATTTTTGGTACAGAGCTTCTTATGGAGCAATATTTGATTTTAGAAGGGGAGCCACCCAAACCGGGTTCGGGATCAGGGGGGGGGGGGGGGGCATGGTGTGGGTGACCCCCTTCCATGGTCCAGAATGTGAATTTTATACAAATTATCTCGTGTATGTGAAATGTATGATTGAAACTTTGCACAAAGATATTAATTTATGATGTGATATATTTTTAAGCAGGACAGGAAGGCCCCGGGGATTAACCCTACCCCCCCCCCCCCCCAGTTCCCCTTCCTGCCCCCATGCCCCAGGACATCCCCACCCCAGCCCAATTTTTGCCTCATTCTCTCATCTCTCTATTTTTGGTCACTTAAAAAATCATAGGGGGCAACCGCCCCTGCCCCCCCCCCCCTCCTGTAGCGCTGCCCCTGAAAATAGCAGTTTACATAAGAATCCGAGAAGCTTAATGACACTCCCATATTGTAACTCATGACAGTAACATAGAGTCATATCTATCTCTTTTATTGAGAGATTGTACTTAACATTAAACGCTTTTGCAGCATCTTCGTCATGAAATCACTGTATAATACAAGCACCACGCATGACCTTTACCAAGAACATAGTATCCCCCCCCCCCCCGCCTTCCACAGGGTTCTGTATTTACAACAACAAAAATTCAACAAGTACAAATAATCATATATTTTCGAAATCAGGATCGTGCAACAGAATGAGTAAACAATGGTATAACAATGAAATTCACGGCCCAAGCTAGCGGGCAGAGAAGATGACTTATACAATTCATAGTAATTTGATCATTTCAATTTTTTTTTCACGCTGCAAACACTCTCAAAACATTTTCTAAATTGAAACCATTTCTTCAGTAATTTCTTTTCTTTGAGATTCGTTTGATATATGTATTTTTTCATTTCGTAATTACCTTTTTACAGCTAATATAATTTTCTCAAATGAAAGGTAATTGATTTTGTAATTTGGCATGAAATATTTCTCGTCGTACAACCATCATTATACAGTTTAGCGCAATGTTATTTTGGTCAGTTACGACACCAAATTTCAACAACGCATCTCTCGTATATAATATTCTGTTTAAAATCTTGACCTTGATAGTTTAATAATGTGTCAGGAATTACCTCTTCAGTTTCTTTACTCGAATACAAGTCTAAATAAAATCTAAATATATATTTAATATACAATCCTGTCCACTAATAACCTCTCCATTCTCTGCTGACAGTTGACGGATTTCTTTATTTACTCTATTCTGTTTTTCTAAGTTTAAAAAGAAATTTGATGGCTTTTCTCCAAGCTCCATCCACTTGATTCCTTATCTCATATGGATTCCATCATTTACTTTTAAGCAAAGAGTTTTAAGATTTTCTGTTATTTAATTCTAACAATACAGCAGTCTAATCTTTCGATATCACTAGTTGTTGTTCCAATTCTTCTATATTTCTTTCTAGTTCATTTTCCCTTAATATCATCAAGATTTCAAAAATAACTGGTCATTAATAGAAAACTCACATTCCCCAAGTATATTATTCATTTCCTCAAACTCCACTTTATCTTTTGCTTAAAATGTAATTGTCTTTTTAAAAGAATTTATAGGTTTAGTAATTTTGGAAACAACAATTTCATCTTTTAACAGAGAATTGTTAAATTTCCAAATTCCGTGGCCCCGTTTAATCTGATTTGAAGTCTAGTAAAGACGAATTAATGAATGATATGTTCGATAACCAGAGAGAATATCGGATTTATGAATTAAAGAAAGCAATTCTGATGATATTAAGAAATCTAATACCCTGTTTAAAAGGATTCGGCTGCCGCCATGTATAGTACTTTTTCATTGGATATCTAATTCTCCATGGGTCGCAAAGATTTAATTCAATCTTCATATTAAAGGAAGAAGCTTGACTGGGGAGGAATTTTTAATTTGTAAACAAATCTTTAGGCATTTTACTCCCAGTGTTTAAGATCGTATGCTCGATCTGTAATGAAAAACACAAGTCAGAAAAAATTGGAACCAGCGGGATTCGAACCTGTCATCTACTGCTTGCCGGGCAGCGACTTAACCACCAGGCTATTCTGGTTCACGGCCAAGTCACGATGAAACTAGAATCAAATACCCAAGATCCTCTTCTTTCTGACTCATTAATATTCATTTTTAACGGTCCGCCGTAGACAATGGTTAGTAAAGGAAAAAAGCTTGACTGGGGAGGAATTTTTAATTTGTAAACAAATCTTTAGGCATTTTACTCCCAGTGTTTAAGATCGTATGCTCGATCTGTAATGAAAAACACAAGTCAGAAAAAATTGGAACCAGCGGGATTCGAACCTGTCATCTACTGCTTGCCGTGCAGCGACTTAACCACCAGGCTATTCTGGTTCACGGCCAAGTCACGATGAAACTAGAATCAAATACCCAAGATCCTCTTCTTTCTGACTCATTAATATTCATTTTAACGGTCCGCCGTAGACAATGGTTAGTAAAGGAAGAAGCTTGACTGGGGAGGAATTTTTAATTTGTAAACAAATCTTTAGGCATTTTACTCCCAGTGTTTAAGATCGTATGCTCGATCTGTAATGAAAAACACAAGTCAGAAAAAATTGGAACCAGCGGGATTCGAACCTGTCATCTACTGCTTGCCGGGCAGCGACTTAACCACCAGGCTATTCTGGTTCACGGCCAAGTCACGATGAAACTAGAATCAAATACCCAAGATCCTCTTCTTTCTGACTCATTAATATTCATTTTTAACGGTCCGCCGTAGACAATGGTTAGTAAAGGAAGAAGCTTGACTGGGGAGGAATTTTTAATTTGTAAACAAATCTTTAGGCATTTTACTCCCAGTGTTTAAGATCGTATGCTCGATCTGTAATGAAAAACACAAGTCAGAAAAAATTGGAACCAGCGGGATTCGAACCTGTCATCTACTGCTTGCCGGGCAGCGACTTAACCACCAGGCTATTCTGGTTCACGGCCAAGTCACGATGAAACTAGAATCAAATACCCAAGATCCTCTTCTTTCTGACTCATTAATATTCATTTTTAACGGTCCGCCGTAGACAATGGTTAGTAAAGGAAGAAGCTTGACTGGGGAGGAATTTTTAATTTGTAAACAAATCTTTAGGCATTTTACTCCCAGTGTTTAAGATCGTATGCTCGATCTGTAATGAAAAACACAAGTCAGAAAAAATTGGAACCAGCGGGTTTCGAACCTGTCATCTACTGCTTGCCGGGCAGCGACTTAACCACCAGGCTATTCTGGTTCACGGCCAAGTCACGATGAAACTAGAATCAAATACCCAAGATCCTCTTCTTTCTGACTCATTAATATTCATTTTAACGGTCCGCCGTAGACAATGGTTAGTAAAGGAAGAAGCTTGACTGGGGAGGAATTTTTAATTTGTAAACAAATCTTTAGGCATTTTACTCCCAGTGTTTAAGATCGTATGCTCGATCTGTAATGAAAAACACAAGTCAGAAAAAATTGGAACCAGCGGGATTCGAACCTGTCATCTACTGCTTGCCGGGCAGCGACTTAACCACCAGGCTATTCTGGTTCACGGCCAAGTCACGATGAAACTAGAATCAAATACCCAAGATCCTCTTCTTTCTGACTCATTAATATTCATTTTTAACGGTCCGCCGTAGACAATGGTTAGTAAAGGAAAAAAGCTTGACTGGGGAGGAATTTTTAATTTGTAAACAAATCTTTAGGCATTTTACTCCCAGTGTTTAAGATCGTATGCTCGATCTGTAATGAAAAACACAAGTCAGAAAAAATTGGAACCAGCGGGATTCGAACCTGTCATCTACTGCTTGCCGTGCAGCGACTTAACCACCAGGCTATTCTGGTTCACGGCCAAGTCACGATGAAACTAGAATCAAATACCCAAGATCCTCTTCTTTCTGACTCATTAATATTCATTTTAACGGTCCGCCGTAGACAATGGTTAGTAAAGGAAGAAGCTTGACTGGGGAGGAATTTTTAATTTGTAAACAAATCTTTAGGCATTTTACTCCCAGTGTTTAAGATCGTATGCTCGATCTGTAATGAAAAACACAAGTCAGAAAAAATTGGAACCAGCGGGATTCGAACCTGTCATCTACTGCTTGCCGGGCAGCGACTTAACCACCAGGCTATTCTGGTTCACGGCCAAGTCACGATGAAACTAGAATCAAATACCCAAGATCCTCTTCTTTCTGACTCATTAATATTCATTTTTAACGGTCCGCCGTAGACAATGGTTAGTAAAGGAAGAAGCTTGACTGGGGAGGAATTTTTAATTTGTAAACAAATCTTTAGGCATTTTACTCCCAGTGTTTAAGATCGTATGCTCGATCTGTAATGAAAAACACAAGTCAGAAAAAATTGGAACCAGCGGGATTCGAACCTGTCATCTACTGCTTGCCGGGCAGCGACTTAACCACCAGGCTATTCTGGTTCACGGCCAAGTCACGATGAAACTAGAATCAAATACCCAAGATCCTCTTCTTTCTGACTCATTAATATTCATTTTTAACGGTCCGCCGTAGACAATGGTTAGTAAAGGAAGAAGCTTGACTGGGGAGGAATTTTTAATTTGTAAACAAATCTTTAGGCATTTTACTCCCAGTGTTTAAGATCGTATGCTCGATCTGTAATGAAAAACACAAGTCAGAAAAAATTGGAACCAGCGGGATTCGAACCTGTCATCTACTGCTTGCCGGGCAGCGACTTAACCACCAGGCTATTCTGGTTCACGGCCAAGTCACGATGAAACTAGAATCAAATACCCAAGATCCTCTTCTTTCTGACTCATTAATATTCATTTTTAACGGTCCGCCGTAGACAATGGTTAGTAAAGGAAAAAAGCTTGACTGGGGAGGAATTTTTAATTTGTAAACAAATCTTTAGGCATTTTACTCCCAGTGTTTAAGATCGTATGCTCGATCTGTAATGAAAAACACAAGTCAGAAAAAATTGGAACCAGCGGGATTCGAACCTGTCATCTACTGCTTGCCGTGCAGCGACTTAACCACCAGGCTATTCTGGTTCACGGCCAAGTCACGATGAAACTAGAATCAAATACCCAAGATCCTCTTCTTTCTGACTCATTAATATTCATTTTTAACGGTCCGCCGTAGACAATGGTTAGTAAAGGAAAAAAGCTTGACTGGGGAGGAATTTTTAATTTGTAAACAAATCTTTAGGCATTTTACTCCCAGTGTTTAAGATCGTATGCTCGATCTGTAATGAAAAACACAAGTCAGAAAAAATTGGAACCAGCGGGTTTCGAACCTGTCATCTACTGCTTGCCGGGCAGCGACTTAACCACCAGGCTATTCTGGTTCACGGCCAAGTCACGATGAAACTAGAATCAAATACCCAAGATCCTCTTCTTTCTGACTCATTAATATTCATTTTTAACGGTCCGCCGTAGACAATGGTTAGTAAAGGAAAAAGCTTGACTGGGGAGGAATTTTTAATTTGTAAACAAATCTTTAGGCATTTTACTCCCAGTGTTTAAGATCGTATGCTCGATCTGTAATGAAAAACACAAGTCAGAAAAAATTGGAACCAGCGGGATTCGAACCTGTCATCTACTTGCTTGCCGGGCAGCGACTTAACCACCAGGCTATTCTGGTTCACGGCCAAGTCACGATGAAACTAGAATCAAATACCCAAGATCCTCTTCTTTCTGACTCATTAATATTCATTTTTAACGGTCCGCCGTAGACAATGGTTAGTAAAGGAAGAAGCTTGACTGGGGAGGAATTTTTAATTTGTAAACAAATCTTTAGGCATTTTACTCCCAGTGTTTAAGATCGTATGCTCGATCTGTAATGAAAAACACAAGTCAGAAAAAATTGGAACCAGCGGGATTCGAACCTGTCATTTACTGCTTGCCGGGCAGCGACTTAACGACCAGGCTATTCTGGTTCACGGCCAAGTCACGATGAAACTAGAATCAAATACCCAAGATCCTCTTCTTTCTGACTCATTAATATTCATTTTTAACGGTCCGCCGTAGACAATGGTTAGTAAAGGAAAAAAGCTTGACTGGGGAGGAATTTTTAATTTGTAAACAAATCTTTAGGCATTTTACTCCCAGTGTTTAAGATCGTATGCTCGATCTGTAATGAAAAACACAAGTCAGAAAAAATTGGAACCAGCGGGATTCGAACCTGTCATCTACTGCTTGCCGGGCAGCGACTTAATCACCAGGCTATTCTGGTTCACGGCCAAGTCACGATGAAACTAGAATCAAATACCCAAGATCCTCTTCTTTCTGACTCATTAATATTCATTTTTAACGGTCCGCCGTAGACAATGGTTAGTAAAGGAAAAAAGCTTGACTGGGGAGGAATTTTTAATTTGTAAACAAATCTTTAGGCATTTTACTCCCAGTGTTTAAGATCGTATGCTCGATCTGTAATGAAAAACACAAGTCAGAAAAAATTGGAACCAGCGGGATTCGAACCTGTCATCTACTGCTTGCCGTGCAGCGACTTAACCACCAGGCTATTCTGGTTCACGGCCAAGTCACGATGAAACTAGAATCAAATACCCAAGATCCTCTTCTTTCTGACTCATTAATATTCATTTTTAACGGTCCGCCGTAGACAATGGTTAGTAAAGGAAAAAAGCTTGACTGGGGAGGAATTTTTAATTTGTAAACAAATCTTTAGGCATTTTACTCCCAGTGTTTAAGATCGTATGCTCGATCTGTAATGAAAAACACAAGTCAGAAAAAATTGGAACCAGCGGGTTTCGAACCTGTCATCTACTGCTTGCCGGGCAGCGACTTAACCACCAGGCTATTCTGGTTCACGGCCAAGTCACGATGAAACTAGAATCAAATACCCAAGATCCTCTTCTTTCTGACTCATTAATATTCATTTTTAACGGTCCGCCGTAGACAATGGTTAGTAAAGGAAAAAGCTTGACTGGGGAGGAATTTTTAATTTGTAAACAAATCTTTAGGCATTTTACTCCCAGTGTTTAAGATCGTATGCTCGATCTGTAATGAAAAACACAAGTCAGAAAAAATTGGAACCAGCGGGATTCGAACCTGTCATCTACTTGCTTGCCGGGCAGCGACTTAACCACCAGGCTATTCTGGTTCACGGCCAAGTCACGATGAAACTAGAATCAAATACCCAAGATCCTCTTCTTTCTGACTCATTAATATTCATTTTTAACGGTCCGCCGTAGACAATGGTTAGTAAAGGAAGAAGCTTGACTGGGGAGGAATTTTTAATTTGTAAACAAATCTTTAGGCATTTTACTCCCAGTGTTTAAGATCGTATGCTCGATCTGTAATGAAAAACACAAGTCAGAAAAAATTGGAACCAGCGGGATTCGAACCTGTCATTTACTGCTTGCCGGGCAGCGACTTAACGACCAGGCTATTCTTGTTCACGGCCAAGTCACGATGAAACTAGAATCAAATACCCAAGATCCTCTTCTTTCTGACACATTAATATTCATTTTTAACGGTCCGCCGTAGACAATGGTTAGTAAAGGAAGAAGCTTGACTGGGGAGGAATTTTTAATTTGTAAACAAATCTTTAGGCATTTTACTCCCAGTGTTTAAGATCGTATGCTCGATCTGTAATGAAAAACACAAGTCAGAAAAAATTGGAACCAGCGGGATTCGAACCTGTCATCTACAGTAAAATACTGTATCTTTGTAATTCAATAGCTATAAAATATATGGTAAGTATCCTATTATGTGTATTTCAAGCTGCCTGATAGATTGCAATCACAATCAGAGCCATTTAAAGTCATGGGCGTGTCAAAAAAGGCCGTTGCTATGGAAACGGTCCAACAAAAAGCTGTTATTTGTGAAAAAAATCTATAACTAACCATTACAAAATAGATAGAAAAAAGTGTCTGCACAGTCTTTGATATTGTTTTTATATTAGTTATGACCCTCAGCTATCATAATTTGATTGTTTGACATCAAGGTGGTGGTGGGCGTGGCCGCTAGGGCCGTTACCATGGTAACACATAGCGAAATACTGGAATTTAGAAAATACTGTATATTGGTCATTAAATGACCAATATACAGTATTTTCTAAATTTTATTTATGCTGCTAAATTTTAGCAGCATAAAATATATGGTAAGGCCTCTAATATATGTATTTCAAGCTTCCCCACTGATTCCAACCACAATCTGAGTCATTTGAAGTCATGGGCGTGTAAAAAAGGGCCGTTGCTATGGAAACGCTCCCACAAAATGATGATATTTGTGGAAAATATCTATGATTTATCAATACAAAATAGAAAACAACTGTCTGCACAATCTTAAATAATGTTTTTTCTGTTAGCTAGGACCTTCAGCCCTCATATTCTCCCTATTTTACATAAATTTGGTAGTGGGCGTGACCACTAGGGTTGTTACCATGGTAACACACCAAGGAATTGAATTTTAGAAAATGCTATATATCTGTAATTCAACATCACAAAAACAAATTGTACCCATATAACTATATGTATTTTGGGGTGCCCGTTTGAATGCAAGTAGAATCAGAGTCATTGGAAGTCACCGTCATGTCAAAACATGGCTGTTGCTATGGAAACAGTAGGATAAAAATTGAAAATTTCAACACAAGACAAAGAACAAGTGTATGTACAGCCTAAAATGGTGTTTATCTGTCAGCTATCATAATCGAAAGCTTCCTAGTGGCCACAAAGTTGGTTGTGGGTGGGACTGTCAAGGTAGCTACCATGGTAAGACACCAAAAAACAAGAGCTTTAGAATAATAGATAATAATAAATGTATCTTACTTACCCAGGATAACCACATTAGTAATATTACTGCCCTGCAACTATCATTGCCTTGTACATTTCATACATCTGGGTCAAGCAAAACAAATGTGGGCAAAGCATCTTGCCCAGTGATGTAAGCACCGATCAACGATCGAATCCAAGAGCTCTCGTATGAGAGTGAAAGGCTTTCACCAATATACCACAGTGCTTCCACCATGTATTTGTAATGTAACGAAGTACAATGTAGGCATCTAATTATACACAATTGAAGCTGCGCCTTTAATTGCAATCAAAAGCCGGATTAGTTTAGGTCAGTCATATAAAAATATACCGTTGCTAAAGGAAAAGAATGATAAGAAAGCTAATATTGATTTTTAAGAAAGGGATATTTATGTATCTAAATAATGAATTATAAACAAGTGCAACTGTCCTATTGGTTCAAATCCAGATCAAGGCCCCATCAATCAAGATCATGCCTGGTAGGACACTTGCTATGACAAAAAACGAAGATGCAAATGTTCAAATAGATATGCAAAGATTCTGAAAATTCATTGTATTTATAAGCCAATTCATATTGAAAAGGTACCACTGTACTTAGAGATGCTCTCATCTACTGTGTTGTCGCATTACAGTATTAACTTTGACCAATTGGTAGGTGTTGTAATGTGGCTGTGAGCACCAAAAGCATATCTTTAAAATATTGGCATTTCAGAAAGTGGCATTGTTTTAGTTTAACATTATTTTAAAACAATATAACAGTATAGACATGCTAGATATCTCCATTGCAAGCAGCCTGAATGATTGCATTGAAAATGTTAATCATTTATTCCCAATGATCATATCCAAATATGGTCGCTGCTAAGGCAGATTATGATCTAGAAATCTATATTTAGAAAATAGTGGCATATTTCTGTGATTTCACAACACGAAAGATAGTGTTAGTGATGATATATTTTTATAAAGTTAACGGTCATCTGTGAAATGATAACTGAGGTACATAAGTGTCCACACCCAGTTGACATGAGTGAGAGCTACTTGTATTCCACTTTGCCCCTTCAAGGAGTTCTATAAATGGATGTCATTAGGAATCAGAAGTTAGAAAGCATCCTTGGGATATAGGTACGGAACATTTTCAGCAGAATTCCTCTTGCAGCAACACCCACTACTTTGGATGAGGGTTGAGGATTACCCATCAATCAGAGTTATCATGAAGAACAGATACAATAAAGGCATTGACAGACTTCAGAATTACATACCAAACTATACTAAGTAAATTTGAATTCCCTCTAGGGTGAAGTGAGGATTCACTCATCTTCATCCTAACCATAGAGACATTACTCAAGTATTGCAAAAATGAATTCTCTTCTAACATAGTGGTGGAGGTATAGATGACACCTATATCTCCATCCTGAGTTCTGACTTTATTCTGCCAAACCAAACGGGGAGAGGGTTGGATAATCTCCTCACCATGACCTTCTTAGCATGTGATTCAAGCCAGATAAGAGTGCCTCACCATATCAGACTTGTAAGAAAGTCAACCAAGTTTTAATAAGAGAATACTCAGTTCAAGTAAGGCTGCAGAACGCCTTAAAGATGTAAAAGATAGATAGACAAACCCGCTGGTGTTCACTAATTTCAAAATATTATGGACTTAGCCACTAAACTCTGCCAAAAATATACCCCATCCTTTATCCAACCATGCTTAAGGCAGGATAGTATTAGAGGAACAATCTCACACACTATAGGCCATATCTCCTCTAAAGCCAAAAGAACTGCAGCTTACCTGTAAAGGGCAACCAATATGTAAACTTATAGGTCTTATGGTCCCCAACACATCAAGTCCATGGCTAATATACATGTACCCCAATCATGCAAGTCATGAGAATGCGAGCTGCAATTGCACCACAGGCCTTCCCAGTGACACTTTTGAATACCTTCTAGCAAATATAAAAAACTCCAGGCAGGTATCAACACTTTAATCCTGGACTTGATCTATGATGAGGCACCCAAAAATTCAATTCTTTGGCCCTGTTTCTGATGAAGTCCAAATCCTAGACCACCTTGGCCATGCTGTTAATCCTTAATGAACATGCAGATTTATTATGGGTAGGATTAGGGGAAAATATGCTAAATTCTATTCCAATCCTCTCAGATTTATTTCAGGTAGACAGGTTTAGCTACAGACCGACAAGTTTATCATCTTATGAATATATTAGGTTCTGTGACTGAGGTGAATCCATCTATTAAGCCTCCATTGCCTCCCTCCCAACGCAAAGGCATAGAGGTGGAAGCATAACTACTCAAGTACAGCTAACCAGTTAGGATCAGCTGTTGTTACTGCAACGGTCCCCCACATGGACACCCACATCTTGCCCGGAGCTATCCGAACACGCGAACAATTAAAAAATGTCTTTGCAACATAATTGCTGCTATGTAATAACAAATATCTGTCACCTTTTTTTTTAATTGCTCAGTTTTCATATTAATACTAGCATGACAACGACCCTGTTTTGACATTACTATGGCCTTAAGTGATTTGGATTATGACTGTAATAACTCTGGCAGTTTATGATATATCAAGACCAATATTTTGTGTTTTCTATTGTTGAAACAGAATATATATATGTAATTTTCGAACAATTTCCAATATTTTGATGGTGCGTTGCCATAGTAATGGGGCTGGTGCTCACACCCACCATCGGCGTCAGTTTGAGACCAAATGGATAATAAGAATTATAATCGTGTACCTGACTGTGACCTTGAAAGCACAAAAAAAAAATGCACTCAAAAGAGCTGCATGAAATAGATGAAATGCATACTAAATACTTTCACGTTGTTGAATTACACATATATGTTATTTCCTATCTTATTACCATGGTAACAGCCCTAGTGGTCGCCCAGTATCCACCTTTGTGGCAGTCAGGGAGCATATGATATCCAGGGTCCTAGCTAACGTACAGGGGGAAAAAACATCATTTCAGGTTGTGGAGACCCTTACTTTAAAGTGCATTGGATAGTTACATATTTTTTCACTACTATATATAAATCCACCATAACATTTCTATAGCAACAACCATGTTTTGACATGACGGTGACTTCCAATGACTCAGATTTAGCTGACAGATAAACACCATTTGATGGTGTACATTCACTTGTTCTTTGTTTTGTGTTGATTAGTTACAGAAATATTCAATTTTTATCATACTGTTTCTATAGCAACAGCCATGTTTTGACATGACGGTGCCTTCCAATGTCTCTGATTCTACTTGCAATCAAACGGGCACCCCGAAATACATATAGTTCGATGGTTACAATTTGTTTTTGTGATGTTGAATTACAGATATATATTTTTTTCTAAAATTCAATTCATTGGTGTGTTACCATGGTAACAACCCTAGTGGTCACGCCCACGACCAACTTTATGTAAAATAGGAAGAATATGAGAGCTGAGGATCCTACCTAACAGAAAAACATGATTTAACCCTTTGCCTACGGGAACCGAGTGGTCCCTATATTAAGCCTATGGACACTAGAGAATTCAGTATTCAAAGGGTTAAGATTGTGCAGACAGTTGTTTTCTTTTTTTGTATTGATAAATCATAGATATTTTCCACAAATAGCAGCATTTTGTGGGACCGTTTCCATAGAGATATGACGCTCACCTGTGATCAATTTCCCCACTGCTGATCAGCGGGCTAATAATTACCTGGACAAAAATCAATATTACCGAGGGGCGTGAGCATATTTTGAAGAAAAAATGTGCTCAAATTAATCTGTGGACATTCCCCTCCACAGTGATATGATTTTAAAGTCAATTAAACCCATTTTTGACTCTTCGTGGTGCTACTTTAATACATTCTATTTTATTTTGTCCCGTAACTTCCTAATCTGGCAATTCTATAATTAATCAATGTCGTCCTTCACCATTCATTTTCGAGTTTTGTACATTATGCCATGTTCCGATCGATTTTCTTTCAAAGCGTCATTCAAAGACTTATTCAAATTCGTTTGTAGTATCACCCCCAAACTGGCGAGCAGAAATTTGCTTTAAGTACAACAACAAAAAGAATCATTAGGCGAAAAAAATATCCAAAGTGACATCAGAATAGTGATTTTTAGGTTAAATTATTAAAAACATTTCCAAACCAACTGGCTTCGATAGGGGAGAGGCGCACAAGAGGATCACGTGAAAGGGGAGAGAGGAAGGAAAGTGGAAAATAATGTGAGATAATAACGTTTCCAGCCGGGTTTCCTTCAATTTGAACACTTGCTATTGTCCTGCATCTTAATAAGGCCTAGACAATATACGTCTTTGGCCATTCATTTTCGGAATTTATTGTTCAATAAGCTATCGATTATGTCAAAGACTGAAAGAGTATAAAGAGTTATTCAAATCGTCACCCGCTCGTTGTCTTTTCTATGTGACGAGTTTAAATTACAATTTCTTGAAATCGACTTCCCAAAGATGGATTTGATGATAAAATTTTGCAGCGGATTGCCAGGTCGGACGAATTCGAATAAAATCTGATGAAAATGAATGAAATATGGAAAAGAGAGAGGGGTATTTAATGTGTCTGTTCACTTTAAAATGAAAAATTTTCCCGCTCTCAAATTGCATGGAGTACTCTTGGCGGACCCGTTCTAGTCATTCAGGCCCTTAAATTATGACCCTCTAATACAGCCTGTTCAACCGGAGTGCCATGAGAGTATTTTATAAAACATCGACTTCTTGGAAACTATATAATCAGAAATAACAAGATGCCCCAATATAACACTTGGGGTGTTTTGGAAACATTTGGGAGATAGTAAAGTGCGCTTCGCTCATTCACAAAACTCTGAAACGAGATAGTTTCAGGCAGCGAGAATATTTCCATAGTATATGTTATTGTAATATGTCCATGAATATTCAATGTTATGACAATTTTCGGGCACGTCACTGCCTTATCGCCACCGCGCCCAGAAATTAGGGTTAACTTACTTTCTATATTGAAATAAGCAACAAATTAAAGTGCACTTTTCTTCGCTCGCTCGCAAATCTTAGAAATGAGATGTTATTGCAACATTCAGGCACGTCGCTGCCCTATCGCCATAAAAAACCGGAATACTTGTTAGGTCCACTTTCTTTTATTGAAATGCGCAGCAACAGCAAAGTAAAGTGCATTTTTCCTCGCTCGCTTCGCTCGCTCGCATACCTTATAAACGAGATGTTTCATGCAGCGAGGTCCATAAATATTAAATGTTATGACAATTTTCGGCACGTCACTGCCCTATCGCCATGGCGCCCAGATATTAGGGTTGATTTTCTATAAAAGAACAACAGCAAAGTGCCCCCCCCCCCCCCCCGTTCGCTTCACTTCCTAAAACTGTATTAATGTGAATGATTCCTGCATGTGGCAGGTAAATGACCGGAGATATAGCTTTACATACTAATTAAATAAAATGTTGTCATTTAAAAGTACATTTTTATTTTTCTCTCGCTCGCTTTGCTCGCTCGCAGTATTTGGAATCCAACACAATGGTAGTATATATGTTCGGGCTTCATATTTGACGATAGTGAAAAAAAGTTCGTGGGAAAAAAAAGTTCGCCGGACAGTAGTCCTCGAACGTCGAACAATGAATTTGTGCCTTATTCCGTCGACTGTCCGAGGACGGAAGAACCGAGGAACAATACTTGTCCTCGGAAGTAAAGCCATGTAAAGATGTGTGCATGTGCGTGTGTGTGTGTGTGTGCGTGTGTGTGTGTGTGTGTGTGTATACGGTCTTCTTTTTGATGCGATAAAGTTGGACCTCAATCTGTAGCCAAGTACATGTATTTGTATGTAGGCTAGTTTGTACCATCAAAATCAATGGGTCAGAATGGGGGGGGGGGGGGGGGGGGGAGAAAATCCTAAATTTGTTTTGAACCTTGCAGACAGCGCTCATTTTTTTTTTATTTATGTTTATTTGAATGACAAACAAATTACCAAAGGCATCATAAACCCAATAAAAGCAACCCCCCCCCCAAAAAAAAAAAAACAAAGGGTAAAGATCAAGAATGCAGCTCCACGGTAAAAAAAAAAAAGGAAAAGTGGGTTAACTATACCAATATAATGTAAGACTAAAAAAATAAACCCTTACCAACGGAAAAACCGGGACAAATAGACCCGAGAGGCGGAGCAATCCACACAAAAGCAATCACCTACAACACAAAACACCCAACACCCCCTCCCTCTGACTCCCCTCCCTACCCATCCCGACCCTTATCATACTCTCCCACCCTCACACTCCCCATACACAACATCAAACATACGGATTACTCCGCCACCCGAGGCGACCCGTCCCAAGAACGTCGTGAAGGGGCAAGTAAACCTTGCATTTAAAAAATCAAAATAACCCATCAAACTTAAAAACAACATTATAGTCTAACAAAAAATCAACCAATAAAGCCTCGGAGGAGCATTCTTAAAGTACATGTACAAAGAATGGCAATTAAAATTAATTAAACTTTCGTTTAAATTCTAAAACTGATTAAATTCGAGCAAGTTACAATAGTTACAAGTGCTTATACTATTTTAAAGATGACATAATAAAACAAAGATAGTAGCCAAAATAACAAATCGTTTGCTAAAAATGTGATCAAGTCAAGCATTGGAGTGGATAAATAGACAACATAAGGCAGTAAAAAGTACATGATAAATGTAAAGGAGTACACGAATAAAGCCAATACATCAGCTAAAATATGTCTATCTATAAATGTAGAGGGTTGCATTAAGAACTACATGTACACCGAGAAATTGAACTCAATGTACAATCATTATGCATTAGGACACAAAATGTAACTTACACAGAACATACCGGCCCAGTATTCAGTTAACAAATTACTATAGAAATCAACAAGATAAAATACAAAATAACTCTTCAAAGTTGTACAATGTTATAAAGGATGGTGTGTGACAGAGTAAACCCATGATAGCAGAGCCTCCCTGCCCCATAGATTGCCCTTAAAAAAGAAGAAATCAACAATCAAAGTTACACAAAGGGCCTGGACAGGCAAACATAATCTGTTAACCCCATTTCTCCATAATGGGTCTCCACTATAGAAGATAGATAAAAACAATCATAAATCAAAATGCCATTTACTGAAGTGGATGGACAGTTTGTTCCTTTTCTTAGCTAACAAATATTCAAATTCTTTCGGTTTTTAACAAAGGACTTGAAAACAACGAAATTTGGAAGATTGTTTTTAAACTTACAAATGTAAATATGGAATTTCAATAATAAAAATAAATAAAAGACAAACTTATCACCACAAATTCCAAAAATCTTTTCAAAATTAGACACTTTATGGATAACAAAATTTTGAGATTTCCGAGAGATAATGACCAAAAGATCTCTCCAGAGTGGAGATACTTTTTCACAATCGCAAAATAAATAAACCAATGTTTCTCCTTTTTTGTTACAAAGTGAGCAATTAGGCGAATCTTTTCTTTTAATCCTATACAAAAAGCATTATTATTCAGAGCAATAGCCTTGTGAAAGATTTTAAAAGAAAAACTTCGAAGTTTAGTATCAATAGTACAGAAAGAGTTAGTAATATGTATTTTCTCCCAATTTGAAGTAGCCGGTACAGGTAAATTGTCGTTCCAATATGCATATCTCTTGTCAGGAACATGGGCACCAAATAAAACATTGTAAGCTTCTTTATGAACCTTTTTAGTACTCAACAACTTTTGGACAATGGTTTCATGGACTCCATCAACATCAAAATTTTCTTTCCAATCTTCAGGAATACATTTAATTAAAAAATTAAATCTCCTTCTATCTCCAGTGGGAATATCATGATCTAAAACTAACTCTTCAAAAAGCTTGTGACCTGGAAATGGAGGATTAAATAAATCAGAGAGAGTGCGAACATTTTTATCAAACCAAATTTCATAAAAGAAATAGGATTTAGACTTTGAGTGCATTAATCTATTGAACCAAATATATTGGCAAGCGCTCAAATTTGAAAATTTTTGACCATAAATTTTTTTAGTAGCTTCCTCTCTGTATAGATACCAAACCCGTAGAGACTCTGCAAGTTGTATAATTATTTCCAAGTGACGTAAGAATACATTCTGGAGCAAATGAGGTCCACAAAATTGAGACATCTTCATTAAATTTTTTCAAGCAAGATAATTCAATACACTTCCATGGAGCATTAAAAATTTCATCAAAAATATTTTTCAGCCACATCATCTTTTGGGCATTAGCAAAGGTCAAAGGATCTATCATTTTTAGGCCAGCATGAGTATAATCATTACATATAATCTTCCTCAGGACTCTATCCTTGCCCCCATTCCAAATAAAACTGTAGAACATTGTATTCAACTCTTTAAAAAAGGAACAGGGTATGTTAATACATAGAACAGAGAAAAGAAATATTAATTGTGGCAAGACCATCGTTTTTAACACACACACTTTACCAATCAAAGAAAGATTTCGCATACACCAACAATTTAATGTTTGCTTTATTTTTTTCATTTGTTTGTTATAGTTCAAATTAAAAATTTGATCAGTGGACAAGGAAAAATTTACACCCTAACACTTGAATTGAAATTATTTCCATGAAATACCCAGGTTACTGCAAGGAAAATGCTGAGTTCCCTTTTTTGAACCAATCCAGATTGCTTCTGTTTTATTAAAATTCAGTTTACACCCAGAATACTGACCAAATCTGGATAAGGTACCAAAGAGCTGGGAAGAGGAATTATCTGACCCATCTAAAAAACAAACAGAGTCATCAGGAAACAAAGATATTTTAGCTTCCTGATTTTCAAAAGGGATACCTTTTATACTATCGTTCTGACGAACAGATAAAGCCATGATCTCAATAACAAAAAGGAACAATTATGGGGAAATTGGACAATTACCTTGAAATATTCCTCTATTCATAACAATACGATGAGATAAAAAACCATTATTTAAGACGTAACTATGGCGAGCATAATACAAAGTTTTAATGGAGTTAATGAAATTTTAACCGAAATTAAAATGTTCCAAAGTTTTAAATAAAAAATCATGGGACACACTATAAAAAGCCTTCTGGATGTCAAGTAAAGCAATAGCACCAGGAATATCATTACCTTCGGTATATTCAATAATGTCCAAAATAAAACAAATATTATGACCAATATTTCTACCTTTCATAAAACCCGATTTATCGGCGTGAATAAGATAATGAAGACAGCGTTTTAAACGGTTAGCAAAACATTTAGCTAAAATTTTATAATCTGTTGTCAATAGGGTAATTGGCCGGTAATTTTTTTATTAGTAGCGGGTGTTTGTCTTTCTTGGGAAGCAAAGTAATGATGCCATTTCTTTGGGATGCTGACATTGAACCAATTTGAAGGGAGTAATTGAAAGAGTTTATTAGCAAATCACAAATATCGGACCAAAAGACTACATAAAATTCGATTGGCAAACCATCTAGACCTGGAGTTTTATTGGTCTTCATAGATTTTACTACTTCAAAAATTTCATTTTTCGAAAATGGTGTTTCCAAAAACTTTTTGTCATCTTCATTTAATTTGGGAATAATAATTTTATTAAAAATTGCCTCATCAAGATCACTGTCATCTAATGCTTGTACGTTATTTGGTATAGAATATAACTGACTATAAAATTCATGAATATTTTTCAGAATATTTTTTGCGTCGGTTATAACATCAGCATCATTAACTTTCAAATTATTTATGTTTTTTCTTTGCCAAGCCCTATTTTCCAAATTACAAAATTATTTGCTGCTCTTTTCTCCTTCCTCTAACCATCTTAACCTAGATCTAATTATCAAGCCTTTCGTTTCAAACTCATAAATTTTATTTAATTTGTCTTCCAATTCTTCCAACTGCAAAAACAATGAGTCATCTGAATGACAGGTGCTTGTTGGGAATTTGAACTTAACTTTGGCAATTCTATCCAGTAATTTGTTTTTTTCTCTGTTTCTTTCTTTTTTTTACGAGCAGAGTATTCTATAGCAACACCAGTAATAAAACATTTAAAAGAATCCCACAAAATATTTGCATTACAAATCTTTATGAATGAATTTAAAGTCATTAATACTTTCCTTAATCAGATTAATAAGCTCAACATCATGAAATAAATAATGCGTATTCATTTTCCAATAACCTCGACCTTTAGGAGGACAATTGTCATTAAACTGAACACTACAATAGAGTGATCAGAATGAATACCATGCAATATTTGGGAGTTCTTACAATTACTCAAAAAGTTATTAGAAACTAAAATAAAGTCTAATCTAGATAAAACTTTAGGAGTTTTTTGGTGTCTTGTTTATTTCTTCAAGTCTGGATGAAAGAATCTCCAAATATCGCACAAACCGTATTCATCCATTATAACAGAAAGCATTTCACTAGTTTTTATATTAGAGTGATGTTGCCTAGTGCCTTGATGATCAAGAGGGCCAAGTACAGAATTAAAATCACCTGCTACCATTAAATAAGTGACATCAAACTTATCAATCTCAGCAAAAACAAACTTTCAATATAAAATTGGGATCATCTGCATTTGGGGCATAAACATTTACAAGAGTAAAATGAATTTCATTTAACATTGTATTTAGTATTAAAAATCGGCCATTCGGGTCACTAAAAAGGAATTTACCTGTACCTTAATGGAATTTCTAATTACAATTGCGACACCACAGCTATTAGATGCGAAACTAGCAAAAAAGGGCATGTTTCCCCCATTGAGATTGCCATAATCTTTCATCATTTTTGTCAGAATGGGTTTCTTGAAGAAACAAAATGTCAGATTTATACACATTGGTCTATGTACCTACACAAAATACTTCTTACAATAATAAAATTGAAAATCAGGTAATAAAACAGTACTCCCAATAAGATAAAAACCAAGTAGTAAGTAATGTAAGATGACCACGAACAGTAAAATCTAACATCTGACTCAATTTCTGGCAAAAAAACCCAAAGAAAAAATAAAACCCCAAATAAAAACAAAAAGAGAGAAGAAAAAAAAAATAAAGTATTGAGCATAAGTACCAAACGAAGGCAAGCACAAGCTGGAACACAGGACCTCATCAAGAAAAACAGCACTGAGTGCAAGTGCTGGATAAGCGAAATTGGAGCAAGCAGAAAAACACCAAATCCTAACTGAAAGCTCCATATATACAAAGATGATCATGTGAAGAGAACTGTTGTATCATTAAAAAAAAAGAAAAAAAAAGGTGTATGAACTCCAACAGCACATTCCAGTAAGATAACAGTTGAATAGATACATGTATACATCTTGTAAAATGAAAAAATTATGTAACAACCAAAAAAAAAAAGATCAACACCATGATCTACAATGTATATTAATAAAACACTGGTTACTGTACTTGCAATGAAAGACTTATGCAACTCGATGTGCATGTACGCTCTGAATTAATCAACCTACAATAAAGAGTTTCCCTTCTTTGTTACGGTATCCGAGTTTAGCTGGAAAAAGGAAGAACGGTTTCTTCCCTTCTTCTTTCAACTTCTTCAAATGTGACCCGCCGCCTCAAAACCTACAATAACGCGCAAGGACCACATCGTAGCAAACAGCCCAAAATAGTAAATTTGCTTGGATCAGTCGATTTTCTGTTTTTGATAGAAATGGGTAGTTTCATTATCATTCTATCATGTCTCAAGTTTGTGAGTCGTAACTCGACTTAGAAATATGTTTTTGGGGCATTTTAAAATGACTCCTTTTTTTCACCTGTCGAGCTAAAAGATCGAAATCGCCGAAATTTGTAATACTTTCATTCAATGCCAAATTACTACTTTACCTCTATAGGTATTAAATTGATTTTTGGAGTGAGTAATGAACAGGTCCTCTTGGAGCAGTGTGCCAAAATTCAGCTTAATCTGATAATCCCTTCATACCGGTTGCTATGGCCATTTGAATACCCAGTTTTACTTGGGCGCACATAGAGAGCGAAGGTTTAGCACTCTTTTGTTCCGAACTTAAATGGCCATTTTCTCTGCATAGGAGTTATTGATTGCTGGTTACGTACTGATCCTAAATGTGATATTTAAAGGTGTTATCATTGAGTAAAATAGGCAAGTGGTATACCATTGGAAAGCTGAGAATCTTTACTTTCAGAAAATGTATAAAACAAAAAAAATAATTTTGCCGACTTATTGTAGGTTTTGAGGCGTCGGGTCACAAATGGTCTAGCTTGTTCTTACTTTTCTGCATGACACGCTTGTAAAAATCCTCGGAGACATAGATCTTGGAATCTTTGTACAAGTCCGTCTTGAACTTCGAAATACAGGCTTTTCTGACTCTCTCCCTGATGACATACGATGAGAATCCAACATGGATGATCCTGGGCTTGTCGTTAGCGGGGTCTGTGATGCCAGATGGCGTGCGGTGACATCTCTCTACTGACTGGCAAACATCGGGAGAAATACCTACGGAATCGCAGAAAAGATCACGAATAGTCTCCTGACACTTCACACGTTTAGCCTCTGGCACTCCGTGAAACACTAGATAGTTCCGTCTGCTTCTGTTCTCGAGGTCGTCGAGCTTCTCTGTCAAATAGTCCTTCTCATTCTGCAACTTTTTCACCTCAAACACCACTTCATCAAGTTGAATGGAACAGGCTGAAACCTTTTCGGCATTTTCATTCAGCTTTAATTTCGAATTCATCAAGCCTCTTCACGAGGAGCAGCTCCGTTTTTTCCTCTAGCTGAGAAAAACGATAATTGAACTTTTGCGTGAAAGAGACAAACCACTGGGGAGTACTCGAACTCGACACAGGAGGCAGACTCTGGGCTTCACCTCCGCCGGGAAGAGCAGTAGCGAGACCCTTTTGAGAACACACGTCGTGGTCGACCGCTAATTTCTTCGACGCCATGACACAGTCTCTTTTCAGGAGAGACAAGAAGTCTTTTGGAGCTCATTTCCATATCAGAAGGACTTTAGAACATATAAGTCAGATCAACATATATTTGCTTACCACCAGGTTCGAGATCAGAGAGGAAAAGGTGGAATTTTCCGGTCAAACCGAAAGCATGGTCTTGCTCCAATTCAGCTATAGGGCGCCCTCCGACACCGCTCATTTTCGTATTTGTTCATTAGTTGTTGATTTGTTTTTTAATCATCCAAGTTGATAGAATATCATTATCCACTAACATCATTAGTCAACTATTTTTTTTTGCTTATTTTTTTTAATGAGTATAAAAATTGAAAGACCAAGCAATAATTTTCGTATTGGAGTTTTATTTCCCCTACGTTCCCACTCTCTTTCTCTTGTTTTTTTTCTACAGGACAATAATCTGATCATCATGGAGTCTAAATTCAGCTCTGCAGAAGCCATCTGTGAAGGAGACGACTGTGAGAAGATCACAGACGTGACATACTACGTGAAGGAGAAGAAGAAGCTCTGCAAGGACTGCGCCTCCAAAGAGGGATGCATCGGGAAAGTAAGAAAGGGTTGGCCCAATCTTTATTGTGAGAAACATGATAAAGATATAGAATTGTATTGTAAAACACATTGTGAAGCTTTGTGTTATTCATGCGCAATGATAGATCACCAGAAGCCTTGCGTACAACAGGATATAGAGGGCGCTATCATGGAAAATAAAGCAAAACTAGAAGACTTGAAGAAAAAGGCGAAGGACAAGTTACAGTTATGTCATTTTAATGGAGATCAGATTCGTCAGTGCAGACAGGATTCGGACAAACATTTGCAAGCGATTAAAACCGAAGTTGATTCGGTCATCGAGGAGGCAATTAAAACAGACCAAGACAGAGAACGGGAAGATGCTGCAAAAATCGACCAGGAGATTGATGAGAAGAATCACAAACTCCAAGAAGAGATTCAAAAGAACAATGAAGAGAGAAAGAAGCGACATGAACTAAACCACACAAATGCTGAGAAAAGACGAGAACCCATAGACTATAAACAACGCGATTTACATACTGACATTCAAAACATCACCGAAGTGGTCGAGAGAAAGATTGGCGAGTTGGAGAAATCATGGAAAGATGAAACGAAAACCACAGAAAATACAATACAGACACTTGACACAGCACTGGAGGACGGTAGAAATGTAGTCAAAGACGGGCATCGTGTAAACACATCAGTGGCTGAAGAACTAAGGAAGCCACTGGATGAGGGTGGGGTGAAACATATAACTCGTACTGTATCAGGTGTGAGGTTTGTGAAGGGTGCTGGGAGAGAGAAGTATAATGGGAGGATTGATGGGTATGATGGGGAGTGGAGGCTCATTGATACAATCAATGTCACAGATGAAATAGTACACCCTTACATTGTAGGATGCATAAATGAATACAATGTGATCATCACAGATAGACATGTGTTTAAAGAACATACATACATGTTAGATATGAACACTAAACACACTCATAGAGTGATAACCAGTAATGGTACCTCATGTGTTGTGTCCTGTGCATTGTTGAATGATGACAAGGTAGTATGCGGTAAAGCGCGCATAGGTTATACAGGAGACAGTTTGACTGGATGCATCAGTGTGTATGACAGCGAGTGGAAACTGATCAATGATGTCACAATACCAAGAAAAACAACACGTGATCGCACAAGGGTGTATGTTGCTGCTGACCAGGATGGGATGATCATAGCTGCTGAGGTGGGTCAGTCTGAGATATACGTCATTAACCCAACTGATGGTAAGATTATCACTACTCTTACGTGTAAAGAGAATATAAGGATGTTCGGTGTGCTGATATCAGGTCACATCATCGCTCAACCCTCCCCAATAGATCACAGAGTGCTCATCATCGACAGAGAGGGTTCTCAAAGGGAAATTCCCCTCAGTGATGTAATCATCAATGTCTGCATCGATCCTATGACGGACGACCTCTACGTCGTGACAACAGACGATGAGTACAAGACGTGTGTGATTGATCAGGTGATGAGTGGTGGTGATATGAAGAAGAGAAGAGTAGCATCATTCACTCTATCAACCAGATTGACGGAGAAAAAAGGTCATCTTGGATTTTCTTGCGTCATTGTTACGTCATCAGGGAAGATGATTGCTAGTGATGGAGACAATATTTTCACGTTCAAAAAGATGTTAAGGCTCTAAACTCACTTGTAAAATGGATTTTGATGTTTATGTTTTACTCCTACTACGCGCAAGAAGAAAATCAAACTACACGTTTGTATGTACATAGATAGATAAGTTCAGTTTTCTTGTACTTTTTTCTCCATATTTTCTATTCACTTGTTTACTTGTACATTAAATACAGACACATGTATACTTGTTTCCATAACGATGAAAAACTCGTGTACAAAATACTTTGATAGCCTCATATCCATTGAACTTATAGTCGAAGATAGGAATGTAATAATGTTTAAGCAAAGGCAGTATGAAGATTCAATTTAAATTCTGGCCATTGAGTGCATCATCAATGGATTTATTTAGCTTCAGTGCTGTATAATGCTTGAGTCGTGTTTGCTGAATAGTAACTATGGTCATTTGCTTTTCGACCTGGGGAGTGTTTCATCAAGCGTTTTGTTAGTGATTTTTACTGACAACTGCTATAAGCTACTGAAATCCTTGCATCTGATTGGCTGAGAGCAAATTTGTCAGTAAAAATCACTGACAAGACGTTTGATGAAACGCTCCCCTGTTGTTATTTGTCAGCATATTCAGATATTTGGAGGAAATGCTAAAACACTAAAATCTGTATGATGAAGTAAAGGTGAAAATGTTTGTATTATATCAGTAAACATGTGAGAATGCTCATGTGTAAGTAGCATAAATAATACCAGATCATTTCACGAATAAAATTTTACCAAGTGCCTGCGTGTTTCAACTAATTACAATTCCGTGACCATGTATATATCTCTATTGCATTTACGTTTTAAATATGTTTATTGTAAACAATACATGAAACTGATTATCTTGTGTACATTAAAATGTTTAATTAACATGATATCTGATTGGTACCGTAAAAGTAGTAACTTCCTTATGCATTTCTCAGTTTGTCTTAGAATCATTGAATTTGCTCGACGCTTCAAGAAATAATTCTGATTGCTTTAAGACAAATCAACATTATTTTTCTGTAGATGAGTATGCCACAAGACATTCGAGTCGTCCTTCCCTTCTGCAGTCTGTCAAACATCTTCTGAAAGTAAATTCACTTTAATAACTTTACTTCTAGCACTGTACATTCATATCTTCTGTGGTGATAATGGGTAACTTTACTTTGTTTAATAACATGCATTTTCGTAACATGACTGTAATAATGAAGTACTACTGTAACTCTTTAGGTTTACATATTTCCTGTTACTTCTATCGTAACCAGTTGACACGTAGAGGTGTTGTGGTCTAGTGGATAAGTTTCCGAGTTGTGAACCGCAAAGTACGGGGTTCGAATCCCTGGTGCAACACTAATGTCCTTTGGCAATACATTAATCTAACTTTACCACACTTGACCCAGGTGAGGTCAATGGATACCAGGATTACTTCCTCAAAATGCTTGGGAGCTGTAATAACAGCCGGTCTCCTGCGTTCTAAATTATCTCTCTAGTTTATTGGAGAAAAAGTATTTACATTGGTCTATTGAATTCATTATTCTTGTTTGTATGCTTTGTATTATGTTTATTGTATACTATTATTGTACATGATTTTCTACTTATGTAATACTTATGTAAACAAATTGATTTATTGTATTTGTTATTAAAACGCAGAAATAAAAGCAAACAAACAAACATCCAGGGTGACATTAATCGAGCACAGGGATTGGCAATTTACCAGGTATGAGCGCTATATACAGGAACCCACTATTATCATCATCACCATAATGATATTATGTCCACATGACATATCCTCAAATACTTCATTTTCATCTAACATTAAATACCATTTCGTTTAGAGAGCTGCTACTGCTTTTTGGTGTTATTATGTAAATGTACTATGTAGCCATTCTTACTTCTGTCTAACTAATTTGATGAATATATTTTCAGATGTAATCTTTATTTACATAGTTATCAACATTGTATAATACAACAAGGTGAATAGGTACTTTTGTCATTATTATGCCCTATATGAAAAAAAATGAATTATATGTATACCATTACTATTTCTTACATCTTCGAATAAAAAAAAGGAATGTTTGATCACAGTTTTCTTAATAGGTTTTGTTTATAACTGATTTATATGTATATATATATTGCTATAATATATTAGATTTTGTATATTGTTAGGCTACTAATCAACTAAATCATTGCAAAAATAATGTTAATATGAAAATGGGGTACAATTTAATGTCATGAGTGTAATGATTATGTTTAGATATGTATCTATCATAAAAGTTCTGAAGGGATAACACATGATGTTGATGTAATGATTGTTGGCGGTATATTTACATTTTAATCATTTGGTCTCTTTACTTTCATCCTTTTTAATCATAGTAAAACATTTCGTGTATCATGCAATTAGTAACCTTCATTCATTTAATGTTTATTGAGCGACTAGGATTAGTTTGTAAAATAAAAATGCTATTTTCTGTCCACTCTGTTTATCCTGTTCATGTACGATATTTAATCCTCAATAAAAGAACATGCATGATTCTAAAAAGATGCGCTAATACTCGTAATTTTGTGCGTTGTCCCCACTTCTCTATCTCCTATTTCTATATTAAAGGTCCCCTGCAACCCAAAATAATATAATATAATATATAAGTCGATTTATGTTGATGTGCAGCATCAGGGATGTATACAAATCATATATTTTGTTATTCAACCATCTTAATAAGTTTCATAGATTTAAACTATTTTTAAAATCATTTTCTCAAACATGCTAAGCTCCACCCTAAAAAATGCTCCAGATATCACTCCTGCAATGACATCATCTGTCAATCATTACTGAGCTAGCTAGGAGAAACGGAGGTATGTAGCCTTGCCAGAGATGATCATCTGTAATAGACCATACAATGCCTACATAGGAGTTGCTATGTCACGCATGTTGTAGAATCACCAGGAAAAGAATGGTAATGAGGAGATATTGCTTGAAAGCATGCCATTCTATTGTGAGCATGTCCACTGTCTATTCAGTAGCCTCTCATATTGATAGGTGTGAACATAACAATGACGTATTACATAATCATGATAATCCGAACATGATTTCTTTGGGACACACAATGGGGTATAGAAATTGCAACTGAGTTGATTATTTGAAAGTCTTTGCCATCGTGTTTGTATAGCATATTGAAATATCACTTTTATACATAACTGACCACCGATATGAAATGCATCAACATGAAGAAGAAAAAAAAAGCTCTACATGAAATTCATACGTCATATTCGAAATGGGATTGTGCATAACAGCCTTGCTGCATTCAATCTTCTTGCTGATTTGACTTCTGGGGTATAGACCTCCTGATTGAGGGTCATTTAATGGGGGGGGGGGGGGTGCTTTTAAATAAAACGTTGTTGGGTTTTTTGTGGCCACGTTGAATTACAGACTAAATATCATAACAATATAACGACAAAAACATGAACACATTCGTCGAGGTATTTTCTCTAGCCAAAGTTTATTCTAATCCTATAGGGATGAGGAGAAAATGTCTAATATCTAGGAGTAAGTATACTAGAGGCAGATGAAACAGGGGGAGTGCTGTAGAAGAGTGAGGACAAATAGATCATGCAGAAGAGCTGGATATTTGCTGTAATCTAAACCCCATGCATGAAATAACTCGAGCTATCAATACATGGGTAATATTCCTGTTGAGGTATCCGCTACAGGCAGAGTGGAGTGGAACCAACAGAAGAGTAAAGGGGATTAACCTTTCATTAAAAAAAACTTGAATTGAATAGATGCAGACAAATCTGCAAAAAGAAAACAGTGACAGTTTGAGAGAAAAGAGACAAAGAATAAGAAAGTTGGATGTTTGAAAGTTGAGATCACTATGTGGAATCTCCTACTGGCAATTTGGACAATATGCATGATGTCATACATCTGAACATGTAGAACTCTCTCGTTACAAAAAGTGTGTACCAAACATTTGATAATACAGCTGATTAGTGTCCATGATACACTATGGGTAACTTTTTTTTTTAATATAAAAACCCCATCCGTTTCACGATAACAGTTAATAAAAGGGATACTTGAGTAATTTAATTTGAGTAAAACAAAGGGAAAAGTTCTCCATGTATGACATCACACATAATGACCGCATTACCAATGCGAGGATCTCCATATCATAAGGGATCTCAACTTTAAAAAACGTCATAACTTCCTTAGTCTTTGTCGGATTCAATGAAATGATTAATTCCCCTTAATTATGGGCATTGAACAAGAAAGGCAAGGAGTACACGAGATGTTCTATCCAAAGTCTGATTTATAGTCAAGGGAGAGTGGAAGATGTGGTCTAATCTAAGAACAAATGAGACTCTAAGGTATGAGGAACAGAGCCTGTATTGCGGCTATAATGTGCTCAACAATGCACTTGTTACCGGCAGTTCCTTGCCAGTGTCCCATGTTCCCCGTCTTATATTTACGAAGACAGCACGACAAAGAATTATTCTGGAAACCGGTTGTAAGTTAATAAGCGCCATGTTGAATCTCCTCATGGTCTCCATCGTCACAATCGATTTCGACCTCTTAAACTCGCCCTCATCACACAGTTCATGGGACGCGAAATGTTAGCCTCTTTATATCGTACAAATGACAAAAAAAAAAACAAACAAACACGAAACATAAATCATGTCGCAATGAAATGTGATTCTAGTTTGCATTTCCTTACTGATTTCATTTCGCGTATCTATAATGTCAGAGAATTTCAATGATTTCAAAGAGATACCCTGTGTTTATAACCAGTTGATACCCCAGTCACACTGACGAGATCGATACCAGACCGATAACAGGCATATGAAGGCGGAGGAAGGTGGGTGGAGGGAGGGGAGGTTGAACGCTGAAGGACGAGATGTCGTTCGGGAAAGGGAGGGGGGAAGAGGGAGAGGGAGGTGGGGCATGGCAGTTTAGGTATGGAGGTACAGGGATTATCCTTAAGTTATAGGGTTTTTGTTTTGTTTTTTCTTCTCTTTTTCCATTAAATGAATTAGGGTTATTATATTTTTTCGGTTGTGTATACGTTATTGAATTTGTAGGTACTTTACAATTTGTATTATGTGACGTAATATAATTTATATGTTTATATTGCGAATGTTCATAATTGTGAAATGCATATTATTTACATGTAAATAAGTATGTTAATTAAGGATGCATATTATATATGTTATGTTATGTTATTTTGTTTGTTTGTTCATTGAATGGAAAATAAAAAAAATCTTTAAAAAAACAAAAACAGACCGAACAAAAAAATGACGTTGCCCCTGTGGCCATGAGTCGGTCGGTTTGGAATCGTTTCTAAGCCGGTTTGGCGGTGTGACTGAGATATATATGGTGTTGAAATGAAAGTCAACACAAGACATACAACTGGCCATTTATATGTTTATTTTACTCGATTTTGCTCTGAATGATATTCCAAGAATATAATCTTGAAGCAGAGACTTTCTATTCCATCTGGGAACCCACGCAATTAACGTGTCTGTATTCTGTTCATGTTTTATCAGCAAAACAAACCAAGTAAGGAACGATGCAGTGTATAACATATGATATACTCTTATTTTCAAAACCCAGAATGATAATAAAATTGGCAACATATCAAACAAAATAATTGAAGATTTTAAATCAACAGGAATGAGTGAAATCAAAGAGATGTGAATCGGTAGAATGTGCAGAATCGACTAGACAGCATACACGTGCTTCGTCCTTAAAAGTCAGGTATTTGCTTACTTTGCTTACTTTTGTTTTTATTTAAAGTTTCCTTTATCTTTAATTTCATTTCATCCTGTCGATTCACAATATAGTGTGCTTAAAAAAGATACGGGCCAATGGGAATATGAAGAGCGAATTCATAAACAAGATTATTTTTACACCATGAGTCACAGTTATTTCAATCTATTCGGAAGAGCAGTGGTGCTTATCTTTTGTCAATACTACTGCTTTCATGTCACATGGGTATTTTCCTGATTTGCCATAGTTTTGCACTGTATGCATGCATGCGTGAAAATTGTTATTGGAATGTTAAAGGAGAATTAACCCCTGATTACAAATTTACTTATATTGGAAGGTGTAATATATTCCTACTTACTGGCCTAAATCATTTTCTAATAAGATATCAGAAAAGGGTATAAATAAAGATTTTCCAACACCCGGTATCGTCTCCTACTCATTTACATGGGGGTTGCCATTTTCTTGCTGATTTGGAGTTGTACATGAACCATTGAGAAATGTTCCAGTCAGGAAGATATTTTGAATCCAAATCCTAAATTGATTTTCTTCATTACCTAAAATCCCATATGTGACGAAAAATATAAAGTGGGTGTTTACATTATAAAAATTAAATCTTTATAATGATACTTTTAAATTGTCTGGTTTTGCTTAACAAAAATCCATTTTCTTCGGTTAACCAAACAGAGCAGAACATAATATATGCAGCATGCATTCTGACTTTTCAAGTCCATTATCCGAAAGCAGGTGAATGCATAGTTTGCCGCTATAGATGCTCAGGGAAGAAGCATCCATAAAATTTGAATTAATTTGCTCCGTCCCATACGTCCAGTATCGAGAAAATAGATTTCTATTAAGCGAATATCGATTTTCAACAGAAATATGTAAGGAAATCTTCAGTTTAAAAATAAATTGACATATCTGTTCTATATTTTTAATCTCAAATGGGTTTTTAATTTTGAAAAAGGCAATTGAGCATTTGGATTAAGAAAATCAATCTTGTACACATAAACAAAATGGCAGCCGCCATGTGCTGCTAGCAGACGATACATATTGCTAGCAGATGGTAAATTTTGCTCAGAAAATCTTGATTCGTAGCGATCTCGTATATTTTGACGCGAAGCCATATAGTCTAACAAGTAGGAATAAATAACACCTTTGAACACTATAGTCTTTATTTTTGAGCGTAATTTTCCTTTAAGGTTAAAGACAACGTTGAGTTCTGGAAAAGGTGAAAAACAATTTGTGAGCTTTCTAATTCCTTTTATGTCAGTTTGGAATAACATCATAGTAGAAATGTCCCGTGAAAAGGATTGCTCTTTAAATGCCCTTATATTCGAATAGGACAAGAAATACCTGAAGTATTCATGTCACATATCTGAGCAGTTCCATATACCCATTTCTGTGTGCAGTGTATGAGCTTTTCAGCAAGATTGGGTCAATTTCCTATCATTTGATGCTTCCAAAACCTCACTGTATACAGCAATTCAGCTATAGGCATGATCAACCTTTCCACAATTGCTTCGAGACAATAGAGTACCGAAGTGTGACGTCATACCTGAAAAGTTGTCAAGGTTGCTGGTTCCAAACAATTCTGTGCTGAATAAAGGAGTTGTGATCACACCAGCGCCATTCAGTGAATTTTCCCTGCTCCAGCCCGTTGCTTGAATGATTTCGTGGTGAACTTCATGCGCGGGCTTTGTTGTTTGGAACCAGTAACCTTGACGACGAGCGAATATGACGTCAGCACTTCGGTACACTATTATTTTCAAAATGTAATCACATGACCAGAACTCAACTTTATCTTTAATCAGTGACTAGCGCGCTGTCGTTTGACGTGGGAAGGTATACACCGAGACGCCACCTTGATTGTACCTGACGCACAGATCGGAAGGTGAAAGTTCTTCTTTAAATGAAGTTTTGATTATCGAAAGTGGTCAAATTTCTTTCAAACTATTATGAAGGTTAGAACAGCATCCTGCATGTAGATTAGGTGAGCTTTACGATTCGTTTTGACAGAGTACAGGTTTAAAAACATTGGTTTAATACACGGAAGTGAAAAATATATATTACTAATAAGAATCGAGTTAAATATAAACAAGTTTATGTTTTTATAGAAGAAAATGCAGTTCGTTTGTCTTTTATAATGATGTTAAAGGGAAAGTTTAATCATAACGACTACCTCTATAATTTACACATATATCATCATCAGCCCTCGACAGGTGTTAAATCGGGATAAAGACAAGATGATGAGTATACCTTATCAGCAAGTTTGACCGCACAATTAATTAATAATAATTGGACTTATATAGCCCTTTTTGTAGAAGATACAAGGCGCTGTCCCTAATTAGTCAACGGACAATATAAATTAAGAATAAATGTGAAGGTATATGTCAGATTAAAAAAAAAAGAAATCAAGTGAAGTTCTAATTCTAAGAAGTGCAGATAGTTTGTTCCAAAGGCGTGGGGTCAATAGATTGAAATGATTTAACCCTAAAAGGGCCGGGAGATTTTGGCTATGCCACAGCCGGGCGGGGGGGGGGGGGGGGGGGGGGTGGGTGGAATCCACCCCCCCCCCCCCCCGAAGATCTTGACTGTCGACCGAAAGAGAGAGAGGATTCTAGCACAACTACCCTCTGGACAATAACCCCCGGACAACTACCTCCTGACAATTACCCTTTAGGACGATGTAATGACCCTAAGGACAATTATCTCAAGAACGATTACGCCCAGGACAATTACCACCGGACCCTCTAGCATAAATAGCCCCATGTGTTCAAAGGACAGCCCCCAGGCAGAGGTTCAAAGGCGGCGATGAGGGGGGGGGGGGGGTTATGAGCCATATACCCGATACTTGTGATAGCTGCCCCTTTTTACTTCTGAAAAGTGCACTTTCCATTTGATAAGTGCCCATTAACAACTGTAATAAGTGTCATTCTTCTCTTCTGATAAGTGCTCCTTTTTACCTATCTTTGAAATTGTCGCTTCCAAGATATTGCCATTTCGAAATTCTCCAAAACGTCAAATTTAGCTTCAGCTTGGTTATACTTTTAAAGTAGAGTTCTGGTCATGCGATTACATTGTGAAAGAAACTGTCTCAAAGGATATGGGAAAGGTTGACCATGTCTACATAAGAATTGTTTGATAATGTGTTGTTTGGGAATCATCAAAATAGATAAGACATTTACCCAAACTCGCTGAAAAGCACATGTACTGCACATATAAATGGGTATATGGAACTACACATACAAGTGGCATGAACGTTGGGCCCGAATATTTCAGCTTCTTCTAGTCATATTTCGAATATAAGAGCATTTGAAGAGCAATCCTTTTCAAGGGGATGTGTCTATTATGATATTTTTTCAAAGAGATATAAAAGGAATGAAAAAGCTCACAAATTATATTTCACCTTTTCCAGCACTGACACTTCCCTTTAAATAGTAACAAGGGACACTTATTAGAAGAAATTTGGGGCACTGTGCTCCCCCTGCCCCTGTAGTGCCACCTCTGTCTTCATAAGATTGGGGGGGGGGGGAGATTATCCTCGGGGTAATGGTCCAAGGAGGGTAGTGTTCGGGGGGTGGGGTAGTTGTCCTGGAGTGATTGTCCAGGGGGTAGTTGTCCGGATACAATAAAGACACAGACACAGACACAGAGAGGGAGAGAGAGAGAGTGTGTGTGTGTGTGGTCTTTATTTTGAGGTGATGAAGTTGATACATATCTATATTAACCTCTATCTGTAGCCAAGTAAATGTATTTATTTGTATATAGGCTGGTTTATACCACCAAATCAATGAGTCAGAATTTGGCGGAAGAGAGAAAATGCTGAAAATGCTTTGAACCGTGACTTTTCCTGGATATTACTTTGTGTAAATACGCTTTGGTGCATTTTACATGTATGTACAAACCGTTTATTTGAGCATTTCTTCAGTTGTTTTGGGGGTGTTATTTCAATCCTCCAAGATGATAGAACATCATTATCCACGTACATTAATAGTTCAATAATCATTTTGTTGAACGAGTACAAACAATGATATTTGTATAAAACAATATGTTTTAAAACACTTCACGCACCACCGTCAGTGGACTATCTTAATGCAGGTTTAATCTATACTGTGCTTATAACATCTAATGGATACATTCAAATGAAGAGCAAAATTATAAACAAGATTATCTTTACATCATGAGTAATGCAAACACATTCATATGGTGTAAAGCCTGCTATATTATTCACATTTATATCAATCTATTCACAAAGAGCTGTGGTGCTTAGCTTTCTCCCGAGCTGCCATATTTCTGAAATTGTAAGGTTATTCATTGCCTCGTGCGCAGTAGTTTGACGTGGGATGGTATACCCCAATTAACAACTGTCAAAAGAATGTTTTACCATTTACTGATGGCTTCATCAATATTACAGTCAAAAATCTCGTGCCAAGGCTAGTCAGGGGCGGATCTAGCTTTTTTCCGGGGGGGGGGGGTTGACCCAACGACGATGCGGAGCATCGTCCTCGACCCGCGTAGCGGTCCAACGCGCTTCCATTTTTGGATGTACTGGTTGAGAAGAGTGACGGCAAACTTCTCACGTCCGTATATCGTAAACCTACGTTTACGGGCCAGTACACGCGATGGGATTCGTACAGTGCTACATCGTATAAAACTGGTTTGATTAATAACTTAGTGTGTCGCGCCTTGCAAATTTGTTCTCCGTGTAAGCTCAACCCTGAGCTTCTTCGCATCAAGCAAATCCTGCGAGACAATGGCTATCCGGAGCTTGTCATTGATCGCGTTGTGCAGCGTACCATTGATTCGCGGACTCGCCCTGTGTACGGGCCTAATAAATGCCCGGTCAACCTCAAATTACCTTGGCGAGGTAAAGTGTCTGATAAGTATGCGCGCGATATTAAGCATAAAGTGTCGCGCTGTTACTTTGCCGTGGCTACGCGTGTCGTGTTCTCTACTAAGAGAATGCTACCCGCAGTTCGCAAGGATGTACTGCCTTCCCCCCAAATGAGCAATGTCGTTTATCAGTATCATTGTCGGTGTGAAGCCGTCTACGTTGGCCGTACATCTCAGCGTCTAGCGGACCGCATTAAACAGCACGTACCCTCCGTGGTACGGCAGACATCAGCTGGTAGCCGAGCACAGCGGAAGCGTAATTGCAAAACCGCTGCTAGCGTCGCTAATGTTCAATGCCGCAGTCACAGCAACTCTGCTATTGGTCAGCACTTGCTGAATAGTCCGGCTTGTTCCAAGGCGTATAACCCGGCTCAGTTCACTATTGTTGCCCGAGCACGCAGCTTTCAACATCTTCACTTCTTAGAAGCGTTGTTCATTCAGTCGAGAGATCCGCTATTGTGCCGACAAAAGGAGTTTGTACAAGCGCTTCGATTATTTTAGGGTGCCCGGATCATATCCGGGTCGCTGTACACACCCTTCCTTGACTTTTGTATTTTCTTGTATTCTCTCATTCCTGCGTTGTGACCCGATGAGTGCAGGTCGAAAAGCTTCGTCACTATGAATTTGTTAAAGACCTCAGCCTCACCCAAAACAACCATATATTGACGTAAAGCATAGTAAACAAAGAATATAATTACCCTGGGTATTCATAAATTTTCGTCTCCGTTTATCCATAAAAAATAAAAAAGATTTTTTTTGGTCCGCCCCCTCCCTATGGCGTAACAACAGAGGAAACTGCAGGGGGTCGCTAGACGTGTGACGACATGTCATGTATACAGCTCCGAGTGCGTCTACACGATATGTCGTCATCAAATTTTCACCCCCCGCAAAGTAGCGTTCCTCAGAGACGGGGCCCTCGTCAGAAAAACCACCGGGGCTCAACATTCGGGACGCTGTTACTCATTCCACAGGAAACGGAATCTCATGAAGTTGGTTTCAATTTGTTCAGAAAATATATAGCTCCCCGTGGATGAATAAAGGGTATATTTCAAAATTCGGTCAGGCTGAGGTCTTTAAATGTTATCTATAATTTTGATTATAATAATAATAAACACTTTTGAGTTATCATAGTCAGAAGGTAAGAAAAGGGTTTTTCTTTACATACAGAGCATTTGGTGGGGCAAAGCTTTGTCAAAGGGACCTTTGGGGTTTTCCTTTCAGGGGGTCTGAGGCACCCCCTTCCGGGAGACAATTTTGTAAGTTTTTATAACTTTGGAATGAACATCCATAGCTCTTCCTTCTAACAAAATAAGGTCCCTGGGCTTCAAGGGGAAAAATTTACCCCAACTCTTAGGGGCCGTCTGGCACCCATCCCGACGGAAATTTGTCAGGTTTTTTGTGTTTTGTAATGTCTAGACATACTACTGTCTACTGACAAAGTTTGGTGCATGGGGGAGATGGGGTGAAATCAACCCGACTTTGGGCTCTCTTTTGGGGGCTCTGGGGGCTAAACCCAGCGGCTACAGTCAGGCTGACAACCTTTTTTGTCAATGACTTAGATGGTCTCAGTAACTTTGCGGGGTCAAATCGTATGGGTTAAATGGGATGACTATTTCGGGGCAGGCTCCCAGACTATAGTACCGTACCATGCGATATTAAAGCTCTGCACTCGATTCGTATATACTCGACATAACTCCGTGGGTGAAAATTACAAGAGAGGCAAAAATGTCCGTTTCCTATGTCTTTGGAAATGGGTTTTTTTGTAGAGACAATGGGTACCAAAAATGGTCAAAACAGCGCCTACTAGTACGCCTATCTTCTTAAATTACAAAAATGTAAAATTATCCTACATTTCACCTTTTTTTGGAATTATTGATCGTACATCGTACAGAGGGCCAAATTATCGTACACCTGGCAACGCAACAAAATATTCAATATCTTTCAACTCTGACCTTGTCTCTAAATAATAACTTCAAGCATGACAGAATAGATCCTGCACTGATCTAATCACAATTAAACCAACTTCAATGTTTCATCAGTGTATCATACCTACCACCTCCAATAACCGCAATCGAGAAATATCAATTAAACCTTTAACTTTGTTTCATTTCCTTATGCAATCAAGCTCCTCTAAAAAATAAAAATAAAAATTATGAAGAGTTTTGTATATTTAAACATGACCTTATTTCACACCATTCTAAAAGGGAAAGTGAAACTGATTCTGATAACTAAAACCGTTTGATTGTAAAAACACAGGAGAAGGGTCAATGATCAATGAAATAAACCCCACTTTCAAATTGAAAAGCCCTCCGAATAATAGCACGGATGGTATTCGTTCCCTCTTGAAACGTCGAACATGCCCCGGTGCAAGCAGCTGAAAATACAATGGCGTCTTATTTTGTTTACAAGTGACTGATTCCTTTATTTTTTTAACGCTGCATTTTTCATCAAAATAATACCATACACGAAGTTAAGAGTGAGGCAACAGACTAACATTAAGACTGACGCTAGTCAAGTAAGAGAAATAAGGGAAGAGGAGATGACAAAACACTGAAAACAGGCACTGAAAATGTGTAAGGTGTTATGGGACATCGTCTGCTTAGACAGGACTGGTCCCTGGTATGTCGTCACACATCTCAGCAGCGTTCGAGGAGCTCTTCAGCTGCTACATCCATGACATCGGGGGCTGTATTTTACCGTTTTATAATTGATAATAATCATTACTTCAAATGTTTCCAAGCGTTGAATTTGGATAACTTTGTTTAATTTATGCCATCTATGCAATAATAAGTATTAAGCCAATATTTATTTTGATGGAATTTTCTTGTAATGTCATCTTTAAATCCGAAATGGGATACTTGAGCCATGTTTTCCCTTACACAGATGTTTACGTACCAATGTAAACATGGTAGCTTATGCCGCAAAGCTTGATAATTGTCTTAATGTCTTTGATGTGCAGGTTGTCTTACACTTCTCTCATCCCCCCTTTCTTTATTCTCGCTCTCTCTCCCTCACTCTTTTTTTCTTTCCCCTCTCATTTTTCTCTACCTGTGAACATAATATACAAGTAGATTGAGATTTTATACTAACAAAATAATCTTTAAATGTATCAAAATTTTTGTATTAAATCATGTCCAATTACTGACAGGGTAACAAATTTTTAGATGAAGCTGTGCTTTTTTTCCCCCTGCAGTCGCTTCTCCTCATTTCCCACCACTACGGTTGACATCAGAATAACTTTCTTTAAGATTGTGAGTATAAAACTTGATCATACGTGTTATGAATATGTTACAGTGATTGATACAGTTCTTCATTATAAATTACCATGATGTATTTCGTGATATTGGAGTACGTGTCGGTATGACAGCTATACTAAACCCAAGAAGAAAAATAACCGTTGAGGGTACATTATGAACATATTTTAGCTTGAATTAATTTTACATATTTTATAGAACGGCCTTCATGCAGGCAGCCGACGTGTTGTCCATATTACGAAAATATCAATGAAGGGTGTCTTTATAGTGACATCTGAAATTAGATAATCGGAGACCGTTGGATGAACGCAATAGGGAATTGAAGTTGAGGTTGATCGCTGTACAAAAATTGTCAAAATGACCACCTATATGTCGGTCTGGTGGACATACTGACAATTTTTTAGTAGGGTTCGCTTAAAGGGAATTATCTGTCTCTCTATGGGCTGTGTGTAGCCTAACGACTGGTACATCAACGATCACCATGAATGTGGAGAAAATGTAATAGGTTAAGTTCATTTGCACTCAAACTTTTAATTTTTGTTTTTGTGTAATGCGGTTAAGTTCGTTATATGTCCATGTATATTATCTTTGTTTTATTTTGTTGTTGTTGTTGATCATGTACTGACCTGTTTTTCATATCAACAGAATGACGTATCTACTATCTTTGACTGATACATGTGACCCATACCTGGGGAAACCGTTGATAAACGGGTACTACAAGGTTCATGAATCCCCACCCTCTATCCATTCTCCATTTTCACTTTTACATTCCTTTTATTATATGTGACCCGCCGCCTCAAAACCTACAATAAGTCGCACGGACCACAACGTAGGAAACAGCCCAAAATAGTAAATTTGCTTGGATCAGGCGATTTTCTGTTTTTGAGAGAAATGGGTAGTTTCATTATCATTCTATCATGTCTCAAGTTTGTGAGTCGTAATTCGACTTAAAAATATGTTTTGGGCCATTTTAAAATGACTCCTTTTTTTCACTTGTCGAGCTAATGAATGTTTGGAGAGCTTTTGAAATACTTTCATTCAATGCCAAATTACTACTTTACCTCTAAAGGTATTAAATTGATTTTTAGAGTAAGTAATGAATAGGTCCTCCTGGAGCAGCGTGCCCAAATTCAGCCTAATCTGACAATCCCTTCATATCGGTTGCTATGGCCATTTAAAACCCAGTTTTACTTGGGCGCACACAGAGAACGAAGGTTCCGCACTCTTTTGTTCCGAACTTAAATGGCCATTTTCTCTGAATAGGAGTTCTTGATTGCTGGTTACATACCGATTCTAAATGTGATATTTAAAGGTGTTATCATTGAGTAAATTAGGCAAGTGATATACCATTGGAAAGCTGAAAATCTCTACTTTCAGAAAATGTATAAAACAAAAAAAAATAATTTTGGCGACTTATTGTAGGTTTTGAGGCGTCGGGTCACATATGTTCTATTATTCATTTTCTCTTAATCATTTTCTACCCCCCCCCCTTCTCTCTCTCTCTTATTTTCTCAATCTCTTTCTCCTGCCTTTTATACAGGGGAATACCCTAATCAGCATGGCGGATAAATTCAGCTCTGCAGAAAGCACATGTGAAGGAGACGACTGTGAGGCGATCACAAATGTGACGTACTACGTAAAGGAGAAGAAGAAGCTCTGCAAGGACTGCGCCTCCAAAGAGGGATGCATCGGGAAAGCAAGAAAGGGTGGGCCTAATATTTACTGTGAGATACATGATGAAGAAATCAAATTGTATTGTAAAACACATGGTGTAGCTTTGTGTTATTCATGTGCAATGATAGATCACCGTCAGCAAGATTGCGTACAACAGGATACAGAGGGCGCTATCATGGAAAATAAAGCGAAGCTAAACGGTTTGAAGGAAAAGGCAATGGACAAGTTACAGTTATGTCGACTTCATGGAGATCAGATTCACCAGTGTAGACAAGATACGGACAAACATTTGCAAGCGATTAAAACTGAAGTTGATTCGGTCATCGAGGAGGCGATCCAAACAGACCAAGACAGAGAACGGGAAGATGCTGCCAAAATCGATCAGGAGATTGATGAGAAGAATCACAAACTCCAAGAGCAGATTCAAAAGATCAATGAAAAGATTCAAAAGAACAATGAGGAGAGAGAGAAGCGACATGATCTAAACCACACAAATGCAGAGAAAAGAAGAGAACATATGGACTATAAAGAACGCGATCTTCATACTGACATTCAAAGCGTCGCTGAAGAGATTGAGAGAAAGCTTGGTGAGTTGGAGAAATCATGGAAAGATGACACGAAAAACACAGAGAAAACAATGCAGACAATTGACACAGTACTCGAGGACGATAAAAATGTAGTCAAAGACGGGCATCGTGTGAACAAAGCAGTGGCGGATGAACTAGAGAAGCCACTGGATGAGGGTGGGGTGAACCATATCACTCGTACTGTATCAGGTGTGAGGTTTGTGAAGGGTGCTGGGAGAGAGAAGTATAATGGGAGGATTGATGGGTATGAGTGGGAGTGGAGGCTCATTGATACAATCGATATCAAAGATGAAATGAAATACCCTTGCATTGTAGGATGCATAAACGAATACAATGCGATCATCACAGATTTACCAATCTATAGTGGAGATGGAGTACATGTAGGTATCGGAGATACATGTATGTTAGATATGAACACTAAACACACTCATAGAGAGTTAACCAGTAGTGGTACGTCATGGGTTGTGTCCTGTACAAGGCTGAACGATGACAAGGTAGTATGCGGTAAATGGTGCAAACGTTTTACAGGAGACAGTTTGCCTGGATACATCAGTGTGTATGACAGACAGTGGAAGCTGATCAATGACGCCACAATACCAAGGAACACGACGGACGAAACCACATGGGCGGATGTTGCTGCTGACCAGGATGGGATGATCATAGCTGCTGAGTGGGGTCAGTCTAAGATATACGTCATCAACCCAGCTGATGGTAAGATTGTGAACATAATCACATGTAAGGAGGATATCATTATGCGTGGTGTGCTATCATCAGGTCACATCATCGCTCAATCCGACATACGAGATCAAACAGTGTTCATCATCGACAGAGAGGGTGATCAAAGACAAATCCCCCACAATGCTAAAATCCTGAATGTCTGCATCGATCCTATGACGGACGACCTCTACGTCGTAGCATCGGACGATGAGCGCAAGACGTGTGTGATTGATCAGGTGATGAGTGGGGGTGATATGAAGAAGAGAAGAGTAGCATCATTCACTCTATCAACCAGACTGACGGAGGAATATATGCGGTGGTTTCATCTTGTATCTTCTCATGTCATTGTTACGTCATCAGGGAAGATGATTGCTAATGATGGAGAAAATATTTTCACGTTCAAAAAGATGTTCAGGCTCTAAACTCACTTGTAAAATGGATTTTGATGTTTACGTTTTACTCCTGCTACGCGCAAGAAGAAAATCAACCTACACGCTTGTATACATAGATTGATAAGCTCACTTTTTTCCATATTTTCTATTCCCTCGTTTACTTGTACCTTAAATACATATACATGTATAATTGTTTCCATAACGATGAAAATACTTTGATAGCCTCATATCCATTAAACTTATAGTGCAAGATAGGAATGTAATAATGTTTTTAAAAAAGGCAGTATAATGATTCCATTTAAATTCTGGCCATTGAGTGCATTATCAATGACATTATTTAGTTTCAGTGCTGTATAATGCTTCAGTCGTGTTTGCAGTACACGTAAGTGGTCACAACGATCATTTGCTCTACGACCTGCTATTATTTGACAAAATATGCAGATATTTGGAGGAAATGCTAAAACACTAAAATCTATAAGATGAAGTAAAGCTAAACATGTATGTATATATGAAGAGCTTACTTGCAAAAGGCCCTAAATCCATTTTTTATCATATGGCACTTTTTTATATGCCTTAATAGACATTCACCATGTGCATCAAACTGGCTATACTTCAACTTCTAAAAATTTCAGGAAGTTTGTTAAAAAATGAGATGAAAATTATGTTTTCTTTCAAAAGGCCCTAAATCCAAAACACTTTTCTTGCAAAAAGCCCTATATCCATTCATCTTTCCTGCATCCTGATTGGCTAAGAGAATAGATTTTTGGCATGAATGACCAATCACGCGCCTCCACACAACCATCTATCCAGAGACTCTGTGTGAGAATCTTTCCAGCTTTTTGACATTTTTTATGGGAAATAAAATTTCTTGCCAAAAGTGTTCAGGTTTAGTTGAAAAAAGTAAAATCGCATTGAATGTTATTCTTACATGAACTTGCTTGCTTCTCATTTCACTGAAGTTCATTCTTATTGGATGTACATGAGTAGGTGATGGGATGGTGTGATATTGAAAAATGTTCAGCAGATGCTGTTAACTCTAATGACATGAATAATACAGCCATGACAAAGATGATGGTGATGATGCTAATGTTAGTGATGGTGATGTTGATGGTGACAGTGATAAATGTGATGATGGTAGAAATGGTGATAGAGATAATGATAATTGTGGTGGCAATGATAATGGCGATAAAGGTATTTACGATCACCATAATGACCATGATGATGATAATGGCAATAATGATAACAACAATGATGATGTGGGTTATGATGATGTTGATGCTGATTTCATTCATGTGTATGATGGTGTGATGCTGAATGTTCTGATGATGGTAATGGTGTGATGACGATGGCAACTGTACGGGTGATAATGATGGTATCGGTTACGTGATGTGATGTTGATTATGATGATGCATTCTACTCTGGATAATAAAAGTAAATATTGCTTTTATCTTGACCAAATTTACTGCAATAAATCATATATACCTACCTATTATGCCTGTAGTCTTGACTACGGGACCCCTTCGAGAATTTAACACACATGAGTCACAATATTGTGCGCACCCCCCGTAATCCTATTGTCCCCTTCGCCACTCACGCGCGTCAACACGCTACGGCCATCTTCCTCTTTCTTGCTCGCCCCCGACGAGATAGGACGTATAGTCACAGCGCTCCTGAAATCAGGTCGTATAGTATCTTTTAGGTGCGCTTTTTCGCACATTTAAAGCACTTTTAGGTACCTATATTCGCTTAGATTATAGTACTGTGTGTTTTAGTAGTCACTTTTGCCGATTGATTGGGATTTTTGATATCCTTTTCTTGGCATTTATTTTTCCCTTTCACGGTCAGCCCCACGTAGATATTTCTGTGTGTTTGCGGGTGTTTCCGTTTGTCACCGAGCCTTTGGGTTCGGTGTTTGTTCTTACGGTTTTTTGGCTGTGAAAATCTTTTGTGCGTATCTCCCAAATAAATTTTACTCTTATTTTACTGCATTCAGTTGAAGTATTTCTTATTTCGAAAAGTATACTTTATTGTCTGTTTTATTGCAGTGGTATGAATTCGGAAGAAGAAGCAGCTAGGTCACGGAGACCTGCTTCTTCCGAAGAGTCGTCTAGCAAGACGACTCGGCCTTCCAGAACTCTCCCGAGTACTTCGGTACATGGGGGAGGGAGGAGGGCTAAGGGTAAGTTGCCTAGTGGTGTTTCCTTGCAGAGTTTGCCAGTCTCGGAGCTTGCGGCTTCGGGGGGTGGTGTTTCCCGTACGGTAGCGTTCACTCGCTCTGATCCGTTAGGGGAGACGCGCCCCACTACTGCAGGGCAACCCACGGGCTTAGTCCATGTTGGTCTGGGTTCTCAAACCCTAGCCCCCGGCAAACGCCATATGGGGGAACGAGTACTTCCTGGGCTGTCTACATTGCCAGCTAATGGGAATGCTCGAGCTAACAATTATGGACGCTCTTCGGAGCAACAGGTGTTTTCACCTGAGTGCGTGACTACTAGTGCTCCCCTATTGCTGCTTTCGAGCGGTCCAATAGCGGGTTCACACGCCTTTAGTAGTCATCGGGCACATACCGAGTCATCTCGGTCTGCCCACGCACTGGGAGCTTTTAGCTCCCAACCCATGGCTACTGCATCTTCTTGCTTAGCCAATATGGGTGATTTGGGCGATTCTCTAGGCTTACGCCATGAGCGCTCCAATCCCTTTTTGGGGAAGTGAACGTCCCTCCGCGGAGGGATCGGTTCGTGTTTCCGGAGTGGCTTCGGAGATCCGAACGAATCCGATTAAGCGTTCTAACAAAAGGGTTTCGGCTACGACTCTTGTCGAGCCAGCCAAGAAAAAGGCCAAGAAGAGGGCAAAAAGTGGCAAGGCTTTGCCGGCCTCTTGCCCGTCTGGCCTGGCTAACCCAGCTAGCTCCTCTCAAGCTGACATGTTCAGCATGATGCGGGCTTTTGCTCAGAATCAGGGTTGGTCCTTGTACCGGCTACTTCAACCCTGACTTCTGTCCCTATTCAGGGGTCTGACTTTGAGACTAATCAGCCTTTTGTGTTGGATTCGTCTTTGTCTGAGTCGGTTTCGCATGTGCCTCCTATTCCCGCGGTCCTTGGGGCGCCGCTGGGCGAGGAGACTTTCGTTGAACCATGCGGGGCTCTGCCTGCTGAGGCCTTTGTTAGCGTTCCTTTGTCTCTTTCCACTCGGGTGGAACCAGATTTGGAGGTGGCCTCTCAAGCTTCTTTTTTGAATCGCTTGGGCAGGCGGAGTCTCAATCGCTCGCCCTCTGTGGGGTGGAAGCGATTGCTTTGTTATCCAGATATCTCTCTGAATTTTAGTCAACCCGCGCGCAGGGTTCGACTTCGCGTTGGTTTAAGCAGCGGGATTCCTGCTGAGTCCTTTGTTGGCGTTCCTTTGCCGGGTCATCCCGGTCCGCCCTTGCTCTGGGCGCCTTGGCGTCCGGCCCATGGCTGTTGCATCTCCTTGCTCGGCCGATATGGGTAATTGGTGCGCGTCTTTGGGTTCAATACCCTCAGCGCACTTCTCCCATAAAGGGAGGTGAGCGTCCCTCAGCGGAGGGTTCGGTTCGTGTTCCCGAAGGGCTTCGGGGATCCGAACGAAGCCGAATAAACGCTCTGAAAAGCGGGTTTCGACTTAGGCTCTTTTTGGGCCAATCAGAAGCCTAGGGAAGGGGCTAAAAGAGGCAAGGCTTTGCCTGCCTCTTGCCCATCGGGTTTAGCTAACCCTCCGGTCTCTCAAGCTGAGATGTTCAGTGTGAGATGGGCTTTGCCCAGACTCAGGGTTGGTCCCTTGTACCAGGATTCACATCCCCTGCTCTTGTCCCTTTTTTGGGTCGGACATCGAGACTAATTAGCCTTTTATGGTTTATTCTTCTTTGTCTGTGATGGGATCACATGCGCCTCCTAGTCTCGCAGCCTCGGGGCTCCGTCGGGTGAGGAGGCTTATGGCGGTTCATGCGTGAATCCGACCGTTTCGGCCTTTGTTCGTGATTCTTTGTCACGATTATTTCAGGCGGATCCAGTTTTGGAAGCGGCCTCTCAAGCTTCGGTTTCCGTATCGCTGGGGCAGGCAGAGCCTTAGTTGCTCTCCCTTTGTGGGGTAGAAGCGATTGCTTTGTTCTAAACTTTCCCTGACTTTTAGTCAACCCGCGCGCAGGGTTCGGCTTTGCTTGGGTTCAGGCAGCGGGATTCCTCCGAGCGTTTTTCTCTTGCGGAGGATTTCTAGCTGGATTTTGGACGCATTGAAGCGGTGCTTCTTTTGAGCGTCATGTTTGGTTTGCAGTGGTCATAGTTTTCCACTGCAGCTGCCTCGGTCATGTACCGTCGCAGAGTATTGGTTGGTGGCTGTCTTCGTTCCTTTCTCCCCGCTTGGGAGGCCATCTCCGGGGATGCTTTTGTTCTCTTTGACGGACGAGACGGATTCTTCATAGATCTGTCCGCCCCGCTCCCCGGAGGTGCTATAGGAACTCGGTCACCTCACAGGCTGTCTTTTTCCCTTTCTCCGACTTTTGTTATTCCCAAGCGCTCGGGAAAACTTTAGTACATTTTCGGATGGAGACTCTCGCCTCCATTCTTCCGTTGATCAAGAGGTAGGACTACGCGGTCTTGATAGTTTTCGAAGATGCGTATTTCCACTTTCCCGTTCATCGCGCTTTGCGCGATCTTCTGGGGTTTTTCTTCCTCTCAGAGACTTATCGTTTTCGCACTCTTCCCTTCGGGCTGTGCCCAGTCCCTCGGGTTCTTACTCAGGTTGTAGCCGTGCTGGCAGCCTCTCTGAGGCGATGCGGCCTTCGGCTATTTTTGCTTCCTGGACGATTGGCTTCTCCTAGCGGAGTTGCGCGATTGTTTGTTGTACGAGACTAGTTCGCTCGTCAATCTTACTCAAGACTTATCTAGCCAGTCTAGTCGATGTTTTAGAGGACTGCCGGCTCCTCATGAGACCCTTTCAGAGACATCTCCTCAGGTTCTTCAAGCCGGGAAAAGACTCTCTTTTGGTCTGGATTCCAGTACCAGTAAGGATCAAGTCTCTTCTCTCTTGTTGGACGAGCGAGGTGTTTCTCGCGCGAGGCAGGTCCTTCTCTGCCCCTCTTCCGTCGATATCGGTTTCGACGGACGCCTCTCGGTTGGGGTGGGGAGGACACTGCAACGGCAGCACGGTTGCGGGGGATTGGTCTCATTTTGGGACTCTTCCTCATATCAATGTCCTGGAGTTTATGGCAGTTCTGTTGACCTTGCTCCATTTCAGAAGTCGACTTCTCAGTCGTTCGGTTCTGATTCTCACGGACAATGTTACTGTGGCGGCATATATCAATCGGCAGGGAGGCACTCGTTCGGTTGCCCTGAATGCCCTAGCAGCTCAGCTGTGGAGGTGGTGTCGTCGCATGGCAATCACACCCGTGGCCTCTTTCATCCCCGGTCGGGAAAACCTCATTGCGGATTTTCTGTCTCGGGGCAGGTATCTTCCATCGGAATGGACGCTCCATCCGGAGGTATTTTGCCGCTTTCGCAGTTGCCTAGGTCCACTGGAAGTGGATCTATTTGCGTCGGTGCTAAATCACCAGCTGCCGAAGTATTGCTCCCGTGTTCGCGATCAGGGAGCATGGGCTCACGATGCTTTCTCCCTCAGCTGGGAGAACCTTCAGGGATTCGCCTTTCCTCCCTTCCAACTGATTCCGCGTGTCTTGCGGAAAATCAGGGAAGATCGGGCGCGGGTGCTCGTAATAGCTCCCTTTTGGCCCAGGAGGAATTGGTTTCCAGAACTTATGAGCCTCCTAAGGGCTCAACCGTTCGTTCTCCCGTTAAGAGCGGATCTGGTGTTACAGCCCCTATCGGGGATTCTTCACCACAGTCAGGGAATCTGCAAGACAGTCGGGTCTCTCTGATAGAGCCGCGGACTTTTTAATGTCCAGTCGTAGGGTTTCTACTAGGGAAATTTACAATTCCCGTCTCTCGGTCTTTTTCCTTTGGTGCAAAGAGAAGAAATCGAACCCCTTCTAAGGCTCCTATTGGTTCAATTGCGGATTTCTTAATCTCGTTATTTGACAAAGGGAGATCTATCTCTACTATCCGAGGCTACCGTTCGGCGATCGGGGCCATTCATTCGGGTTTCTCAGATGGTTCGGGGATTTCCAATTCCCCGCTACTAAGTGGTTTGATTCGTTCGTTCTTTCTGAAACAACCTTCTTTTTCTAAGTTAGTGCCGTCTTGGAGTCTGCCTAAGGTCCTGGAAGCCTTGGCGAAAGCTCCTTTCGAACCGTTAGGTGAAGCTACGCTTCATCATCTTACGGTTAAGACGCTCTTTTTTGGTAGCTATTGCCTCTGGGCAGAGGCGCAGTACTCTTCATGCTCTCTGTCTTACTCCTGGTCATGTTCGCTGGGAGAGAAAAGGCGTTAGATTGATTCCTAGGGCTTCTTTTGTTGCCAAGAATCAGACAGCTGCCTCTGGCCCTGTTGAGATTTTTCTTTGTCCGCTTTCTAACTTTTCTTCGGTGCGTGAGGACAAAGTTTGGTGTCCTGTAAGGGCTCTCAAATGGTATATTGATAAGACTAAGTCTTATCGTAAGGATGATCAGTTGTTCCTGATCACTAGAGAGCCTTTTTCTCCTGCCTCTCTTGATTCCATCTCTAGATGGATCGTTGAAGTTATTAGGGCCGCTGGCACAGAGGCTCTTTTATCCGACAGTAAGCCTCGTGCTCATGATACTCGTAGTGTCAGCACTTCTTGGGCTCTGTTTCAAGGTGTGGCGCTTGTTGATATTTTGAAGGCTGCTTATTGGCGTTCGCCCAATTCCTTCATTTCTTGCTACCTTAGGGATGTTCCCGCAGGTGAAGCTTTGTTTGCGTCAGCCACCTTGAAGGCCGCTGTGTCTTCTTTGTAGTCTTTGGTGTAATCCTATTCCCTTCTGCTCGAAACATGCCTCCCGGTCTTTGAGTTGGCGCTGGTCTGGCATAATAGGTAGGTATATATGATTTATTGCAGTAAATTTGTAAATTCAGCACTGATTTTCTTATTTACTATATAAATCTATATACCTACCTATGACCCTCCCTCCTTCCCCTCACCTTGCAAGCAACATGTTTCTACTTGGGATTGCTCGCAAAAGAGGAAGATGGCCGTAGCGTGTTGACGCGCGTGAGTGGCGAAGGGGACAATAGGATTACGGGGGGTGCGCACAATATTGTGACTCATGTGTGTTAAATTCTCGAAGGGGTCCCGTAGTCAAGACTACAGGCATAATAGGTAGGTATATAGATTTATATAGTAAATAAGAAAATCAGTGCTGATTTTACAAATCTGCTTTATTAAAGGCGGATAATGACTGGCTACTGTCAGTAAACAATACAAATTATCTTTGGAATCGACCTAAAACTGTTGCTATATCAGGCAAGGTTTATCCTAGCAAATCAAATATTTTATGCAGTTATCTAGAGCAAGTCTGCTTTATTTTTAAGGTCAGATGATGATTTTCGATAAGTCACCCCAATTATCTGTCGAAGTTTAAATTTTGATTGATTTTATAATGTTGCTATATCAGGCAAGGTTTAGTAGATGGAGCAGCACATGAGGTTAGGGGAACAAGGGCGACGGATTTTGGGTTCACTAGAAAGATGTTTGTTGTGTAAATTACTATTATCATTCAAGACTTTTCTTGCAAAAGGCCCTAAATCCCATTTTCTTGCAAAAGGCCCTTAATCCAAAAAAATAATAAAAATAAAAAATCATAAAATGTTTGACGGCCGCAGGATTTGTTTAATTGTGATTATTGTTACCTGTGGTCATGTCTCTTAAAGGTTTACTAAATTAGAGAGAAAATGGGTGCTCTTTCCATGTAGTTTTGCCTTCTAATCACGAATCTGCAAATCGATTGTCCAAATTATGTCTCGTTTTGGCGAAAAAGGGGGAAAAGTAGAGGTTTTGGGACCGTTCCTTAAAACTCGTGAGCTGATTGGCTAACCCCAAGTGACGTATGAAAAGTAAGAGGCACAAGATCTGCAGGCTGCAGCATATAATATTGTACACAGAATGCGGTATTTGACTCCTCTGTTCAACGGACAATTTATGAAAATAGGAAATTAATCAATATAATCTTAGGAGTGAATAATCATTAGCTATATATTTTCTACAAGATCAGAAAACGCTTTTGCCCAAATATACAGCACTTGTTTTGTTTTCTAGCTTTTCTTTTGAACAATGTTCTCATCCATCTGAGCTTGCCGAACGAAAATTTTACATTGGTCATAAACGCGTGCACAGCCGTTTTCGTCTGTATGTACAATGTCCTACACATCTTTAATACGGCAGTGACTAGCTTACCAGTCAAAACGTCCCCGCGTCAAAACGTCCCCGCGTCAAAACGTCCTCGGGTCAAAACGTCCCCGGGCTCTTTTGTTAAAAAATATGTTGAATTCTCACCGTTATTACATCATATTTTGAAGTAAATGAAATCTTTAACCAACAAGAATAGTTTTGTGTCATTTACCATCCACCACACGACTGAATTACCGCTGCATTCACGGCATGAAAATCATCTAGCTCTCGATTATAAAATAAATAACAAGCAAAATTGGACTCGGACTCCCAAAGCAGAAATATAGTACAGATACATTAATACAGTATAATTACAATAACAACAACAACAATTATAAAATAAATAACAAGTAAAATTGGACTCGGACTCCCAAAGCAGAAATATAGTACAGATACATTAATACAGTATAATTACAATAACAACAACAACAATTATAAAATAAATAACAAGTAAAATTGGACTCGGACTCCCAAAGCAAAAATATAGTACAGATACATTAATACAGTATAATTACAATAACAACAACAACAATTATAAAATGAATAACAAGCAAAATTGGACTCGGACTCCAAAACTAAAGCACCCCCACGATGCAAGGTTACCCGATGCAATGTGCGCATGTGTGGCCGAGTTTTCCAGTTTTGTGGAGGCATGCACTCGGTTTTAGGGGTTTTAAAGCAAGTTCACTCGTGAGTCAAACTTTATATAGTTATACTTTGCAGAAGAAAAAAAATAAGAGTAAGCAGTCTACCAACTGACTATAGAAAGAGCGAATGACGCAAAAATTGAGCCAGAGGCAGAGCGGGGGAAAAGGGCGGGGACGTTTTGGTACGCTACACGGGGACGTTTTGGTACGCTACCCGGGGACGTTTTGGTCGTAGCAAGGCGGGGACGTTTTGACGCGGGGACGTTTTGACCGGATTTTCACTTACGGCTTTTTTTTTTACTTCGCTTTACATAGTACGTTAGTACTGACTTAGATTTTGGCTGAATTCGAGTAACTTATATAGAGAGAGGAAAAGTGTCCGCGATTGCGAGTTGGAGGACTTTTCTGAGCCATGTAGATACGAACTCTGATTTATCAGATGATTTATCAGACCCCGAAGGCAAAGAAGCTCGAGTGGCAAGGGGGAATTCGACCATATTATATGTTTGAACCCCTCGCAGAATACGGTGAAGGGCCGTGTGTGAAGTAACTCCAGGGAGCTCCAACGCGTTGGAGCTCCCTGGAGTTACGGGTGAAGTAGACCGAAAATGCTGTCTCTCGTTCGTTAGGTCGTCTTAGCTAACGAACGAGAGACAGAATTTTCGGTCTACGGGTGAAGCTCCTGTAGCTGCTGTCATTGAAAAACAGATTGGAAGACTTGACTCCAAGTCTGATCGTTTGAATAGCTGAATCTTTTAGCTAGCTTATCCTTCTCTTCATGCCAAATTCGGAATACAGGCCAGGGTCCTCAAAATCATCTTCGGCAAAGTGATCGCTGCAGATTGTACTCCACTCACTTGGCTGGCCCTTGCCACTCTGCCCGCGTGAGCTTTACATTTGCGACCCACAATTTCCGTAGATTTTCATCTTTAGGAAAATGATGTAGGCTTACACCATCTTTAGGGGTCTTGCTACAGCCCGCAACTATACACCGATTAGGCATTATTGATGAAACTGTGTCCCAAAATCAAAGTTATTGTGAGGAATTAAACACACGAAAATACGCAATGCAAATGGTCGATGCGGTGAATATCATGCTCGGCACCGGGCTGGGCCTGCCGGGGGCTCAGGGCGCGCACGGTATAGGTTAGTGGAATATTTTCCCTTACTTTTCATGCGTCACAGATCACGTGATCACGATGTCGCTTCGCTGTGTTTTTTTAGGGGCGGGGCTTATGACAGCAAAAATGTACTTTTCAAATGATTATAAAATATGACTGAACGCATACAAAATTGTGTTATGGATATTTTTTGGCTCCTGATGACACCCTCTTACGAAAAATGGGCAATTATTTTTTTATTTTAGTGACCCTTTAAACATACATGAAGATCTTCTTGAATAAAATCATAGAACTGTGTGAAACAAAAAATCTCAATTTACTAAGAAGTAGGTAAAGTGGATTTAGGGCCTTTTGCAAGAAAACTCTTCATAATGTGAAAACGCTAAAGTGTAATTAGCAAAAATAGTAGCAAATAATTCAAATTGTAAAATTTTACCAACTACCTGCCTGTTCCAACTAAGTACATGTACAATACATTTCCTTGATCACGTATTTATCTCTATTGGAATTATGTTGTATATATTATGTTCATTGTATACAATACATGGAACGGAAAATCTTGTGTACATTTAAATGTTGAATGAACATAAGTGTTTGGTGTCACAAAAGTAGAAATTGCCTTATGATTTTATCAGTTTGTTATATAATCCTTGAATTTGCTCGACGCTTCAAGAAATAATTCCGATTGCCTTGAGGCAAATCAACATCATTTTCTGTAAATCAGTATGCCACAAGACATTCGAGCCGTGCTTCTCTTATGTCTGTCAAAAATCTTCTGAAAGTAAAGTCACATTAATAATTTTACTTTGTTTAGTAACATGCAATTTCGTAACATGACTGTAATAATGAAGTACTACTGTAACTATTTTCGTTTACGTAACCGTTACTTCTATAAAATTATCGTAACCAGTTGACATGTAGAGGTGCTGTGATCTAATGGATAAGTCTCCGGATTGTGAACCGCAAGGTACGGGGTTTTAATCTCTGGCCCTTCACTAATTTTCTTTGGCAAGACATTAATCTACCGTTGCCACACTCGATCCAGGTGAGGTAAATAGGTACCTGGCAAGGGTTAATTCCTCAAAATGATGTTATGGCAGCCGGGCTAAAAGCGGATTAATATTAATCGAGCGCCAGGATTGGCAATTTACCAGGTATGAACGCTATATATAGGAACCAACTTTTATCATCAACATAACTACATGTATATTGTTTCCACATGACATATCTTCAAATATTACATTTTCAAATAAAACACTAAATACAATTTCATTTAGATATTTGCTTCTGCTTTTTGGTGTACTGTTAAATGTACTATGTTGCTATTTTTGCTATCTTGTGTACAACTATTTTGATGAATATACTTTAAATTGTAATCATTATTTACAGTTATCAACATTGTATAATACAACAAGATGAATAGGTACTTTTGTCATTATTATATGTAAAAAAATGAGTTACATGTATACCTTTACTATTTCTTACATCCTGAAATAAAAGTCAAACAATTCTTATCACATTTTCCTTCCGTAATAATTGATTGATATGTACGTATATTCATATCAGATTCTGTATATTGTTAGGGTACTTTAAAACAACTAAACCATTGTACATAATATTATAATGTTAAATTTTCATGTTATGGGTGTATAAACAAAGGCGATGTAAAATGGTTGAATATTTACTACTTGTTTTGGGTTAAGACAATAACAATAAGTGAATATGCACAGGTTTCATTTATAACCCTTTGGCTATGATAACCAGATGATCCCTGTATTAAGCCTAGGGGAATGATAGAATGCAGTAATCAAAGGTTTATCATATCTCTCCCGATCGAGTGGATGATATACAAGCCTTGTGTTGGTATATGTATGTACAATATTGGATTGGGTGTCATATAGGTTGACAAACTATTATTTTGGTATATGTTGTTGTAATAATTTCTTTTTTTTTCAATGAAAATGCATATATATAAAGAAATACAACTTTGTACATTTCTTCATGGCAGGTTCGTACATTATAACCAAATAAAGGTTGGATTGAGAGCAACAATGTACACAATCATAATATTGACTATACGAGGTGAAAAAAATTAATATCACGACTGTTCTTCCTTGTTTGAAAGAAACTTATTTCCATAATTTGAGGTACTGGACTATATCCCACCCTAGATCATTTCTATGACAAAAGAACATGCTTGATAATATCATTGATCCCCATCCTGGGTCTGACGTAACATTTAATGTAAATTAATAAAAGAATCTGAATATGTAACAATTGTTTTTATATACATGTATGTATCTATTCTAAAACATTTTACAGAAATATAACACATGATGTTGATGATTATTGTTGCGATGTATATACTTCTTAATCAGTTTGGTCTTATTACCTTCATCCTTTTAAATTACAGTAAAGCCTTTCCTGTATCATTTCAATGGTAACCTGCATGCGTTGTGGGTTTATTGAATGGCTATGATTATTTTTTTAGAAATAAAAATGTTTTTCTCTGCCCACTATGCTTATCCTGATCATGTACGATATTTCATCCTCAATAAAAGAACTTTCGTTATTCTAAAACAGATCGCTAATACTCGTTTTGTGCGTTGTCGCCTGTTCTCTATCTTTTATTTCCATATTAAACACGATCGTAAAGGCTTTCAAAAAATCATCCTACGGTAAAGATAGACCATCGCCGCTGGTGTTCACTAATTTCACAACATTATGGACTTAGCCACTAAACTCTGCTAAAAATATACCCCATCCTTTATCCAACCATGCTTAAGGCAAGATAGTATTAGAGGAACCATCTCACAAACTATTGGCCATATCTCCTCTAAAGCCAAGAGAACTGCAGCTTTCCTGTAAGGGCAACCAATATGTAAACTTATAGGTCTTATGGTCCCCAACACATCAAGTCCATGGCTAATATACATGTACCCCAATCATGCAAGTCATGAGAATGCTGGGCTGCAATTGCACCACAGGCCTTCTCAGTGACTCTTTTGAATACCTTCTAGCAAATATAAAAAACTCCAGGCAGGTATCAGCACTTTAGTCCTGGACTTGATCTATGATGAGGCACCCAAAAGTTCAATTCTTTGGCCTTGTTTCTGATAAGGTCCAAATCCTAGACCACCTTGGTCATGCTGTTAATCCTTAATGAACATGCAGATTTCTTATGGTTAGGATTATAAAAAAAAATGCTACATTCTATTCCAATCTCCTCAGATTTATTTCAAGCAGACAGTTTTAGTTACAGACCGACAAGTTTATCATCTTATGAAAACATTAGGTTCTGTGACTGAGGTGAATCCATCTATTAAGCCTCCATTGCCTCCCTCCCTCCTAACGCCAATGCATAGAGGTGGAAGCATAACTACTCAAGTACAGCTAACCAGCTAGGATCAGCTGTTGTTACTGCAACGGTCCCCCACATGGACACCCACATCTTGCCCGGAGCTATCCAAACACGGCGAACAGTTAAAAAATGTCTTTGCAACATAATTGCTGCTGTGTAATTACAAAAATCTGTCACCTTTTTTTTTAATTGCTCAGTTTTCATAATAATACTACCATGGCAACAACCCTGTTATGACATTACTATGGCCTTAAGTGATTCGGATTATGACTGTAATAACTCAGGCAGTTTATGATATGTATAACAAGACCCATATTTTGTGTTTTCTATTGTTAAAACAGAATATATATATGTCATTTTCAAACAATTTCCAATATTTTGATGGTGCGTTGCCATAGTAATGGGGCTGGTGCTCACACCCACCATATCGGCATCAGTTTGAGACCAAACGGATAATATGAATTTTAGTCGTTTTACCTGACTGTGACCTTGAAAACACACCAAAACAGCTGCTTGAAATAGATGTAATGCCTATTAAATATTTTCACGTTGTTGAATTGCACAGATATGTTATTTCCTATCTTATTACCATGGTAACAGCCCGAGTGGTCGCCCGACAGCCACCTTTGTGGCAGTCAGGGAGGATATTATACCCAGGGTCCTAGCTAACGTACAGGGGGAAAAAACATCATTTCAGGTTGTAGAGACCCTTACTTTATAAAGTGTGTTAGATAGTTACAGATTTTTTCACTAATATTTATTAATTCACCATAACGTTTCTATAGCAACAACCATGTTTTGACATGACGGTGACTTCCGTTGACTCAGATTTAGCTGACAGATAAACACCATTTTAGGGTGTACATACACTTGTTCTTTGTTTTGTGTTGAATAGTTACAGAAATATTCATTTTTTATCATACTGTTTCTATAGCAACAGCCATGTTTTGACATGACGGTGACTTCCAATTTCTCTGATTCTACTTGCAATCAAACAGGCACCCCCAAAACATATAGTTAAATGGTTACAATTTGTTTTTGTGATATTGAATTACAGATATATGTTATTTTCTAAAATTCCATTCCTTGGTGTGTTACCATGGTAAAAACCCTAGTGGTCACACCCACTACCAACTTGATGTAAAATAGGAAGAATATGAGAGCTGAGGGTCGTAGCTAACAGAAAAACATGATTGTTTTTCTTTTTTGTATTGATAAATCATAGATATTTTCCACAAATATCAGCATTTTGTGGACCGTTTCTATAGCAACGGCCCTTTTTACACGCCTATGACTTCAAATGACTCAGATTGTGGTTGGAATCAGTGGGGCAGCTTGAAATACATATATAAGAGTCCTTACCATGCATATTTTATGCTGCTAAATGACAAATATATGGTATTTTCTAAATTCCAGTATTTCGTTATGTTACCATGGTAACCGCCATAGCGGCCACGCCCACCATGAACTCTATGGAAAACAGGCAGATTATGAGAGCTGAGGGTCCTAGCTAACAGAAAAACATGATTTAAGATTGCGCAGCTGTTTTCTATTTTGTATTGATAAATCATAGATATTTTCCACAAATATCAGCATTTTGTGGGACCATTTCCATAGCAACGGCCCTTTTTTACACGCCCATGACTTCAAATGACTCTGATTGTGGTTGGAATCAGTGGGGCAGCTTGAAATACATATATTAGAGGCCTTACCATATATTTTATGCTGTTAAATGACAAATATACGGTATTTTCTAAATTTCAGTATTTCGTTATGTGTAACCACGGTAACGGCCCTAGCAGCCACGCCCACCACCACCTTGATGTCAAACAAGCAAATTATGATAGCTGAGGGTCCTAGCTAATAGAGAAAATATAATCTTAGATTATGTAGACACATCTCTGTCTATTTTATACTGATAAGTTTAGATATTTTTCCAAAATTTTTATGTTACCGTTTCCATAGTAACGGCCATTTTTTTACCTGACCGTGATTTCAAATGACCTACATTTTGGTTTCAATCAATCAGGAAACTCAAAATACATATATTTAGATGCTTACCAGTCATTTTTCAAATTTTTGAATTAGAAATATTAGGTATTTTAGTAAATTCCTATATTTCCTTGACGCGTTGACATGGTAACGGCCCTGGTGGCCACACCCACGGTTTATGCACACTTGGGCTAAAACCACTTGGTCTAATTTCCAGATGGGCTTCCTTCATTCGGGCTAAACCCTTTTGGTCTAAAACTAATTTGCTCTTGGTCTAATAACCAGAAGGTCTAATGACCACTTAGGCTAATTATCACTTGGTCTAATTACTATTTCGTCTACTTTATTTTGTTGTCACTTAGTCTACTACCAGTTCGTCTAATGTCAGTTTGTCTAATTCCCAGTCAGTCTAAAACTAGTTGGTCTACAGGCATTTCGTCTAAAATCCACTTGGTCTAGTATCCACTTGGTCTACATGGCATTTATATGGTCTAATGTGCAGTTGGTCTAAATTTCATTTAGTCCATTTTCCATTTAGTCTAATTGTCAGTTGGTCTAAATCCCAATTTGTCTAAACATTACTTTGTCTAATTATCACTAAGGCTAATTGCATGTTGGGCTATTCCCTTTTCGTCTACGCACCTACCAACAACACTATGCGTCATTTTGTTGGCCGTCCCTGTAAGAAAAAATCAGCTAAATGTAATAGTCAGTTACCAAGGTTGAAAAAGTTTTGACAGCTATCAAAACATATTAAGATATGGAAAAATATATATCAAAGATAAATCTTTAAGAAGATAAGTTTGAGGAAAAAATGTTTTCATTTCACTAAATGTTTCTGAGAGTCTATGTTCTCTTTACCTGTTTTGTATGTAATATAATATTATTATTGTACACAACGTGTATTTTGTCAAACTATCCAATACACCGCTGTGCGGCTGCATATTTTGTTATATTATGGTATACTCTGCTGTTGAAGTATTCACATGACAAATCATGGGGAATATATATATATGTACGATTTTTGTAAGAATTGTTACATTGATGATGAATAAAGGAACTCTGTAGAAGGGTAAAAATATAATTGAATAAAACAAAAAAAAAGTTTGCCCAGGGCGTTATAATACCTAATAGATATACGCCACTGCCTTAAAGGTCCCCAGAAATCCAAATGCAAGTTAATTTCTGTTGGTGTGCGGGGATGCATACAACTCATATTTTGTTATTAAAACATCTAAATATGTTTCATAGATTTTTAAATATTTTTTGAAATATTTTTTTCCAACCTCTTAAGCTCCACCCCCAAAAATAGCTCCAGATCTTATTCCCGAGATGACATCATCTGTCAATCATTAGTCAGCCATACTAACATTATACAATACAGAGTGGAATGTAACTTCCCCCAGCTCAGCACATGCTCACAATAGAATTGCATGCTTTCAAACAATACCTCCTCATTACCCTTCTTTTCCTGGTGATGCTACAGCATGTCTGGCATAGCAACTCCTATGTAGGCATTGTATGGTCTATTAGAACAGATGGTTATCTCTGGCAAAGCTACATACCACTTTCTCTCCTTAGCTCACTAATGATTGACAGATGATGTCATCTCGGGAATAATATCTGGAGCTATTTTGGGGGGTGGAGCTTAAGAGGTTGGAAAAAAATATTTCAAAAAATATTTAAAAATCTATGAAACATATTTAGATGTTTTAATAACAAAATATGAGTTGTATGCATCCCCGCACACCAACAGAAATCAACTTGCATTTGGATTTCTGGGGACCTTTAAAAGAAGAAAAAGAAGGCAGTGAACAAGTATAAAAAGCGGCATTTTTGTGGGTAGCAGGAGACACTTTTTGGGTGCTTGGAAAGGAGGAATTGTGCACCCCGCCAACGAGCGAGTTAATTTACGTTTTAGATGAACAAATAATGATAATAATAATGATGATAATAATAATAGTAATAGTTGCATAATTTTCTTTCTTCTTTTCCTTCTTTTGTCGTTTTCTTCTCTTTCTCTCTCTCTCTCTTTTAGATCACTTGAAAAGTCATAGCGGGCAACCGCTCCTGCCCCCTCCCCCCTGTGGTGCCGCCCCTGAAAATAGCAGTTTGCATAGCTCAAAAGAATCAGAGAATTGGATATTAGACCATATGACAGTTAGACTAAATGATAAGTAGCCCAACTGGTTATTAGATTAAATTGAATTGGACCAAATGATAGGTAGACCATATGGTATTAGCCAAAGTAGGTGTAGCCCAAATGGATATGTGGCTTGTAGACAAAATGACTGTTAGACTATTTGGAAATAGACGAAGTGAAAATTAGCCAAAGTGAAAATGAGCCCAAATGGGTTTTAGACTAAGTGCGTATTAGACGAATTGGTTATTAGGCCAAATGGAAAATTAGACGAATTGGTAAGTAGACAAACTGGTTGTAGATAAAATGAATTTAGACCACGTGGAGTTCGACGAACTGATGATTAGACCAAGTGGTGGTAGACCAAGCGACAGTGTACCGCACCCACAGCTAACTCTATGGCAAACAGGCAGATTCTGATAGCCGAGGGTGCTACCTACCAGGAAAACTTCACAGAAAATTGTGCCTAAGGGGGGGGGGGGGGGGGGGGGGAGGGAGGGGGTCTACATTGGCCCATAGACTAATGATTGAGAACAAGTTTATTCTTTTAACTGAAAAATCAATCTCAACATAAATATCCTTATAAATTATTCTTATTTTGTTTTATTTCATAGAGTGATTTCATTTGCTATTACTCTGAAGTGGTGTTTTTACCTCTGGGAAGCTGTGCCGTTGTTTTATGTGGCCGTTTTGATTCGTTTTCCTCCCTACGTTTGACATCCTGGTAACGTGAGTATAAATTTTGACCGTATACACGTCACGATTAATAAATAATAATTGGATCTATATCGCCTTTTCCTGACGATACAAGGCGCTGTCCCTTAGTCAATGGATAATATAAATTAGAAAAATTGTACAGTTATGTTTCAGATGTTTTTTTTGGGAAGAAATCAAGTGAAGTTCTATTTTTAAGAAGTGCAGGGAGTTTGTTCCGAAGGCGTGGGGGCAATGGATTGAAAGGATTTAGAGGCGCCCTGTTTACGAGATTTTGGAATGAGACGGGAAGGTTCCGTTGTAGATCGAAGTGAATATGATGTTCTCTGTTGCTGAAAGAGAGAGATGTATAGAAGAAATGTGGTTAACAAAGATTTTGAAAGTTTATTCATTGGTTTGAACAAGTATGCAGTACTGTATTATATCAGCAACTGGATAATACATTAATGCCATAATAAAGTTCGTTTCATCTTGTATTCCGTTATGTTGGAGTATGTGGTTAGAGGAAAATGTAAGAGAATGAGAAAGGAGTGAGACAGCAGAAGATTTACTGGAAGAGAGAGGTATATGGAGGTAAGATATAAAGAGAGAATAGGAGAGAGAGAGAGAGAGAGAGAGGCGGAGCTAATGAGAGTGAGAGAAAGAGAGAAAGAGGTGCGACAGAGAGAAAGAGAGAGAAAGAGAGAGAGAGAGAGAGTGCGTGTGTGTGTGTGTGTGTGGGTGGGTGGGCTTACATGGATTCATTTATGTGGTACAGAGAACAAAAGAGGACAATGATGGCCTTTATTCCGTCATGCTTGTGGGGTACAAAATACAATAGGAGAAAACAATACAGTTCCCCACAAATCAATGTGTGTGATTTCTCGCTATTAACTCTTCACTCATCTTCAGAAAGTTTGCCTGAGTCTGAATCTATAGTCTCAAAGCCAATCTGCAAGATTTCCTTGATATTAAAAAAAAAACCTGTTATTCTGCGTAATAGAAACGAGGTATCCCAGTCTTTAAAGGAGATTTAACACTAGAATATAAATGTACTTTTGTTCAAAGGTGTAATATATTCTTAATCATTGACCTGTATCACTTTAGAAATAAAATATCAGAAAGGGTTTAATTCAAGACATTCTAGCTCACTGTATCATCTGCTAACACTTTACATGGGGGCTGCCATTTTCTTGATGACATGGAGTTGTACATGAACTGGAATTGGAAACCGTTCCGGTCAGGAAGATATTTTTAATCCTCGAGCCAAATTGTTTCTCTTCATTATAAAACAATCCCCATTATGATTGAAAATACATAACATGTGTACATATATATTCTAAAATTTGAAATTTATAGATTTCTTTTTACATTATCTGGTTTTGCTAACTAGAATCGATTTCTTTGACTTGCCTGGCAGAGCAGAACATAATTATATACAACGCGCATTCTGACTTTTGAAATCCATTATCCCAAATCAGGTGAATGCATGGTTTGTCACTATTGACGCTCGGGAAAGTCATCATCCATAAATTTGAATTAATTTGCTCCGTCGTGCACGTCATAGTGTCAAGAACATAGATTTATATTTAGTAAAATCGTAATTTTAAAAGAAATATAAGACACATTTTCGTTTTTAGAATATATGTATATATCTGTTAAATATTTAAAATCTTAAATGGAATTTTGTATCAGGAAGAAAAACAAATTTGCATTCGGATTAAAAATATCTTTATGTACACATCAAGAAAATGGCAGCCCCGGGTATCGCTAGCTAAATAAATCTTGCTGAGAAAATCTTGATTTATACCCCATCTCGTATATTTTAATGCAGAACTACGTAGGAAAACAAGAAGGAATAGACTACATCTTTGAATATAAGCACATTTATATGTTGAGGTTAATTCCCCTTTAAGAACGAACTAATCTTGGAAAATGTCCCGATTTTGGAACCATCGATGAATTCTTTAATTCAGGCATATAATATATTCCTTATATCATTGAGTGCAATCATTTATGATAAGGGATACAAGGGGTATAATGAAATTATTAATTCAATTTCATTTACGTATACCATAGTCCAAATATTTTTTTTCATATCTTCTTTTTTTTTCAGTAATCCTAGGAATCAAATAGAGAGGTAAGTAAGAACGACCCCCCACCCTCTACTTATGTTATTATCACCATAGAAATGTGCCCGACCAGGGATATACTTATATAGATAAGATCCATTACCTCATCAGCGTTTCAGTTACATGATTGTAAACAAATATATTCTTTGAACTGAACTTTGGCAAGACATTAATCTACATTTTGCCAATCTCCACCCAGGTGAGGTAAATTGGTACCCGGTAGGAAGGAATTCCTTGAATGATTGAGCACCACGGTAGCTCGGCTAAAGCCGGGGTAATATTATGATTGCAGGACGCTCAGGGAGAACAGTATATACTACTGCTGAGGCTATCCATTATTATCATTATTATAGGTTTTCCCGCCCATTTTCGTCACCTATTGAAGCGATTTCATCAACTTTTAATTCAATTCCGTCTGGCGAAGCGTACCGCGCTCAAACACGAGGATCGATTTCGTCCAAATGTCATTTAATTTCGTCTTTGGTCAACCAAATTCAACAAATTAGCATTCACATTCGTCAATTGTCACTGGATTTCGTCCCCACCGGCAAGCGAGTAAAAATGTTCAGATCAAATTCGTCGTCTTTTCAAACAAATTCACTTTATTGCTATTCAAATTCGTCTTAAGTTTTTTTTATTCCTCTCTATAGAGGATACATAAAATCTTTAACCATTTTTTCTTAACTTTTACGCGATTCATATAATTATATTGATGTTTAGCTACATGTAAGCATGATAAGCATGTCCATGTATATTATCTTTGTTTTATGTTGTTTTTGTTGTTGTTGGTTAGGTTTACGATCATCTCGACCCTGATAGCAGAAAGTGTTAAAAATTACGTGATATTTACGTCGTGGTTTTCGTCTTTTTTTACGTCCTGTAATTACGTCAATAAGACGACAACTTGCACCAACGGAAGACGTCAAGAGGACGTCTTTATTTTGACGTCATCTGTACACTGTAAAAACTGAAGTGCTGTATATAGCACTTTTTGAGGGCATGCATAGGGACTGCACTCAGAGTGCTATTGATGAATGCACACAGCGTGCTATTTCAGCACTTTCACGGGAGCTGGACCTGCTCCTTAAACTGCTAAACATTCATTAAAAAAATGATTTGGGCGAGCTTCGAACCAGGGTCCGCTGATCCAGAATTGCTGGCATTACCGCTAGACTAACTCGCATTGTACGATTTAGAGCAGATCATATTGTTACATAGTGAATTTACGACACCACATAGTTCATGTTATCTACTTGACTCCCATGACTAAACTGGATTGCAAGAAGCATTCGTTAGTCCATCAGTAACGTCAGCGCCTCTCAATCAGCGGAACCTGGTTCGAGGCTCGCCACGGTCACATTTTTTTTTTTGCTGGTAATTTAGCACACTACAAGTGCTATAAACAGCATTTCAGGTGCAGTCACTATACATGCCCCTAAAAGTAGCACTTTAGTTTTTACAGTGTACAAGACGTAGAGATGACGTCAAAATAAGACGTCCTCTTGACGTCTTGCGTTGGTGCAAGTTGTCGTCTTATTGACGTAATTACAGGACGTAAAAAAGACGAAAACCACGACGTAAATATCACGTCATTTTTATCAGGGGACTAATATAAAATCAGTATTCAATAACTACAGACCAAAGTCCAAGAGTATTTTATCTGTTTTTCATATCAACAGAATCATGTATCTACTATCTTTGACTGATACATGTGACCCATACATGCCATACCTGGGGAAAACGTTCATAAACGGGTACTACAAGGTTCATGGACCCCCACCCTCTATCCATTCTCCATTTTCACTATTACATTCCTTTTATTATATTTTCTATTATTCATTCGCCACCCCCGATCTCTCTCTCTCTCTCTCTCTCCCTTTCTCAATCGCTTTCTCCTGCTTTTTATATAGTGAATACCCTAATCAGCATGGCGGATAAATTCAGCTCTGCAGAAAACACCTGTGAAGGAGACGACTGTGAGGCGATCACAAATGTGACGTACTACGTGAAGGAGAAGAAGAAGCTCTGCAAGGACTGCGCCTCCAAAGAGGGATGCATCGGGAAAGCAAGAAAGGGTGGGCCCAATCTTTACTGTGAGAAACATGATGAAGAAATCAAATTGTATTGTAAAATACATGGTGTAGCTTTGTGTTATTCATGCGCGATAATTGATCACCAGAAGCCTTGCGTACAACAGGATATAGAGGGCGCAATCATGGAAAATAAAGCGAAGCTAAACGGTTTGAAGAAAAAGGCAATGGACAAGTTACAGTTATGTCGACTTCAGGGAGATCAGATTCACCAGTGTAGACAAGATACGGACAAACATTTGCAAGCGATTAAAACCGAAGTTGATTCGGTCATCGAGGAGGCGATCAAAACAGACCAAGACAGAGAACAGGAAGATGCTGCGAAAATCGACCAGGAGATTGATGAGAAGAATCACAAACTCCAAGAGGAGATTCAAAAGATCAATGCTGAGATTCAAAAGAACAATGAGGAGAGAAAGAAGCGACATGAACTAAACCACACAAATGCTGAGAAAAGACGAGAACCCATAGACTATAAACAACGCGATTTACATACTGACATTCAAAACATCGCCGAAGTGGTCGAGAGAAAGATTGGCGATTTGGAGAAATCATGGAAAGATGAAACGAAAACCACAGAAAATACAATACAGACACTTGATACAGCACTGGAGGACGATAAAAATGTAGTCAAAGACGGGCATCGTGTGAACACATCAGTGGCTGAAGAACTAAAGAAGCCACTGGATGAGGGTGGGGTGAAACATATCACTCGTACTGTATCAGGTGTGAGGTTTGTGAAGGGTGCTGGGAGAGAGAAGTATAATGGGAGGATTGATGGGTATGATGGGGAGTGGAGGCTCATTGATACAATCGATATCAAAGATGAAATGAAATACCCTTGCATTGTAGGATGCATAAATGAATACAATGTGATCATCACAGATAGACAGATATGTAGCCAACATACATACATGTTAGATATGAACACTAAACACACTCATAGAGTGATAACCAGTAGTGGAACCTCATGTGTTACGTCCTGTGCATTGTTGAATGATGACAAGGTAGTATGCGGTAAAGCGCGCATAGCTTGTACAGGAGACAGTTTGACTGGATGCATCAGTGTGTATGACAGAGAGTGGAACCTGATCAATGATGTCACAATACCAAGAAACACGACACATGATAACACAGGGGTGGATGTTGCTGCTGACCAGGATGGGATGATCATAGCTGCTGAGGTGGGTCAGTCTAAGATATACGTCATCAACCCAGCTGATGGTAAGATTATCAATACTGTCACATGTAAAGAGAATATAAGGATGAGTGGTGTGCTGACATCAGGTCACATCATCGCTCAACCCTACCCAGAAGATCACAGAGTGTTCATCATTGACAGAGAGGGTTCTCAAAGGGAAATCCCCCACAGTAATGAAATCATCAATGTCTGCATCGATCCTATGACGGACGACCTCTACGTCGTGACAACAGACGATGCGTACAAGACGTGTGTGATTGATCAGGTGATGAGTGGTGGTGATATGAAGAAGAGAAGAGTAGCATCATTTCATTTATTATTTTTTTATATCCTATATTCTCAAGTCATTGTTGCGTCATCAGGGAAGATGATTGCTAGTGATGGAGAAAATATTTTCACATTCAAAAAGATGTTCATGCTCTAAACTCAGTTGTAAAATGGACGTTGATGTTTTACGTTTTACTCCTGCTACGCGGAAGAAGAAAATCAAACTACACGCTTGTATACATAGATAGATAAGCTCACTTTTTTGTACTTTTTTCTCCATATTTTCCATTCACTCGTTTACTTGTACCTTAAATACATATACATGTATATAATTGTTTCCATTACGATGAAAATACTTTGATAGCCTCATATCCAATGAACTTATAGTCGAAGATAGGAATGTAATAATTTTTAAAAACAAATGCAGTATAATGATTCACTGTAAATTCTGGCCATTTAGTGCATTATTTAGATTCAATGCTGTATAATGCTTGAGTCGTGTTTCGTAAATAGTACCAACGATCATTTGCTATAGGACATGTTATTATTTGACAAAATACACTGTAAAAACTGAAGTGCTACTTTTTCGGTGCTCGTATAGTGACTGCACCTGAAGTGCATTTTTAGCACTTGCACGTGCTAATTTACAAGCAAAAAAAAAAAAAATGTGACCGTGGCGAACCTCGAACCAGGTTCCGCTGATTGAGAGGCGCTGATGTTACCGACATACTAACAAACGCTTCTTGCAATCGAGCTTCGTCATGGGAGTCAAGTAGATAACATGAACTATGTGGTGTCGTAAATGCATCGTACGATGTGAGTTAGTCTAGCGGTAATGCCAGCAATTCTCGATCAGCGGACCCTGGTTCGAGGCTCGCCAGAATCACGATTTTTTTTTTTTGCTTGTAAATTAGCACGTGCAAGTGCTAAAACAGCACTTCAGGTGCAGTCACTATACGAACACTCAGAAAGTGCTAAATTCAGCCCTCCAGGTGCTGAAAACAGCACTTAATTTTTTAGAGTGTATTCAGATATTTGGAGGAAATGCTTAAACGCTAAAATCTGTATGATGAAGTCAAGTTAAAAATGTATGTATTATATCAGTAAATATGTGAGAACGCTAAAGTGTAAGTAGCATAAATAATGCCAAATCATTTCAGTTATAAAACTACTAGTTACTACTGTAACTATTTTAGTTTACATAACCGTTACTTCTATCGTAACCAGGTGACATGCAGAGGTGCTGTGGTCTAAAGGATAAGTCTCCGGATTGTGAACCGGTACGTAGACCGGGAGCCCAGAAGATTTATTCATGTGAAAAGCGCCGGAACATCTGACCACATAGGCTGATAGGATGGACCCTGGACCTCCCAAAAATGAATTGCTGCCGGGTCCTACCCGGGGTTTTCCCGCCCAAATCATACAATTTGTGACGACACTAACGGAAGTCACAACTTTGAATATGTAAAGAGAGGTGCACATGACCCATCCAATAAAACATGTCCCATCCTTATTATTTGTGCTTTATTTGTGATTTTTTTGTAATGAAGTTATTACCAGATAGTACAAAAAACACTACATTGATATTTTTTGGTGTTTGCGTCCACGAGATCGACGATTACGACGATAAACTTAAGGACCGACGTCGACGACATGCGGCAAATTTATGCGTTTTTGGTCCCAATTTCGGTTTCAAATAGCAAAGTTTATTTTAAATAGCTTTTATTTTGCCCGATTGTTTTGAATCTTGGCATAGATATTGAACAACTCATAAGCTTTCAGGAACATATAAGTTTTTTTTTTAAATCGAAGATTTAGATTTTTGTATAACAATTTCAGTAACTCGGGTTTCTGGGAAATATGTCAAAATTCGACTTTGGGGGGGGGGGCAATGTGTGAAAGCAAGTTTTAAACAAGCATTAAAAAATGTCACTGATCAAATCCATACTTATTATTTTCACATATACTCTACCCTGCTCCCTTTTTTCTACCTCGACTGCTATCTGTCCTCTTTTTTCTCCCCCACTCTTTCTCTCTCTCACTCTCCCGCTCTCTTTCCCCCTCCCTTCCTCGTATTCTATTCATTTCTTTATGGCCCCCTCGTATACAGCTCCTTGTCTATTTCTCCATGCTATTATCCTCCTCACATTCTAGTTATAGCATCCTCCTTTTTTCTCTCTCATACCTCTCTCCCATCTACCCTTCCTTTGTCTCTCTATCTCTATTTCTCTCTCTCCATCTCCCTTTTTCACTACTCCCTTTTCTCTCTCTCCATCTCCCGCTCTCTCTCTCACTCTCCCCCTCTCTTCATTTCTCCATCCTTTCTGTGTAACTCTATCCATTTCTGTATCTCTCTCTCTAGTGCATCAGCTATGACTGATATACATTTATATTAATTTGTAGTCAAATGCAAATTCGTTTGACCCGAGGATATATTTATTCAGATATTCATGGATATCTGTATTTTCGTTAACGGTACTAGTTTACAAGTGCATTCAAAGAAGAATGTTGTTGAAGAGTAGGCCATCCGTTGTGCTATTTCAATATAGGATTTCTCATTCATTTTAACACTTTTTGCTTCCTTTTCACATTAACATTACCTATAACGTAAGTAATGTACGCGGGCACAACATACAAACTGACAAAATCTCATATTAATGAAATAAACTCCACATACGATACAACTTTATCATCGGACGGAATTGAATGTTTTGACGACATCGATTCATGCAATTGTACTTAGGTAGCTGATGTAGATAATCTTTGGCCTACATCGATTTTCGATGACAAATTGAGTTGATCAAGTTCGAAATAATGACGAAAGACGATTCAGATACAGCATTGAGTGAAAACAAAAGTAAATTATTGTTAAAATGAATGCGAAAACCTACAGGTACTATTTTTTCCAATAAATGTTGCAGTTATAGTTTAGGGATTAGGTTAATGTGAGAAAGTATTTCAAATTTTAAAAAAAATGAAAGAAAGAAGTATACAACATCCGTCAAGCCATTTTATCATTTTCCATCACAATTAGAGGGAATAAGAATCAAGAATAATTTCATGAACTGAGTACTGGTTTTTAAAAAGGTGAAATTAACATAATTTATAATAGCATGTATGCTTGTGATAACATTTCCTCTGTTAATTTGTATCATTTGCTTCAGTGATGCCGTTATTAAAGCACGTGACGGTTGTTATTCTTTCTTACTCACTCTGTACAGGAGCACCAAATGTAGGTGAAATAGCAAATAGCCAGTTTCGTTCATGTTTCCTCACTAAGATAGGGAAGATGAGATTCGGACAAAACTTGAATGTTAGTACGGAAGACCCTCAACATACGTCGGGCATTCCAACCAAAAATGAGTATAATTGTATAATCATTTTAGCAGATTGATCTTCCTTATCTTTTGGAAACGTTTGTGCACTTTATATTCACCGTTATATCATTTTGATTTGAGATGTGCAATGTACATGTATGCGGGTGGCGTAGGATATTACGAAGTTTCTTCACCACTGATTCCGACATCGCTATCATCACTTTCCTCACTCCAAGCGCCGTCTGATTCATCCTCATCCTGGACGCTGTCATCATATTCTGCAGGCATTGTAGGTGTGGTAGTTGAATCTCTGAGACTCTGAGTGACTCTTGGACTGCACTTCCTGGGTAATAGTCTGGTACGAAGCAGTTGTTAGTTGCTTTCCAGCCATAGTCCAATGGACTAGCCCCGCCAGTTGGATCCGTCTGGTCGGCCCTCTTCCACATTCTGGCAACGTAGTGGGCTCTTTTGATGTGATTACAAAATGTCTTTGCATACGGAGGGAGAGAAGAATAGTTTATTTTCTTCAGTTTTGAGAGAAGGCCTTTCTCTCCTCCATTGTTCATCAGTTTGAAGGCTTTGTGTCTGGCTTCATTGACGTCCGAGGTTTTATGGTCGTACAGCGAGCATATGAAAGTTGTTATACCTAGTGTGTCAATCTTCTCTCTTGTTAGCGATCGGAGAGGGTCGATGTTTGCGGCACTGGTTTCCATCTTCTGCAGGGGCTTCGTCTTTCCTTTTCTGAATAAGCACGACGTAAAATCAGAGCCAGTCAGTGCATGGAGACCTATGAGTGCTTCTGTGAATCCGGTTTGTTTCTTTTCCAGAAGGGCAGCAATATTTGATACAGCAATATACCGCCTGCTGTTGCCAGATCCATAGTCAAGTGTGATGTTCATCCCTGAGGATCTTCCACAAAGCCCAAAGAGGATGATGAATACATCGGTATTGCTGGACCTAACAAGGATATTACCTTTATAAATCTTCGATGCGTGGTACGCAATGAAAGTATCAGCCTCTTCGTGGTGAGATTGGAAGGAACTTGGCTGATTCACTTCCAGTTGGTTGTTGTTATTATTTCTCAGTTCAATACAAGCTCTGCCATGGGACACAAGTAGTGTTTTCCCCCGATTATTGCTCCGTACTGGGGCTTTCTCCATTCTTCCATTACAAATTTGATTCTTCCCCTTTGTGAAGACCGACCAATTCACGAAGCACTTCAACCCTGATAGCAGAAAGTGGTAAAAATTACGTGCTATTTACGTCGTGGTTTTCGTCTCTTTTACGTCCTGTAATTACGTCAATAAGACGACAACTTGCACCAACGCAAGACGTCAAGAGGACGTCTTATTTTGACGTCATCTGTACACTGTAAAAACTGAAGTGCTGTATATAGCACTTTTTTTGAGGGCATGCATAGGGACTGCACTCAGAGTGCTATTGAATGCACACAGCATGCTATTTCAGCACTTTCACGGGAGCTGGACCGGCTCCTTAAACTGCTAAACATTCATTAAAAAAAAAATGATTTGGGCGAGCTTCGAACCAGGGTCCGCTGATCGAGAATTGCTGGCATTACCGCTAGACTAACTCACATTGTACGATTTAGAGCAGATCATATTGTTACATAGTGAATTTACGACACCACATAGTTCATGTTATCTACTTGACTCCCATGACTAAACTGGATTGCAAGAAGCATTCGTTAGTCCATCGGTAACGCCAGCGCCTCTCAATCAGCGGAACCTGGTTCGAGGCTCGCCAAGGTCACATATTTTTTTTTTTTTTTTGCTGGTAAATTGGCACACTACAAGTGCTATAAACAGCATTTCAGGTGCAGTCACTATACATGCCCCTAAAAGTAGCACTTTAGTTTTTACAGTGTACAAGACGTAGAGATGACGTCAAAATAAGACGTCCTCTTGACGTCTTGCGTTGGTGCAAGTTGTCGTCTTATTGACGTAATTACAGGACGTAAAAAGACGAAAATCGCGACGTAAATATCACGTAATTTTTAACACTTTCTGCAATCAGGGAAGAGGAATGAAGACGTAGAGATGACGTCAAAATAAGACGTCCTTTTGACGTCTTGCGTTGGTGCAAGTTGTCGTCTTATTGACGTAATTACAGGACGTAAATATCACGTCATTTTTAACACTTTCTGCTATCAGGGAAGAGGAATGAAGACGTAGAGATGACGTCAAAATAAGACGTCCTTTTGACGTCTTGCGTTGGTGCAAGTTGTCGTCTTATTGACGTAATTACAGGACGTAAAAAAGACGAAAACCACGACGTAAATATCACGTCATTTTTTAACACTTTCTGCTATCAGGGAAGGGTCATGCTTCGTTGGGTGAGAGTAATTGCCCATCTTCTGAAAGCACTGTGTGAATTTGTGAAAGTTGCTATGCCTTTTGTAGGAGAAGAAGCATCCCTGCTTACAGTCTGCTCCAAGGTCAAGTCAACTGCACTTCTGGCATAGGATTTCTTTGTGCGCCGAATAGACATACATGTAGCTCCATGCAGCCCCCAGAATCTCGCGTGCTTTGGGATCCATATTCCGAAGCTTGTTGATGAAAAGGGATCCCCGTCTTGCATAATTTGGCCTGTTCAAAGCGAAGAACACGTCGATGACCTTTGGCAGGATCTGCATGTATCGATCGATATCATTCGTTCGTACGGCGCATTGCAGAGCTCGATATACTCTATTGATGAGGTAGACATATATGGCCCAATATGCCGATGTACTTCCATGCTTTCCAGCAATGACATCCTGAAAGAAGCTCTCGTATCTCTCTTGGAGATCATTCAACTCAGAATGGCCAGATAGAAGTTGACATTGTTCGACGCTAGAGTCACTGTCAGACATCAAATCATTTACCAATGATCTGTCTTCATCTTCCAATGAATCTATGAATCTGGACAGCAATAATTGTTCCATCGCGCTAGTCAGGACTTGGTGGATCCTCGTACACCTGTTGTAGAACTTGCCTTTCATGAAACCAGCAAGGGATCCTTCCGCCAGAACACCAGCTTCGGTGACGAGATATTCAACACCTGATTCAGCAATGAAGGTTTCCAAGGCTCCAAAATAAGCCAGCTCAAGATGAAAGTTTCCAAGCATGATTATGACCTTATCAAAAGTGGGAGCCTGAAGGGCTTGAATAGAATATGCCTTCAGAGCTACAACAAGGTCATATGTGATAACCGCGTAACCCTGCTTTGTCTCCCCTGCAACTTTCATGGAACGCATCATTGTCTCTTGTACTACATCGTTTCTTGTCGGGGCCAAAGAGATGGGGTCCATATAAGCAGTTATGGTTTTTGGACGGCTATCTGTCACATATTGGGAGAAAAAGAATAAACCCTATAAGCTGTTACCGCAAACTCAAATTTTTGGCATATTTTCCACAATCCCGTGTTACTAAAAGGGTCACAATATAACCTAAACGTACATGAATATGAAAAACCTTATATGTTCCTAAAAGCTTATGAGTTGTTCAATATCTATGCCAAGTTTTAAAACAATCGGGCAAAATAAAAGCTATTTAAAATAAACTTTACTTTTTGAAACCGAAATTGGGACTAAAAATTTGCCACATGTCGTCGACGTCGGTCCTTAAGTTTATCGTCGTAATCGTCGATCTCGTGGACGCAAACACCAAAAAATATCAATGTAGTGTTTTTTATACTATCTGGTAATAACTTCATTACAAGAAAATCACAAATAAAGCACAAATAATAAGGATGGGGCATGTTTTATTGGATGGGTCATGTGCACCTCTCTTTACATATTCAAAATTGTGACTTCCGTTAGTGTCGTCAAAAATTGTATGATTTGGGCGGGAAAACCCGGGTAGGACCCGGCAGCAATTCAGTTTTGGGAGGTCCAGGGTCCATCCCATCAGCCTATGTGGTCAGATGTTCCGGTGCTTTTCACATGAATAAATCTTCTGGGCTCCCGGACTATAAGAGGTTTTACGGGGTTTTAATCTCTGGCCCTTCGCTAAGTTTATTTGGCAAGACATTAATCTGCCGTTGCTACACTCGATCCAGCTGAGGTAAATGGGCACCTGGTCAGGGTTAATTCATCAAAATGCTCTTATGCCAGCCGGGCTAAAAGCGGATTAATATTAATCGAGCGCCAGGATTGGCAATGCACCAGGTATGAGCGCTATATATAAGAACCTAATTTTATCATCAACGTAACTACATGTATATTGTTTCCACATGACATCTCTTCAAATATTACATTTTCAACTAAAACACTAAATACAATTTTATTTACATAGTTGCATCTGCTTTTTGGTGTAATGTTAAATGTACTATGTTGCCATTTTTGCCATCATGTGTATAACTATTTTGATGAATATATTTTCAGTTTCATCATTATTTACACTGTTATCACCATTGTATAATACAACAAAATGAATAGGTACTTTTGTCATTATTATGTCACAGATGTAAAAATAATAAAATGACTTACAGGTATACCTTTACTATATCTAACATCCTGAAATAAAAGTAAACAAATTCTTGAATTGTGACTACTTGTTCCAACCTTGGCTTAAAGGCGGTCAGTCGTCGGTGCCCGTGTGTTTCTATGCTGTCCCACCTAAGGCAAGTTCGGAGATTTCCGGAATCGCTCGGACAATTTGTAAATAGCCTGCCAGCGCAGGGGCGAGAGCTGAGCTTGCCAGCAATACGCTATGTTTCAGTTTCGGGATACTCCATGCTATGGCCTATGCCTAGACTAGAGGCACGAAAATAATAGCGGTTTTCGAACGAAATGGAGGTCGAGAGGAGAGACAGTCAGACGAGATTACGTATCCACAGCGCGTACAATTTGTGGATTGAACACAAAGAAATAAATTTGGACGTGGGCTGCTTGTTTCCTCCAGAGAAAGTTTGAATAAAAAGTTCGTGTTGTATCAGCTTGAGCTGCACACCATTTGCAAATCGTACAGTGTACCTCAACGGGCTACGGTCGCCAGCGCCGGGTGCGCCCCGGAGGTGAACCCTGGCGATGGCCTTACACCCACTATTATTCCCTTCACTTTCTCGTTTGTTCTCACTTACACGTTCCGTTTCTCTATCTTATCTTTCACTCTCTCTTTCTCTCTTTTTCTCATGACCTATCTCCCTTGTTCTCTCTCTCTCTCTCTCTCTCTGTCTTCCTCTCTCCCTCCTCTTTCTCTTCTCTGGCTGATTTCGAAAGAGGGGAATCGATCTTTAAAAACTGGACACTAACTTCGTGAATGGCCATCGTGCAAAGAGTTGACAGAAATTTTTAAAATAAGAAATAAAAAGGGGGCCTGATTAATCTTAATTTTGTATTGATAAACTTGAGCTGTTGAGGAGGAAAACTTTACTTGACAGCCCTGATTCTAGCTCGTTCCGTTTCTCTATCTTATCTTTCACTCTCTCTTTCTCTCATGACCTTGATAATTTTTCTCCCTTGTTCTCTCCCCTGTTTCTCTTCTCTCCTATCTCACTCCATATGCCTTCCTCCACATATATACCTTGTACAGTGGAACCTCCTTATAAAGAACAATGGTATAACATACTCATTACAAGACAGTATTTTTGCAAGTCCCACTTTTTTGTATTCTATTGTTTTTAGCCCTGGTATAACAAGGTTTCGATATAAAGAGGTTATTTCCTTGGTCCCAAGAAGTTCATTAATGATGCTCCACTGTACAAAAATAAAATGAAATAAAAGGAATGTAGATTACAATACTTCAAAACTTCTGACACGTACACATAATGAAGAGTACTTTTTCATGCTGTCTTCATTTACTAGTACTTCCTTACATGTTACATGCAGTGCCATCGCAAATGGCAAATCACAAGGAAAAAGAAAAGTAGAAAAGGTGTTCCTGTATGTAATACTTTTTAAGTTTCTTTTAAATAATGTATAACTTGGAATAAAACTACCCAAGTGAGAGTAAAAATCAACTGAACATTGAAACTATATTGTCAACACTAAAATATATACAAAAGTCAGCTCAGTAGTATAAAACTATACTTTCAACAGTATATAGGCATACCATATGGAATAGCAAATGGCATATAAAAAAACAGAAATGTCCCTGTATGCATAATACATAGTTTCTTAAAAATTATATAACTTCTGATAAATCTATACAACTAGTATGAGAAGAAATCAACTTCATATTGCAAAACTATTATTTCAACACTAAATGTGCATGTTTCAAGGCAAGTTTGTGGATCTAGAATACATGTTTATCAAACTGTAATAAATATAATACAAAAATCAGCTCAGAAGTGTAAAACTATACATTCAACAGTATACATGTAGGCATACTTCAGGAAAGGTTTGTGGATCTATGCATAAGCAAATTCTAAAACAAACAGTGTAAACAGATCACAATAAAAGTAAATCTTGGAAGGAAAACAACTTCACTATGTGGTGTGATCACATTGTCAAAGGCTACCAAACATTCAACTGAAAATGGCAACGTTCACTGGCAGATTTTTTTTGAACATATGTATAGTTTTCATATTGAATTATATTATGGACATTCACACAGGAATATGATGGCAAGGGTATTTTCACTGAATATTGCAACATTGACATATTGCAGTTTATAATACCATAAATACCTAAATACAATGATTACAGTCAGGAACACAGGTACAAAAGATATGTTAATAAATGTACATCACACACATTCACTTATACGCTGGCAAGTGATATTGTTTGGTTGTAACTACATGCATTGATACAATATATTACAATCAGTTTGATCAACCACTTTTTATGATCACCAAATTCTTATTGAAGTTTATGTAATTCATGTGCATCTCACTTCACACAATGTACAACATGTAGCAAACCCAATGGACTGCTAGTTCAGCTAAAACAGCATGACAAATCAGACTAAATATTCATCATAAATAGAAAAACATCACAGAAGACATGCATATTCATGGTCATGGAATGTGTTGAAATACACAGGGGGAAATAGATTAAAATGAAGTTTATACAATGTCATAATGGAAACCCTTTATCAGATAACATTTTTTGTTTGTTTCAAATGACATGAATATATTTCCTCTCTGATAAATGTTAACGTAAACATTATGTTAAATGATTACACACAGAAAATGCTTTCTTTGGTACATACATACTACAATCACCAAGAAAAAGGTGAATATAAACAGGAACTATAATAAACAATTTTTTAAAGAAGGATAACAGTTCTATGTCCAGCAGATCTAAATTTCAACAATAAAAGCAGACATAAAAAAGATCAAGACCAGTGTTGATGTTAGATGGATTTCAATCTTGTACTCCATTGACAAAGCCCTTGTAAGCCCTCGTTGGGGATAGATAGGCATACCTTATCCGCAGTGTAGCACATGATGGAACAACTCTCCTGTTTCCTGCTCCAAGTACCCATGGTGAATATTAGGCCTAGTGAATATATATACGTGAATTGTTTGTAGGTATAATGCCGGTACGATTCATTCAACCTCGGAATGTCCCTTGGAAATACATTGTTGCTTGCTGCCATGCATGCAGCCAAGACATTGCCATTTAGAAATGCATCAGTGAAGTATTGAGCAGTCATGACGCAGGTGCGGACATGGCAACACACACACATTCTCTACCTCCTTTGGCATGGGCACACATCTTCCACCATGATGCAGGCCGGCTGCTTGGTCCAGGCCTTTCTTCAGCAGGTTGGGTAGGCTCTACAGCTGCTACGGCATCCAAGTAAACATCCGTGAATCTGCAGAGGAACTGGATGGTGACGCGTTCTAGATCAGCTCTCTCTCGATCCATCGCAAATTTCTACATTGAGTAAGAAAAAAGAAAAACAACAGTGAATAAAGTAGGGAAAAAATAATGCAAATAATGTAAAGTGCACATTCCACCCTGTTCAAAATTCAAGTATGGAAATACTGTTTTGGTGAAAAAATCATAAAATTATTAAATTTGTAGGGATTAATTAATAGGTTCCATTGTATTGATATATATATTGTTTGTGAACTGGTACCACTAGGTGTATTTGAATCTTTGGAGTCACAATTAGATATACATACATGTACAGTGTATACATTCAAACATACTGTGACTCTGACTTGCAAAAGCCTGTACTAGACTCCCCCCCCCCCTTCAAATCAATTTATGTTGGTTTTTTTACAGGGGGGGGGGGGGGGGGAGGTACTTCGTCACAGCTCACACAGGTTAAGCCAGTTTGCCAATCACCAATTGACATGTCTGGTGTTGATTCTAATTACATCTTGGCATACCTTCATTTATAAATAGATTCCTTCTTCTTCTTCTCCTCCTCATTCTTCCTTCTTCTTTCAGTTTCAATTTGAATGAAGATTCTTACAAATACACTATCTCAGACCTGGGCCCTGGCTGTGCACATCTCACATTCACACTATAATTTAATTCTATTTCTCTTTAGTCTTAATTTAGTTATTACACAATGACAAATCGCAAGAAAAATTATCGAATTTGTTGCATAGACCTTGGTTCGGATAAATAGGCTGCGATAATGATCTACTCACATTTGAAGTTGATTCATCGTCATCGCCATCGGGTTCCCGGTTGGTGACATTTCCCCGCAGGAACACTGCAGTGTGCAGGGATCACCGTCACTCTAGCAAGGGCACATCCGTCTGCCCGTTTTGTATCAGCACTGCAGCAGCTAGCTTCCTGAACATTTACAGGCAGTCGGCTCCAAATCTCCCTCCATGTTTAGAATTGAGATATCTGTCGCTAACTCCGAAATACTGAAAGTGTCATCCATAATAAAGATGAAATTGCTTTGTTCTATACCGTAGTATAAATATAATGGTACGGCGTCAGACAGCAGATTACAGGCAGGATACACATAGCGCAAAACATGTATCCGTTCACTATTCAGTAAAACTTACACATATCACAGCGATCTATGCGGATTTTTGCCGAGGAGAAGGAAATTTCGCTGATCCTCAATAGACTTTCGACTAGACCTAGTTTCGTATGCGCAAGAACTATTTTGCAGCATCAGCAAACACAGATTTTTCTGAAACCGGCGACTGACCGCCTTTAATACAATAAAATGGAGTGGATATGCACTGGTTTCATTTAATCAACCCATTAGCTATGGAAACCAGATGGTCCCTGTATTAAGCCTATGGGAATGAAAGAATACAGTAATCAACAGTTTAACATATCCCTCTCCGATTTAGTGGATTAACGTAAGACTTGTTTTGATATATGTATATACACTATTGGATGGGGTGTCATAGGTTGATAAAATATTATTTTGGTGTATGTAATAATGTCTTTTATTTCAAAGAACAGGCAAATATAAAAATAAAGAAATACAAGATTGTACATTCAGTTAGAAAAAGAAGCTATTCTGGTTCATGGCAGGTTGGCAGGTTGGTACATTATTACCAGCTAAAGGTTGGATTGAAAATATACACAATAACATATCATAACATTGACTATACGAGGTGAACAAATATCACGACTGTTCTTCCTTGTTTGAAAGAAACTTATTTCCATAATTTGAGGTACTGGACTCCATCCTACCCTTAATCTTTTCTTCTATAGAAGGATGGCAAAAGAACATGCTTGATAATATCATTGATCCCCGTCATAGTTCTGCAGTCACATTTTATGTAAATAGATAACAGAAACTGATGTAACGATTGTTTTTAGATATGTATCCATTATAAAAGTTTTGAAGGGGTATACCCATGATGTTGATGATGTAATCATTTAGTCTCTTTACTTTCATCCTTTTTAATCATAGTAAAACCTTTCCTTTATCATGCAATTGGTAACCTTCATTAATTTAATGTTTATTGAACGACTAGGATTAGTTTTTAAAATAAAAATGTTTTCTCTGCCCACTGTGCTTATCCTGATCATGTACCATATTTCTTCCTCAATAAAAGACTTTTCGTTATTCTAAAACAGATCCGCTAATACTCGTTTTGTGCGTTGTCGCCTGTTCTATATCTTTTATTTCCATATTAAACACGATCGTAAAGGCTTTCAAAAAATCATCCTACGGTAATTTCAAAAGCCTTGCCCATCTCATAATGTAAAGTGTGAACATAACAATGACGTATTACATAATCTTGATAATCCGAACATGATTTATTTAGGACACACAGTGGGGTATAGAATTGCAACTAAGTTGATTTTTCGAAAGTTTTTGCCATCGTGTTTATATAGCATATTGAAATTATATATAACTTTTATACTTTATTCGCAGTCTAACATAGGACTGTTACAGTATAATATTAGTACAACGCAGAATTATTGTTATAGTTACTTGCAAAAGTTTAAGACCACCTATACAAAATGCATTAACATGAAGAAGAAAAAAAAAATAACATGAATAAAATAAAACTATAAGTCATATTCCAAATGGTATTGTGTATAACAGCATTGCTGCAAACAATCTTCTTGCTAATTTGACGTTCAGACTTCTGGAGTAGGCCTCCTGGTGGCGGCTTAGGTTGGATGCTTTATTATCATTTTTTATTAAAGAATAAATGTGTTTGTGTGTGTATGTGAGTGCGTGTTTGTGTATGTGTGGGTGTGGGTGTGGGCGCGCGCGCGTGTGTGTGCGCTTGTTTAGCATTATGTCCGAGGACATTTTCGGACAGAGAACAAAAAAAAAATCATGACAACAATGGTCCTCGGAAGGCGGACAATAGTCCTGGAACGTCGAACAATGAATTTATGCCTTATTCCGTCGACTGTCCGAGGACGAGTAACAATAGAGGAACAATAGTTGTCCTCGGAAGTAAAGCCATGTAAACGTGGGTGTGGGTGTGTGTGTGTGTGTGTGTGCGTGTGTGTGGCCATGTTGTATTACAGACAAAATATCATAACAATATAACAATAACACACGCCCCCATGCGTCGAGGTATTTTCTTTACCCAAAGTTACTACAATGGGTGAGGATAATATCAAATATCCAGAGCTGTCGGAACTAGGGTTGGGTATTGGTATAGCAAAGAAGTGGATGGGTGGACTGATAAGAAGATATGTGTTGAAGTTTCCTATGAAGTCGCTGTGGCATGGTTGAAAATGTCCATGGCAGTTGGAAGGTCTCCTGTCTCCAGGTACTGTGCCAGCATTTTGATACCTGGAATGAGAAAGACAAATGAAGTGGTTTATGGTAATTTTTATAGATATTGAGGGAGAATTTTATGTTGGTGGCCACTAGGTGCACATGGCAGATCGAGAAATAATTTGTTTGTAGTTATTAATTGTTATTGCATAAAATTGAAGAAATAACACATGTTTACGCAATAGGACAGTCGACTCTTTATACATGTATTTATTTCAGATGTAGGCCTAAGGTAGGTGCAGGGTGCAGGTAAGGACACAGAATTTTGTTTAAAATGTGGAAGGCAAACAGAAAGATAGGGGTGATATTTGTTTAGGAAGTTGTGAATTAACTTGCATCATTGAATGTCTTTGATGTAATATCATGTAATGGTTATGCAATGTATTCCATGTGGTCAAAAGTGGAAAAGCGGTATGCCAGAATTATGCAATAAGTAAAATGTACCAATGGAATTGAAATTGAGGTATTGGCTTCAATGAATGTATATTATGGGTGCGCATGACGAAAGAATGTTGTAATGGACTTTGAGGTAGAGTGAAACTCACTATGATGTAGTTAAAAAGTACCCAGAATGAGGGAATTTTTCCTTTTGGACAAAATGAGAATTGGAAGGATCGGGATGACCATGTTTTTGGTTGTTTGGAGGTGAGAGGACGCATTGCCTAAAGGAAATGCATCCTCTCACCTAGTGACTTCAAATTTGCAATTATTGGATATTTGCGAATATGTACATGAGCATTATAAGTGCTTACACAAGGTAAACGTAGCTACGTTTTTTTTTTTTTCAGAAACGTAACACTGTCGTTTTCTAGGTGCCCCACGTCTGCACCTTCCGATAATGGCAATGGTTTCTATACACAGATCGGGATATTTGCGTATTAAAAATAGCATATTTGAGTCTAGTAAGTAAAAATATCATGACATCCTTGTTTTCCAATCATTTTTCTTATTTTTTCAGTGGTATTTCTGAGTAAACCTGAATAGGAGGTTGAGGTGAGTGTTCCGTCTTTTGTGATTTCAGAATCGCGCATTTACACTTATGCGCAGACGTGGGCCATCTGGCCATATAAATAATGTTGTCCTGGAAATAAATGTGGAGAAGTTGTAAAAGTAGGGAAATGGTGTACTTGAAGACTAAATAACAAGAATGATTAGACTGTTGCTGTTGGTATTGCAATAAGAACATGGCATACCTAAGATATTAGAGTGATAGTCTCGCCAACGACACGGCGAAGTCGACTGTATGTTACTCAAGGCTCTCCATAACTAAGGCAAGTAAAACCAGCTATTTTGACACGAAAATTCTACGCGGACAAGCTTTTGCATGCATGTCGCGGCGTGCAATCAGAGCTAACCATGTCATTAAATATCAAGTTATTACAAAAAGTGCCTCAAAAAAACTTCAGAGGGCAATTTATATGCACCATAAATCATTTACTCATTGCAGGGATGTGTTTTTGTGGTCAGTTATTCATCTTTCAACCTGAAAATATTGATTTTTGTTTGTTCAAAAATTGGATTGGGGACCAAGAACCAGTGGGGCTCTTTTCTCAAAATCAAGAATGAGTGGGGCAAAAAAGTGCCAAATTCAAAATGAGTGGGGCAAGCCCGCTTGTAATCTGCACTAAAGAGAGCCATGATGTTACTGATGCTGAAGATTCTACTTTGCTTGCGTAAATGCGACACTGATTTGCTCGAAACAATGGCCTAGCTCTTTCCACTCGATATATTGTCATATCGTCGAAGTTGGACAGACGATTTTCAATGATTTCAAGGCCAATAATATCGCCCAACAATAATTAATAAGCAATCCAGATATTGACTTGATCTTTCAAACTAGATCTAGCATGCATGGCATGTCTAGGCTATAGTCTAACTTAGACCCTATTTATATTTCATTTCATTTTTTTTTTCAATTCCATGTATCCCGTGTTCAATCAATATAAGGGCCTAATCGTGTAATCTGTCACCACTCTTCCCGCGTGTGCGCTCGCATTGTGTACAAAGTCTATGGGAGTAGAATGCTGTCACCAGTGACGAAATAAAGGGCAGTGAATGGACCGGTGACAGATTTCACGATAATGCCAATATAAGAAATTATCAGTGTGACTAACAAATTTTTATTTCCGATGGGTTTCCCCAAATTCTTGGGGATGATAAATTGGATTTGTACACGAGCTAAAATAAATCCCCAGGTCTAACGTTAAACTTTAACTTAAGTTAGCACACATCATGCACATGTCATGTATGTTTATTGTTGTTGTGCGACGTTAGCCTGTGAGTTAGTGCTGTAGCCTTAAGACTAACCTTGCATTAGTGTGAGTGGTTGCATGTTGTGTACCTAGAAGTTAGAACGGAAGTCTAGATCTATGTGCGTGATATTAAAAATAACATAAAATAACTTCAATTTACTTACAAACACACGTAGTTACTTTGCAGATATTGGCTTGCCCAGATATTTTTGCTGACTGAAGTTAGGAGGCTAATGGCAGCATTTTCGACGTTCCGGGAACTATGGTCTATGCGTCGAGCGGGGCCTATATCACGAGTATGCCGATATTTGTTGTTGTTGTTGTTGATTACGGCACGTATATTGGCAGACGATGTGCCCTTTGATGCCGATATTTTTCACGAATTTTGGCTTATAACTGGCTTATAAATCGCCAAAGACTTTAATATCCAAGGGCTTATAAATGGCTTATAAATCGCCAATGACGTCATCATATCAAGCAACTTGACAACAAACTGCTAAATTCTCCTATTTACCTGCGAGTCATTTAATTTCAAGGAGGTCATATGTAATTAAAACTGTTCAGTGTTGTATCCATGTATTTAAAGCGAAAAAGGGTAAACGCGATCATAGAAAACTGGAGCTCTTTATTCGCAACAGAACTTTTCCTAATGAAAGCCTTTTCAGTGTTCCGATAGAGTGTTCGATGAATAGCGCCGCCTTCGGCGTTCCGTGAACTATGCGTCTAGGAGTAAGCATACTAGAGGTAGATGAAACACGGAGGAATGTAGTAGAAGATTGAGGTCAAATACGTCAGAACAGTTGGAAATTTGTTCAGATCTAAACCCCATGTATGAAATAACTCGAGCTATCAGTACTTGGGTAATAGTCCTGTTGAGGTATCCGGTACAGGCATAGTGGAGTGGAACCAAAAGAGGAGTAAAGGGGAATTAACCCTTCAAAAAAAAAAATTGAATTGAATAGATGCAGACAAATCAGAAAAAAAGAGAATAGTGACAGTTTGAGACGTCACACATCATGCCTGCATTACCAATGCGAGGATCTCCATATCATAAGGGATATCAACTTTTTAAAAAGTCATAACTTCCTTAGTCGTTGTCGGATTTATCTCAAACTTTCACTGATATGTTTTTTTCTGATTTTCTCCTTTCATACAAACCAAATTTCAATGAGATGATTAAATCCCCGTAATTTTGCGCATTGAATAAAAAGACAATGAGTAGGCCTACATGTATATTGACTAAACACAAGATGTTCTCTCCCAAGTCTGATTCATAGTCAAGGGATAGTGGAAGACGTGGTCTAACATGAGAACAGATGAGACTCTAAGGTATGAGGAACAGATCCTGAACTGCAGCTTTAATTGCTCCACATGAAAGTTCATGGGAGACGAAATGACAGCCTCTCAATCTCGTACAAATGACCCCCCCTCCGCCCCTTTAAAAATAATGGCACAATTATCTTTTATTCCATCTTGGGAACTGTGTTCTGTTCTTGCTTTATCATCAAAACAAACCAAGAAAGGAACGATATACATACAAAACTTATATACAGGGGTGAAGTTTTGTATCAGTAGCGGTAAAAATGTGTTATTTGCATTTTGAAAACTGTTTGTGTGTATATATATACAGTATATAAGAATAACAAAATATCAGTTCTGCTTTGGAATTGTAAATGTAAATATATTCCTTTAAACTCAGAATTGTATAATATGAAGAGATAGGATGAAACCGATGAAGCTGGTCATCAGGTATATTCAGAAGCTTTCGGCTCATGACTTTCTTCAACTTTATTTGCTAAATCAAACAGAATGAAACAAATGATAACAAAAACAAATAATTTAAATTAAAGACAAAAGAGCAGAATGATCATAAACTTGGCAACATATCAAACAAATAATTAAAGATGTAAATCAACAGGAATGAGTGAAATCAAAGAGATGTGAATCGGTAGAATGTGCAGAATCGTCTAGCCATACATTTGCTTCGGCCTTAAAAGTTAGGTAATTGTTTCGTTTTTTTACTTTTGTTGTGATTAAGTTTCCTTTACAGTTAATTTCACTTAATCCTATTCATATATAGGCCTACATGAGCAAGAACACAAATTCTCTCTCTTTCTCCCTCTCCCTGTCTATCCATCTATCTCGCCTCTCTATATGTCACTTCCATTGAGATGATTATGAGATGAAGAAATTTCATCACCGTATACCATCATCCCAATACTTTCTTCATATCTTCAGTGTTCTTTATCTTGTTCTGCTTTGATTTGTTTTTGCTTTTTTTAACTGTTGTTGCTGTTGTTTTAGTAATGATGAATAAGAGATATAACTATGATACTCAGGAAAAGTTGATGACAAAGATATTAAAGTGTGTCTTACTGGGGTTGCGAACAGTTGCGAAAGCGGCATATATGCCATTATCGAACATTCGCCAGAATCATCAATCATTCTTTTAATAATGTGTGGACATTTTTCAAGTGCTAGCCATGTTCACCAAATGTGCGCCGACCTTCACTTGAAGAGAATTTAGACAATTTCTGAAGAATGACTGACAGTTCTGTCGAATGTCTGAAAATGTCTACTCGCCGCTTTCACCAACTGTTCGCAACCAACTGAGATACCAGGTTTTTCACAGGGCACGCGAACGATTCGTGAAGGACATGACGGATGCGAATGTTGAAAAAAGTGGCAAAGTCGGACATTTGTACTTTAGGCTCTAAAAGTTCGTCAAACATGCGCGGGGGTTCGAAAGCCTCGTATATTGTTTGTAGGAGTCGTTTTTAGTTCGGCGGGAATTTTTTTAAAAAGTTTGAAATTTCTTGCGAATGTTTCCAGGATCCCGGTTCGTGATTTGCTCTATAAAATATCTAAAAAGCTTCGTCATATGCGTACGACCTTGCAACGACGTGCGTGATGTTCGCAAAAAAACTTCGTTTAACTATAAACAGATTCCAACAGTTTGGAGAATTTCTCGCGCATATCTCGCGAAAGCATCGAAGTTCGTCCGATCATTTCTCGACCTATTAAAGAACAGTTCTCATACTTCTTGAGAAAAGGTGACTTCCCTAAAGAAGCGAACGCATGCCTTTCACGTGGAGGCCCAATGTTAACTCGCCTACCGTTCGCGACGATTAATTTGCGAATATCACGAAGTATTCCCGAACTACTCTTGATCTACGCACACACTGCGCAAGAATGGTTTACGGCTCCATTGTCGAGACACATTCGGAGATAACTTGTTGAAATTTGCCAAGTTTTTCCGCATTCGCCTCCTTCACGAATCGTTCGCGTTCCCCGTGAAAAACCAGCCGATCAGCGAGATACCTGATAAAGGAACGTTAACTCAGAAGGGCACATCCTGACAGCAGTGGGGTATCCAGGGATTATGACGCCCCCCCTCTCCGATTCTATCCTGCCCTTCCACAACTATACTGTGACAAGCGACAGTGCAAAGGGACCGAACAGTTGCATTTTTAACCCCTCGGAAACATATATTCTTATAAATTTTACCAAAGGAAAATTTGCAATGGAACACTGGAATTGAGTTAAAGAGTTTCGGATTTTGAACACTGATCAAAGTTTTTCTTCCTTCTATGGGGCCCAAAATTAAGGAAAACACTGGATAAACATGCATATAGTCAAGGAATTCAACAAGCAAAACGATTGTGCGCCATATTTAACAAGAGGCTGATGAAACTTTCGTAATGGAGAGCAAAGCAATAGGAAATAATTTTCCCCCGCAAATTTTGAACCCTTTGAAAACGTTGTTTTGGTCGCGAGATTTCGAGAACCTAAAGCAACTTCCTGGGACCCTTACCTCCTTCCACCATGTTTTAGTCAATGTAAAAATTAATTTTGTACTTATGGTTATGAGAAAGGAATGAATGTGTTTTGAATCTGAAATCTGAATCTGAACTTATACGAGGTAGCAAAGCTACCGAGCATTATCCTGCAGATTGGGGCGCATAAAATTCTTAAAGATCATTATTTCCCCCTTTCTCCTCTTTCTCTTTCTCTCTTTTGCGTTTTAGCGCCCCCTTAAATTGCCACCCGGTGTTCGTGCCCCGCCCCGCCCCTGTTATATCCCACTGATGACAACCGCACATAATGTCATTTTCATCGCGGAAATGTGCCAAACCTGGAATATAGATAAGATCAGCAATTAAAGCACATGATTGAAACAAATACATAATGAACTTTTGAACTAAAAAAATCAATCTGTAAACATGAACAGTCGCTCCATATTTTAGTTTTATTTCACACAGTGATTTCACTTGCACTTAACCGGAAGAGGCCATTGCACCACTGCGAAGTAGGGCTTTGTTTTCTTGGTCGTTTCTACATGCTCTCCCTATATACGTTTAGCAGCAGTATATACATACCTGTCTTTGAAATTGTAAGTAAACAATATCGTTTGGATTATGTTACAGTGATTGATAAAGTACTTTCATCATAATTCAAGAAGACGATGTACTGTGTCATGTTGGAGTATGTGGCCGAAAGACATGTATTAACACAACACGGCACATAATGGTTGAGGGGTACAATTCACGAAAAATATTTAAATATTTTAAAGGCATTCGGTAACTTTGTGGAGGCTTGATTTAATAAATTGTTGAATTTATATAATGATGTTTAGAAGGATAAATAAATAGTTATAACTTATTATTGCATAGATGGCATAAATTATACAAGGTTATCCAAATTCAACGCTTGGAAACATTTGAATTAATGATTATTATCAATTATAAAACGGTAAAATACAGCCCCCGATATAGCAGCTGAAGAGTTCCTTGAACGCTGCTGAGATGTGTGACGACACACGAAGGACCAGTCCTGTCTAAGCAGACGATGTCCCATAACATCTTACACATTTTTCAGTGCCTGTTTTGTCATCTCCTCTTCACTTATTTCTCTTACTTGACTAGCGTCAGTCTTAATGTTAGTCTGTTGCCTCACTCTTAACTTCGTGTATGGTATTATTTTGATGAAAAATGCAGCGTTACAAAAATAAAGGAATCAGTCACTTGTAAACAAAATAAGACGCCATTGTATTTTCAGCTGCTTTCACCGGGGCATGTTCGGCGTTTCAAGAGGGAACGAATACAATCTGTGATATTATTCGGAGGGCTTTTCAATTTGAAAATGGGGTTTATTTCATTGATCATTGACCCTTCTCCTGTGTATTTACAATCAAACGGTTTTAGTTATCAGAATCAGTTTCACTTTCCCTTTTAGAATGGTGTGAAATAAGGTCATGTTAAATATACCAAACTCTTTATAATTTGATAAATAATTGCATTGCAATTACGTTCATTCATTATAGGACGTCGTCTGCTTAAGCAGGATCGATCCCTAGTGTGACGACATCAAAACATCGCTATATTTCTGGCGAATCCTCGGATATTCCAGATGCTTAGAAGAGCTTTTATTTATGTTGTTTTTATAATCATCAGATACGCAGTTGACATAGAACTTATACGATTGCCATCTGTAAGCTTCCCAGTTTCTAGTGATACATTAATTGCTATATTTGTGATTTTCTTGCAATGTGATCTTTAAACGTACTGGCAGGTGACAAAACCATTCTGGTATGGAATTTCTAGCTTCTTCATGCATAATATATACATGTGTAAGTTGTTTCAGTATCTCACAACCAACTAGCATGTCAGTAAAACAAGCCATCGTAATAATTGTAATTCTCCATGAGACTTTACATCAACGAATGTCGGGTTTTTAAAATTAAATATGTGCATGCACATTCATAACAATCACAATGAAAATTTGCACTTTATATAACCCACAAATAGTTCATCAACTTCCGGAAATACATTCATTTACTTTTAAAACGTTATGAGTGGCTATGTACTCTTTACCATATATAATCCTCTGTTATTAAAACAAGCATCATGGCGAAGTGACATATACCTCGATATCATATTGTGTTGATTTATGCTTTTTGTTTCGAAAGAACATTGATGAAAATGTATATTTTAAAACCTTTTAGTAGCTTAAAAATTTAAACTGTCAATATTTTGAAGTCATGTTTTCTATATGTATTCTATTTGAAAGAAATAAGAGCAATTGCTACACAGCAAAAAATGGAACTGAGGAAGCATAGTATCTGAGCACAGAGACATTTCCCCTGTTAGTCATGGAGATGGTCCTTTAAAAACAAGTTTACCATACACAAATTAACAGGTATCTCAGCTTATATGAATACTTTAATAAATAAGCTTTTGAAAAACATAATAAGACTCACGTTTCAATCTCATTACACCTGAGAGTCAGAACAATATATATATATATATATATGTGATATCAAGATGTACATGTTCTGATAATATGATTTGGTACTAAAAAGAAGAAGAAAACAAGCAAGAAAGAAAAAAAAAAGAGTACTGGCCTAAAGTGAACTACGGAGCCCGGGAAGGGACATAGTGAAATATTTTTTATCTCATTTTAACGACATATATCTCGTTAAAACGAGATAATTATCTCATTTTAATGACATATATCTCGTTAAAACGAGATAATTATCTCATTTTAATGACATAGTATCTCGTTAAAACGAGATAATTATCTCATTTTCATGACATATATCTCGTTAAAACGAGATAATTATCTCGATTTAACGAGATATATGTCATTAAAATGAGATAATTATCTCGATTTAATGACATATATCTCGTTTTAACGAGATACTTTGTCATTAAAATGAGATAATTATCTCGTTTTAACGAGATATATGTCGTTAAAACGAGATAAAAATATTTCACTATGTCCCTTCCCGGGCTCCGTAGTGAACAGATCACTTTGCATTGTATAAAAAAAAACACGTTATACTTTTTAAATATCTGTCAAAATTATATTTCAAAATATTTGGAAGATATTTTAATGTTAATAGATGCCCAATAATCTCATCTGCCAAGTGTTACTAAGAAAATAAATTTTCGTTCACGCTTCGGCGAACACTGTTTTTGTCCGGAATGTTGAAAATGGCCTGCGCCAAATTGAAAGAAGAGGGAAAATTAGACCAGCAGTCTGCAGAAGTGCACCCATTCAAACAAATTGTTCTCTTACATAAATTTATGATCATGTTATGACAGTCTAGGAACTTTGTCTCAATTTTAATGATTTTGATGTGTAGCTTGTTCTTGCACTCCTTCTCTCATTCTTTATCTCTCCCCTCCCCTTCCCCCTCTTATCAGGCCCCCTTTCTCTCTCTCTCTCTCACATTCTCTCCTCTCTCTTTCAATCATTTTTTCTCTTCCTCTCTCTCTCTTTCTCTTTGTCTATTTTCTTCTCTCTCTCCCTCTCTCCTTTTTCTTTCCCCTCTCTCTTATTTCTCTCTCCCTCTCATTCCCCCTCCCAAGAGTTACTGGAAGAAAAGAATATTATGATGTGAACCAAATATACAAATAGATCTAGTTTTTATACTAACAAAATAATCTTTAACTGTATCAAAATTTTGTTTTCAATCATGTCAATTGATTACAACTATTACTGACAGGGTAACGGATTTATAGATGAAGCTGTGCTTTGTTTTCCTGCAGTCGTTTCTCCTCATTTCTCGCCACTACGGTTGACATCAGAATACATTTCCCTTAAGATTGTGAGTATCAAAGTTGATCATACATGTTATGAATATGTTACAGTGATTGATACAGTTCTTTCATTATAAATTACCATGATATATTTCGTGATATTGGAGTAAGTGTCAGTATGACAGCTATGCTAACCCAACATGAAAATGATTGTTGAGGGGTACATTATGAACATAGTTTAACTTGAATGAATTTTACATATCTTATACAACGGCCTTTTTGCAGGCAGCCGACGTGTTGTCCATATTTCGAAAATATTAATGAAGGGTGTCTTCAGTGTAGTGACATCTGAACTTAGATAATCAGAGACCATTGGATGAACGAAATAGGGAAAAGTTGAAGTTGAGGTTAGTTACAAAAAAAATGTCAAAATGCCCCAAAGACTGTCGGTCTAGTGGTCTGTCGGTCTGTCGGTCTGGTGGACATTCAGACAATTTTGTTTGTCGGGTTCGCTTAAAGGGAAATGTATGTCTTTCTATGGGCTGCTTGTAAACGACTGGTACATTTCAAGCATGTATCATTGATATCAACGATCATCTTGAATGTGGAGAAAATGTAAAAGTTGAAGTTTATTTGCACTCAAACTTTTAATTTTGCTTTTGTGTATTGCAGTTAAGTTCGTTGTATATCCATGTATATTATCTTTGTTTTATTTTGTTTTTGTTGTTGTTGTTGGTTAGGTTTACGATCATCTCGAGTAATATAAAAGCAGTATTCAATAACTACAGACCAAAGTCCAAGAGTATTTTATCTGTTTTTCATATTAACAGAATAATGTACTATAATCTACTATCTTTGACTGATACATGTGACCCATGCATGCCATACCAGAGGAAAACGTTGATAAACGGGTACTACAAGGTTCATGGATCCCCCACCCTCTATCCATTCTCCATTTTCACTGTTATATTCCTTTTATTATATTTTTTATTATTCATTCGGCCCCGCTCTCTCTCTCTCTCTCTCTTTCTCTCTCCCTCTTTCTAAATCTCTTTCTCCTGATTTTTATACAGGTGAATACCCTAATCAGCATGGCGGATAAATTCAGCTCTGCAGAAAATACCTGTGAAGGAGACGAATGCGAAGCGATCACAGATGTGACGTACTACGTGAAGGAGAAGAAGAAGCTCTGCAAGGACTGCACCTCCAAAGAGGGATGCATCGGGAAAGCAAGAAGGGGTGGGCCCAATCTTTACTGTGAGATACATGATGAAGAAAACAAATTGTATTGTAAAACACATGGTGTAGCTTTGTGTTATTCATGTGCAATGATAGATCACCGTCAGCAGGATTGCGTACAACAGGATATAGAGGGCGCTATCATGGAAAATAAAGCGAAACTAAACGGTTTAAACAAAAAAGGCAATGGACAAGTTACAGTTATGTCGACTTCATGGAGATCAGACTCACCGGTGTAGACAAGATACGGACAAACATTTCCAAGCCATTAAAACTGAAGTTGATTCGGTCATACAGGAGGCGATCAAAACAGACCAAGACAGAGAACAGGAAGATGCTGCAAAAATCGACCAGGAGATTGATGAGAAGAATCACAAACTCCAAGAGGAGATTCAAAAGATCAATGCTGAGATTCAAAAGAACAATGAGGAGAGAAAGAAGCGACATGACTTAAACCACACAAATGCTAAACAAAGACGAGAACACATAGACTATAAACAACACGATTTACATACTGACATTCAAAACATCGCCGAAGTGGCGGAGAGAAAGATTGGCGAGTTGGAGAAATCATGGAAAGATGAAACGAAAACCACAGAAAATGCAATACAGACACTTGATACAGCACTGGAGGACGATAAAAATGTAGTCAAAGACGGGCATCGTGTGAACACATCAGTGGCTGAAGAACTAAAGAAGCCACTGGATGAGGGTGGGGTGAAACATATCACTCGTACTGTATCAGGTTTGAGGTTTGTGAAGGGTGCTGGGAGAGAGAAGTATAATGGGAGGATTGATGGGTATGATGGGGAGTGGAGGCTCATTGATACAATCATTGTCAAAGATAAAATAACATACCCTCTCATTGTAGGATGCATAAATGAATACAATGCGATCATCTCAGATTTACGATTCGATATTTTAAATGGAGTAGATGTAGGTAGCGGAAATACATATATGTTAGATATGAACACTAAACACACTCAGATAGTGATAACCAGTGACCGTACATGGGTTACGTCCTGTGCATTGTTGAATGATGACAAGGTAGTATGCGGTAAATTGCGGAAGGTTTGTACAGGAGACAGTTTGACTGGATGCATCAATGTGTATGGCAGACAGTGGAAGTGGATCAATGACGTCACAATACCAAGAAACACGACACGTGCTATCACATGGGTGTATGTTACTGCCGACCAGGATGGGATGATTATAGCTGCTGAGGCGGGTCAGTCTAAGATATACGTCATCAACCCAGCTGATGGTAAGATTATGAATACCATCACGTGTAAGGAGAATATAATAATGCGTGGTGTGCTGTCATCAGGTCACATCATCGCTCACCCCTACCCAGCAGGTTTCAAAGTGTTCATCATCGACAGAGAGGGTGAACAAAGGGAAATCCCCCACAGTAATGCAATCATCAATTTCTGCATCGATCCAATGACGGACGACCTCTACGTCGTGACAAGAGAAGATGAGGGCAAGACGTGTATGATTGATCAGGTGATGAGTGGGGGTGATATGAAAAAGAGAAGAGTAGCATCATTCACTCTATCAACCAGAGTGACGGAGGAAAATGGGAGGCTGGTTCATCCTTTATTTTCTCACGTCACTGTTACGTCATCAGGGAAGATTATTGCTTGTGATATAGATAACATTCTCACGTTCAAAAAGATGTTCAGGCTCTAAACTCCCTTGTAAAACTAGATTTTTATGTTTAAATTTTTTTCCCGCTACGTGCAAGAAGGGTACATAGTAATTTGGCTTACCTTTCCCGCAAAATCAAACTACACGCTTGTATACATAGATAGATGATCCCGGTTTTCTTTCACACTTTTCTCCATATTTTCTATTCACTCGTTTACTTGTACCTTAAAGTCATATTCAATTTTTTCCATAACAATGTGAAACTCATGTACAAAATAATTTGATAGCCTCATATCCATTGAACTTATAGTCTAAGATAGGAATGTAATAATGTTTTAAGCAAAGGTAGTATGATGATTCAATTTAAATTCTGGCCATTGAGTGCATTATCAATGGCATTATTTAGTTTCAATGCTGTATAATGCTTGAGTCGTGTTTGGTGTACACGTAAATATTAACAACGATCATTTGCTCTACGACCTGCTATTATTTGACAAAATATTCAGATATTTGGAGGAAATGCTAAACACTAAAATCTGTATGATGAAGTAAAGTTAGAAATGTATGTATAAGATCAGTAAACATGTGGGAACGCTAAAGTGTAAGTAGCATAAGAGTAGCAAATAATTCAAATTATAAAATTTTACCAACTACCTGCCTGTTTCAACTAAGTACATGTACAATACATTTCCTTGATCACGTATTTATCTCTATTGGAATTATGTTTTATATATGTTCATTGTATAAAATACATCAAACGGACAATCTTGTGTACATTTGAATGTTGAATGAACATAAGTGTTTGGTTTCATAAAAGCAGAAATGTCCTTATGCTTTTATCAGCTTGTCTTATAATCATTGAATTTGCTCGCGCCTTGAGGCAAATCAACATCATTTTCTTTAGATCAGTATGCTACAAGACATTCGAGTCGTGCTTCTCTTCTGCAGTCTTTCATAAATCTTCTGAAAGTAAAGTCACCTTAATAATTTTACTTTTACATGCATTTTCGTAACATGGCTGTAATAATTAAGTACTACTGTAACTACTTTCGTTAGCATAATCGTTACCTCTATCGTAACCAGTTGACATGTTATAGGTCATGTGGTCTAGTATCCGGATTTCGAACCGCAAGGTACGAGGTTCGAATCCCTCGCCCAGCTCTAATATCCTTTGGCAGGACATAAATCTACCTTTGCCACACTCGACCCAGGTGATGCAAATTGGTACCTGGCAGGGATTAATTCCTCAAAAAGGTTGAGCGTTGTAATACCAGTCTGGCTAAAAGCCGGAGTAATATTATTCGAGCGTTAGGATTGGCAACGTGCCAGGTATGGGCGCGGTATACAGGAACCCATCATCAACATATTACATTTTTTCACGTGAAATATCTTTAAATATTAAATTTTCAGCTTCCATTAAACATGATATCGTTTAAAGAGCTGATAAAGTTAGTATGGTGACTTTCTTACTATCTTCTGTATAACTATTATTATTATTATTATTATTATTATTATTATATTTTTTTCATAATTATTGTCATTTCTATTATTAATGTTATTACTATTGTTTTTATTATTATCATCATTATCATTTCTATTATTAATATCATTATTATTATTATTATTATTATTATTGTTATTGTTGTTGTTGCTGTTATTATTATTCGTATAACTATTATGATGAATTTGTAAAATTGTAATCATCATTTACATCAACATTGTATTATACAAGATTCAATAGATACTATTGCCTTCATTATGCCCTATAATAAATAAAATGGTTTACGTATATATCATTACTATTTTAGACATGTTCCAAAAAAAAAATGTTTGATAACAGTTTTCTTCTGTAATAACTGATTTGTATGTGAAGTATCATGTATATTTTTTATGCTATAATATATCAGATTTTGTATATTGTTATGATACTAAGCAAAATGGGGTACAATTTTAATGTCATGAGTGTATAACAAAGGTGATGTAGAAGTTGAATTATGACTACTTGTTTCATCCTTGGCTTAATACAATAATATGGGGTGAATATACACAGGTTTCATTTAATTAACCCATTAGCTATGGAAACCAGATGATCCCTGTATTAAGCCTATGGGAATGACAGAATACAGTAATCAACGGTTTAACATATCCCTCCCGATTGAGTGGATGATAATGTAAGACTTGTTTTGGTATAATGTGTCTACGATATTTGATTTGGACTGCGTGTCTGAGGATTTGGTAATTAAGGAAATTGATCGCATGTGTAAAGATAAAGCTACTGGCGGTGACCACATTTCTTGTCGTCTTCTAAAAATGACGAAACAGGTGATACCGAGATCGTTAACCGATATCATAGATGCATCTTTGACCACGGGATGTGTACCCAAGGGTTGGAAAGAAGCTCGAGTAATTCCAATTTTTAAAGCTGGTAATATGTCCGATCCAAGCAATTACCGCCCAATTTCAATTTTATCTGTTGTTAGCAAAATCATAGAGAGGGCTGTACATCGCCAACTTTCTGAATTCATTGACGATAATAATATATTGAACTCTAGTCAGTCTGGTTTTCGAGCAAAGCATTCTACCGCAACAGCACTCATGAAATTTGTTAATAATTTGTCATGGAACATTGAAAAACAGACAGATCTCTGGAGTAGCTTTCATAGACCTTCGTAAGGCATTTGACACAGTTGATCACAATCTTTTATTAGAAAAGTTATCTGCTATCGGATGTTCACATGAATGTGTAAACTGGTTCAGATCTTATTTAACAGGTCGTGAACAGTCTGTTCATTTTCAAGGTGCAAAATCTAATCCATTAACTGTATTGATGGGTGTACAACAGGGGTCTATTTTGGGTCCGTTATTATTTTCCATCTATGTAAATACTTTACCAAATTGTATATCTGATGGTTATGTTGATATGTAGGTTCGGTGTAAAAATGCCAGAGGTAAAAATGCCAGTGGTAAAAATGCCAGAGGTAAAAATGCCAGAGGTAAAAATGCCAGTGGTAAAAATGCCAGAGGTAAAAATGCCAGTGGTAAAAATGCCAGTGGTAAAAATGCCAGTGGTAAAAATGCCAGAGGAAAAAATGCCAGAGGTAAAAATGCCAGTGGTAAAAATGCCAGAGGTAAAAATGCCAGTGGTAAAAATGCCAGAGGAAAAAATGCCAGAGGTAGAAATGCCAGAGGTAAAAATGCTAGTGGTAAATGTAAAAGGAAAAAGTTGTCAGAAAAGAAAATCTGAGATGAAATTTGAGCTAAGATTGAGTAAATTGTGTGATTTTTTATTCTTGTACATAGGCTACATGGGTAGAAATCCTGAGGGCGGGGGCGTGTCCTTTCTAAGCTTTGGGAAGCAAAATGTGAAATATGTTTGCCCCTCCTCGAAACTATTAATTGTGGAGGACGGGAGGCATAACCTAATATCGGCATAACGTAGAAAATGTTACTTTTTTTTCTATTCACAGACCCGAAGCGCCTCCAAATTTGTTGACATTGTACCATCCCCAGCATTTTCAAATGGAGTTCCGTCCATGTCTCTTTGATTGTAAAGTGCAAATAAATGAACATTCCCTTTCACTTTATTTTCATCATGTGAAGATAACAAAGGGGTTCACATCTGAAAAGAAATAGTTCAATTTCTAAATTAATGTGAATACGAAAGTGCATTAAAGGAGATGTCTCGTGTAGTTTTTCTTATTGATACTCTTTCTTAGTAGTTTAGTATTATTTCATAATGAATTCTTAGATTACGTCTCGTTATAATTGCAATCTGAATGATTATCATAAACTGGATGCCTAACCTACGCAACTTCAATTCTATTTTTCTGTATAGGCCTATTTACTCGCTTTATTAGCTCCAGATGGAACTCAAGGATCATGCAGTTTCAATAGATTGCATTCTCCTTGATGTGTCCCCAAATAATAACGATAGCGAGAAAACATTGAATAAAGAACTGGACACATTGTCTATTCATATTTACGCAGGTTGGCCTCAAATCACGTAGGTCTTCTTAAACAAAATGCAGTTATTTAGTTTCCTACTTTTTAATTTGAATATAGGTCTCTATCTACGGTATATGATGTGGACAAAGGATACTTGTTTTTTAAAAATTTTTGATGAGTTTTCTGTCGTATCATGAGTGCACTTAATTTCAAATCCGTGAATTTGTTATGAGAACCCCCCCCCCCCCCCCCCGGCCCGGATATAGCATGCATGTATTGTTTGCCACTCGCTTTCAGTTGACGACCCTTTTTAGCTCACCTGAGCCTAAGGCTCGAGTGAGCTATTGCGATGGAAATTTGTCCGTCGTCCGTCGTCCGTCGTGCGTCGTCCGTTAACTTTTTACATTTTCATCTTCTTCTCCAAAACCCATGATCGAAATTCAACCAAACTTGGTAGGAATCATCCTTAGGGGTAGGGGACCCAAAGTTGCTAAAATGGTACATGTGGCCCCCAGGGGGGCCAGGGGGAGGGCCCCCAATTGTAAAAGCTATGTAAATTTCAAACATCTTCTTCTCCAGAACCAGGCATAGCTCAGACTTGGTATTGTGTATGGAGATACCTCTATAGACGAAAAATGAAAGCTGTTCATGATTTTTTCTGGGTGGCCCTATAGGGGGTCTGTGGTTAAACACTTCAATATAATATTTTTTTTTCTTCACTTATAATTCAGTTTGAATATATCTGCATCTTGTTTGTGTGACGGCCTGTACATTTGCTGAAGAAGGGAGAACTGAAAAGAAAAAAAAGTGCAGGTACAAGTACTAAAGCAAACTAGTCAAGATCATTTGGTACAAGTTATTTTACTACAGATACAGGTATTGTGTCCTTAAGTTATACAGTTAGTATCATGATGCGGGGGCATCTCGTTTTTCCGAAGGTTCGTAACATTAATTTTCCATGCCTGGGGGTTCAAAATTCCGAACATTTGTTGCATTATTCCGAAGGTTCGTTATTCGGAAGGTTCCAAAGGTTCATAATTCCGAAAAGGTTCATATTTACCCACAAAAGGACTGTCCCAGTCCCACATTAGGGTGATGTCATTTTTGCATACCTCCTTTCCCTTCTCTAAACCTAAAATTCAGTTGCAAACTTCCTTCTCGTTCCAAATTCTATTCGGGATAATGAAATCGCACGTCGAGAGAGTCCAACAGAAAAACGCGGTCAAACCAAATAGTTTAAAAAGTAAAATACAAGCAGATGTCAGGTCTGCTTTATATTCTTTATATTTCACCTCTTGATTTTTCACCTATATTCTCCTAGTATGCAGCTGGCATATTTTGCCTCTTTACTTTTTGTTCCTGACATCACCCATCGCGTGTTTATCTCTGCCATTTTACCTCCGGCATTTTTATCTCTGGCATTTTTTGCTCTGGCATTTTTTGCTCTGGCATCTTTACCTCTGGCAATTTTTACCTCTGGCATTTTTTCCTCTGGCATTTTTACCTCTGGCATTTTTACCTCTGGCATTTTTACCTCTGGCAATTTTTCCTCTGGCATTTTTTCCTCTGGCATTTTTACCTCTGGCAATTTTACCTCTGGCATTTTTACCTCTGGCATTTTTTCCTCTGGCATTTTTTCCTCTGGCATTTTTACCTCTGGCAATTTTACCTCTGGCAATTTTACCTCTGGCATTTTTTCCTCTGGCATTTTTACCTCTGGCATTTTTTCCTCTGGCATTTTTACCTCTGGCATTTTTACCTCTGGCATTTTTACCTCTGGCATTTTTTCCTCTGGCATTTTTTCCTCTGGCATTTTTACCTCTGGCAATTTTACCTCTGGCATTTTTACCTCTGGCATTTTTTCCTATGGCATTTTTTCCTCTGGCAATTTTACCTCTGGCAATTTTACCTCTGGCATTTTTTCCTCTGGCATTTTTACCTCTGGCATTTTTACCTGGCACCGATATGTATGCGGATGATACTACTTTAACTGTGAGTGGAAGTAGCGTAGCTGAGGTTGAAGAAAAACTTTCTTTCGCATTGGAAGAATTAATGGTATGGATTAATCAAAACACGGAGAAGACATGCGTGATGATCATAGCTTCGCGTGCTAATTTAAACAAAATAACATCCTTCAATGTTTCTATAAATGGAAAGGTATTGAAAAGAGTTAATGTCGCCAAATGTCTTGGTATATTAATTGATGAAGAATTGAATTGGTCCGAACACGTTGACAAAGTAACAAAGGTAACGCAGAGAAATGTCAGTGTAATAAAACGAGCGAAGGATTATTTACCATTAACATCTTTAAAGATGCTGTATAATGCACTCGTGTTGCCTCACTTTGATTATTGTTCCTCTGTGTGGTCAAATCGATATCAGGAACAAACGTATAAGCTTCAGAAAGTTCAAAAACGAGCTGCTAGAATAATTTCAAACAAAAGTTATGAGACTCCATCAAGTGAATTAATTAGCAATCTGAAATGGATGCCAATTGAGAAACGATTTGAATTTCAGCGTGTTACTATGATGTTCAAGTGTACACACAATTTGGCACCATCCTATTTACAAGAAAGTTTAGTTAAAGTAAGTGACATTCATCAGTATCATACGAGGCAGGCAGATGAAGGTTTACTTTCTGTGCCAAAGTATAAAACAGAATGCTTTAAACATAGCCCCCTCGTATCTTCAGTTATAGCATGAAATCAGTTCGACAGATCACTAAAAATGGCAAGCTCTGTGAACACTTTTAAATATATGTTCAAAAGATCTTGCAAAATCTGTTCGCAATAAGAAATTTTATTCAGTTTCTTAGCTGAAGTTTTACTCTCATTCCTTATCGCATTTCTACGCATTCTCTTGTGAAAACAAAGGATTGGTTTGATTCGTTTACATAACAGCATGGTAAATGAGTCATATTCATTCTTATTGCTAGAAAATTTCACTTGATGCTATTTTATATTTGTCTTCATCAGTAATATGTCATTTTTTTGTTGCCCTGATTTGCAAAATTTGTTTGATGGTTTGTTTCTTTGCCCAAAAATGTACGATGACATAATGCTTTTCAAAATGTATGAATGATTTCATATCATTTATAATCAATAAATAATTTGCATTTTATTGTTTCATAAGAGACACTGTACATTCGATTGTTATACTATATTACATGCAATCATTGTGTAATCTTTGAATAAGTATACTACCCTATAATATGTTTTGTAAATATGTATATAACAATTTTGTTTCTATACTGAGCTAAAGTAGTCTTTATACTTCTTGTATGTACTTTCAAAATTATACAATGCCGTTTCAAAATAACCCATCTATAAATGGTTATTTTTCAACAGATTTTTGAAAATATCACCGTCTATACATTATGAATTAAGATGATAGGAATGTGCAACAATTTCAACATTTTCGTAAAACCAATTTTGATTACGAGGATACCATATTCTTTGTATATACATGTATATATATATATATTTATGTATGTTCTTATTTATTTTTGGTTATGAGTTTATTTTCATGATTTTGTTGGCTATTATTGTTACTTACTATTGCTATCAGGGCCTCATGGAAGACCACCAATATTGGTGATAATGAGTCACCCTGTATAAATATCAGAAATAAATAAATAAATAAATAAATACAATAATATGGGGTGAATATACACAGGTTTCATTTAATTAACCCATTAGCTATGGAAACCAGATGATCCCTGTATTAAGCCTATGGGAATGACAGAATACAGTAATCAACGGTTTAACATATCCCTCCCGATTGAGTGGATGATAATGTAAGACTTGTTTTGGTATAATGTGTCTACAATATTGGATGGGGGTGACATAGTTCGAAATAATTTTTGGGGAGCATATATTGTATATATGCATTATGCAAAGGGATAACTAATGTTACGATTGTTTTTAGATAAAAAAAAAGTTTGAAGGGGGGGGGGGGGTGGGTAACTCATGATACTGACGATGGAATGATTCTTATAGTATATCAGTTTCTTCATCCATTCTTTGAATCATTTGACCTGATAACTTTCCTCGATTTTTAATCTAAGTAAAACCTTTCATGGATTATTTCATTGGTAACCTTAATTCGTTTCCTATTTACTTAATGACTGTGACTAACTTTCATAAACATGGTATTTTATGTCAATTGTCACAGTGTATATCCTGATCATGTACCAGATTTTATCCTCAATAAAATTAAACCTTTCATTCTAAACAGTTCCACTAATACTCGAAATCTGTTGTCCTCTCTTTTCACCTTTTCTCTCTCTCTCTCTCCACATAATTCATAATCTATCATATATTACATAAGGCACATCAAAATCAAATCCCTTTTTTACATAATTTCATTCCGACCTAGGGCTGTTACAATTCTGCATCATCATTAATTTCAAATCCGTGAATTTGTTATGAGAACCCCCCCCCCCCCCCGGCCCGGATATAGCATGCATGTATTGTTTGCCACTCGCTTTCAGTTGACGACCCTTTTTAGCTCACCTGAGCCTAAGGCTCGAGTGAGCTATTGCGATGGAAATTTGTCCGTCGTCCGTCGTCCGTCGTGCGTCGTGCGTCGTCCGTTAACTTTTTACATTTTCATCTTCTTCTCCAAAACCCATGATCGAAATTCAACCAAACTTGGTAGGAATCATCCTTAGGGGTAGGGGACCCAAAGTTGCTAAAATGGTACATGTGGCCCCCAGGGGGGCCAGGGGGAGGGCCCCCAATTGTAAAAGCTATGTAAATTTCAAACATCTTCTTCTCCAGAACCAGGCATAGCTCAGACTTGGTATTGTGTATGGAGATACCTCTATAGACGAAAAATGAAAGCTGTTCATGATTTTTTCTGGGTGGCCCTATAGGGGGTCTGTGGTTAAACACTTCAATATAATATTTTTTTTTTCTTCACTTATAATTCAGTTTGAATATATCTGCATCTTGTTTGTGTGACGGCCTGTACATTTGCTGAAGAAGGGAGAACTGAAAAGAAAAAAAAGTGCAGGTACAAGTACTAAAGCAAACTAGTCAAGATCATTTGGTACAAGTTATTTTACTACAGATACAGGTATTGTGTCCTTAAGTTATACAGTTAGTATCATGATGCGGTGGCATCTCGTTTTTCCGAAGGTTCGTAACATTAATTTTCCATGCCTGGGGGTTCAAAATTCCGAACATTTGTTGCATTATTCCGAAGGTTCGTTATTCGGAAGGTTCCAAAGGTTCATAATTCCGAAAAGGTTCATATTTACCCACAAAAGGACTGTCCCAGTCCCACATTAGGGTGATGTCATTTTGGCATACCTCCTTTCCCTTCTCTAAACCTAAAATTCAGTTGCAAACTTCCTTCTCGTTCCAAATTATATTCGGGATAATGAAATCGCACGTCGATTAAAAAAAGCCGGGTCTAGGATCTGGAGTCCAGAGTCCAACAGAAAAACGCGGTCAAGCCAAATAGTTTAAAAAGTAAAATACAAGCAGATGTCAGGTCTGCTTTATATTCTTTATATTTCACCTCTGGATTTTTCACCTATATTCTCCTAGTATGCAGCTGGCATATTTTGCCTCTTTACTTTTTGTTCCTGACATCACCCATCGCGTGTTTATCTCTGCCATTTTACCTCCGGCATTTTTATCTCTGGCATTTTTTGCTCTGGCATTTTTTGCTCTGGCATCTTTACCTCTGGCAATTTTTACCTCTGGCATTTTTTCCTCTGGCATTTTTACCTCTGGCATTTTTACCTCTGGCATTTTTACCTCTGGCATTTTTTCCTCTGGCATTTTTTCCTCTGGCATTTTTACCTCTGGCAATTTTACCTCTGGCATTTTTACCTCTGGCATTTTTTCCTCTGGCATTTTTTCCTCTGGCATTTTTACCTCTGGCAATTTTACCTCTGGCAATTTTACCTCTGGCATTTTTTCCTCTGGCATTTTTACCTCTGGCATTTTTACCTGTCACCGAGCTGTATGCGGATGATACTACTTTAACTGTGAGTGGAAGTAGCGTAGCTGAGGTTGAAGAAAAACTTTCTTTCGCATTGGAAGAATTAATGGTATGGATTAATCAAAACACGGAGAAGACATGCGTGATGATCATAGCTTCGCGTGCTAATTTAAACAAAATAACATCCTTCAATGTTTCTATAAATGGAAAGGTATTGAAAAGAGTTAATGTCGCCAAATGTCTTGGTATATTAATTGATGAAGAATTGAACTGGTCCGAACACGTTGACAAAGTAACAAAGGTAACGCAGAGAAATGTCAGTGTAATAAAACGAGCGAAGGATTATTTACCATTAACATCTTTAAAGATGCTGTATAATGCACTCGTGTTGCCTCACTTTGATTATTGTTCCTCTGTGTGGTCAAATCGATATCAGGAACAAACGTATAAGCTTCAGAAAGTTCAAAAACGAGCTGCTAGAATAATTTCAAACAAAAGTTATGAGACTCCATCAAGTGAATTAATTGGCAATCTGAAATGGATGCCAATTGAGAAACGATTTGAATTTCAGCGTGTTACTATGATGTTCAAGTGTACACACAATTTGGCACCATCCTATTTACAAGAAAGTTTAGTTAAAGTAAGTGACATTCATCAGTATCATACGAGGCAGGCAGATGAAGGTTTACTTTCTGTGCCAAAGTATAAAACAGAATGCTTTAAACATAGCCCCCTCGTATCTTCAATTATAGCATGAAATCAGTTCGACAGATCACTAAAAATGGCAAGCTCTGTGAACACTTTTAAATATATGTTCAAAAGATCTTGCAAAATCTGTTCGCAATAAGAAATTTTATTCAGTTTCTTAGCTGAAGTTTTACTCTCATTCCTTATCGCATTTCTACGCATTCTCTTGTGAAAACAAAGGATTGGTTTGATTCGTTTACATAACAGCATGGTAAATGAGTCATATTCATTCTTATTGCTAGAAAATTTCACTTGATGCTATTTTATATTTGTCTTCATCAGTAATATGTCATTTTTTTGTTGCCCTGATTTGCAAAATTTGTTTGATGGTTTGTTCCTTTGCCCAAAAATGTACGATGACATAATGCTTTTCAAAATGTATGAATGATTTCATATCATTTATAATCAATAAATAATTTGCATTTTATTGTTTCATAAGAGACACTGTACATTCGATTGTTATACTATATTACATGCAATCATTGTGTAATCTTTGAATAAGTATACTACCCTATAATATGTTTTGTAAATATGTATATAACAATTTTGTTTCTATACTGAGCTAAAGTAGTCTTTATACTTCTTGTATGTACTTTCAAAATTATACAATGCCGTTTCAAAATAACCCATCTATAAATGGTTATTTTTCAACAGATTTTTGAAAATATCACCGTCTATACATTATGAATTAAGATGATAGGAATGTGCAACAATTTCAACATTTTCGTAAAACCAATTTTGATTACGAGGATACCATATTCTTTGTATATACATGTATATATATATATATTTATGTATGTTCTTATTTATTTTTGGTTATGAGTTTATTTTCATGATTTTGTTGGCTATTATTGTTACTTACTATTGCTATCAGGGCCTCATGGAAGACCACCAATATTGGTGATAATGAGTCACCCTGTATAAATATCAGAAATAAATAAATAAATAAATAAATACAATAATATGGGGTGAATATACACAGGTTTCATTTAATTAACCCATTAGCTATGGAAACCAGATGATCCCTGTATTAAGCCTATGGGAATGACAGAATACAGTAATCAACGGTTTAACATATCCCTCCCGATTGAGTGGATGATAATGTAAGACTTGTTTTGGTATAATGTGTCTACAATATTGGATGGGGGTGACATAGTTCGAAATAATTTTTGGGGAGCATATATTGTATATATGCATTATGCAAAGGGATAACTAATGTTACGATTGTTTTTAGATAAAAAAAAAGTTTGAAGGGGGGGGGGGGGGTGGGTAACTCATGATACTGACGATGGAATGATTCTTATAGTATATCAGTTTCTTCATCCATTCTTTGAATCATTTGACCTGATAACTTTCCTCGATTTTTAATCTAAGTAAAACCTTTCATGGATTATTTCATTGGTAACCTTAATTCGTTTCCTATTTACTTAATGACTGTGACTAACTTTCATAAACATGGTATTTTATGTCAATTGTCACAGTGTATATCCTGATCATGTACCAGATTTTATCCTCAATAAAATTAAACCTTTCATTCTAAACAGTTCCACTAATACTCGAAATCTGTTGTCCTCTCTTTTCACCTTTTCTCTCTCTCTCTCTCCACATAATTCATAATCTATCATATATTACATAAGGCACATCAAAATCAAATCCCTTTTTTACATAATTTCATTCCGACCTAGGGCTGTTACAATTCTGCATCATCATAATCGTACACCGTAACTACATTCATTTGCACAAGTTTAAGATCACCCATTACAAAATCATATTCAATCAAGAATTTTGAATGAAACCTGGAAATTACACACACACAGACATTTTAATTATTTTAAGTAAAATGACGAAAACCACATTTCGGCTTTACGCACCAAAGTAAATTTTCTGTCAGTGGCTTGTGCAAAAAATAATGATAGACTGAGAGTTACGTTCACACGTAGCACATAGCATCGATGCTATGTTAGCATCGATGCTATGTAAGTTTCAAAAATATTTCCAGTACGTTCAGACAGGCCGTGATCGACTTGCTTCTATCACCCACTCGTGACTATTCATCGCTCACCCGCTGCCAAAAAAATAATTACTGCGCCACACAGAGTGACCCGAGTATAATTGGTATGCATGGTCAAACGCGCGGAAGTTATATGTCTTCATAAATCAACATAATAACACAATAACAATTCATTTGTTATATCGATAATACAATCAAGTAGCAAATACATGTGTTATAATACTTAATTTTAAATAAACCTTGTACATGTCAAAATTGACTGAACTCCAATCTTATGCCAAAATAAAACACATGCATGCACACTATATTCTCTGGTAAGCACATGTAAATCAATATCTAAAGACGACATCATACTTTAGTTAAGGTCTGATTCTGAAAGAGCAGATTCTCAGCTTTAAAATGATATATAACTCATTGGATGTTCATAACTCAATGTACAAAGAGAAGAATGCACAGTCCCTCATAATGTTACTTCTTAATAAGTCTATTGAAGCACTCTGACTTGCAAAGTGTTGTGCTAAGGTGACAAATGGAGGATTAGAACTCAATGAAAATTTCTATGAAGGGATTATCAGATTGTCCTAAAACTTGGCATACTACATAGACATATCCTGTTTATCATAGTGCACAAGTATCAATGCAAGAACTTACTCCGGGAGATTTATGGGAGATTAAAATGAGACAAGTATTCAGGGTCGTGAAAAAGAAAGTAATACAACAAAATCCAGAGAAGACACACATAAGTCTGATAAAAAGCTGGCAAAACTACCACTTCTAGATTGTTTGGTGCCTCCAACTTTTAGATTACTTAGAAAAAAGTATACTCTTTCAGGAAATACCCAAAACTAAAATTTGACCATGCATGCCAATCAAAACACATTGATTGATCTCTAACTGAAAATCACACAGTGCGACTTTTGGGTGGTTTTGTGGTGCCTGGGCACATATATAAAAAAGAAAAAGATAAAAAGAAGGACCCCCCCCCCCCCCAAAAAAAAAAAAAAAAAAAAAAAAAACCCTTCCTTACCACACAGTATACACATTACCCTACTATACCCCTATATACATCACATGAATACATACATTACATTACAGTACCAGATGAAACAGACAGAATGATAATAGAAAAAAAAAGTAGGGAAGAGGGTACATCACATGAATACATACATTGCATTATATTATAGCACCACATGAAACAGATAGAATTATAATAGCAGCGAGTGAAGATAGCAGCGATTGCGCTCACGCGACAAATAGTCACAAGCGCGGTGGGTGGTCTACCGCAAAGCGTCGATGCTTTGTCGCTGGATCCTGAGATTTACTCCTGCTAAACTCGCTGCAAGAATAGTTTGGAAACTCGCTTCTATCTCGTGACTATCTGCGTTCAGACAGCGTTTGGTCTCGACACTATCTGGTCTTCACCAAAATAGCATCGACACCTCGACAGCATCGATGCTATCGCTCTACGTGTGAACGTACATAATGATAGACTGAGGGTTACTATAAATGTATATACATTCACTGCATGCACAACAAAGTAAGTTTCCAAGATAGATTACAAGATTATACGTAGGCCTGTGGTAGTATGTGAAAAAGAAATCATAAAGCTCTCTCAACTTGTCTTTATAATTATCATGTGCCTTTCATGTATATCATGTCTTTTCATCCCCTTCCCATCTCTCATTCTCTGTCTCTTCCAATTGCATGTTTATCTCTCTCTCTCCCCCCCCCCCTCCCTTTGTTCTTTTCATTCAGTGTGAAAGCGAATGATTGTATTGTTTTATAATTGTCTATTGGATATAATTATTACTATTATAGTATGATAAAAATCACGTGGTATTATATGTTGAATATGATATGTCTTTCCATCTTTTTCACTTTTTCTTCTCTTCCATATAAGATGATGGGATAGGAATAAATTCCTAATTGAACTTCATACACGTTATCCTCTAAAATATTTTTTTCAAAAGGTTTACTGTTTTTAGCAATCCTGTTTTAGAGATATCACATTGGCACTTACGAAAAGTAGATTACAAACATTTTAACGGAGCGTCAAATTAAAACGACCCCCCCCCCCCACACACACACACACATACAAACACCAAAATATCACTATCACCGCGGGAACGAGCCCAACCGGGATATAGACAAGGTCACAGTTTACCCTATGGGTATGGGTGATTGAAACACGTGACTGTGAACAATTAATGTAATCGAAACTGAAAGATCGATCTATCAGGATAAAGAGTCGCTCGATATTTATTTTACTTCATCAATTAAGTGATTTCAATTACCCCGAAGAGGCGGTTGGACCTTTGCCAAGTTCTGCTATGTTTCCTTGGTTTTTTCTATACGATAGTGATTATAAGCGATGATCATACATGTTACTGTTATAATTATGTCACATTGACTGATTGATATTAAGTTCTTTCATCATAATTCATGAAGACAACGTATTGTGTCCCGTTGGAGTATGTGACTGCAAGACAGGTATTAACACAACACGGCAAATAATGGTTGAGGGGTACAATTCATGAACTTATCTGAACGTTATTAATGAAATTTACTTGTACAAGTTAAGAAATAAAGGGCTGTCACTGACAACACATGGCGATAACGGGCTTATTGCAAGGCAGCAGACGTGTTGTCCATGTCTCCAAAATGAACATAATTGGTGTCTTTGTTTTGACAATCGAAAAAAGAAAATCGGAGGCATTTAAAATAATAGTGTTTTATATAATAATAATAGTAATAATAATAACAATAATATAATAATGATAATAATGCTTTATTCAAAATATTCGTCGCAGCTCTGGGGGTGAATTGTACAATATTTTTACAAAAGTATTTACATGATGAAAATCGTAATACATTCAATTGTACAAAATTGATATAAGGAAACATTCATTTATATAATATTGTGTAATTGTAGTTTCTCCTTTAAAAACATTTTTATACATGCCATTGGGTATTTGAATATAGTGCAATGTTGAGCTGTACTTTTTAAAGGTACGGATACAGGTTCAAGGATTTTCTCACGATTTTCGAGAACTAATTCTTTCAGCTTCTTTTTTACCCACCATATCCAAACCTACAAGAGTAACAGGCCAGTCAGCCACTTTAATTGATAATATTTTTACTAATATGCCTTCGCCACAAGAATCAGGAATCATCATATCGGATATATCTGACCATTACCCATTTTTTGTAAAACTAATCTTTTGGACACACCGGGCGAACGATGTACCCCCCAAAAATAAAATCTCGTAGATTGAATGCTGAAAATTTGGAACGTCTCAACGAGAATTTAAGTTCAGTTGACTGGCAACGAATTTATAATGCGGAGGATGTTAATGAAGCTTACGATAATTTTATAGGAATTCTAAACGATCAATTTGATATTTCTATTCCTTTAAGAGAGCGAGGGAATACATATAAAAAGAATCGTAGGTCACCTTGGGTCACGAAGTCTATTTTAAGATCAATAAACCGAAAGAACAATTTATTTTATAAATACAAAACCAATCCGAATGACAAGACCCGAGGAAAATACACTCGCTATAAAAATATTTTGACCAATGTACTGCGTCGTGCAAAAAACATCATTATACTGAACAATTTGAACTTAACAAAAACAATATGAGAAACACATACAGAAATAATAAGACACAAACAATAACCAAAATTAGATCCGAGACTAACGAATATATCAAAGACCCTAAAGCAATGTCTGAAACCCTTAACATGTACTTCTCTCAAATTGGACAAAAACTTGCTGAAGAAATCCCAACAACCGAAAGTAAATTTGATAAATTTTTGGGTAATCCTAACCCATCTTCATTATTTCTTACCCCCACCAGCCCTGAGGAAGTAATTGGTATAGTAAATAAACTAGAAGGAAAGAAAAGTTCGGGGCATGATGGGATCGATAATTATCTCCTTAAAGCAATAATCTTATCGATTACTATTCCCTTGGTGTATATTTTTAACTTATCATTAACTACAGGTATAGTACCAAATAATATTGAAATTGCTAAAGTTATTCCAATTTAAGAAAGGTGATAGTAATGAAACAAACAATTATAGACCGATATCATTGGTGCCATGCTTATCCAAAGTTTTGGAAAAAATCGTCTTCGTCAGAGTTACAGAATTTCTAAACAAACATTATATTTTTTGTGAGTCACAGTTTGGCTTTCGAGAAAACCGCAATACAACTCAAGGAATATTGAAATGCGTAGATACATTATCCCATGCCATAGATCACCATCAACATACAATCGCAATATTCCTAGACTTTTCCAAGGCTTTCGTTATTATAAACCATAATATTCTTCTAGATAAGTTGTCACACTACGGTGTTCGTGGGATAGCCTTGGAATGGTTCAGGAATTATTTATCAAACAGAAAACTATATGTAGACATATATAATAATAAGTCAACATTACGACCAATAAGTTGTGGTGTTCCACAGGGGAGTATCCTTGGTCCTTTGTTATTCATCATATACATAAACGACTTTTATAAGTCATCTGATGTTCTGTATTTCATTTTATTCGCTGATGACTCAAACTTATTTCATTCACATATTTACCCAATAACACTTCTCTCAACAATAAATTTAGAACTCAAACATGTAGTGGAATGGGTCAAAGCCAATAAGATATCACTGAATGTCCTAAAAACTAATTTTGCCAAATTTACCAGGAAGTGTTATTTTGGACAACATATCCCTTAAGAGCAGGGATGCCACTTTTCAGACAAAAGTAGGAATTCCTACTTTTTCAACGTATTTTTAGCCATAGAAAACCACTTTTTATGTACACAAGGGCCCATTCTAAATGATTTTTCCTACTTTTTTATCAATTCTAAGTGGCATCCCTGTAAGAAGGTCACATCTACAATTTTTTTGGGGCTCACTATTGACGATAAATTAAAATGGAACATTCACATTCAAAATATATCCAAAACAATTTCGCGAAACATTGGAATAATGAATAAGCTTTAATATTTTTTCCCAAAGACTACACTTTTTACTTTATATTCTTCACCCATACTACCATATCTCAATTATGGAATTATGGCATGGGGTAACGGCAACAAATATCTTACGGATAAAAACTCTATACTACAGAAGAAAATTATAAGGATTCTACATAATGCTCCTAGTCGTTCACATACTGATCATTTATTTTACGAGTCCAAAATTTTGAAATTCTCTGATTTATTTATGTTTCAAACAGGACAATTCATGTTTAAGTTGAATAAACACGAACTGCCACATGCATTCATCGACATGTTCACATGTTCACTGGAACTCACTCAGCAATGACATAATTAATTCATCAAGTTTAAATTGTTTCAAAATCAAGCTGAAAAAACATTTTCTCAAATCATATACAGAAAATTCATAAACCCATATTAAGCAGTCAGGACCCATGACTATCCCCCTCCTCTCTCTCTCTCTCTTCTCATCTGCTTTACTTTTGAAATTCTTTTGTCTTTCCATTATTTTTTTTAACAGACGTACTTTGTCATCTTACTCTTAGTTATATTTATATATTTTTTTCTTCATCTCCATATCTCATTTGTCACTTTCATATTATATTCACACCAAAGAATATGTTATACTATACATATTCTTTATTAATTTTTTCTTTGGTAACACATACCTTTTTATTTTATATTTATGCAGCTTAATCTATTACAATATTTATTTGAGGGATCCACACTCAACAAGCCCTGCTTTTTAGTGGATCCCTCTATTTCCTCAGCTCTACTTTTACAAAAGGATAGACTATATAAAATACACATTTATTATGTATCTTTTCGTTCACCATAAATATATATATATATTTGGGTATTGTATTGAATATTCATTTTATGGTTTACTATGTAATTAATTGTTATACTGTTATAGAAAGTACAGAAATGGAGTAGGTGATCATCCGGAGACAACAATTAAACATAAATGAATATATACATTAGCTAATGAAGAGGTGCATCAAAATAGATTTCTTAGAGCATACGATCAACGTAACTGAAATAGATTATGATGGGCAAGATTTAGTTGCCTCCAAAATTATGGTTATGGTTATTCCATTATTAAGATAATTAGACCTAACATGTTACAGAACGAATTCAAACACAAAAATAGAAATGACCCAGGCATCGAGTCAAAATTGACAAGCATTCAAATTGTGACCTTTCAACAACATCATAAAACGACCAACATGACCAAAGAGAGAGAAAAGAAATTTTGTTACTAATTTTGATATTGATCACAGAGGTATGAACTCAGGGTATACAAGCGGGGTTTTAAAGTAATGATATGAATCTGTAAAATGATCGTGACAAAAACTGAAACAAGCATGTCAAAAAATAATAAATTCTAGGTCGCGGAGTGAAAATGACATCATCCTTACGACAACACCTAAAAATACAAAACTCTGTGATGGTAGGCGGCAGGGATCGAGGCTGAGAAAAAAACAACTATCACATTAAAACAAAAGAGAGATCAAAATTCAAGGTTAAAGTTGTTTAGATTACATATCATTCAAGACCCGTAAGAACGGAATTGGGCTGCATCTGTTCGTTCTCCATCTAATTGGGTAGAATTTGCACTGGTTTCCGAGTTGTCAGGTTTAATTTGGCAGGGCTCGGGTCAGCCAGGTTTGGAACTCAGAAGACAACATTTAGACCTCTACCAAATCTGATACAGATATTAACTCGTCTATCTTCAAGGGTTTGTGATTCTGTGCACATGTAGGGCATTGTTTTATATGTTTGGTACTGATAGCCTAAAATCAGTTTAAGAGCTTTTGAATTCTTTCTATAAGGTGCTTGATCCTAGGGTGAGGCCTATTTCAAGTTAGATTGGACGCCCAAAATCTTACTTATTCTCAAACAGAGTACGGTTGCTCAATGTCAAGTTCAAGGGGATGGGTCCATTCCTACCAAAATCTACACACACCGAGTTACATTTACTGGCATTTTAAGTAGCATTTGATTATTTACACACCAATCGTTTAGAGATCCAAGAGTACTCTGCACCTGACCGGTCGCACCCGCTGTCTCGATTCCACGATGGTTATGTCATCAACGGATTTCCAGTACCTAATTCCAGAGAAACAGAGAGCATCATCGATAAGAACATCATTGGCCCAAGAAAATAAGGGAAAATTGCAAGTTGAACCCTCAAAAAATTGTCAAAAGGAACACCAGACGGTCGGTCCAGTGGGCTGTTGGTCTTATGGGCCTTCTGACAAACCTTTAGACCGACATTTGGGTTGTTACAAAAAAGTTGCAATGAATTACAAATCCCAATTTGCAATCGATTGCAAATATGATACATGTATTTTAAATGGCACTTGCAATCATTTGCAAGACTTGCGACTGATTTGGGGGATTTGCAATTGATTGCAACTTTCTTGCAACACCCCAAAGTCTGTCTCGCTATAGGCCGTGGCCTTTATATTGATAAAACAATCATGTTGAATTTTGCATAAATAAGTGTTATTCTCATCGATATTAATGATCACAAATTTGGGGGAAATGTAAATGATTGATTATTTTTTACACCCAAACGTTTAATTGATTTTCATTAGTGCAATGCGGTGGAGTTTGTTGTATGTCCTTGTAATGGGCGTTAAAAAAAGAAGGAAACCCAACTTTTAAAAATTTCTGTAAAATTTACTATATGTTTACTGACAACTAGACAAGGAAAACCATACCGTAACTCATATTCTTTCCAAAGGTAACTTGTTTAGGTTTCCACCATTATCTTCAAAATTTTGTGCAAAAATCTAGTTGGTTTACTTTCTTGTAAAACACAATAGGCATGTTGTTAAGGTGATGCCTTTGTGAAATGGCCTGGGTGGTCCAATTTTCATTATGGATAATTTCCTTTTTCACATTTGGGTTAATGAGATGTTATTTACCCATTATTTCACAGGATTTTTGCTTTACAATAACCTTTTTCAGTTAGGAATCAATTTGCAAAGAACACAGTCTTGGTGAATTTCTAACAAGGTTGCATGCCAAAACCAGTGTGAACCAAAAGGATTGCAATAATCACAAAGAATTGAAAATCAAATAATTAATTAATTGAAAATCGGCGGAAGATGCCTGCAGCACTCAAGATAAACGAACATGTTCTCTGTGCTCTCTGACGATCTCACTTCTTTTTGGTCAAATTTTATGACCAACAACTCGTTCCATGCTTCGAGAAGTTCATACGACTCTTTGTTAAAGCATAGAATTAATCATTATGATATTCTCTTACCATGCTTACTATAACGGATGGCCATGGAGAGCAACCAAGCAGCCAAGCTAGATGACAAAGCCATTCAACCCAAACCATGCCTATCGTGTTTTACAAGAAAGTGAACCAACTGGAATTTCGCACAAAATATTGGAGACAATGGTGTTCATTGATGCGTGACCCTCGAAACTTAAACAAGTTACATTTGGAAAGCAAATTAATTACTCTTTGAAATGATGTGGAATTAAACGTGGGTAAATAATAGTCCACTCGTAGGAAATTTTGAATGTTTAAACGCCGAGTATATACCGGTAATTATCTTCGCTGTTTCCTAGTTGCTGTTGGTTTGTTTTTTAGTATTCAGAGTAATGTACAAAATAATGTAAGATCATTCATTATCCACTAACCTGAGTCCAAGAACTCTTTTTAATTTTTTTGGTCATATTTTCAAAGGTATCTGTTATATGTGACTGATAACACACGACATACCTGGGTAAATAATGATTATAATTTGTGCAATGTGCTCTAGGGGGATGCTGTACCCCCCCCCCCCCTTTCTCTGTCAATCCCTTTGTTTCCCCCTTCGCACTTCCCTCACGTCCCTGGGTCTATAATTATCTCCATCCTTATTTGTTTACTTCTCTGTCACGTTTTTTCCTTCTCTTTTCAGTATTACATTCCTATTATTTTCATTATTATCCAGATAATTCCATAATTAGATGTATTTTCATTTATTCTTGAAAATATTGATTTAATTTATTATGTTCATTTTAAAAAATCTAAAGTATGCCTCTAATGGACAACAACGAAATGTGTATTGTTAATCATGTGGAGATTACGATAAAAAAGTTTAATAAAGTGATAATTAGAATAGCTCTAAATAATGATTCACATGATAATGATAAAGCTATTTTTCCATCAATGTGTTTCTGTTTACCAAAACATTACAAATGAATAACAAGACAATATTTAAGCAATATTGACTGGCCTCAGGGCGATACGACATATATCGCCGGAACTAAATTTGTATCGCCCGAGTCGAAGACGAGGGTGATATAAATTTCGTGAGGGCGATATATGTCAGCCCTGAGGCCAGTCAATATTGCTATTATTAACCAAATCAGACATCTAGAGCCGCACAACTTACTCCGAAATACTCTGAAATGTAAAATACATGTACAGGTAAGCCGACGCTGCTCATAGTTTCCTAGCATTTCAAAAGTTACAAAAGAGGAAAACTGAGACTGAGTAAAACTTACCAATTTTGAAGATTTCAACCTTGAAATGTGAGGATAATCCAATTTGAAATTTAAATCCTCACTCCAACATCACAAAAGTCAAGAAGTTTAACTTCCTTCCACGTTGAAAAAAATACAACTTGAAAAGGTTTCAATAGAACAGTAATTGCAAAAACGCAGATAAAACTGAGTAGCTTTTCACGAAAATCCAACTTCAAACGTAGCTATTTACAATTTCCAATGTTTCTTGTCTAGTTATTGTAGTAATTGATAGTCACAGTGCAATTTTCCAGCAAAATGGGGTTTGCTGAACTTGCATTCTGTGACTGAGTAGTAGTAGTAGTAGTGCTGCTCCTGTTTGTGATGGTTCTGGCGGCAGAGGTATTTGAAGAAGCTCTGTTTGTATCCAGTGGTTGCAGAACATCATTCACTACATTTACTTCTTCAGTTACTTCTGTTTCTGAGTGAACAGAAAATACTGATAGCTGCGAGCTGGGTAATAGCAAGTCATCAAAGTTAAAGTCTAAATCAAAGTTTACGCCTAGGCCTACATTATCGCCCTGTTCACTCACTGTTTGCTGGATCATCCGTGGCTGACCTGCATATTGAATAACAGAGTTTTCACCTGGAACTGTGTGTGATGTATTCAGAGAGGGTACAGGGTGAGCTACTCCAATGGCGCGAGATAACGCATCAGACATGTTCATCTTCTGATTTGAAGACACACGGCCAATGTAACTTGCGAGACTCGATTGGTTGTTGTGGCCGCTTACTTGACAAATTTCTCTATCATTAAAGCCTTCCTTGTCAAGGATCCTGATGCTCGTTGTTCCTACACAATGATTGGTATATTTCTTCGACAATTCTGCTTTGTGAGATAGGCTCTTCATCATATTACCGACTCTTACCGAGTATGTTCTTCCCCATTGGTGTTTTGGTGTACCATGGGCCAGATTTGGGACGGGTTTGCTTGGGTGTTTGCGACAGAAAGTCACATTCTTCATTTAATTTCGACAAATATTTATTAAACGAAGCAACTGGACAATTTGGATCACCGGGAGTAGCGTACATGCGTGCACCATCCACTCTAGAACTTTGATTATCCTCTCTAGTTTTCTTAGTTAGCTCATCAATACTTTGAGTAACATACTCACGTTGACTGGCATCTACTTTTACTTGGAAATGATCCTTTCTCAAGTTTCTTAAGTTCTCCCTCCCCCTGCGACAAAAATAGAGACTCAACCCGAACCAAACCTTCTCACTAAGTCCTGCAGGTGTCTCCTGATTGAAATAACTGTACAGCTTTCGAATATCCTCACTTTCTATCTCGTCATGATGCACAGTGTCACCTTTCCCAAGTTGTTTTAACTCCACCAATGCTGCTTTGAACGCAACGTTAGACGTTTCTTGTATTATTGGGTGCATCATAATTGTTGAATGAATGTGATCATTTTCTTTTTACAAACATGGTCTTTTCTTTCCGTTTTGATTGTCCTGCTCGTGTACCAGATTTCATACTTTCATTTTTAAATCATTTTTAGGATCATAAATGATGATTCTATATAGATCCGCAAATACTCGTAATTTTGGTCCGTTGCAGGCACTCTCTTCTCGCTTTTGATGAAAGCACCTTTAAAATCTGATCACGTTGTATGCTTTATTCTCATTCTGGCCAATGGCTGTTACAAAAATTTTGCATCATTGTAATCTTACGCCGGAACTATAGTAATTTGCACAAGTTTCAGAACACCCGTATGAAACGCATTAACTTGGGGGAAAAACAATTATAAACGAATGGATGCCAGGGTTATACCACAATCTGTCATATTTAACGATTTATAAATCGTTAATGATTTATAATACTAATTTATGACACAACTTTCAGTTTTCGTTATAGGCTTTGGCAAAGTGGACTCAAACCGAAGATTCATTTTTCTTTGTCGTAAACTTGTTCTTGTCAATACAGTGTATAAGCAGAACATTTGACAATAGTCCAAATATAACAATGTATATAGCTTCAGGGGGGTGTTTCACAAATAATTAAGTTTGACTAACAGTCGTGCTTAAATTCCTACTTGCGTGCGTATATGACACATCACCGCATTGGTCAGATCATGCTCAGGGGACGCGCTCTATTGGGTAATCTACCAATGAGATTACGCGTTTAATACCCGATGCGCATTGGCTCTTACGCGTGACTTTAAGTCAAACTTAACTCTTTGTGAAACACCCCCCGGATCACCTTCAATTCACATTCATTATTTTCATATGGGCAATGTTTTATAGGTTTTACCGACAGATTTAGAAGCTGACGAAACGACGGTGAATACGGTATGCCAATATACTCTTTTGGGGTAAAATCGATTTTAGTGGCTTTAGGGTTCCGGGCAGTATCACCTAGATGCTTAGATGTAAAATATGCGGTGCAGCGTCGGGGGAGGGGTAAATGGGAGAGAGACTGTAGAAACAACTAGAGGAAGACGGTGAGAGAGAGAGAGAGAGAGAGAGAGAGGATGAAGAGGAGGGGGAGATTGATAACGCGATGAGAACGATAAAGAACGTTGACAGAATTCAATATTCCCTCGTATTTTTGTCTAACTTCAGAAAGGGATTTACAGTGTCTCTCCCCGTTCCACCCCTCACGTACATCCCATACCCACACCCCACATGAACATTCCACCGAATGCCCTATGATATCCTCGTTCGATTTTGTTTCGGCCAAAATACTTTAACTTCACCGCTTTTTTTCTTGATTCACACTGTATTAATTCTTGGAGATTTTAGTTTTGCCTTTTACAACCCTCGCACACACTGGTATTAAAACTAAAATATAAGTGCGTAGTCATTTGGAATCGATTTATCTTTCTATTTTTAAGGTATGCGAAGTACAAAACGAGATAAGTTGATAAAATATGTTTCACTAATGGTGTGATTGTGATCTAGCCTTGCAAAACATTTACCTGCTATATCAATGAATCTATAAGGTCTCACAAGGTTGCTAGGGTAAGATATTGAATGTTTTCTGATATTTATTTATGATAATAACTGATTTTGAAGAAGATCGATACACTCGTACAAGCGCACAAATATTATTGTTGTTTTTTAAAGCTTTCCTTTTGTTTGCATTGTGAGTGTGCAAGTACAATTTTGTATCATGGCATAGGGATATAAAATGGCACGATTATTTTACATTACAGCGCAACATACAAGATGTGCCTTTTATATTAAGAATTGTCTTATATCTACACCCATTATACACAGTCATTCATTCATATAATGTATAGGCCTACGAAGTTATACTGTTCCCACTAAAATGTTGTGAGAGGGATGAGCCTTTATAATTCATTATCAGTTTCCACTATTAAAGTAGGTAAAAGGCCTAGTCATTAATATACCGTTTTCCTTTTTTTTTTGTGGTGTCTAATGGTGATGTGGGGGGGGGGGGGGGGGGGGGACGTCCCTCTCACCAGGCCACGTATATTTACAGTAGACACGTCCCAATGAATAAACATTAACGTGTATCATTTTTTATTTTTTTATTTTTTTTACAGGAGCGGGGGTAAACCTCATCGTATTTTCAAACGAATGCAGTATCGTTGTTTTCGCCTAATTACAGGGTTTTTTACCCTAGTCCCCAACGAAACTAATAACAAATAAACATGATATGGACTACACACAGACTTCACTTTTTGACCCCCTAAAATATATATTCACATTATTATTGGAATTTGCATTGTATCATAGTCATGGATTGCAATTATCTTATTTGTTATAGGGGCTACCTGATACTGTGACAATGGCCGAGGACAACGGAATCGCTGTATTAAGTATCGTACTTTATATGGCATTCACAATGAACAGCTCCGTAGGGTTGGAGGCATCAACTCAGATATGCCCTGAGGATATCATGTCAAAGACCGCATTCTGTTCGCATCTGCAGTTAACATACGTCCCTACCAACCTGCAAGTTGACCTTCAAATCCTTTATCTTGATGGAAACCAACTTAAAAATCTTCAGAATGACTCATTCAGCCTATATTCAGCACTCCGTCAGCTGATCCTAGCAGAAAACAACATCTCCCACATCGAAGCGGGAACCTTTTCATCTCTGAAACACCTGAAAGTCCTCTCGATGGCGAAGAATCCATTTCTGCCAAACCTTGAAGACGATATGCTAAGTCATCTTAGCTTGACGTATTTTGAGGCTAACAGTTCAGACATGAATGCTTTACCTAAAGACGTGTTTTCATGGTTTGACGAAGGAGCGGAAATAGAACTCTCTTACAATAATTTCAGTGTATTCTACTGGACAGCCGACGATGGATTCTTTTCTTCTTTCTTAAATTTGTGCCACAACAAATTTTATGCAATCTCAAACAAGACGCTTGTAATAAACAGTAAAATTGAACGGCTAGATCTATCTTTCAACGCTATCCAGATAATTGATTCAACTACGATATCTTCTCTTCATGTGGAAGAGCTTAGCATAGGAGGAAACAGTCTGGTGGAAACACAACTTCTGAATTTTCTCGTTGGGGTAAGACTGTCTCCATATATTACATCACTACGTTTAACCCACACTAGTTTCCAAAACATTCCCCTTAGTGTTTTCGCAAATTTACACGGGAAACTTCTGGAGTTCTTGGACATAAGTTGGAGCAAGATCCAGGTGCTGGTTAAAGACGGATTCTCTGGCTTGGATCGTGTCTCAAAGATGGTCTTGGACTCAAACGCCATACGAGCAATCGAACCGGAACACTTTGCCGGCATGAGTGCCTTGCATTGTCTGTCATTAGTTGATAATGATATTTCCACCATCAACAACAATAACAACACCTGGAATGTGCCCATCGTTGAAATGGACCTATCTAAGAACGCACTTCTTGAAATAAATCAGTTTACATTCAAGGGTCTTGAGACTCTAGAATCATTAAACCTGACCAACAACCACAACCTGCGGATCTTTCAGAAATATTCCTTTTCGGTGTGCCCATCTCTTAAAATCTTGAACCTCTCTAGAACAAGGATAATATATGTGCCAGCAAATCTTGGGTTTTCCTCCCTGAAGTTTCTGAACATGGAGTCCGCATACTTTCCATATAATTTCATCTTTCCTGGCAGTCTTAGAAAAGAAGCGCCAATGCTGGAGCGCCTTGAACTACAAGACACATCTACTGGATTAATACCATTTCTTTGGAATTCAACGAGAAACGTGTCTATTACTGATGGCCTTAATCGACTTTCACGGTTAGATCTTTCTAAAAATGCGATCCCATTTTTGCCAGTGGGCCTGTTCCAAAATCTATCTAAGTTAACGGTCCTCCGCTTGAAGATGTGTTCAGTGGCCAGTTTGAACGTTGGCATCTTTAGGGATCTGAGGAATCTTGAAATTCTGAACTTAGAACAAAATATTTTGCGTTATATTCCACAGGGTGTGTTTGACAGTTTGGTCAACTTGAACCAACTGATTTTAAGAGAAAATGATATAAGCTTCATGGGCCTCCATATTTTCAGATACAGCCGAAATGTTGTTTTCCTTGATATTTCTTCCAATAATCTTCCTGGCCTGAATTCTAGTACATTTGAACCATTGTCATCTATGCTAAAACTTAACATTTCTTCTAACCCCTTGGTATGCAACTGTGATCTGAAATGGCTACTCGCTTGGCTGAAAACGTCTGTAGAACTTATCGATTCTTCGAAAACAATCTGCCTGTACAGTTCGGGAACCCTGAAACCGTTTAGGGGGAAGTCACTCATCAGCTTTGACGCCGGCAACCGGTGTGTTCCAAAAACCGTGCTTTATTCTTGTCTAATCTTCGTAGGTGTATTACTAGCGATTACTTTACCTTTAACCTACTACCATCGCTGGTGGATTAAATACAGATTTTTCCTTTTCAAACTATGCTTCATTGGATACGATGAAATTCTCGATAATGTCGATCGAGGAGAATTCCAGTATGATGTATCTATAATGCTTTATGAGGCCGATCAAGACTGGGTCGATGAGCATCTGAAACAGGCCTTGAGGCAAAGACTTCCAGATTACAATCGTATAGTGTGTGGTGATGAAGAACTTAAACTCGGTATGTACTATCTAGATGCCGTTGACTATGCCATAGAAAACAGCTTTAAGACAATCTTTGTTATCAGCCTTGCAGCCCTGCAGGATCAGTGGTTCATCATGAAGTTCAGAACAGCTCTCAATCACGTCAATGACGTCGGGATAGAGAAGATGGTACTTATCCTCTTGGACGATATCGCCGAAGACGAGCTTCATTTTCTAATCAGGCTCTTTTTGAGCGATCATCGTCCATATCTAGTTTGGAATGGAGGGGAAGTAGACCAAGAATACTTCTGGGAAGAGCTGGTCAAAAGTCTTGTTGTCAACACCAGGTGCAATCATTTAGTGCCTCCTTGACAACTTTTTTAAAGTCCTGACTACCAAAAGTTTCTTCTGAGGAATAGTTGACCCGATAACATTTCGAACTTTCGACATTATAAAACTCTTGTCAACGAGCATTATTTCTAGTCCAGTGTCAGATGATCAAGGGTATGGATTAATTCAATATCAATATTAAATATGTTCAATTGTAGCAACATATGAAAATATATTACATGATATTTCATTAGCAATATATCAATTCCATTTAAATGTTTATTCTAATGTATTTAGTATTATGGTGTATTAGCATAGTTGCTTTTATTGGTATAGCTATAGTCAAAAGGTGAAAGCCAAACACTGAATATGGACACATACAATCTACAAAGTTAGACATTTTTTGAGGTTGAGGTCAATATAGCTTTGTTAGCTTTATTTCACGTTAAACATCACACACACACAAATACACCTACACACATATATACATATATATCACAAACCATTGATCCTTTGTGGTATTTTATCGGTTATAATAAATGTGTATTTGAGCTGTGTATTTAAGATGTATTCCAATTTTATACTTTTTTAAACATATTCATATTTGTATTGTTCTGTTAGTTGTAATATTTTATTATCTGAAATTGTACGACATTGTATTTTAACTGTATAATGTAATACAGGGATCTCTTGCAAAGCAGTTTTTATGTACTGAAGAGACTACCCTGTATAAAGAACACAGAATAAATAAATAAATAAATATATCAAAATAGAAGTTGTGCTCAGAGATGAAATCGCAGAAAATAAAAGAAGACACTCCGAAAACAAGTTAAAATACAAGAGTAATTTTAATTTGTTTACGGAGTGTCTTCAGTTATTGTTTGCGATATATATATATATATATATATATATATATATATATAATATATATATATATATATATAATATATATATATAGATGCGAGGATACCCAACTTTAACATTTCGACGGCGTCTCGGTAAATTGTATAGAGTGAGAATTGATGAGACAGGAGACAAAGGACGTAGCTGAACTTCAACTTTATTGCGCCAAGCTTTCGGCCTTCACGGCCTTCTTCATACACATACACACTAGTCACCCTCAACGAAACTTCACTTTCGAACCTGAAGATGGCCGTGAAGGACGAAAGCTTGGCCCAATAAAGTTGAAGTTCAGCTACGTCCTTTGTCTCCTGTCTCATCAATCCTCACGCTATATACTGTATATATATATATATATATATATATATATTTTAATTTTTCTTACACGGAGATAACGAAAGTAGAGTGACAAAACAGAATAAAGCAATCCGCTACACACAAATGTCTTTGAAATATCTCGTCAAGGCATTTTGTGTGTAACGGATTGCTTTATTCTGTTATGTGTATCTGTGTCTCTCTCTATCTGTATTTTCTTGTATCTTAGTACAGTTTTCTAAAGGCTATGCAAAACATAATTCGACATATTATTTTCTCCAACTGAACGAATAATTTATAAACACATACAATTTGTAATAACAAATTGAAGAAATATTTGTGTACGGATTAAATAAAATTTGTCAAACTTCTAATATTTTAAACAGTAACTAGTAACTGTGTGCTCAACGCGAACCATTTCACTAGACATCGACTAATTAGTTTTTTTTATTTTAGCAATGATGACAAAATGTATCAATTACTTTCACTCACTTATTGGACAATAGTTCACATGATATAGAGATAAATCATAATCTTTCTATTAAGAGTGATTAATTTCAGTTGTGTGGTAATTTGAAGATCTCATGGTGAAACTCACTTCCTAAGATGGCCATAAGGCATAAAGTATGAATTATTACCAACTATATACATCACATGATACAAAATGCTCCTCCAGTTTTCATTTAGGTATATAAATTGCTCTATTAATGAAAGTAAAAGCATTTGCCGAATAACATTTTTCAGGTCTATCCATTCATCTCAAACAAACTAAGAAAAAATATAATGATTCATTATGATATATCAGACAATTTATTTCAATTATTTATTTTTTGTTTATCCCTATCTCAATAGTGCCGTTTAGATATTTCGACATAATAATCATTAGGGTCGTAGCGTATTTATGTCGCACCCCTTCCGTGTTTCCCTTTTTCTTTCATTGCCAATTTTTTTTTTTTTTTTTTTTTTTTTTTTTGGGGGGGGGGGGGTGTCTAGTAGCTACGTCACTACTTAGGAATACTTGTTAATTCAATGATACGTAAGGTCAGTTGAATGACAAGGAAAAAGCAATAGAGAGAGGGCGTAGGGGAGGGGAGCGAGAAATACCGTACGGTCCTCCGCCACATCCCTCCGCTCCCTCGACTTTCAGCCACCTACTACACTCTTAGAAAAAATGGTGCTTATGGGGTACTCATTGGCTCCAAACTGGTGCCGGATTGAAAAGGTGTCTACAAGTTCCATTAAAAGGACCTTAGCCATTGAGCTTAGATTTCTCCACCTTTTGTTGTGCGTATTAGTCTTTATCATAATCTGTAGATATTATTTAAACATGTCCAGGATAATATCTATTTACATTCGTCATTTTCAAAATACTTTGGTTTGATGCAAATTGTATAAATGTGTTCTATTGCATGTTATAATTTATTGATTTCAGTTACTATTAATATATTTTACTTTTTTCGAAGGACTATAAAATATTGCTCAAGAGTAGGCCAGGTCTTTGCCAGTGCCCGTGATGAGCACCTTTAAAGGTGTCGATGAAAACCTTTTCAAAAGGTGCTTAGGGACACCCTAAAAGGTGGCACTGGTGTGGCAAATATAAGCACCTTTTAAAGGTGCTCAAACCTTTTTTTCTAAGGGTGTACATGTATATCTTAAGACCAGGGATCCCCTTCACTCCTCGCTCCTCCCCTGCCGCTCCATTACCAACCAACCCCCCCAACTATAGGGTCACCCCCCCAATGATATAAACCGAAGTTATCCTACGGACTGACGGGAAATTAATGTAATATTAAGTTTACTGTCATGATTGTGAACAAACTTGTTTCGGACCCTCCTATATTTCTGACTTTTAGAGTTCTGCGCAGTTGGTGGGTAGAGACATGTACCCGAAACGAACAACTACACCATATTCCGAGCAGTTTTCAGTCATTTTCTACACGGAGAGGTGAAGTGTTGAGAGTATATATATATATATATATTCTGTAAGGTTAAAAGGCAATGTTTCGTTCTGAATGAATCTTTGTGGAAGTTATTTGATGGATATGAGGTAAGTTGATGACAACAATTTCCCACCTATTATTCGACAAAATGGATTGCGAAGTAAATAGCCTTTTCATCTGACTTGTCATTTTAGTAATGAATAGAAGTGTAAAGTGTACAAGAAAGCTCAAGACTTAATCAAGAATAATACTAAATGATTTCTTTGTCTCAGATCTTTTAAAAATATAACATATATATATTTATATATTATGGTATTCATAGTTTATTTCTTTGGTAATACAGCAGTTTTACTTACATTGCTGAATCCCGATGCTACTATCCAAATTTATTTGTATTCCTTGTTTCATTGTTCAATTGGGCAGAAAAATGTTTCGCTGAAATATTTCTTTTTATTAAATATTTTTACCTTTGAAAAAGGTATGGCTATATATTGTCCAATATTATGCTATATTAATCCTTAAGCAAAGCTGTTCTTCCTCACTGTAGAGCCAGTACAAATGGCTAAACTAATCCAAATTAAAAATAGTATTTTCAACCTTTTCACACCTCAGAATTTGAAACAATAATTTCACATTTTTCAATCTTGCAATCCCCCAGGCAAAGATCTGTATGACAATGACAATGGCCAAGTTAAGATACGATCCCAAATTCACCATGATCGTCGTGTTCATGGCAACCGTGTTGGGTTGGTCTGTCAGATTGACGCAATCAGTCGATCCGTGTTCACAGGACTTTTTGAGAAAGATTGCCAAATGTTCCAATCGTGGCCTAACCTCTGTGCCAGCTGACATGCCCGATAACATTGAAATTCTTTACATTCATCGCAATCTATTGAGAGTTCTTCATAATAACTCATTCAGTCAATACACCATGCTCTGGAAACTGGACTTGGCTGAAAACAACATTTCCCGCATTGAAGTAGGAACTTTCTCATCTTTGGGACATCTGAAATATCTAACACTAGCGGACAATTTGTTTTTACCGAACCTTGAAGAAAATATTTTTAGAAACACTCGTTTGAACTTTTTCCAAGCTCACTTGTCAAACGTTCGATATTTCCCAGATGGTGCAATTCCTTGGTTTGAATCGGGAACAGAACTTGACCTAGCTAATAATGTAATGGAAAAAATAACCTGGCCAACAGCCGGCGTATTTACATCCATAAATCTTGGTTCTAATAAATTACGCAACATCTCAAGCAACGGATTTCTTCTTAAGAGCTGTGTTTCTGATTTAGATATTGGGGGAAATCCAATAGATGTAATCGACTCTATGACCATCTCTTCGCTTTGTGTCAATGATCTCACCATCGGAAGGACTAATACGGAAGATGACCAAATGGTGAATCTACTGTTGGGAGTATATGATTCTTCTCACATAAAGTCCTTGACTTTTATGAATACTGGTCCGCGAAGAATCCCTCTCGCCATTTTCAATCACCTAGATGGAAAGCATCTTGATCTATTGGATTTAACTATCACAAAGCTGATACTGCTTCCTCACACTGACCTTCATGGTTTGAGCGGTGTCTTGAAGCTGCAACTTCGCAGTAATGACCTACGAGCTGTCGAAGCTTATCACTTCAATGGTATGATTGGTCTTCAAATTCTTTCGCTGGAGGGTAATTATATTGCAACCGTTAACAGTAACTGCACTTCCTGGAATGTGGGAATCGTAGAAATTGACCTATCTCGCAATGAACTGAGAGAAATAAACCATTGCACTTTCAGTGGTCTAAAGAACCTAACAAAGCTTGACTTAAGCGGTAACATGCAATTGCAATCCATGCACAGATACTCGTTTGCTTCGTGTACATCTCTGCAAATATTAGACCTGTCCAGCACGAGGATTTTAAACCTGTCTTCTGAACTCCACATTCCATCTCTTATTCACCTCAAGATGGAATCAGCATTCTGTCCAAAAGAACTCATACACCCAGGTCATCTTGGTCAAGAGGCACCATTGTTAGTGAAACTTGAAATAACAGATGCGTCTATTAAGTCTGGAAATTTGTGGGACCCGTTGAAACGTATCTCCTCGTTCAATGGCTTAAATGATCTCTGCTGGTTGGATATCTCACAAAATGAAATTTCACCTGTACCAATCGGCCTATTCCGTAATCTGTCTCAATTAATAGTTTTGAAGCTGAAAAAGTGTTCTTTAAGGTCACTGGACGTCGAGGTGTTTAGAGATTTGGGGAATCTCAAAATGTTAAACCTGATATCAAATAAACTCAAAGTTATTCCGGGTGGTATATTTGATAATATGACCAAATTGGAGCAGCTTTTCTTGGGTGAGAATGACTTGAACATACTTGATCCCAATCTATTCCAATATAGCAGAGGTCTCTGGCGTCTGTCCATTTCGGAGAATCATCTTTCTGATCTCACATTTAGCACGTTCAAAATGCTTTCCCAAAGTTTGAAAGAACTTGACCTCGGCGGAAATCCCCTCGTTTGCAATTGCAATCTCAAATGGTTTCCCGGATGGTTACAGAATTCGGACATTTTCCTCATCAGTTCAAGTGAGACTATATGTATGGATTCCTCTAGTACCTTAAAGCCTTTCAGGGGTAAACAACTTGTCACATTTGACCCAAGCGAGGAATGCGGACCGAAAATCATCCTCTACTCGTGTATATTCATTGCGTGCTTAGTGCTAGTTTTGATATTAATCGTGGTATACTACCAGCGTTGGTGGATCAAGCATCGTCTCTTTCTCCTGAAGCTCTGCTTTCATGGTTACCACGAAGTTGTCAATGACGCTGATCGAGGAGACTTCCAGTACGATATCGCCGTTATGCTGCACGAGATTGACAACGAGTGGGTAAACGAACACCTGAGGCCAACCCTTGGAGACAGACTTCCGAACTTCCAGCGGATCGTATGGGGAGATGGTGACCTAATGCCTGGAATGTACTACCTGGACGCCATCAATTACGCTGTCGAAAATAGTTACAAGACGATCTTCGTCATCAGTCGCGCAGCTGTTCAAGATCAGTGGTTCATGATGAAATTCAGAACGGTTCTTGATAACGTCAATGTTGCCGACTCGGAAAAGATGATACTGCTCTTCCCTAAAAACATGGTTGACGACGAACTTCCCTTTCTCATACGGCTGTTCCTTAGTGATCGCCGACCATATGTAATTTGGACTGACGCCGAAAGAGGACAAGAATATTTCTGGGAAGAACTGATCAAGGGTCTGACAGTTAAAATTAGGTGAATTAAAAAGGTGTCCGAGTACCGAGTACGTTTAAAACATGCACATTTTTGTCACCACGGTTGTGCTTTTCAATGCAGTAGTCCTATTTTTCCGAGTACCGAGTACGTTTAAAACATGCACATTTTTGTCACCACGGTTGTGCTTTTCAATGCAGTAGTCCTATTTTGCTATTTATTTATTTTTTATTTTGTATATACGCATTTATTTATTGCTTTATTGATAAATTTATTTTTATTATATTTTGTTTTCTTTTTTAAAATATATTTATTTTCATTTTTATATATTTATTTGTTTATTTATTTATCTTTTTTTTTGGGGGGGGGTGTGTTGTTGCTGTGGTAAAGTTTCCAAATGAATATGTATGAAACAATATGCGTTTATGTCGTTTATACTGAGGTGAACGCATGCCCTGCAAAAACGTTACTTTTCTGGCGTAATTCATATACCGTACATGTATGATATTAATCTACCACAACACAGTATAACGTAGAATAATGCAATATGATAAGTACGCACACTTCTTAAAAAATTGTTTACGTCTTTCGGAGAAAATATGAGTTCAGTGTGTGTGTGTGTGTCTGTGGGATTACATAGATTCATTTGTGGGGTGCAGAGAACAATCGTAGAAATTGACCTATCTCGCAATGAACTGAGAGAAATAAACCGTTGCACTTTCAGTGGTCTAAAGAACCTAACAAAGCTTGACTTAAGCGGTAACATGCAATTGCAATCCATGCACAGATACTCGTTTGCTTCGTGTACATCTCTGCAAATATTAGACCTGTCCAGCACGAGGATTTTAAACCTGTCTTCTGAACTCCACATTCCATCTCTTATTCACCTCAAGATGGAATCAGCATTCTGTCCAAAAGAACTCATACACCCAGGTCATCTTGGTCAAGAGGCACCATTGTTAGTGAAACTTGAAATAACAGATGCGTCTATTAAGTCTGGAAATTTGTGGGACCCGTTGAAACGTATCTCCTCGTTCAATGGCTTAAATGATCTCTGCTGGTTGGATATCTCACAAAATGAAATTTCACCTGTACCAATCGGCCTATTCCGTAATCTGTCTCAATTAATAGTTTTGAAGCTGAAAAAGTGTTCTTTAAGGTCACTGGACGTCGAGGTGTTTAGAGATTTGGGGAATCTCAAAATGTTAAACCTGATATCAAATAAACTCAAAGTTATTCCGGGTGGTATATTTGATAATATGACCAAATTGGAGCAGCTTTTCTTGGGTGAGAATGACTTGAACATACTTGATCCCAATCTATTCCAATATAGCAGAGGTCTCTGGCGTCTGTCCATTTCGGAGAATCATCTTTCTGATCTCACATTTAGCACGTTCAAAATGCTTTCCCAAAGTTTGAAAGAACTTGACCTCGGCGGAAATCCCCTCGTTTGCAATTGCAATCTCAAATGGTTTCCCGGATGGTTACAGAATTCGGACATTTTCCTCATCAGTTCAAGTGAGACTATATGTATGGATTCCTCTAGTACCTTAAAGCCTTTCAGGGGTAAACAACTTGTCACATTTGACCCAAGCGAGGAATGCGGACCGAAAATCATCCTCTACTCGTGTATATTCATTGCGTGCTTAGTGCTAGTTTTGATATTAATCGTGGTATACTACCAGCGTTGGTGGATCAAGCATCGTCTCTTTCTCCTGAAGCTCTGCTTTCATGGTTACCACGAAGTTGTCAATGACGCTGATCGAGGAGACTTCCAGTACGATATCGCCGTTATGCTGCACGAGATTGACAACGAGTGGGTAAACGAACACCTGAGGCCAACCCTTGGAGACAGACTTCCGAACTTCCAGCGGATCGTATGGGGAGATGGTGACCTAATGCCTGGAATGTACTACCTGGACGCCATCAATTACGCTGTCGAAAATAGTTACAAGACGATCTTCGTCATCAGTCGCGCAGCTGTTCAAGATCAGTGGTTCATGATGAAATTCAGAACGGTTCTTGATAACGTCAATGTTGCCGACTCGGAAAAGATGATACTGCTCTTCCCTAAAAACATGGTTGACGACGAACTTCCCTTTCTCATACGGCTGTTCCTTAGTGATCGCCGACCATATGTAATTTGGACTGACGCCGAAAGAGGACAAGAATATTTCTGGGAAGAACTGATCAAGGGTCTGACAGTTAAAATTAGGTGAATTAAAAAGGTGTCCGAGTACCGAGTACGTTTAAAACATGCACATTTTTGTCACCACGGTTGTGCTTTTCAATGCAGTAGTCCTATTTTTCCGAGTACCGAGTACGTTTAAAACATGCACATTTTTGTCACCACGGTTGTGCTTTTCAATGCAGTAGTCCTATTTTGCTATTTATTTATTTTTTATTTTGTATATACGCATTTATTTATTGCTTTATTGATAAATTTATTTTTATTATATTTTGTTTTCTTTTTTAAAATATATTTATTTTCATTTTTATATATTTATTTGTTTATTTATTTATCTTTTTTTTTTTTTGGGGGGGGGGGGGGGTGTTGTTGCTGTGGTAAAGTTTCCAAATGAATATGTATGAAACAATATGCGTTTATGTCGTTTATACTGAGGTGAACGCATGCCCTGCAAAAACGTTACTTTTCTGGCGTAATTCATATACCGTACATGTATGATATTAATCTACCACAACACAGTATAACGTAGAATAATGCAATATGATAAGTACGCACACTTCTTAAAAAATTGTTTACGTCTTTCGGAGAAAATATGAGTTCAGTGTGTGTGTGTGTGTCTGTGGGATTACATAGATTCATTTGTGGGGTGCAGAGAACAATAGAGGACAATGATGGCCTTTATTCCGTCGTGCTTGGGTACAAAATACAATAGGAGAAGTGCTTGCGGCATATGAATTTGTCATGTTCACTTAACGCGAACCGGTCGTGATCCCCGATCTTTCGACAGAAATTTGGCGAAAACACGTCCTTTTCGGCACATTTTAAATCATATCTCGAGCAAGATTTTTCATGGGGGCAAACGGTTTATAAAACTTTGATTAATTCTACATCTCATGATATCAGTTATTTTTTAATTGAATGAAAAAACCGCCGTCTATTTTCGACTGAAAATGCATGGTTTCATGCTTTTTGTGTGAGGAGAAGCACTTTTTTGCACTCATTGCTCTCGTATTCCTCCTATAGCTTCTGACTTACGTGTCAAAATGTATGGGGGCAAAGACTAGCAAATAGCCAAGATGTTACTCTTTCTTGTGATATCAGGTTCGTCCTGATTGGTCGAAAAAAACCGCCGTCTATTTTGCATAATTAAAAAGAAACATAGTAAAAAAGATGTCATGTATATAAAGCACGTAGAGTATGTAATGCTGCGTATATACCGGTAGGCTCGATTTGGACTGTGCCATTCTAAAACGGGGTGCATCAATCCAATGTGTGTGTTGAACGACCGTGAATGCGAATTGAGCAGTCGTTACAGCTGTGGAGTGATATGTTGCATACCGTGGATGAAATGGATGAATCATGTCGAATGAGAAAGTGTAAAATTCTTCCTTCCCGCGTACGCACTGTTGTGTACTTGAGATTCGTAAATAGCAGCTCTTCTGTCCCTCCCTTCTCCGTTGCCCCCCATTGCTATAATAGAACAGCCGCGAACAAAACACCGATTTATACAGAGCAATGACCTGGACCACCCAGCTGATCGAGCGCGTGGTACTCGAGTCGAGTTTGTATGTGCGCACAGCTGACTAAAGCAGAATTAAACCTTCAAATTATGTGAACAAATCAGGGGGTGAGAAATTCATATGGGTACAAAATACAATAGGAGAAAACAAAGTTCCCCATAAATCAATGTGTGTGAGGGTGTGTATGTGTGCGTTTGTTTAGCATTATGTCCGAGGACAAAAAAAAAATCATGACAACAATGGTCCTCGGAAGGCGGACAATAGTCCTCGAACGTCGAACAATGAATTTATGCCTTATTCCGTCGACTGTCCGAGGACGAGTAACAATAGAGGACAATAGTTGTCCTCGGAAGTAAAGCCATGTAAACGTGTGTGCGCGCGCGTGTGTAGGTGTGTTAGTCGATGTTATGTTCTATCCAATACGAAGTCTTATTATGTTTCACTACCATTTGTATTGCGCCTATTAGTTTTGGCTTACCTCGACACATTGCTCAAAATGATAAAGCTTTATATGATGATTATAATCAAAACAATCTTTGCAAAATCCATTTATAGATTATCAATCATTGTAAAATCTATTTGAGAAGATAATCGGATATTGTTGCAAAATGTATTTAACAATCAATTGAAGATTTGAGCATTGTGTACGTGTTGATGGCATAACCTTCACACATATATCATATCATACATATATCTATAATTATATTTACTATAGAATGGCAGCAAAAATCATATTATTAACACTTTCATCACCAGCATGAAATTGTTTTCTTATAGTCATTTCATGACGGGACTCATTTTATTCACTCATTTTGTTACAAAAATACATTAACTTGTAGAGAATGAAAAGCTTGACATTTGGTGCTCCATAGATCGATAAAAAGTTGTCTAAAAATCGCATTGAAAGCGAGAGTTGTCACACGCACTTAATACGCCTACGAGTAAGCCGTCTTAGTTTAAAACACGGACGATCATGGAGCTTCCAAATAGTTCCATATTTCCTCAGTCTATGGGACAGAACTATTTGAAACTCCATGAAATGCACGACATACAGCAATGGGTAATCGGGACTGCACACAAATGAAGCATCAGTATTCGACCCGAACACTTGAACAGCTATTTCCTCGTCATATTTGAAAATTCAAATATGAGGGCATAATTTAAAGAGCAATTCTCAAAAGGGACATTTTTTTACTATGAATTTCTTCCAGACTGACATAAAAAGAAAGAGAACGGTCACAAATTATTTTCCCCTTTTCAGAACTCATCCTTCTCTTTACGGGTAAGAATATCATGTGTATAAATTATAATTTCTACATCATTACATCATCTAGTATAGTGCTAATCAATGTTCATGTACTTCTATACACTTTATAAAACATAATTCCTTGGTCAGGTCTTTCGTGTCAAAATGTATGGGGGCAAAGACTAGCAAATAGCCAAGATGTTACTCTTTCTTGTGATATCAGGTTCGTCCTGATTGGTCGAAAAAAACCGCCGTCTATTTTGCATAATTAAAAAGAAACATAGTAAAAAAGATGTCATGTATATAAAGCACGTAGAGTATGTAATGCTGCGTATATAGGCTCGATTTGGACTGTGCCATTCTAAAACGGGGTGCATCAATCCAATGTGTGTGTTGAACGACCGTGAATGCGAATTGAGCAGTCGTTACAGCTGTGGAGTGATATGTTGCATACCGTGGATGAAATGGATGAATCATGTCGAATGAGAAAGTGTAAAATTCTTCCTTCCCGCGTACGCACTGTTGTGTACTTGAGATTCGTAAATAGCAGCTCTTCTGTCCCTCCCTTCTCCGTTGCCCCCCCATTGCTATAATAGAACAGCCGCGAACAAAACACCGATTTATACAGAGCAATGACCTGGACCACCCAGCTGATCGAGCGCGTGGTACTCGAGTCGAGTTTGTATGTGCGCACAGCTGACTAAAGCAGAATTAAACCTTCAAATTATGTGAACAAATCAGGGGGTGAGAAATTCATATGGGTACAAAATACAATAGGAGAAAACAAAGTTCCCCATAAATCAATGTGTGTGAGGGTGTGTATGTGTGCGTTTGTTTAGCATTATGTCCGAGGACAAAAAAAAAATCATGACAACAATGGTCCTCGGAAGGCGGACAATAGTCCTCGAACGTCGAACAATGAATTTATGCCTTATTCCGTCGACTGTCCGAGGACGAATAACAATAGAGGACAATAGTTGTCCTCGGAAGTAAAGCCATGTAAACGTGTGTGCGCGCGCGTGTGTAGGTGTGTTAGTCGATGTTATGTTCTATCCAATACGAAGTCTTATTATGTTTCACTACCATTTGTATTGCGCCTATTAGTTTTGGCTTACCTCGACACATTGCTCAAAATGATAAAGCTTTATATGATGATTTTGATGATTATAATCAAAACAATCTTTGCAAAATCCATTTATAGATTATCAATCATTGTAAAATCTATTTGAGAAGATAATCGGATATTGTTGCAAAATGTATTTAACAATCAATTGAAGATTTGAGCATTGTGTACGTGTTGATGACATAACCTTCACACATATCATATCATACATATATCTATAATTATATTTACTATAGAATGGCAGCAAAAATCATATTATTAACACTTTCATCACCAGCATGAAATTGTTTTCTTATAGTCATTTCATGACGGGACTCATTTTATTCACTCATTTTGTTACAAAAATACATTAACTTGTAGAGAATGAAAAGCTTGACATTTGGTGCTCCATAGATCGATAAAAAGTTGTCCAAAAATCGCATTGAAAGCGAGAGTTGTGACACGCACTTAATACGCCTACGAGTAAGCCGTCTTAGTTTAAAACACGGACGATCATGGAGCTTCCAAATAGTTCCATATTTCCTCAGTCTATGGGACAGAACTATTTGAAACTCCATGAAATGCACGACATACAGCAATGGGTAATCGGGACTGCACACAAATGAAGCATCAGTATTCGACCCGAACACTTGAACAGCTATTTCCTCGTCATATTTGAAAATTCAAATATGAGGGCATAATTTAAAGAGCAATTCTCAAAAGGGACATTTTTTTACTATGAATTTCTTCCAGACTGACATAAAAAGAAAGAGAACGGTCACAAATTATTTTCCCCTTTTCAGAACTCATCCTTCTCTTTACGGGTAAGAATATCATGTGTATAAATTATAATTTCTACATCATTACATCATCTAGTATAGTGCTAATCAATGTTCATGTACTTCTATACACTTTATAAAACATAATTCCGTGGTCAGGTCTTTCATTTAATGTCGTGACAACTTCAATTCAGGAAGTCAGTTTTGTTAGTAAATATAGATACATTTTAATATGTGTCCAGACCAGTGTAGAGTCCCTTGATAGAGTTAAGACATGGACCCAGGTGCTGATCGATATTGAATGGAAATGTTACGTAATAGTGGCCCCAAAATGACGTTCAAATCACGGGTTGTCGGTACTCTTTCTATAAAGGGACTCTAGACCAGTGTAGAGTACCTGCATAAAGAGAGTAGCGACAACTGGTGATTTGAACGCCATTTTGTTTCCACTAGCTGTTATGCAACATTTCCATTCAATTCCGATGAGCACCTGGGTGTTCTCAATAGAAAGAATTCAAACGCTATTTTGTTTCCCGAAAAGTCAGACGTCTATGTCGCTACACTCTATATAAAGGTACTCTAGACCGGTGGGCTCGCAGAAAAACACCGCCGCTGTACTGTTTGAGTACGATTTTGTGCATTTTTAGAATCATGCAATTCAGCTCTGTGAAGTCTATTCCACGAATTAACTGCAAAATCAGGCAAAACAAGTGTACCCTTTACAAATTCTAAAGACGATTTAATGTGACAATGAGTATTATGTCATTTTAAAATTTAAAAAATCATGAATAGGAGTACACTGGAATCGTACATAGCAGACGATGTCCCACGCTATGTCCGGCCCGCACGGTTCCACGTAATGTGTTTGAGTAAGTGCTCCTAATTTTGGATGTGCGGCCGCATCAACTGCTAGCATACGTGCGTACGATGCTATACGGTAGTAAAGATCGATGGTCTGGGCGGGTTGTGTACCCGGACAGATATAGCCTTTTGACAAGGCCCTCGTGACTTGGCTATTTTTCTCGGCAAGTAAGCTAGTAGTGGCTGCATAACAAGACTAGCCGCCCAGCCCGGTGAATGCGCGATCGAGCGACGTGAGTCCGAGGTCCTTTTGGAACCTGGCCTGTATTTATTATGCTATCCTTTGTTCCTAGCGAGGATCTGCTACCTTATAGGTAGGAGCCAATCAGTGAACGTATCTTCGCATGACGTCCGCATAAATTTGGTATGCAAATTCGCCTTCATATCGAGCTAGCTCGCTCGGCACCCGGCGCTGCGGCCCGTGCAAGCTACATCAATCATGGAAAGCAAGCCCCGCAGATACCGTTGTGATTGGTCGATAATCCTCGGTAGGCGTGTTAGCATACGAATGTCAACTCGTGAATAATTCATATCGGACTATGGAAACCCAGGTTCCAAAGGCCTCGCGACTAAAGTCTCTCGATCGCGCGTTCACCAGGGCCGTGTTGATTCTTTTCGTCGCTGGCTAGTCTCATCTCAGGCACAGCATGACGAGGAAAATAGCCAAGTCACGAGGCCTTGTCAAAAGGCTAGGACAGATAAGGTAATTTAAACAAATTTGCATCCATGGAAAATATACATATTTGCTCATATTTTCAGCACATTTTAACATCAAAAGAGACACCTTACTTTTGTTAAGTGTCCGGACACACAACTTCCATCATTCTTTTCTGATATCAGTTGAGAGTGTTATTGACATCGACATCGAATGGAAAAGTATTTCAAGAACTCTAAATCTTTGGATATGTTTATTGTGGCATGTCCATCAGAAGATGTAAGCCTTCTTAATGAATTCACATCTACATGAGAAAATACAGAAGATATAGAAAATTATCTTAAAGAATATATACATGTTGTGTAATTAAGTTATACTATTTCCATCACAAGCTATATTTTTGTAATTAAGTGCATACTACTTCCTATTTACTATTAAAGAATATATATATTATGTAATACAATTTCCATTAGAAGCTATTAGTTTTTCTGTTGACGTCATAATCACTTATAACAACACAGGATAAATAGAAAACTATGTTAAAGAATATAAATATAAATATTGTGTAATTAAGTGCATACTACTTCCTATTTCCTATTAAAGAATATATATATTATGTAATACAATTTCCATTACAAGCTATTAGTTTTTCTGTTGACGTCATAGTCACTTATAACAACACAGGATAAATAGAAAACTATGTTAAAGAATATAAATATTGTGTAATTAAGTGTATAATATTTCCATCACAAGCTATATTTTAAGTAATTAAGTGCATACTATTTCCTATTTACTATTAAAAGATTATATATCTTGTGTAATACAATTTCCATTACAAGCTAATCGTTTTTCTGTTGACGTCATAATCACTTAAAATGACACAGGATAAATATAAAACTATCTTAAATAATGTATATATTGTGTAATTAAGAGCATACTATTTCCATTGTAAGTTATTAGCTTTCCTGATGACGCAGAGGCGGTGGAACGTCGAGCTCGGACAATGGAAGTGGAGGGGCACTTTTTTTCCGCCGAACAAAAGGTGCACACCATTTCATTGTCCAAGCCCAACGTTCCGCTGCCTAACGTCATAATCGCTTGCGATAATACATAATAAATAGAAAACTATCTTAAAGAATATATACCTTGTGTAATAAAGTTTATACTATTTCCATCACAAGCTATTAGCTTTCCTGATGACGTCATTATGACTTGAGATAATGCAAGGTGACTCCGCCTTTCATCTGTACCCCTCAGTCGGGTTGATAGAGATATAGATGCAACTCTTCTTTTTTTTGAGCTGCCCTTCCTTATCACTTGATGAATCACACACGTCTTGTACTCGCTGTCTGATGTCATCACGTAGAGGTCGTCTGTCAGAGGATCAATGCAGATATTCCTGATAGCATTCCAGCAGGTGATTTCTCGTTGAGCCCCTTGTTGGTTGATCCTAATAAACACTCTGCATTCTTCGGATGAGGGTCGAGCGATGATGTGACCTGACGACAGCACACCTCGCAGGGCAATATTGCATTTACACGTGATGGTTTGAATAGTGTTCCCACTATTTGGGTTGATGACGTATATCTTAGACTGACCCCACTCAGCAGCGATGATCATCCCATCCTGGTCAGCAGCAACATCCACCCATGTGTCATCACGCGTCGTGTTTCTTGGTATTTTGACTTCCTTGATCAGTTTCCACTGTCTGTCATATACACTGATGCATCCATATAAATATTGGCCCATATTAAATTGTGTAGCCCTGTACCCTGTTCGCCTTTTCCCGCATACTATCCTGTCATTATTCAGCAAAGCACAGGAGATAACACATGATTTATCACTACCGCTTAGTACTCTTTCAGTACGTTTAGTGTTCACATCTAATAAATACGTATGCATATCACCTACGAGCCTGTCTGTGATGAGCACGCTGGATGAGTCAATGCATCCGACGATTGTTGGGAATATGAAATTGTGCTTGATATCAATTTCATCGACGAGTCTCCACTCCCCATCATACCCATCGATTCTCCCATTGTACTTCTCCCTACCAACGCCCTTCACAAACCTCAAACCTGACAGAGTGCGAGTGAGACGTTCCACCGCTCCAAAGTCCAAAGGCATATCAAGAGTATCAGCCACTGATCTGTCCAAGCGATGTACATCTTCACTCTCATTTCCACGGTCAATGCTCAAAGTCTCAAGTTTCCATTTGGCGTTCTCTAGCGCTGTCATGACATCTTGCACTGATTTCTCCAACTCAGAAATCTGGGGCCTGATCATCTCAGCGATGTTTTGTAGATCTTCAAGGAGATCGCATCGTCTGTGTTCTACTGGTGCTTGTCTACGTTCTGATTCTTGTCTGTTGCTTTCAAGCCTACTCTTCCTTTCCTCATCGTTCTTTTGAATCTCTTCATTGATCTCCCGAATCTCCTCACTGGTCATCCGAATCTTCTCATTAAGGATTCGAATCTTCTCGAAAAGTTTCTCATTCCTCAAGTCGATCTCGCGGTTGACTTCATCAGCATCCATTTTCTCCCTGTCCTTTTCTGGCTTGGTATAATCATTCATTACAGAATTGACCTCGTTTGCGAGAGCTTTAAACCGTGTATCAGTCTCGATTCTGCATTTACAGATCTGATGTTTGTGAAATTTACACAGCTTTATTTTCGCAATCACGCTTTCGCTAAGTCTAGAAACCATGGTGATCCGACAACGACCTGCAAAAGAATAGAATCAGTCACACACAAATTTGGAAAACCGATCATGGATGTATACACCGAAAACAGGATATAACGCACGGTGCAATGTGTATAAAAGGCATGGGGACAATCTTGCAAAGTCAACGTGTTGTCTCTTAAAGTAATGCTGCGGATATATTTACTTCAAATTTTTATCATTTGAAAGCTATTTTATATGAAAAATCATTCAAGGAATCTGAAGATAATTGAGACGCACGGTGCAATGTGTATAAAAGGCATAGGGAAAATCTTGCAAAGCCAACGTGTTGTTGATATACATTTCTCTTGAAGCAATGCTGCCGAGTATTTACTTCATTTTTTTATCATTTGAAAGCTTGCCCATTTTATATGAAAAATCATTCAAGGAATCTGAAGATAATGAACGCAGCATTATTTTTGAAGAAAAAATATATATTCAGTAGGTTGGCTTTACAAGCTTTTCCCATGCCTATTTGTATACACTGCCTTGCAATGAACGATGAGGGCTCTATATCGACCGTGCATTATACCTTGTTTTCGGCGTATGTACCCGTGCTCGGTTTTCCGAAGTTGCGTCTCACCGAAAATGGTTAGTAGGCTAGGTGCAGGTAATATGGGACCCTTAAGCTCATTTGCATAATTTGCATAAAGACAAATAAAGACACACAGAATATACTTTGTTCCCATGAATCAGTAACGACTAGTCTAACTTTTAATGTAAAGAAAACAAAATTATCACCAGCCCCCTGTCCATTATATGCAAATTATGACATCATCACCAATAGTCCCATATTACCTGCATGTGCAGGTAATATGGGACCATTAATTAAAGACATTAGGTTCACATTAAAAACGACTCTATTATGTCTGGTATTTACTTTAAAATGTATAAAAGTCATTAACTGTAAGATGATTTCACATTTTAAGAACCTTTAATGAATATGTTGACTTAAAATTATATAATTTATAGATCGTCTGAAGAAAAGTAAACCTGCAGACCAGTCCTATGCCAAGAATAATGCAATGCTTAGGCTTCCAGCTCAGTGAAATTGACAAAATATGTATGGTTGCTGTGGCTTTTACTGTGAACCTCAGCTCAGGGTCCCATATTACCTGCAGCCCCATATTACCTGCACCTACCCTATGACTATGATTACTTGGCAAGGCATACAGAAATTGCGGGTGCCTGTTAACCTGTTGCCTTCAAATCGAAATCTAAATTAATTTTTAAAAAAGATGGTTTTAAAAGGGTGGTGTAAATTGAGGCTTGGCACTTCGCAACAAATTACTCATTGTCCTATATATATTCAATTTCCACCCACACGTTTATGTTACCACAAGCTAGGAGGCTATCGCGTGACTGACATACAGGATTGTTCGTTTACAGATGTTAATGAAATCAGGTTTTTACTGGGAGTGCATAAAGCAGGCGAGCTAAAGCCTTCGGATATTTAAAGAAGGGGGAAAACAGTGGCATTTCGGTATAGATTTTTAAATAAAGTTTCATCGAGGGAATGGGTGTAAAAACATATTGAGAGCAGGATAAACCATCTGCATCTCGTATCAGGCTACAGCTTCAAGAGCATTCAGAAGAATTACGTGATCAGGGTAAAGACTGAACACAGGGGCCCGTATTCTGAACTCCGGTTTAACTTAAACCATGGTCTAAATGTGTGGTTTCACTATGGGCAGCCAAATGTGACACAAATCTCTAACAGTAGATAGTCAGTTTATCAGCATTTTTGGTACTCAAACTTTTAAAAACTGTCTGGGAATGATAAGTACAATATTTTTCTTGACCCTTAAAGCATGAGACCAGAATCCAGTAGACTAAACATAAGGAACATAGACATACAGTGTAATCAAACTTTTGACATTTTGGCTACCCATAGTTAGACCACACATTTAAACCATGGTTTAAGTTAAACCGGAGTTCAGAATACGGGCCAATGAGTATATAAAATATAAGCCACACTTAGAATGAAATTTAAACAAACACATAATGCCCCCCCCCCCCCCCAAGAATACAAACAACAAAACAACAACATACAAAGAACATCAACGACAAAACAAAAACAAGCGAAACGACCAAAGCACATACTCGCACACACAGGGACAAATAATCACAGTTTTAACCTCCATGATAAGCAATTTACTCTTACACACATGTACGCACAACTTGAATGTGTAAGCATTTTATTTCAGATGAAAAGAACCGGTTGGTTGAAAAGCGACAGAATAATCACAATCTTGATTCTTCCAATCTATTGTGTTAAAGGAGAATTAAGCCCTGATTACAAATTTACTTATATTGGAAGGCGTAATATATTCCTACTTATTGGCCTAAATCATTTTCTAATAAGATATCAGAAAAGGGTATAAATAAATATATTCCAACACCCGGTATCGTCTCCTACTCATTTACATGGGGGCTGCCATTTTCTTGCTGATTTGGAGTTGTACATGAACCATTGAGAAATGTTCCAGTCAGGAAGATATTTTGAATCCAAATCCTAAATTGATTTTCTTCATTACCTAAAATCCCATATGTGACGGAAAATATAAAGTGGGTGTTTACATGTATTATAAAAATTAAATCTTTATAATGATACTTTTAAATTGTCTGGTTTTGCTTAACAAAAATCTATTTTCTTGGGTTTGTCAAACAGAGCAGAACATAATATATGCAGCATGCATTCTGACTTTTCAAGTCCATTATCCGAAAGCAGGTGAATGCATAGTTTGCCGCTATAGATGTTCAGGGAAGAAGCATCCATAAAATTTGAATTAATTTGCTCCGTCCCATACGTCCAGTATCGAGAAAATAGATTTCTATTAAGCGAATATCGATTTTCAACAGAAATATATAAGGAAATCTTCAGTTTAAAAATAAATTGACATATCTATTCTATATTTTTAATCTCAAATGGGTTTTTAATTTTGAAAAAGGCAATTGAGCATTTGGATTAAGAAAATCTTCTTGTACACATAAACAAAATGGCAGCCCCCATGTGCTGCTAGCAGACGATACATATTGCTAGCAGATGGTAAATTTTGCTCAGAAAAATTTGATTCGTATCGATCTCGTATATTTTGACGCGAAGCCATATAGTCTAACAAGTAGGAATAAATAACACCTTTGAACACTATCGTCTTTATTTTTGAGCGTAATTCTCCTTTAAGATAATATTTTGATTTACGTGTGTATAAGCACAGTCCCTATCTAGTATTCTTCTCCATAGAAACTGTTACAGATAAAGTTGAATTCTGGTCATGTGATTGCATTGTGAAAGAAACTCTCTCAAAGCAATAGACCGCTTCGGTAATGTATGCAAATTTTTATGCATACCTTTCAAACAATGGTTGTTCTTGACAACCTGAAAATAATAATATTCCGTTCTTGTTTAGCGCATAACACGTTATGATACATACGTCTCTATGCGCTTCCAAAGGGTTTGGATATTATTACCCTGGCTTTAGCTCCGGCAGCCGTAATCAGCGCTAGTGCATTTCAAGGAATAAATCCTGCCAGGTACCCATTTACTACACCTGGGTGGAGAGTGGCAAATGTAGATTAATGTCTTGCCAAAAGACACTAGTGCCGGGCTGAGATTCGAACACTCAACCCTTGGATTGAGAGTCAAGTGAATGAACCACTATACCACGACACCTCCACAAAGCTTGCCGGAGACTTGCCGGTCATAGCAACAAATAATTTATGCAAACTGGATTCCATGCATTAAGGGCCATTTATAAAAAGCAGGTTCATGGAATAGCTCGTCACGAGGTGCTCAGCGAATATATGTGCATAAATTTGTATACATTACAGAAGCGGTCTATTGGAAGAATGGATCATTTCTACATAAGAACTGGTACTGTACAATGTTATATTTTTAATCATCAGTATGACAAGTAGTTACCTAATGTCGCTGAATAGCACATGCGCTGCATGGGGCTGCACACACGTGGCATGAATGTTTGGCCAGAACACCTTTTGCTATTTCTCGTCATATTTCGAATATAATGAGGGTAATTTGAAGAGCAATCATTTCCAGGCGACATTTCTACTATGCGTTCTTTGAAACTGACAAAGGAATGGAAAAGCTCACAAGTCATAGTTCACCTTTCCCACAACTCAACTTTATCTGTAAGATTACATTTTTGATAAAAGCGGTAATTGTTTGACTGGCATACTCTATGAGTAAGCACAATATCATTGTTTGAGGTCCCATTTAGTACCTGACTCTCCGCAAATAAATATTTGTTGTGGGATTTTTCTCGATAGAGTTCAGTGCAAGGTGCACTCTTGTGTACACAGAACTTGCCCCAATGCAAGCTAATAAGAGGCATGAGGTGGAGAGAGAGAGAGAGAGAGATAGTGAGAGCGAGAGAGAAGAGAGACCCTTGACTATTGCGAACAAGTAATTCAATCCAAATATCCCCAAAACCTAAAATTTCATTCATTCGTTCATTCAACCGCGAGGTAGCCCGCATGCAGAGCTAAAACCGTCATGCTATGCAGTATAGTAGACCTGTTCACAAATAATAATATAATATAGTCAAACTTTATGCATACTTTTAAAACAGAGGATGTTCTTGGCAACATGAAAGCTTGTCAGAGGATTGTCAGAGGATTATCAGACATAGCAACAAGTAACCTATGCAAACGTAACTGGATTGTAGTTTGTATTGTAGTATTGTGGTTCATACATGAATAACAGTTACTGGAATACCTCGTTACTAAGTCCCCAGGAAAGAAACATCCATAAATTTGAATAACTTTGTGAAAAGGTCTATTATTATAGGCCGCCCTACCTGTCACTATGAACATGGCGAACAAAGAAGCGGACAAAATATACAGCTCCTCATTGTACCTTCCACACTTGCTCTGGTAGATAATAGAACATCCTTCTTTGCTATTATGCAAAAATATGCAGAACAGGTATCACATGCATATTCACCTGTTCTACTGATTCTACATAATAGCAATGAAGGGATGTTCTATTGTCTACCAGAGCAATTGTGAAGGGTATAATGAGGAGCTGTATATCTTGTCCACTCTCTTTGTTATCTGTTCATAGTGTGTATACGCAGTTCGCACATGTAATCTATTACACAACAAGACAGAGATAATGAACCTGTTCATGTCGCGTAATACTATTTTCAACATGAAACTTCAAATAATCGTTCCATTAGGCTGGGTTCACATAGAAGTATACGGTATACGGTATTCTCTATTCGCTATTCGCTATTCGCTATACGCTATACGGGCATGGCGGGTCACATAAAGGTAGCACGCGTGTCCTACTTTAATATTTGAGCCATATGATTTTACACACTAAAAACTATTTTTTTTTGTTGGGGGGGGGGGGGGGTTGGGGGATGTGATTGGAAATACTGTAGTTATGTTTCCAAATATATATTTTAACATTTCAAACATGAATCAGCCTAATTGATTTTATCAATTATTCCTATTTTCGCTTTGATGACGTCATTTTTTATGGTGGGGGGGGGGGGGGGGGTAGCTTGATTCTACTCCCCCATCCCAGCTCTGGGAACTCTTATCAAAAGTGAAATAATAAAGAAATCATTTTATAAACAATATTTTCTTGAATTAAATCTATTTCCACATTATTTAACTTATTATAAGAATAATTAAGTAATTAGTTAAATGTTGCTCGACTATACACAACAACATGGCTCAATTAACCCGCGCTGCGGGTTAGTTGAGCCATTTTGACCTTGTGTCTTCAATCCTTTCAAGGTCAAACAAGAAAGAAAGAAAAATGCAGAGCCCACATAAATCACACAGAATGTGCATGAGATATTTTTCTTTCAGTTAAAAAAAAAAGGGGGGGGGGGGCATTTGACATAGTAACCCTACTATACGCAGCTATACGCAGCTATACGGCATTTTCGTATAGTGCCCTCTCATGTGACCCGGTATTAGGAAATCCTATTGTTCGATTCAAGCTATTCGCGTGCCCTCGAAAACGTGCACCGTATACCCGAATAGTATACTTCTATGTGAACCCAGCCTTAAGGCTGGGTTCACATAGAAGTATACGGTATACGATATTCGCTATTCGCTATTCGCTATACGCTATACGCTATACGGGCATGGCGAGTCACATAAGGTAGCACGCGTGTCCTACTTTAATATTTGAGCCATATGAATTTACACACTAAAAACTATTTTTTTTGGTGGGGGGGGGGGTTGGGGGGATGTGATTGGAAATACTGTAGTTATGTCTCCAAATATATATTTTAACATTTCAAACATGAATCAGCCTAATTGATTTTATCAATTATTCCTATTTTCGCTTTGATGACGTCATTTTTTATGATGGGGGGGGGGGGGGGTAGCTTGATTCTACTCCCCCATCCCAGCTTTGTGAACTCTTATCAAAAGTGAAATAATAAAGAAATCATTTTATAAACAATATTTTCTTGAATTAAATCTATTTCCACATTATTTAACTTATTATAAGAATAATTAAGTAATTAGTTAAATGTTGCTCGACTATACACAACAACATGGCTCAATTAACCCGCGCTGCGGGTTAGTTGAGCCATTTTGACCTTGTGTCTTCAATCCTTTCAAGGTCAAACAAGAAAGAAAGAAAAATGCAGAGCCCACATAAATCACACAGAATGTGCATGAGATATTTTTCTTTCAGTTAAAAAAAAAAGGGGGGGCATTTGACATAGTAACCCTACTATACGCAGCTATACGCAGCTATACGGCATTTTCGTATAGTGCCCTCTCATGTGACCCGGTATTAGGAAATCCTATTGTTCGATTCAAGCTATTCGCGTGCCCTCGAAAACGTGCACCGTATACCCGAATAGTATACTTCTATGTGAACCCAGCCTTAAGGCTGGGTTCACATAGAAGTATACGGTATACGGTATACGATATTCGCTATTCGCTATTCGCTATACGATATACGCTATACGCTATACGGGCATGGCGAGTCACATAAGGTAGCACGCGTGTCCTACTTTAATATTTGAGCCATATGATTTTACACACTAAAAACTCTTTTTTTGGGGGGGGGGGGGTTGGGGGGATGTGATTGGAAATACTGTAGTTATGTTTCGAAATATATATTTTAACATTTCAAACATGAATCAGCCTAATTGATTTTATCAATTATTCCTATTTTCGCTTTGATGACGTCATTTTTTATGGTGGGGGGGGGGGGGGGGGTAGCTTGATTCTACTCCCCCATCCCAGCTTTGTGAACTCTTATCAAAAGTGAAATAATAAAGAAATCATTTTATAAACAATATTTTCTTGAACTAAATCTATTTCCACATTATTCAACTTATTAAAAGAATAATTAAGTAATTAGTTAAATGTTGCTCGACTATACACAACAACATGGCTCAATTAACCCGCGCTGCGGGTTAGTTGAGCCATTTTGACCTTGTGTCTTCAATCCTTTCAAGGTCAAACAAGAAAGAAAGAAAAATGCAGAGCCCACATAAATCACACAGAATGTGCATGAGATATTTTTCTTTCAGTTAAAAAAAAGGGGGGGGGGGCATTTGACATAGTAACCCTAAAGTGTTGGATAACTTAAATATGACGGCATGTGCTATGAAATTCCAATAAAATGAGTACCAAGAAATCCTTTTATTTGTAACTTGCAAATGTCGACGGAGCAATTGTCGCAGGAGCAAATGTCGTCGGAGCAATTGTCGCAGGAGCAAATGTCGCCGGAGCAATTATCGCAGGAGCAAATGTCGACGGAGCAATTGTCGCAGGAGCAATTATCGCGGAGCAATTGTCGCGGAGCAATTGTCGTATTTTTAGGAGCATTTGTCGCAGGAGCAATTGCCGCCGGAGCAAATGTCGGTTCCCCTTTCGTATAGTGCCCTCTCATGTGACCCGGTATTAGGAAATCCTATTGTTCGATTCAAGCAGCAGCTATTCGCGTGCCCTCGAAAACGTGCACCGTATACCCGAATAGTATACTTCTATGTGAACCCAGCCTACTGAACCCATTTGCTCGAAAACCTTTTATATGTACATGTAGGTCTACATATAGACATGGGTTATGCAGTATGTATGAAGATACATGAGGGCAGTTTCATTTTCCCGTCAGCAATCATTTATCATTCCTTGGTTTTCCTTGTTGTTTTAGAAAATAAATAATTCCACCAATGCATTTCTGGTTAAATAAAGATAACTAATATATGCTTTTACAAAAATTGATATGATTATGGATACCACAAAATATATTTTCCAAGCGTCCAGATGACCTACGGTTGCGATAATCTTCTCACTATCGTGGTACATCTCTCTCTCTCTCTCTCTATCTTTCTCTCTCTCTATCTTCCTACCCAGGCCGGTACTTCTTTATGTAACTGTTCGTTTCTGTCCATGTTTGCACTCTTCTGCTCTTAAAGAGTTGGGTAAATAAGTAGTCACTATGCATGACTGTGCTTCAAATCTGTTTACAAATTTTGCAACAAAATCACAGTAATCTTTGTAGTTCTCTTTCATAGTTTTGTCTCGTAAGCACGTTTATAATTATTCATTGCAATCCGCATTGAATTTCATTTCTTTATCACAATTTAACCCTCGTATATATGATAGCACGGACATTCTATAAACCGCCACACCTCAACTTATAACAGCGCGATGAGTCACGTTTTGGCACATTGTACCCGCTCAACCGAGCACATACACAAAGCTCATTCATATGAAATGGTCGGGACCAAACTCGTCAACTTTTAGAACAAAGTGGTAGTTCTGGCAACTTACCCCTGTATTAATAATGATGATTGATAACGTAGTTGAAGTATTAGTAGTTCCTGGTTATGCAGGCCGGCGAATGTCAGAGACATCAGTAACTATAGGGGTAATTATTCGGTAAGTTCAGAGATTAAAGAGTATGAATCTGCGGACACTTTTGAATTATGGCGTCCCTTAAGAATTGGGACTTCCCTGTGACGTCACATTGTTGTGAAATACTTCCGAAGCGTATTAAGCACACCGCCCAGTGCATGCGACAGAGAAACAAATTGGGCGTACGAAAGCACAGGAGCACATTTTTTTCCACGCAAGGAAAGGGGGGGGGGGGGGGGGTCCGGATCATTAAAATGGGCAGGGGACGGGGTCGACTTTTGCCCCCCCCCCCCCCCCCCCCCCCCCCATCCCATGGACTCCCTCGTAAAATTACATGCAACAAGACATACTATTATTATTAATTATATTATTTTTGTCATCATTATGATTATCATTATCAATATTATTATGATTATTATTGTCATTATTGTTCTCATTATCATAATTAATGTTAATGTTCAGACGCCACAAAATCAGAGTAGACAAAAGTTTTCAAAGATTCTTCATGGTGATATGCAAGTATATTCATCTTGAACAGCTTGTTTTTTTATTTTAAAAGGACATTTCCATTGGCCATTTACATTTTAAATATGCAAAAGCTAATTTAAAAGAGGAATTATTAGGTCAATAAATGGCAATAATTGGACCGAAGAGAGTGTATTCATGCCTTGCCCAGTTATGCACTTGAACCATCTGGATTCAAGTCAGGAGTATGACCAATTTATATGGGCAATATTTGAAGTACGAGAATTACATTTACAATAATATTTGATGATGTGTAGGACACAGTCATACAAGTTAGGTTTTGACATGAAATTTATACATTATCCAAATTGTATTTCTCAAATTGCATTAAGCTTTTAACGTGATGGGGTCACGTGTGTGACACTAGAATGACGTAATTATACATAATTGCATAATACTTTTATAATAATAATAATATTTTCCCTTTCCTTCAACTTAATTACCTGCAAAGGGACCTTCGAAGGGTATGACTTCACTACATACTGAAAACAACTATCAAATCTCATACTGAAAGATGACTATTATATGGTGAAAAACGGTATATTTTTATTTTAATCCATGCCAATGTAATTGCATGTAAATTTGCATTATAATTTGTTGCACTTCACGAATAATCGCACATTGGCATCATTAGTGCACTATATGCAATACTCTATACATTTTGCATCTTTAAGCAAGGTTTTGATATTCGGATTAATATGTTTTTAAATAACAATTTTAAAAATAAAAATGTTCAACAATATGAATTTTGCATTTTCTGGGGAGCATTTCATCAAGTGTTTTGTCAGTGATTTTTACCGACAAATTTGCTCTCAGCCCATCAGATGCAAGGATTTCAGTAGCTGTTAAAGTAGAACGTTAATGATTTTAAATATTGGCTTAATACTTATTATTGCATAGATGGCATAAATTAAACAAGGTTATCCAAATTCAACGCTTGGAAACATTTGAAGTAATGATTATTATCAATTATAAAACGGTAAAATACAGCCCCGATATAGCAGCTGAAGAGCTCCTCGAACGCTGCTGAGATATGTGACGACACACCCTGTACCAGTCCTGTCTAAGCAGACGATGTCCCATAACATCTTACACATTTTTCAGAGCCTATTTTGTCATCTCCTCTTCACTTATTTCTCTTCCTTCACTAGCGTCAGTCTTAATGTTAGTCTGTTGCCTCACTCTTAACTTCGTGTATGGTATTATTTTGATGAAAAATGCAGCGTTAAAAAAATAAAGGAATCAGTCACTTGTAAACAAAATAAGACGCCATTGTATTTTCAGCTGTTTGCACCGGGGCATGTTCGGCGTTTCAAGAGGGAACGAATACCATCCTGCTATTATTCGGAGGGCTTTTCAATTTGAAAGTGGGGTTTATTTCATTGATCATTGACCCTTCTCCTATGTATTTACAATCAAACGGTTTTAGCTATCAGAATCAGTTTCACTTTCCCTTTATAATGGTGTGAAATAGGGTCATGTTTAAATACACCAAACTCTTTATAATTTGATAAATAATTGCATTGCAATTACGTTCATTCATTATAGGACGTCGTCTGCTTAAGCAGGATCGATCCCGAGTGTGACGACATCAAAACATCGCTATATTTCTGGCGAATCCTCGGATATTCCAGATGCTGAGAAGAGCTTTTATTTGTGTTGTTTTTATAATCACCAGATACGCAGTTGACATAAAACTTATACGATTGCCATCTGTAAGCTTCCCAGTAAGCTTTCTAGTGATACATTAATTGCCATATTTGTGATTTTCTTTGAATATCTAGCTTTAACAGTTATCGGTAAAAATCACTGACAAAACACTTGATGAAACGCTCCCCTGCATGGATTCGCTTTTTTCCCTTCTCACCTGTACGTTTTGCTAAGCTACCTTAAGGGAAATCGACATGATGACTAGAGGAGCGTTTCATGAAGCATTTTGTCAGTGATTTTTACTGACATATTTGCTCTCAGCCAATCAGAGGCAAGGATTTCAGTAGCTTATAACAGTTGTCGGTAAAAATCACTGACAAAACGCTTGATGAAACGCTTCCCAGCTTACTTGTGTAAGTGAAAAAAATATTCATACACAGGCCTACTCGATCATTTTCGACAAAACTAAGGTTTTTCTGTTCATTACATCTGCATATACGTACTTGATAATTATGGGGGCGTTTCACAAAGAGTTAAGTTTGACTTACAGTCATGCATAAGTGTCAATGCGCAGTATACGGTATTAAACGCGTAATCTCATCGGTAGATTACCCAATAACGCGCGTCCCCTGAGCATGGTCTGACCAATGCGGTGATGCGTAATATACAGCACGCAACTAGGAATTTAAGTGCGACTTTAACTCTTTGTGAAACACCCCCTGATGCTTTTACCACAAGGCGCCGACCTCGCCCTTCTTTACTAATCTTAGAAGAGCTTAGAATTCTTTTACGACAGATAAATTAAATTGTTTCATAGCGAGTCAAAAAAAAAATTGTTGCTAAAATCAATATGAAGCTATATCGACGTATAATCATAAACTGTAAAAGTGCGTGAATTCTCTTATGGTACTTTTGCTTCTTTGCACCGAAAAGTGATATACAATCTGTGGCTAAGTGCGACAGCTTGATCTCACTGCTAGAGAACTTTGAAAGGTTTTGAAGGAGGGATTTGCTTTTTCAGAACAGAAGTGTGAAGGTGACTTTGAGTCTCGTTCACACAAGTGACAAAAACTCGACAAAACTCCTCAACTTTGGATTTTTTGACTTGATCATGTAGACCACGGTTGGAGTTGCGAGCTTGTCTTTTGAATTAAAAGCTGATATTTCTAATATTTTATATTATTTTTATTTTTATTTTATTTTCTTCATATGGATAGCAGTATCTACATACACTGACACATCAAGACACATTCAAGTATCTCCTTTGGGAAAATTCAAATAGAGAAAGTCCATGAAAACTGAATTCAGCTCCAAAACATGCTAAGTCCATAGCAGTTTAGTAGTTCAAACAACAGCAACAAAAAAGAAATCAATTGAATTGAATGAGAGAAATAATTTGCGTAGCTAACTTCATTATTCCTCCTTACCAACTACCTTTTTGTGGAAATAACTGCAAGGATTGCAAAAACTGTCTCAATTGATTTCTCACATTATCTAAATTCACCCACGAGAGTTGCCGATGCTATAGTATAGGTTTTCCCGGTCAATTTCAAACTTTCTCCAATCAATTTAACGTTTCGAGCAATCAATTTCGCCCAAAATGCGATCGCGGTAACAAATCAGAATTCAAATTCGTCTTTGGCCGCTCAAAATCAACATCTCAGCGATCAAATTGCAAATTGCGCCAATCAATTTAAAACAATGAGCAATGGTATTCGTCAATCGTCATTCAAATTCGTCCATTCGTAACAATTCCGTCTTTGCGGTCATTCAAATTCGTTAATGAGCATGCATATTTGAAATAACTGCAATCAAATTAAGAATGTGAGGTTCGTATCAAGTAGAAAGTCAAAATGGGGAGGGTTTGGGGGAACGCTTTATGTTAATACTTGGCCATGGTGTTGTTATGCTCATTTGGCAAATAACCAGAAACATTTTCCTTCTTTTCATGTCAAATTTGGGTAGAAATTTGATCTCTTTTTTGATATGGTGTTTTGATTTCTTAAGGGGTCTATGCCTCGGTTCTCCCCCAATCCACCGTAAACTAAATATTTAGTTTACGGTGGATTACCCTGAGGAAGATCCGTGATGATCGAAAATTTGGTGAAAATAAATATAAAAGTTGGAATTCAATGCATTACCAATGTCTTCTCTGGAATTAATTCATTGTATCTCTCTCTCTCTCTCTCTCTCTATATATATATTACTTCCTCCTTTACTTCCCTCTCTCTCTCTCTTTTCTTCCTATCCTTTGCTTTATTTATCATTCTTCATCACTGTGTGTGTGTGTGTGTGTGTGTCTGTGTGTCTGTCTGTCTCCCTCTCTCTCTCTCTCTTTCTCCTTTCCCCTCTCCCCTTTCTCTCTCTCTCTCTCTCTCTCCCTTTCTCGCGCCTTGACTCTGTTGTTTATTTACGCTTGTTGTTTTGACAATAATTACGCGCTATGCACTAACTACATCCTCGGTGCATTTTTTTGTACTTGGTATCATTTCCTGAAGAAGCCTTATAGGCGAAATATTGAACCCTTTGTGTCTAACGGAGTAATTTATTCTGTGTCTCTGTCTACTTATTAAACTCCGTCGCAGAACTTTTGAACTTTATATTACTAAAGGGTATATTAGGTGGACATTGAAATGAAAATACTTTTATCCTGTCATGAAACCTATCAGCTGTTTCATAGGTGGGACAGTTTCTTTTGTTAAGCAGGATTTAGCATGCAAAAGTTCTTGCTTGGTCAGACAAAGGTTTGTCAAAATAGATGACAAAGACCTACATACAACTACGTACAACTGCTGCAGGGTACCAAGATGGCTGCCATTTTGCTTTGGTTGCTTTAGTTGTACAATTATAGCAATTCATTATGCAACATCATAATTATCCATTGTGTACAGCTAAATGGACATGTCCTATACTCTGACATATTTTTTTTCTTCAAAATGGCAGCCCCCATAGAATATGAATTTCTCACCCCCTGATTTGTTCACATAATTTGAAGGTTTAATTCTGCTTTAGTCAGCTGTGCGCACATACAAACGCGACTCGAGTACGCGCTCGATCAGCTGGGTGGTCTTGGCATGGGTCCAGGTCATTGCTCTGTATAAATCGGTGTTTTGTTCGCGGCTGTTCTATTATAGCAATGGGGGCAACGGAGAAGGGAGGGACAGAAGAGCTGCTATTTACGAATCTCACTCCGAGTACACAACAGTGCGTACGCGGGAAGGAAGAATTTTACATTTTCTCATTCGACATGATTCATCCATTTCATCCACGGTATGCAACATATCACTCCACAGCTGTAAGGTCTGCTCAATTCGCATTCACGGTCGTTCAACACACACATTGGATTGATGCGCCCCGTTTTACAATGGCACGGTCCAAATCGAGCCTATATACGCAGCATTACATACGGTACGTGCTTTATATACATGACATCTTTTTTGCTATGTTTCTTTTTAATTATGCAAAATAGACGGCGGTTTTTTTCGACCAATCAGGACGAACCTGATATCACAAGAAAGAGTAATATCTTGGCTATTTGCTAGTCTTTGCCCCCATACATTTTGACACGTAAGTCAGAAGCTATAGGAGGAATACGAGAGCAATGAGTGCAAAAAAGTGCTTCTCCTCACACAAAAAGCATGAAACCATGCATTTTCAGTCGAAAATAGACGGCGGTTTTTTTTATTCAATTAAAAAATAACTGATATCATGAGATGTAGAATTAATCAAAGTTTTATAAACCGTTTGCCCCCATGAAAAATCTTGCGCGGTTCTCGAGATATGATTTAAAATGTGCCGAAAAGGACGTGTTTTCGCCAAATTTCTGTCGAAAGATCGGGGATCACGACCGGTTCGCGTTAAGTGAACATGACAAATTCATATGTAATATCTAGCAAGGTATCTGCAAATTTTAGAGACATTGCATGTTCTCCTTCCTTAGTAATCGAATGGGAGTATTTTCAAGATAGTTTGAACATTCTAACAATTTTCCACATGACTATCAGCTAAAGTTTGTTGAGTTTCATTCTCCTTTATGAAAGGAGTGCACTATTACAAGAGAGAGAGAGAGAGAGAGAAAGAAAGAGAGGGGGAGAGAGGGGGGGGGGAGAGAAAGAGAGAAACGATATCACAGTGAGTTGAAAACTTACCATTAAAGGCAAAATAAAATGGTAATGACGGTTCAAATAACCTTATCCCATGCTTTACTAATGCGCCGATCCTTAATTCATCTTCACATTTTTATTACACTGCAGTTTTTCGAGTCTTCACAAGGATTTGAAAGGGGCATGCCGTTTTGAGAGGGACAAAATATATCTTCCATTTTGAACTGTGAAACTCATTGCATTCGAGAGCAAGAAATTAAGCCTCAACGTCGATCGTGTTGTAGCCTTTACGCAATATTTTAATAAAACTTTTCCTTTTTTTTGTTGCATTTTCCCCCCAAAAGAACATGTCCCCTGAGCCCCTGATGGCCGCCCCAGCTGAAACAAAGTAAACAAAGTAAACAATGTAAACAATGTAAACAAAGCAAACAATGTAAACAAAGTAAACAAAGTAAACAAAGTAAACAATGTAAACAATGTAAACAAAGTAAACAATGTAAACAATGTAAACAAAGTAAACAATGTAAACAATGTAAACAAAGCAAACAATGTAAACAAAGTAAACAAAGTAAACAAAGTAAACAATGTAAACAAAGTAAACAATGTAAACAATGTAAACAAAGTAAACAATGTAAACAAAGTAAACAAAGTAAACAATGTAAACAAAGTAAACAAAGTAAACAATGTAAACAAAGTAAACATTGAGGCGTATGGTTGACTTAAAATGCAAGATTGAAATACACAAAAAGAGACAATTATTGCATACAGATATATAACAAGCACCTGAAATGTTAAAGACCTCAGCCTGACCCAAAACAACCATAATTTATATTGACGTAAAGCTTAGTAAACAAAGAATATAATTACCCTGGGTATTCATAAGTTTTCGTCTCCGTTTATCCATAAAAAATAAAAAAGATATTTTTTTTTGGTCCGCCCCCTCCCTATTGCGTAACAAGAGAGGAAACTGCAGGCGGTCGCTAGACGTGTGACGACATGTCATGTATATAGCTCCGAGTGCGTCTACACGATATGTCGTCATCAAATTTTCACCCCCGCAAAGTAGCGTTCCTCAGAGACGGGGCCCTCGTCAGAAAAACCACCGGGGCTCAACATTCGGGACGCTGTTACTCATTCCACAGGAAACGGAATCTCATGAAGTTGGTTTCAATTTGTTCAGAAAATATATAGCTCCCCGTGGATGAATAAAGTGTATATTTCAAAATTCGGTGAGGCTGAGGTCTTTAAATTCAATTCAATTCAGAGTTTTTTTTCCACTCAAAAGTACAATGAAAACAATGATGAATGTTCACAACTGAAGGCTTTCGGTAACATCATGTGGGAGCCTCTGTGAAAAGGCAATTGATATATTTTTTCGTGAAAAAGAACCCATTTATGGGCCGATTAGAGGAATTTTTTGAGAAGTGAAAGGAAAGGAAACAGAGGATAATAGAATGATATGATTAAACACTTATACACAACTATTTTAGGTTTTGTTTTCGGTGTTTATGAAGTGAAATGGAAAGAGGAAAGAAGTAAAAGAAAGAAAGAGTAATCGAGATCAGGAAAGTTCTGAGCAGGTCAGAGAAGTTTGGTGCGAGTGTAGTTCTGAAAAAAAAATGTGTGTATCCCTCTGTAGAGTATAGTTCTGGGGAGCGTTTCATCAAGCGTTTTGTCAGTGATTTTTACTGACAAATTTGCTCTCAGCCAATCAGATGCAAGGATTTCAGTAGCCTATAACAGTTGTCGGTAAAAATCACTGAAAAAAACGCTTGATGAACGCTCCCCTTAAAGTAGATATTCAAAGAAAATCACAAATATGGCAATTAATGTATCACTAGAAACTGGGAAGCTTACAGATGGCAATCGTATAAGTTTTATGTCAACTGCGTATCTGATGATTATAAAAACAACACAAATAAAAGCTCTTCTCAGCATCTGGAATATCCGAGGATTCGCCAGAAATATAGCGATGTTTTGATGTCGTCACACTCGGGATCGATCCTGCTTAAGCAGACGACGTCCTATAATGAATGAACGTAATTGCAATGCAATTATTTATCAAATTATAAAGAGTTTGGTGTATTTAAACATGACCTTATTTCACACCATTATAAAGGGAAAGTGAAACTGATTCTGATAGCTAAAACCGTTTGATTGTAAATACACAGGAGAATGGTCAATGATCAATGAAATAAACCCCACTTTCAAATTGAAAAGCCCTCCGAATAATAGCAGGATGGTATTCGTTGCCTCTTGAAACGCCGAACATGCCCCGGTGCAAGCAGCTGAAAATACAATGGCGTCTTATTTTGTTTACAAGTGACTGATTCCTTTATTTTTTAACGCTGCATTTTTCATCAAAATAATACCATACACGAAGTTAAGAGTGAGGCAACAGACTAACATTAAGACTGACGCTAGTGAAGGAAGAGAAATAAGTGAAGAGGAGATGACAAACTAGGCTCTGAAAAATGTGTAAGATGTTATGGGACATCGTCTGCTTAGACAGGACTGGTCCATGGTGTGTCGTCACATATCTCAGCAGCGTTCGAGGAGCTCTTCAGCTGCTATATCGGGGGCTGTATTTTACCATTTTATAATTGATAATAATCATTACTTCAAATGTTTCCAAGCGTTGAATTTGGATAACCTTGTTTAATTTATGCCATCTATGCAATAAGTATTAAGCCAATATTTAAAATCATTAAAGTTCTACTTTAAAGAGAGTTCCCGAACTACGGTAACTGTACGTCGGCGACTTGTTTTCCGAAGATTCGTTATTCTGAAGGTTCGTTCGTCCGAAGGTTTATAATTTGGGTTAATAATTCCATTGAATTTTCGGAATTATGAGCTTCTAAATTATGAACCCTATTTCATTTTCGGAATTATGAACCCTATTTCATTTTTGGAATTATGAACGTTTGGAGTATTGCAACAAATTATTGGAATTATGGGCCCTAGTTCATTTTCGGAACTCCCTGGTATGGGAATTTTGTGTTTAGAAATTATGAACATTCGGAATACGAGTAGGACTACATCCCCCCTCCCTCCCCCCCCCCCAAATAATAATAATAATAATAATAAATAAATAAATAAAAATAAAAAAATAAAAATAAATTTAAAAAAAATTAAAATAAAATAAAAAAATAAAATAAAAATAAAATAAATAAATAAATAAATAAAACATTATAAAATGATATTAATAAAAAAAAAAGAAAATAAGAAAGACGAAAATAAAAGAATACAAAGTAAAGAAATATATGAATGAATGAATGAAAATATATAATTTATTGAGAAAAAATCGAACCAACAATCAAATATTAAAGGTAGAAGTGTACTGTTACAAGTTTTGTTTTTACACTCTTTTTAGCTTTATCAATGCATTACCATTTATTAGGAGTAACTATAACTGTTTTTTATGCAGAAATAAGCCTACACATGGACAGGCCTACTTTTATGCCCTTCATGCACAATATTAGATGGTTATAAACTGGTCAGGTATTTGCGAGGGAGAAAATTGAGCGACAACATTTGTAAAGACCGTTCGGCTGACTGTCATTGCCTTATTCATTTATAATGCCCCGCCCCTCCCACTCTCCCTCCCCCCCCCCCCCCCCTCCCTCCCTCTTTCTCTCTTTGCAAGTGGTTGATTTGGGGTGATGTAATGATTTATTATTTATTTATCATTTATTATTATCATCATCATTATTATTATTATTATTACATTACGTTTTATTGTCTTTATAAGGAAATTCGTCTTGTTTACATGCATTACAAAGGGAAATATATACAACTGGATACAAGTCATAATCAACAAAATTACAGATAGATGCATAATAGTAACATATGTGGCCTACTAAAACAGTTATCATTTTTATAATTTGTTTAAATCAGCATTATTTTGAATGTTGCTATCATTCATCATTATCATTATCATTATCATCAATATCATTATTGATATTTTCAGTAAAATCGTTAACATAATGATAGTTGTCATAAATAAATTTATTCAATTTGTCTCCAACGGCCCACAAGGGGGTGACACACGCTACTGCTGTGTGATAGGTTGCCCGGGTGCTGTGAAAAAAATCACAGGCGGAACCGGGCGGGATTCGAACCCGAATAAATTTATTTATGACATTATATCACCCGACGGATTAATTCAATACCTTTGACTTGATAGTCCCCATATTGGGATAGTTTGAACCTGATCACTCAGGGCACTCCGGTGGTCTAGTGGTTATGACACTGGTCTAGTAATCCAGAGGTCGCGGGTTCGAATCCCGCCCGGTTCCGCCTGTGATTTTTTTCACAGCACCCGGGCAACCTATCACACAGCAGTAGCGTGTGTCACCCCCTTGTGGGCCGTTGGAGACAAATTGAATAAATTTATTTATGACATTATATCACCCGACGGATTAATTCAATACATAATGATAGTTATTATTGATACAAAAATTGACAACAATAATCATCATTACCACCATGATTATTGTTAATAATGGGCCTATTTAGAAGAGTAGATAAATCTCTTGGGCTTTATTCACAAGGGCAGGAGTTATGTGATAACTCTTTGATCTAAACGCCAGACCATACAATTATGAACCAAATACAGTACGTAGTCATCGGGTCACCGGGGCTCGTTGCAGGAGGGACATCTCCCCCCCCCCCCCCCCCCGATTTCGCGATTTTATGAAATTCAGCTGCTGATCATAATAGGGGACAGAACCTAAAATGCGAGAAGTGTTACAGTCGCGACCGATCAAAGACAACTCCCGCAGACTTACTATTCCCTAACTATCTCTTAAAACAAGAGGTACCCTATCTGCCTTATCATCTGTTTGGACGATGATGGTATCAAATAAATTTCGATGATTCGTTAAAAGGGAAAATCCAATCTTAATTACAAGTCGCTCTGAAAGAAAGAGGAAAAATCAGAGAAGCAGATTGGTGAAGGTTTGAACGAAATCGGACATGCAATACAGAAAGTTATGAATTTTTGGAAGTTGTAATCACTATGCATAATGGAATTTCAAATTGGCCGAATAGGTAGTGTCACTGTGCTAGTAGCTAGCTGTGGTTTCAACCCCCCCCCCCCCCCATGTATTTGCTCCAACACACAAAATGACTAAATGTAATTTTTTTTCTTCGAAATGTGTTACTCAGTAGCATCTCTTTCTTTCATGAGGACCTACAACACCGATATGCTATCTCCAAATTATTTTGAGTACTGCCCCAAATAAGGTAAACGCGCTTTGGAGAAAACAAATTTATGATACTGTGACAAACGGGAGTGTGGTGTCATGTCCCACACAACTACAGGCGAAGTCACAATCGACTCACCAAATTGCCAATTTGAAATTCGCATAGATGTAGTGGGTTCATTTTTCAAACATCCTGTTTTTCTTATATATATATATATATATATATATACATATATAGAAAAGACAAATATAAATAAAAAAACCGTAGAGATGGCAATTATCCGATATTTCGGGCATAGCCCTTTGTCAAGGAATGACAAATTTATTAAGCGTCAAGCAAAAATAAGGCAAATAAAAGACGCGCAAAATGGTTGCGTAGAAACAAGATGAAAAAGACGCGCAAAATGGTCGCGTAGAAACAAGAAGTAAGAACGCGCCAGAAGTGACGTAACAATACATCAAGAGAAAGAAGAAGAGCTAAGAGAGAGAGAGAGAGAGAGAGAGAAAAGAAAAGAAAGAGAGGGAAAGAGAAAAGAGAAAGGGACAACAAAAAGAAAAAGATAAGAAAAGAAAGAAAGAAAATTACGTGATGGGAAATGAGCCGAAAGAAACATTAATTCCTCTTGGTTGGAGGCAGCCAAGGCGAAAAATCATACGTTCCTCTTCCTGCTTGCGTAGCTGGTCGGAGCTGAAAGAACTGCGTACTATGCACACTTCAAATATATATATATATATATATATATATATATATATTTTTTTTTTTTGCTTTCACAGAATCATTGTATTACCAAATTTGGATTCTCCTTTAATTTAGGCTTCATGGGGAGCGTTTCATCAAGCGTTTTGTCAGTGATTTCTACCGACAACTGTTATAAGCTACTGAAATCCTTGCATCTGATTGGCTGAGAGCAAATTTGTCAGTGAAAATCACTGACAAATCGCTTGATGAAACGCTCCCATGGAGTGTCTAAATTACTAGTATGACCTAGCCATTCTCGCAGGCCACCGCACACAGGTCTTGCGATCAGTCTGCGATCCGATTTCAGAAGAAAATGTAATATCATTTGACAAATCATTCAAAAATGAAAAATATTTTTGATTGAGGGTCTGAATAGTCAAACAGATAGTAAAATCGATAATACGGCATTTGCCGAGTTTTCTAGCCGATGAAATAGCCAAATAGGCTCGCGCTCCGAGTCGTAGTGACGTCACAAAAATCTTGGGCCGGGGGCAACTAATACGTGAGGAGTTACATGTCATTGGCTACACACAGAACGTCCAAGTATACCAAAATTTTATGTTTTATAATAAATCATATTAAAACGACAAATTGTGTGTCGAGTAGGGGAGTTGAGCAGAGTTGAGCCTACGATTTAAAACTAATTTTGCCCTTATTCCCTGTAGAAAGCTGTCAGCTCACCAAACCCTATGTTTAGTATTCATATTCAAGGGGTGTGCGCCCCCCCCCCCCCCCGTTTTGTCTGACAAAAAAGGGCTCCCGGATCCCCGTACATGGCCGTTTGGCTTCGTCACTGAAACGGAGGCTTCCTCAGTGTGCACCCCCTCCCTTTCTGAAAATCCTGTATCCGCCCCTGATATCACTTTTCAGAACCTGAATAGGGTAGATTTCATTTGTTAAAATGCCAATAATATTTCGGCCATAGCGATTTATTTCATCGAATCGCAGACTGATCGTAAGGTGTGCGGTCAGAGGGGGCGGGGGGGGGGGGGGGATTTGCGGTGTGTCTGAAGTTGGCAATCAATTTCCTAACAAAGAGGAAAGAATGATAATTGTTACCTCATAATTTATTTTAGCCAGCAAGATATAAAAAATAGTGGTAGATTTCAAATTCTAATTACGGGTTGCTCTTAAATTGGCAACTTTGTTTATAAATTGACTCGGAATAGACTGCTTAGTTCATAATTGCAGTCGATGCATTGCACCAAATTACAGAAAAGGGCGTTGACCAGCCGTGAAAAGGGGACTTGTTTCATCGATTTTTGAAGGAAAGCAAAGTTAAAATGTCAGGTGGAGGCAGCGACATGACTCTTAGGAAGACTGTGGATCAGTTGAGGAGAGAAGCTAACATAGAAAGATGTAAACTTTCACAAGTTGCTGCTGAGTAAGTACGCTGATTTGTTGACGTGATTTTAATAGTGAGTGGTGTATGGTGGTGTGACACGGGTGACGGCCAAGCTAGGCCGACGGCACGGGCAAAATCTGCACCGCGCCCTGGCATGCCTGGGGCTGGGGGCAACTGATACGTGAGGAGTTACATGTCATTGGCCACTCACAGGTACACGCCATTGCCGACTGTGTAGTAACGCAGCCAACACACATCCCATACCTAAACTGCATCACTGTGCATTTTTGGCTATATTTAATTGAAACTCATATATTGCAGTTTACTTAAATCCAAATACTTATGTTGAATAATAGATGATTAAAACTTACCAGGTTGTTTTGTGACCTTTGAAGAGGGTTTCCTGAAATTTTGGGTCCTTTTTGTCGATAACTGCTATCGAGACCACTCACGGGTACATTTCTGTAAAATAGTTGGTATTTTCTGTCGCATGTACTGAAGGTATGGGGGGAAAATAAGATAAATATTTTAAATACCTTGCTTTCAAATTCAGCCCTTAAAAATCTCACTCCTACATCAAATGGCCGTTAGGAAGAACTTTTGATATTTTCAGCAAAATCCAAAGTCAAAATCTTGTCCAAAACCGGAGAAATCCCCGCCGATTTGTTTCGCGATCGCGTATTGTTTACATACTGCCGATGTCTTAGACTAAAATCGGCCAATAAATTTTTTGTCCACGAAAAACTCGGAATCGCAAGCGCACATCGATCTTTACGATCGCGCACACAGAAAATCGGGACTTTTCCGTGTACGCCATATAGGGACCGAATTTTTAAGGACAAAACTCTTTTGGGGAGATGTCAGCGCCCGCGGCGACAAGGAAATGCACACAATGACTCCGATAGCTCGTTTCGCGAGAATCGAGAGTAAATTACGGATTTCATTTTTTGAAATATATTTTCCAACATCGGTGAGTTGAATTTATTGTATTTCTTGAATATTTTGGGGTCGGTTTTTGTAAATTAAATGCCGATTTTGAGTGAATGTTGGTGACTTTTGTGCAGTGGTGTTTTAAAAAGTTGAGGTGTATGACTGCCTACATTATACACACGAAGTATAGGAATGTAGCTATGAGTGATCGAGACTGTCCCGTCAGCATCCAGTTTGTATTTTTCACGATTATGATGAAGGGAGCCCTCAGCGCTCGTAGTGGTACCGGCGCGATCGGTTCGTCGATCTCCTACGAAGACCTGGAAGGGCCAAACTGACGACGTAAAAAAATAAAAAATATTACGTACGTACGTAGTAATTATTACGTACGTACGTAATATTTTTAATTTTTTTACGTCGTCAGTTTGGCCCTTCCAGGTCTTCGTAGAATAGCTTGTGTGCGTAACATTCTGCGTACGTATCTACGGTGCGTAACCATGTAGAGCGGCCTCACTAGTGCGCAACATATTGAGAGCAATCGTCATCCGTATGGAGGTGTGGGTAACAAGTACCAAAAAGAGGGCTGTAAATGTAAGTTTTTATAACTTTCTACATTTTGTATCTTAACGAACTGATAACTTAAAATCTAAAGAATGATACTTAAGTATCAGTTTGCCCACAAAAACCTCCATTTCAAACAAAATTACATCTGTATCCCCAATACCCAGTATACACACATGTATATGATTCTAATGGTCAATATGACCATTGCTTGCTGATGTGTCATTGGCTACACACAGAACATCCAAGTATACCAAAATGTTATGTTTATCATTATCAATCTGGCTTTAATATCATTATCAACCTGGTACTGGTACTATGGTACTGGCCTACGGAGCTGTATGACATAAAAATTGATGGGGGAACTTAGCTACGCACTTTGTTTTGTATGTGGAGCGCGTATTCTCCCATAGACAACGTGTATTAAAAGTGGTGCGTAGCTTTAGGACCCCCTGCCATACGTGGGATGCATGATATTATTATTAGACTGAAAAATCAGTCTATTTTTTGAGGTCTATAAAGACTATATTTCGTTCGGGGATATGCTCCGCTGAGAGTGAGACTACGTCTGGCTTCGCAGAATCTCTCTCTCTCTTGGAGGAGAGCCTCGAAAAAGTAAAAAAATGTTATAAAACTCCTCCAAACAGACAAATTTTTCTGTCTAGCATGATATATGATCATGATGATGGGGAGCCCTGGCTAGCCAGGGTTAGCTTCGTGAGCTATACGCCTTTTACATCACAAAGCCAGGCGTTTATCCCCAGCAATAAAATTGTGCACGGGTTAGCAGGACATGAAAATGCCCTGAAATAACAGTTTTCTGATAACTCCCACGGCCGACAGGCCATTCCCCACAGCGTTTTCTCCTAGGGAAACATTTTGAATTAGAATCTCTTTTTGATCGTACGTATTATTACCAAAAAATCAAAAAAAAGATCATAAGATATTTCAGAGAACTCACCAGTGTTTGTGTATCCATGCCACCTCTTGTCATGCAGATATAAAATGGCGGCTGCGTGCGACGGCACGCGATACAACCATAATTGAAACTATACGTCGCCGACAGCGCGCGCCGTCGCACATGTTTATTAATCAAATACGATCATTTACGGCTGGAACCAACCTTAAACGTCATCATATATGAAAGAAGACGCGACTGAGATGGTGATACTGATACTTAATGAGGGCGTGTAGAACTAACTTTCTTGTTTATAAACAGACGTGTATCAATCAAATACAGTCATTTACGTCTGGAACCAACCTTAAACGTCACCATATTAAAGAAGACGTGACTGAGATGGTGAGATTTGTTCATTCGAACCTGGGTCTGATACTTACCACTCAATCTTTTTTTCTCTCCTCTCTCTCTGTCTTTCCATTTTCTCTCCCTCTCTCTATATCTTTCTCTGTCTTTTTATATCTATCGCTTCTTTCTCCTTCCCCCTCTTTATTTTATATAATCACTCTCACTCTCTCTTCCTCTTTGTCTGTCTGTCTGTCTGTCTGTCTCTCTCTCTCTCTCTCTCTCTTCATCTCTGCAGACTATTGAACTTCTGTGAGCAGAATGTTGGCAATGACTACCTTCTGACAGGCATCCCCCTCCCCGGTGTGACCAACCCTTACAAGGAGAAGAAGATTGGGTGTAGTATCATCTGAAACCCGGAGAATAGCGACTTTTTTTTTCTACACTCTGATTATTCCAGTAATATATATGTAAGTACATGGAGCTCGTTCTTGCCCGTACAACTGTACATCTGTACATAACACCCTTGGTGAAGAATCCACATATTTCTCAATACTGGTGTCAACAATTGTGCATGCTCTGTACATTTACTACATGAATATGTAAATGTGCAACTATGCATTTGTATTTTATACACATTCTGTTAATCTTCTCTCTCTCTCTCTTTCTCTTTCCCTCTCCCTCCCTGCCTAGCTATCATTTTGTTACTACCGTTCCTATACCATTACTGTATTAACTGTTTTAGATTTGTATATTTTTTTATACATGTACTCGTGTGATTGTATTAACAGAACATGCAATTCAGCCACCAGGCTGCAAAATGTATCTGCTATTGTGTACATAATAAACCATTGAATAATAATAATGCTGAGTGTTGGGAGTTTCAGAAATAAAATTTTAAAAACCATGTGTATATTCTCCCCACAAGAGTAACGACAAGGGTAATAAAGTCTGTCAAAGATGTTCTTTCAATCTCCATAGCTACTACGTTCATACAGGACTTATGGTTTTTAAAATTTTAAGTTAACAAAACAATGGCTTACTAACAACGACGAGGGTTCACACGAGCCTGAAACGACAACGCTAGTTGTTCTGAGACTGCAAGTCGAGCATTACTCACTTAACATTGGCAGAGAGGTCAGATTCATTAGCAATGAGATTGCTAAACTTAAAGTTTATTCTGTCCCTTCTGTTCTTTAGGGATCGGTTTCATTACTGTTTGCTTTCTTGAGTAAGTACTAGAGAGAGAGAGAGAGAGGGAGCACAATATGATGTATTGGTGAAACAAAGACCGCGTTTACACAGAGTGAACTCGAGTTCAAATTCGACAGCGAATTCAATTGCGACATTGGATTAGCATAAATTATTTTTCGGTGGGCTGTTTACACCAAGCGTTGGACGAACTCGAATTCAGAAGGAAAGTGAATTCGATTTGATTACGCCCTCGCTTGGTGGGAATATCGTGATAATCAACTTCCGGGTTAAATTTGTGAAAACCCCGCGAGTGAGTTCAAAATGGCGGTAGCGAGTATTGTAAGCGCAGCCATTTTGATCTGGTTTTGTATGATTTTACGTCGGAATTACAAAATTATGAACGAATATTTGCAGATATGATGAGCGCGTGGTGGATTGAATCAAGCCAGTTCGGTGAATGTGTCGTCGTTCGTTGTGGTTCACTTGTTGAATGACGCTTGTTTTACTGACGCGACGCTTAGCGTTGCTTAGCAGTACCGGAAATGACGTATGACGGGGTCACTGGCTGGATATTTGCTAGTCGACTTTCAATTACGTGTCCGTTCACACTGCAAATAGCGAATTTAAATTCGATAATAGTCGAGTTTGAATTCGATAAATGTTGCTCTGGGTCGTCATTCGAATTCGAGTTTTGAACTCGAGTTCTAATTGCGACTACCCTGTTTACACACAAATGAACTCGAGTTCAAATTCGACTAAAGTCGACTTCAGTCTCTGTGTAAACGGGGTCAAAGTCAGCTGAAGTTAGAAGTTAAAGTGCATAGCACTTCATTGCCTAATGAAGGATGTTGCATCCGAAACGTTGTGCATCTCTCCTACGTTTGCTACATCGTGAGACAACAGATTAAAATTCTTCTCTCCTTATAATATAGCCACGATGATGGACATCTTCCGTAGCATAGCATTTATTCAGAATAAGTATAAACTTGACGATGTAAATGTAGATGTAGACGAATATAAAATGAGCCTAAAGCAGGTGGAGTGGGGCTGTTCACTGGAAGGAATGATGTTGTCAATAAGAAGACCATAAAGTAACCATTGCGGTCATAGCTTTCATTGGAAATTGGATTATGAGTAAGGCCAAAAAAAAAAAATTGTTGTATTGGCGTAACGGGTCTCTGAAAAATAGGGTTGGTCGGTCGGGATTTTTTTTTTTTTTTTTTTTTACCGACAGTATAATACATAATACACGTAGCTAGTTCTGTCCGCAGCACTTCCGGGTTTTCGATCACGATCGCGATCGCAAAGGCAGCACGATACGCGATATCGATGGTCAAAAAAAACACAAAAAAACCTAGGGTCGGCGACATTTTTAGGGTCGGGCGGGTTACGCCAATACAACAATTTTTTTTTTTTGCCTAATACTATCTGACGAAAGTGTGAAGTTTGTAAATAAATGAACTTCCTGTTTACTTCCTGTCTCAGTATTGATAACTTATTGATAAATGTAAAATTGGTGTTATTATCACATAACACTACCGTCTGTAATCTACATCCCTCCCTATCTTTCTTTCTGAGAGTGTCAACCTTTTCAGCATGATAACTTGATCCTACAGGTTGTACTTTTTGTTAGTTAAAACAAACTGATTTTTTTTTTCTGGTAACTTTGTGGAGGCTTGATTTAATAAATTGTTGAAGTTTGATATCTATCTTGTATTTGTTCAGAAGGATATATAAATAGCCAGGCATAGAAAGGTTTTCAAATATGTGACCCATCACGTCAAAATGAGACAGAAGTCGCATTTTTTGATATTTCATTTTATTATTGATTATTATTCTCCGTTTCATAAGCTTTAATTTGGTATATAGTTCAACTCTTGAGAGTAAGTATTAGTGGAGAAAATTGCGTTTGAAACTTGAGTAAAGTAAGACTGTGGTGAAGTATTTCTTCGAGAAAAACGCTTCCAAAGTTTGACTTCCGTTTTGCTGACATGCAGCATTTTCCTTTTGTAATGTCAATTAGATTTGGATAAAACCCTTAGCAACCGTTTATTAATTCTAATAAAAACTAGTCCTTATGTTTCTTTAGGATCTCTTCTCGTGAAAACATGAATTTTAATTCATTTAAGCCATGAATTCTAACGCTTTAAGGGGGTAGCAAATCAAGTATAGTTTCACGGCACTGAAAAAGCTTCCCGCATCAACTTCGTGCTTTTTCGTTGAGCCTTTCCTATGCCGGTATGCTTTTCTTAAAGGGTTGATTAGCCTAGCTATGGTCAAAAGGTTTACAAGTCTGTCATTTTGTGCCGGGAAATGTATTAGATTATAGTTCAAACTTTCAGAGGTGTTTATTTCACTATATATTTTTTCTAAATTAATCATGTAAACTTGATTTCTTTCAATGTTATTTGCTTTCTTTTTCAAGCTTTGATTCGATTGTCGCAAAGTCATTCAATTATGGCAAAATTACTGAATAGACGAGTCTTTACCAACAATGATATTGACAGAGATCGTTGATGTCTGAATATAAAACTTACTTTTTTACTTTTCGTCTTGTGAAAGAGCAATAGAAATCGCCGCTTTCTGAAGCTGAAGAATTAACACACGATTATTGATTTTCTCTCTCTCTCCTTCTACATCACGCACCTGTTTCATAATCTCGACAGTTGTCTTTCTTTCTTTTGAAAGCTAACTCTCTTTTCTGTTCGCTCTTTACTTATTACCAGATTAAACAACGATGGAATGAAACAGATTCATAATAAAGAAATTTTATCCTGCTCTAGTTCATTCTACCCATAAAAAATGTTTCTAAAAGCGCCTTTCTTTTCTTTTCGCCATGTCAAAGAGGTATAGAATTTGCCCCTTTCAAAGAACAAGAATTAAGTCACATCCTGCATGCCCGAGACGATTGATTTTTCTTCTCTCCCATTGTCCTTCTAAATCACGCGCGCTTGTTTCATAATCTCCACACAGGTCCTTTTCTGTATGGTTGAAAAGCTACATTTCTTTTATCCTCAATTCCTCATGTTCAACAGCGGGATAAAGATAAACTGCTTCTTAGCGCCACTCTACAGTTAATAGAGCTTCACAAAAAAAAAAAAAAATAATGAGTCTTAATGACAACTACTTTTTGTAAGAATTAACGCCCAGACAATTCTCTCTCTCCTTCTAAATCTTTCACATGTATCATAATTTTGACAGTTCTTCTTAATTCTATTTTGAAAGGTAACTCTTTCTTGTCTGTTCGGCTTTTTAAACGAATAAGAGAATTGGCCGCTAATTATCATGTTGGCTGGCGGTATGAACATGATGAAGATAAACTGCGTCTTAGCTTGAAAGTCAACGTTGCTCTCCACGCTAGTTAACTCAAGCTTAAAACAAATCAGGTACTTGTTTAATTATCGCAACCAAGGGCCTTTTCATTCTAGTTTAAAAATAATAATTTTCTTTTATTTTCGGCTGTTAAAAAGAGTGACAGAATTGGTCGATAAACTGCGTCTTAGCTTGAAAGTCATTGTTTCTATCCACTCTAGTTAACTGAAGCTTAAAGCAAATCAGGTACTTCTTTCATTATCGCAACCAAGGGCCTTTTCATTTTAGTTTTATAAAATAATTTTCTTTTATTTTCGGCTGTTAAAAAGAGTTACAGAATTGGTCGCTTATTATCGTCATGTTCAATAGCGGGATGAAGATAAACTGCTTCTTAGCGCCGCTCTAGTTAACTACATGTAGATCTTTAAAAAATAAATAATAATGACAACTGCTTTTTGTAAAAATTGACACCCAGACAATTCTCTCTCTCTCCTAAATCTTTCACCTGTATCATAATTTCAACAGTTATTCTTAATTCTGTTTTGAAAGCTAACTCTTTCTTTTCTGTTCGGCTTTTTAAACGAATAAGAGAATTGGCCGCTAACTGGCGGTATGAACATGATGAAGATATAAACTACATCGATTCTCTCCGCTCTATTGACTCGAAAAAAAAGTGTATACAATGTACTGGTGTCTAAATAATAGCTAATTTCTTTTCGCCATGTTATAAAGAGGTAGAGAATTCGCCCCTTCAAAGGATTGAGTCACCTCCAGCAAGAGACGATTATTGATTTTTTTTTCTCTCTCTCTCTCTTTGTCCTAAATCACGCGATTGTTTCATAATCTCTACACAGGTACTTTTCTTTCTGGTTAAAAGGCCAATTCTTTTCTTTTCGGCTTTTAAAAGGTAACCGAGCAATATCTGATCTTAATCTTAGAACAATTTGAGACGGCACGAGCACGATCGAGCATAAAGTACATGTACTTGTTGCAAATTCTTTTACAGAGATCACGTGACTGCCAACGTCCAATGAACAAAGCCACGCGTCGCTAGGGGCGGGGCCTAGCGGATGGCTTTCTGTTCGCGCTGGCACGCGCCAGCTGTCCGAAAAAATAGAAGAGTTGACCGAAAAAACACTCGTAGAAAAACTGCTTTTTCTACCCTTTCCCGTTATATTTAAGACTCAATTTTTTTACAGAGCATTCATGAAACATTGAAGATTCAAATCAGCGAAGAAAAAAAAAAATGACGAAATTTGAAGTTTTTTTCAGATTTGCCCTATTTTCTCAAGTTCTAGCCCAGCGACTTCTGTCTCATTTTGTCGTGTCACATATATAACTGCCGTTATTAAGATATCTACATGTACGTATGTCTGATACTACCATTTGCGAAAGCATATGGCCATACGCTTTTAGTCTAACACTGGGTCTATGGGAGAAAATGAGTGGCATTTCCGGTCACTTTCATATGTTTACTTTTGTGAAGCACATGATGATTTTGAAGTGCTTTTTTTTTCCTGCATGGGCTTCATTTTTACACCATATTACATGTACACTGATAATAGCATGTAAGGCCAGGCAGCTCAGATTTTATCAAGCCTCTACAAAGTTACCAAATCACTAGAAATCTCAAATGCAAAAGAAATTGAAGAAAAAGTCATTTTCAGCCCTTTGCAAGGTACATGTTGTACATGTATCATGTACATGTACATTATACATGTATGCTCATTATGTCATTATGCTTCTTTTTGTATTAATTTAGTCTAATTATTGTCTTCTCATTTCCTTACTCTTTTTACAGTTTTATTTCCATTCTACACTTTTCTGTGTACAAACCAAGGAGAGAAGATATTAACGCTTTACACCTCACCCACGTTACTAAAGCTGCTCACCTCTGCCAAGGACTTATCACAGAACATGAGCTATTGATTGTGTATCTAGACACTCCCCAATGTAGTCAGTGGCAACGTTCATACAGGTTTATTGTGTGGATGCTGCTCATGTACATGTATGCATGCACTCCGAGAAGAATTGGTTTATTAAGTGAATATGAACACACTTAGATGTGTAATCTATTGCTGCATTCCAACAGGTACAATTTTTGTTTGTTTGTACCCATTGGCAGAATTGGTTTATTTAAAAAATATGAACACTCCTATTTGTAAACTGTGGCTGCATCTAAACAGATTTTGTTTGGGTGCTGCTCACTAATGCATTGTAAGAATTGGTTTATTTAAATAATATGAATGCTCCCATTTGTAACCTGTGGCTGCATTCATACAAGCTTTTTGATGTTGTTAGTGTTCACGTTCACATGTACCCATATTCAAGATAGAATTTTCCTGCGACACTACCTTCATCTAAAAGCCAGTCACTTGCCACACATCGAGTCCAACAACAATTTACATGTATGGGTACATTATAGAATAGTGCAATTAATAAAATTTCTACATTTTAAATTTAGTCAGAATAACGGTAACTGTGGTATTCTTTCTTTTATGGCTGGTTCTAAATATTCTCATTTGATGTTTTTTATTGTGTTTTTTAAATATAAGTTATGTACAGGTATCCAACAATTTTGCCCAATTTTCCCCCATTTTGCCCCACATTGCATCATGTACATGTATAATGTATTCACATAATGTTGTACAAACTATTTCAAATTGTGCATCCTGATAAATATATTTCTATTAAACATACATGTATAAAATCAGGACAATTTCATGAATTTCCTTCTTCAAAATTCCATTTTATATTCATTGACAGTGTTGGAAAGAATACAATTTACTTTACATTCCGATACATAATATTAAGTACAATGTTCACAAGGGGTTTACATGTATGTATTGATGTCCGTGCTGGTTTTGTTTATGAGCAGTTGTTGCCATGGTAATGGACGCCAAATTGATATTGTGAAGACTTTCTCGAATCGTTTGCCTGAGAAAGAATTTGGCGTTCATTCCAAATGAACTGAAATTGATAATAGACTCATATAGTACATGTAGTTCTACCTTGATGCATAGCACACAGTGTGCAAGTTGTCAGAGAAAATTCCAGAAAATGCCTGAAAAATGAGAGCTATAGTATTAAAAGAGGCTGTTAACCCATGGAAAATGGGAAACGGTTGGCTGCTGTATTAAGCCTATGAGAATTAAAGAATTAATCAACAGGGGAGCGTTTCATCAAGTGTTTTTGTCAGTGATTTTTACTGACAAATGTTATAAGCTACTGAAATCCTTGCATCTGATTGGCTGAGAGCAAATTTGTCGGTAAACATGAAACGCTCCCCAGGTTAATTACAAGTTATGTTTGTATCTCAGAAGAATTTTTTTGTTCTTTATTTTTTTAATATGTATCAACCCTTTTGATACAGTTTGTGGTTTTGCTCAACAACTTTTGGTTCAGAGCTGTAAAAAATATACCAGATGCACAAGTAGAAATACCTCCTTGGTATAATCAACTTTTCCCAATTGTTTTGAGACACTTTTCTTGCGCAATGTAATCACATGACCAGGGCAGCGTTTCATCAAGCGTTCCGTCAGTGATTTTTACAGACAAATTTGCTCTCAGCCAATCAGATGCAAGGATTTCAGTAGCTTATAACAGTTTTAACTTTATCTTTAACGCCCTTCTGGCTCTCAACAGACGATCTAGGGTGGTATTCTGAGATTTATTTTATCTTGATTTTAGTGAAATAATTTTAATTGTCGTAACAAAATGTACGCTTATGGCGCATCATTGGTTAATGACTGCGCAAAAGTGGCTGTGTACGTGGAATTCATCTGCGCAAACACCAATGAAATGTTGCACTTTAAAAGTTGTTGTGACAATTAAAATCTTTTCACTAAAATCGAGATAAAATAAATCTCAGAATACCACCCCTGAAACTGGCTCCCTTTCCCAATGTACCGTATGTGCATGTATATCATTTAAGAAAATTACATGTGGTTAATACATGTGCAGGAGATTGAAAGTTATAGCAGGGGGAAACCACAGGTATAATACAATGCCTTGCCAATTTGCCTTGCCCATGCATACACACCGTTGTGTTTCCATGACAACGTTGCATTCACTCAGTGGCTCGCTATTGATTGAATAAGTGGATACAGCAGATTGCACTACGTGTCATATACATTGTACGTGCAAATTATTTCTGCTGTTGAAGGCTAGTTGATTCGGAAAGTCGTGGGGTTTTTACGAAAATCATGGCTTTATTGATTTTATGATACTTTTTATTACATACTGTGTGCGTGTCATACTCTGCATTTTCTGTCATTAAAAAATCAACAGGAAAGAAGTAATTTCAAGATGATATTCGTGACCTGGGGTGCGTTTCATCCAGCGTTTTGTCAGTGATTTTTACTGACAAATTTGCTCTTAACCAATCAGATGCAAGGATTCCAGTAACTTATAACAGTAGTCGGTAAAAATCACTGACAAAACGCTTGATAAAACTCTCCCCAGGTGGATGTATACATTTGCACACGGACATGGATGTGTATGTATACATACATGTACTTGAAATAGTAGTTTGAAACTGCACTTGAGATTTCCAACAAACACAGATTCTTCTAGAATTAATTACAATGTACAACACAGTACGTAGAAGAAGAATTACAAATATGATAATAAGATGCATTAAGATTTAGAATAGTACGTGGAAAACTGACTGCAACAAAAAATGATTCATTCCCTAAACCCTGGTTACCACTATAACGTAATAATTTCCCCACCATATTCGTCTGCTTCAATGAGGCTTGCATAATAACATGTTGAATTCACTATGGTGCTGTTAACTATATACAAGTAAAACATGTAAGGTATATGTACAATACAAATGAAATGAATGAAGACACGGGGTGAATAGCAACAAACATTGGAAGAACGTTTGTTTATCACTTTTTTTTTGAATCCCCAGGAACTAAAACAACAAACTCTATTCAACATTTTATATCTCATGAATAAAAGAAATGAAAAGGGTCCGCATCATTTTGGAAGATTTAAAAAATGATGTCAAATCGCTCGACAGACTTTTGTTCCTATTACCCCCAGGGTTTCTATTCACAAAACTTTCGTTTGTGTGAGAAATGTTTTTTTCTTTAATTAAAGAATGTTGTCTTTAATGTCTCTATATGTATTTGAATTGCACGTAAAGAATAAGTGAAGTCACCCCATGTAGACCATTCCTCATTGTTTTGTTATTATTTTGTAGTAGCTAAGTTCCTCAACAATGGCCATTGGAACTATTTGTATATTGGTCATTTACATTTTCTGTGTTGCTTTTTGCAGTAAATTGTGATATAAATTGTGCTACATGTATGTGTGTGTATAGGTAGGTATAGCATTGTTGTGATGCAGTGAGTTATTAATGGCACTTGGACCAAAATTTCTTCTCATACCATTTCATATGCTCCCTGTTCTGGAATATGACAGTTGTCAAGTTTTTAAAATGTGCCATAAAATGTTTAGATAAAAAAAATCAGAAAACGTCAACTCTTGAAATATCAACTCAGTGGCGAGTAATCATAAAGTGTGCCAGCTTTTAATAGTCTATGTTTAAACCCTACTCATTCGGTTAAACCTAATGCGAGAACTAAAGTCACGATTAAACAAATTGGATACTTAGTCCTTGGTCTAAATTCTCTTTTGTTTTAACTCTACTTTAGACCGAGCTGAAAGTGGCGGTCACATTTGTACGATAATGATAACAAAAGGTAAAATATACAGCATTCTATATGGCGTGTATGTATTGAAAAATCTGGGTATCGTTATCGTTTTAAGACAAGTATGACCCAGGCTTAAACCCAAAGTCTGGTTCAAGTTTTAGTAGAGTATGGACCTCAGTGAGTGGAGTTTTTACTGATTTAAAGCATTCTATGTCTTTATCTCAACTTCATGACTTGTGTACAAAATTCTTATAATTCTCTAACAAAATGAGTAATTGAAAACAATATCATTATGCATTATGAAAATAATCTTGGTCTCTATTTCATTTTCTGTGTCCATTTTGTTTTACAGAATCACAGTATTTGTTTTGGAATAGTAGGGTTGATGCTTTGCGATCCATGAACTAGTGGACAAGTGAAACCAGGGGCCCCCAGGGGAGTGTTTCATCAAACGTTTTGTCAGTGATTTTTTACTGACAACTGTTATAAGCTACTGAAATCCTTGCATCTCATTGGCTGAGAGCAAATTTGTCTGTAAAAATCACTGACAAAACACTTGATGAAATGCTCCCAAGGGGCCCCCTGGTTTCACAAACATGTTATCAATAACATTTTAATAATTTAATAAGCTACACAAACTGTTTCATTCCATTGGATGTGAGTAAAATAGTTAGAAATAGAAGTAGTAGTTGTTATTGATAACAAGTTTTATGAAACAGGGCCCAGTTTTTTAATATTTTAGTTCGCTTTCCGATTGCAGGCCAATAGAATTCATGAAATCATTGATGTTTATGTAGTCAAGTGCAGTATATCTTTTGTAGTATTTATTATTATTATTACTTATGGATTCTCGTCATTAAATTTTACTTAACACAATGATAAATGTTTCATGTGAATTGCTGTGTTATGAAACGCTCCCTTTCTCCTGCATAATAGTTTTAGTTTTCTTTGTTTCGTATCTGTATGAATATTAAATAGAGGCTACCATTACCATATACAGTTAACTTCACGTAGAGACAAATCTGTTGGGACCACAGAAAATAGTTTGACTTATGCAAAATTTGACTTTATAGGAAATGTAAATAACACATGTTTAACATAGTTTGGTCAAAAAATTGATTAAACTCCGGGAAAGTTCAACTTATGCATCTTCAAGTTATGCAAGGTTAACTTTAGGCCTACATGTAAATTTTGAAAAATGTATTTTATACATGTTATGTGCACATGTACTATTAAGTAATTGCTCCCGAATATTTGATTTGATTTTGTACCCGTGGAATCAGTTAAGTTTATACTGAATCAGCAAATTATTTAATGTACAGTGTACATGTATATAAAAAAAAGAAAGAAGGAAATTGGCTGAATTTCAATGAGAACTAACACAAAAAAAGAAAAAAGTATATCTGTGCAGCACAGCTAAAGATAGATTTGTTAGACTGATGAAATATAATGACAGGAAGATAAAAACTATATCCTTTTTCCACCCTACAACATGTATCTCGTATTCTCTCTTTTACCCTCTCTCTCCCTCTCTTTCTTTCTCTCTCTCTCTCTCTTTCTTTCTCTCTCCCTCTCTCTCTCTCTTTCTCTCTCCCATCAACACATATTATAGTGCATTATACATATATTATACAATCACGTCTGTCTCTTTTCAATCTCAAAACCACAGTCATATACTGTATATTACGGAACATCATTGATGTAAAATTATATGAACACAAAATAATTATGTCTGTCTCTCTCACAAACACATACTCTATATTATTGAACATCATTGATATAATCAACATAATTCTGTCCATCTCTCTCTTTATGTCTCCCTTAGTCTCTCTCTCCCATAAACATATTAGTGAGCATCATATATCAACACAATTATATCTGTCTGTGTCTCTCTTTTCTGTCTCACCAACACATACTGTAATATTATGAACATCATTATATCAGGGATGCCACTTTTCAGACAAAAAAGTAGGAATTCCTACTTGTGCAACATATTTTAAGCCATGGAAAACCACTTTTTATGTACGCAAGGGCCCCATTCTAGATGATTTTTGTTACTTTTTTGTCAAATCTAGTGGCATCCCTGATTATATACTGTATAATTATATCAACACAATTCTGTCCATCTCTTTCTCTCTGTCTTCGCTTTCTCTGCATTTTCATGCTCTATCTCTCTCTCTCTCTCCCCCATAAACATCAGTGAGCATCATAACGAAACATGATTATGTCTGCCTCTCTCTCTCTATCTCACCAACAAATATACTGAACATCATTAAATGTATATATCAACACAATTCTGTCCATCTCTGTCTCTCTTTTTCATGAACATCTCTTTCTCATAAACATTATTGAACATAATGATATACATAATACATAAATTATATTATCAAAACAATTCTTTTTTTCAAACACAAATTGAACATCATTGTTTACATAAACACAATTCTGTCTCACTCTCTCCCCCTCTCTCTTATCTTCCTCTCTCTCTCTCTCTCTTATCTTCCTCTCTCTCTCTCCCTCTCCATCTTATATCCCTCTCTTTATTTCTTGTTACAGATTGATCTTTTTTCTTATACTTCACAAATTCCTTTTTTCCCTCTCCTTACATTCATTACAAAAGTTTTAAAAATGATCCACTGCAGCAACAACCATGTCCTTGTTTATACATATACTTTATTACCTTTTTTTTCATCACACCTTATTTCAATTCGTACATACAACTTGCACAGTTTATCCCACATACATGTACATGGGAGTCTGTCATTCTCTTTGTACAGTCCATTATATATCCCACACACAGGAACAGTATGCGCATAGGCCATACATGTACTATTGTTATGTACATAGAAGATAATATTAAGTTAATACATGTCCATGTTGTGTCTAAAATCATAAATACATACATACATGTAGTATGGTATCTTCAATATGACAAATCAATACTTGGGGTGCAAAAACAAGAGAAGTATGCAGGTCCTATTTTCAAACAATATTCTTTTCCTACAAATACACACCGATTATGCATACTTATTCTCCTCCAACTATGCGATGATGAAAATTAACAGAGGACTAATTCTATTTTTAAAAAAAGAAGAAAGAAATGTTCTACAAATTTCAGATATTTACTGATTTCTGGGAAAAGAAAAACATTGCATCATATTTTCGTCTTGATCATTTATTACCACAGATCTTTCCTTAATAGGTTTTTCAGATAATAATATACATGTGTATAAGATGTGTATTACATTTAAAAGGACATCAAATTACCTGATAAAGCAAATACATTGTATTAATCGTCACAAATATCAGCAAAACACAAAATAAATGTAAAAATATTACATTGTATGTTACGTCTTAACAGCTATAATTTATGTATAATAGTACTTTGCATATTCCAACTTCTAATTCATCATACACAGTATCATACACAGTATCAATTAAAGGTACTTTTTAATGTATTTCCAACTACGTTTCTTAACTTGATCCTATGTATCATGAATAGCGAAATAAACTAAGAACAAACAGCAAATAAAATATTTCTCCACAAAATGGGATTTGCAGATACTTATAGCCATTATTAACATACTTGGAACACAGAAAAACAGCGAAAACGAACAAAATTATCAATCTAATTTCAAGACACAAAGTGACAAGCACTACATTTTCAAAATCTACCGCTTATTTTTCAAGCTTTTCGGAATATGTAATTCCACAATTCAAAGAAATTTACTTTTTTAATTTGAAATTATTAAATAGTACCTTTAAGTATTCTAATGTTTCTATTCACTCTGTATCCATTATACATATGAAGAAAAAATATACGCATGTAAATATCGTACGTTGCCTTTCAACAATTATGACTAGGGACCAACAGGAAAATAGTATATTTTATTCATCTCACTCTGATTCAAAGCTATTTGAATCAGTTGATACAATGGGTTATACCAGATAAGTCATGACAAACAGTTCTAGTATAACATTGGATAGCTGTTTATAATCTTCTAAAGTACCTGGTTATGGCTTCTTTCCTGTAGGTGTCTCCTAAAATATACACGTATGAGATCCAGAATATAGTCTGACTGATCAAATTCTTCACATTCTTTATCAAAACAGTATTGTCAATTTATCTTCCTTGCATATAATGTTACAGAAGTTTATATTCAAGAGAGGTATGAAAGGTTAGTAATAGAAATCCAAGATAGTTGGGAATGCATGGACAATGTTTCTTTAGACAAAATACTGCACAAAAATAAAGGAGGGAGGGGGGGGGGGGGGCCTCGGCAAGAGTTAAAATATATCTAACAAAGATATTTAAGGGGAAATTGGCGTATGTCTGAAACGGAGAGGAAACACAATTTTCTGTAAGCTTGAATTTATTTTTTTTTGTTCAATCATGTTTATTCCATGACGATAATAAACTAGGAACACTTCAAACAAAAGCTCTAAATTTTGAGAGTCATGGTGAAGGAAAAAACAATAAATTACCGGTTGGATAAGTGGCAGTTATAAGCCTGTGAGCGAGTTTTCTGCAGGTACTGGACAACTAAAATTATGAGAAAGCTTACATATATAATTACATATATTTGCTTTAATAGTCCTATGCTGGTATTTGTACAGAAAGCTCATTTGCAATATTTGTAATATTTTGAAATAATATTTTGAAATACAATTTAAATTTCTTAGTAATGCATCCGTAACTCCACATTTAGTCTTGTATCATATATAACGGTTAAGCTGTTGCAAGAATAATATAATATTCTAACAGAAATTGATATTTAGTTAATATACATTCATATAATTATTTATTCACATATATTTTCAGGGGAGGGGAGAGCCGCACCCTAGTTGCTGAAGATCTCTACGATAAATATTAGAAAAGATATTTAAGTCTATATGTTACTGACAGAGTTAATCCTTGCACTTTAAGTGAGCTGCCATGGACAAAGTACTAAAGCTTTAACAGAACCTCTTAATATCAGATGCCCATTTTACCTGGGTGGAGAGAGATGACTTCAGACAAAATGTCTTCTTTCTACCGTCGTCTACTGTAAAAGTAGAAATTTTCGCACAATTAATTTTTTTCGTGCTCGGGTTAGTAAAGTGAATTTCACGTTTTAAATACATGTATCTCTAACACGTTAGGCTCACACGCAAAAATTATATAAAAAATATGTGCATGATTTTATTTTTGCGCCGATTTCATGCCGCGCAAAATGCGTGAAAATTTCCACACCTCAAAATATTCCACGTTTACAAAATGTACCAAGTGCGGATTGGAACCCTCAATCTCTTAATTGAAAGTCGAGTGAATGAACCACTGTACCATAATAAGTGTCTCTTGTTCTGAGAGAAAAAAAAATACATCATCGGGATACAATACATTGAATATAACATAGCCATATTTTGATTGAGCATAATTTTGTTTCCTACAAACACACGATTAAAGTATTGTATTACGTACCCTGTTTACGACTGATTAATAAAAATATATGTAATCACAAAGAGAAAGAACACAGCTGATTGTAATAGTCAAATCTAATCAAATATAATCATGATATATTGATTGTTCAAAGTCATAAATAGATCTCCTTTTTCGTTCACACAATGCAGCAACTGTAACAACAATGTAATGCGATACCTCAACGAGAAAAATAAAGCATAATTTCACACGTTCACAATCCTTTATAAGTCAGTATTTTGATACACTTGTGCTCTATATCATGTTAATGAATCTCCTTAATTGCCAGAAGATTTAGCTCGACCCCCTGTTGGGGGGGGGGGGGAATTCTGTAGCCAACAGTGACATATATACATGCATACATTCCATTATTTTTGTCACTTAACCCTTATGCAGTAGTCTTAGCAATAGACTTCATTAGATTACTTGCGTAGGACAAGACTAATCTGCCACATATACAGTACACCTGCTCTTCTTGTATATGTGTTTGCTTTTTTACATGCTGGTAAAAAGAGATTTCTTGTGCTGCATATTGTATTATATGCCTTTGTAAGAATATGTGCAAATATTGACTTGAAATAGACAGCATGTAACATACTCTGATAAGTTGGTAATAACATTGTGTAGCAATTGCACCTGACTATTAAAGCACAAATATGGCTTTACTTTACTGAATTTCCAGCAGAAAGTAAGCATTTTATTGGGCTTATTTATCTGCAAATATTTTCATACAATATCAGAATATTGGGAGTACAGCAATGAAAGGGTTCAATTGAAATCATGATGATTCTACTTCGAAATCAAAGGTGGTACACATTTTCTTTAAAATATAAAATGGTCCGCTAGCGCTGTGTTAAACTAAATCCTAATTCCTAAATCTGTGTACATATATGTTAAAGACGAAATCCCCCCCCCCAAAAAAAAAAATAAAAAATAAAAAATATGATATAAACATAGACACCAGTATGAATTAACACAATCATGATTATGATTCTTCTAAACTACATTCACAAAATGAAACAATAATCTACAAAACTATCTACAAAATAATTATTACTACTATATGATGGTACATTTCAGACAAACGTATTGCATAGTTTCGGGCAAAACTTGCCCTTTTCACTCTTTCTCTTTCTTCAAGTGGTACACGCCATCTAATTCTGACTATTGTGACAGCAAAGAGAGAGAGAGTTGTGACTACTTCATCGCATTTCTTCCTTTAATTTATCCCTATTCTCTTCTTGAGTACATGTAGGATACACCATCAAATGAAAGCAAATCGGACCAACAATTATATCCAATATCTAAGTACATCTCAGTAATCATACCACATGAGAATATTGTCTGTTGGAAGCCAGAAGGGCCTTAACGTTTATACACGTAGAGTAACACAGAGTCAACGCCCTTCTGGCTCAAACCTGATGATGTAGTACCATGAAATAACTTGATAACCACTTATTATTTTCCACAACATTATTTTCAAATGAACATTTTGCAAGAACACAGGGCTGGTAAGTATGACAGCCAAAAGGTCTCAACTCCCTTCGAGCTGCAAAAAGGTCAACGACACAGCTTCCTCTACAGATTCTGCTCAGCAAAATTATTAGCATTTTTAAATGCAAATAGGATATTTTGTGGAGAATTAAAATTAAAATAAGATATCAATCTATACGTCTATTAATCTTAGATCAGATATTACCTTCTCATCTTCGGAAACATTTTGAATTAAAAAACATGGACACAAATTTAAAAAAAACAGTTGAAACAGAAGAAAAATGAATACTGAATTGGACATATCCTCTGTACAATAATCAACATCTCATATCAAACTGCTTGATTAACCCGTTGGCTACTGGAACCGGTTTGTCCCTGTATTAAACCTACAGGAATTTGAGAATTCGGTAGTCAACGGGTTATGTACAAGGAGATATTAAAATGGATATATTTGCACAGACCCCGCGAGTAAGTATATATAAAAAAACAAGTTTACTTTTATACAGTTCCATGTACATGTACAAAATTGGGACATTTCGAAGACAGTATCTAAATCTGAAAATGACTTGTAGGCATATCATGCTGCTCATCTACAAATCTCAAAAGGAGAAAAATGAAGAGAAATCTAAAAACAAAACGAGAACAGTAGCACAAAAACTCAATATATCTGCAGAGATGAATAATCTTGTATTGACTGATATAAAATGAGCAACAAAAAGCAACAAAACAATTTTTAAAAATCATGCGCAGTAGCACAAAAACTCAATATCTCTGCAGAGGTGAATATTCTTGTATTGCCTGATATTAAAAGAGCAAGAGCGAGCAACATTTGTTTTGATATAATATGAAAGTGTGTAATCTTCCATTCAAAATGGATCAGTCAAACTGGACAATAAAAATGGAAGTAAAAAAAAGTGGTGTCTCTGACAGCCTCTAAGTAGATGATTAGTTTGCCTGGGATAGACAATGAAATGGAGTTTTGGTTTTGATGCATCAGGAAGTGCGCTTAAAGTGGAACGATCAACTAGAAATTGTTAAGCACTGTATAACTGGGTTTCAATGGCAATACATCTTCTTCAGCTAGGAACATGAAGACTGAAGTCAAAAGAGGGAAGCTTCCCTTCAATTATTTGCTTCCCATGTTCCTCCTGTACATGTATGTACAAAATGTACTACATGTAACATGGACGGTTCACCATGTGGTTAGTTCTGAAAAGGACTGTTGAGTAAGAAGAATAAAGTGGAAAAAAAGTTGAGAGGAGAAGAAATGGAAAGGCGAGACAGAAATTCAGAGAGTGTAGAAGTAATCTTCCTTGAAAGTGTGAAGTCCTGAAAAAGACTGTAAACCAGACGAGAAGGCTGAGAGTGGAGAACACTTGACATTTCGGAAAGGTTGACTGTCCGTCATCAGGAGTGATCAGGGGTGATCAGGAGTTTCCGTCATCACTCCTGATGACGGACAGTCAACCTTTCCGAAACGTTGAGTCTTCTCCACTCTCAGCCTTCTCATCTGGTTTACAGTCCTTTTCAGGACTTCACACTTTCAAGAAAGATTACTTCTACACTCTCTGAATTTCTATCTCGCCTTTCCATTTCTTCTCCTCTCAACTTTGTTCCACTTTCTTCTTCTTACTCAATAGTCCTTTTCAGGACTAACCATGTGGTGAACCGTAAACCTTCTCCACGTTATCAGTACCACCATGCAAACCTCTACCTTCAAAGACCATCCGTACTACACGTACATGCGTGCCTTGCACATAATGTGTAAACATAATACATGTATGTACACATTAGCTAATTAACGGCCAATGCCAAGGATTGAAATACATATTTCTTCCTGATCATGAAAGGAGGATTATGTCAAAGAGAACGAAAGACAAAATAGATTTAGAAAAAAATGTTTTAGCCCTCTTTTCAGCTCTCTTTAGATCACAACACTGAACATTTATCTATCTACACATGTACATATCGTCTATTTGGTTGCAGAAGGGCATTAGCTCTGTACAAAAGATGGGACTTAACGCCCTTCTGGCTCCGAACAGGCGATATGTCATCTAAAACATGAACATGTATGTAATCTTCATACATGTGTACATGTATGTTCCATACTACATATTTAAGGACAGCATGTACTGCTTAGCAACTTAATATATACATGGCATAGTCAAACTAAAAGTCGCAAAAATAAACTTCTCTCAAATTGCACTCTTTTTGATCTTGTATGAGTTGTTAAAATTAAAAAGATATATATTGAATACTATGGTGGAGATAAGTAAGAAAATCAAATGTGTAGATTAATACGTATATATAAAATACTTGTATACTAGTATTAATGTAAATCATTTATTCCCAAATAGCTGAATAATTTAGAAATAAATAAGAAACGCTTTCATGATACATTTTATTGTTTGCTAAGATTTTGGTTGGAGACAGAATTATTAGTGGAGATGTTTCAGATGAAAAGAGAAATCAATTGCAAAAAAAATCTATATTACCCTCTCTTTTATTGCCTGACAATATGAAGGAATATAATACTACTTTTGCTCAATCTTTATACAAAGAATAATTTCAATGCCATGATTTTAAGCTTTATCTGATCTTACTAGTAAATTATGCATAATTCTTATGATGTTTTACATATTTTGCTGCATGAAATTGTCTTCATTGCCTATATTCTAGCCTTAGAATAAGCACTACATATATTTGGGAGAAAACCTGCTCATTTTGGAGATCATCCCTGTTTAACCCTAAAAGGGCCGGGGGGTTGGGTGGAATCCACCCCCGTGAACGTTTGCCGCGATATGTTCGAGGATAATTTTTTTGGCGGCGTGAGCTTTCATGACTTTATAGCTTACGGTCTTACGCATCCTTTGATAGCAAATTTATAAAATTTTGACAAACGGGAACAGCGCAGCATCAAAAATCGCCAAAATAATCAATTAGTGAAAATTTAAAAAATGGTTTGAGATATAATATAAAACTTCACAAGGTTATTATTTGTAAGATACTCTATCTGTGTGCCAAGTTGTAGAAATTTTCATCACTCCACGGCCGAGATCCCCGGCTGAGAGAGCGCCAAAATAACCCGGCCTTTTTAGGGTTAAAGTCAAGACAAATAACGAAATGACATTAGAGAGAGTTTTCATCTTTATTTCATGTTTAATTCTTCTGTGATGTTGAAGAGATTTGGATATATATATAATAGCATGGTAATGAATTATTGCCAAATCCATTTGGTTTGATTGGATAAATGGTTGAGTTTGAGGTGACCAATCAATTAGCAAAGAACTTTTTTAGGATCACAGTTGATATTTCAATCAAAATATAAGCCACTGGATGATTAATCATTTCATTTGTATAGCATGATTAAGAAAATCATGACTATTAATAACCTGGCCATTAACTTCAATAATGAGACCTGTTCACAAATATATTCAAATTTTAAGCATACTTTTAAAACAAAGGTTGTTCTTGACAACTTGAAAGCTTCTCAGAGGCTTGTCAGACATAGCAACAAGTGATGTATGCAAACTGGATTCCAAGTATTGTAGTTCATTCATTAATAACAGGTTAACGGAATGCCTCGTTACTAGGTCCCCAGGAAAGAAACATCCATAAATATGAAAAACTTTGTGAACAGGTCTATTGCTATGGCAAAATGGCTACATGTTGGTCGGAGCTGAAAGATCCTGTTAGCAATTTTCTTTCCTAGATCAGGGGGCAGGCAGACCGGCCATGGGGAGTTTGGGGAGTTTTTCCCCCCCACAGGCCGCTCAATATTTTGGTCCGAGGGCTAGCTGATTTGTGGTCCGAGGGTCGGTTGATATGTATCTCATAGGTTAAATGGGCCGGTCGCATCAAAATTCCCCAATCCCAGTCCGCCCCTGTCCTGGATGATCTCATTTTAATAATTAACCCATTGGCTATGGGAGCCGGGTGGTCCCTGTATTAAGCCTATGGGAATGAGGGAATTCAGTAATCAACTGGTTAAAGAAAAGAATGAATATAGGTCAGAGTTGAGTGATCAGTTGGCAAAGAGCTCCTCCTCAATGGGCTTCTCCATCCATGAGCCATAGTTGGCTTGGTTTAGGATGCACTTCAGATATTGCTTTGCAGAATGGTAGCTCTCCGCACTGAGCTTGGCATCGTGGTAAGTACGGGCGTCTAGGAGATCGGCTCGGTTGAAGAGCCGGCAAGTCTGCTGGTACTCGCTGAACATCTCTGCCTTGCACAGCTGGGAGTGGAGCACACCATGAATCCTATGGTATGGGCAAAGGGACAAATTGAAATGAAGAAATGAGATAATGAAACATGAAGAGAAAGAGTTTTGCATTAATCATTGTGTATTACACAGGACGACAACACATCCTAGATCATATGGTGTGGGTAAAGGGACAAATTGAAATGAAAAAATGAGATAATGAAACATCTAAAGATAGAGTTTTGCATTCACCATTGCACAGCTAGGAGGGCAACACACCCTGGATCCTATGGTGTGGGCAAAGGGACAAATTGAAATGAAGAAATGAGATAATGAAACATCAAGAGATAGAGTTTTGCATTCATTGTTGTGTATTATACAGCTCGGAGGGCAACACACCTTAGATCCTATTGTAGAGGAAAAGGGACAAATTGAAATGAAAAAAATGCCACAATGAAACATCTCCAGATACAGATGTAGAGTACTGCATTGTTGTTGTGACAGAAAATATTTTGTTGAACCTCTCTGCCTTACACAGCTGGGAATGAAGCACGTCCTGAATCCTTAAACAAAGAGACATACAAAAAAAGGACGACCTACCTTCCTTTAGTACCATCAGTGACTTCTGGTTTCTCACACCCCTTATACCAGTTGATACTGAGTGATTTGGTCTTCTCTGTACCCCTAGGGGGGTCAATGGCCCGGACACATCCTAGCTGGGGATGGTTTACGTGATACTCCTCAGGGAGATTGACATTGTCCAGCTCCGTCGGGGTGAAGTTGTCATGGGCGGATGACACGCGGCAGCAGACTGCCCTCGCTAGGTGGCCATGGTGATATAAGGAACCTGGGCAAAGCAAGGAGAATATAATATATCTTTTCATATTTATTCTGATTTTAATATGATCATAATTTTTTTTTTTAAAGCATCATTATAATCATTACTATTTCATTCAGCAAAGACAAAACCAAGATATCAGTGAATACAACGCAAAAGTAGAGTTAGCTGAGGGTACCATGAATGCTAGTTAAAGAACAAAGTTAACAATTACATGTTGACTAGTGAATTCTCTAACTCTCATAGGCTTAATACAAGATCCACCCGGTCCCTGTAGTCTATGGGTTAACTTGAAGGTTTTCTTTTCTATAATCCATATCAGTACCAAAACATACACAATATCCCTACAATGATGTATTATTTGTCCCGAGTCAAGTTATAATCTTATAAGTACACCCCTCCTCTTTGCCCCCCCCCCCCCAAAAAAAAAAAAAATAAAATAAATAAGAAATATATACAGTGAAACCTGTCTATAAAGACCACTCAAGGGAGACAAGAAAAGCGGTCTTTATAAGCAGACTATACAGGTACCATTAATACACGTTTCAATGAGAAACACTTTTCAAGGGAAACAAAAATTGTAGTCTTTATAAACAGGTGGTCTTTCTATACAGGTGGTCGCTAAAGCAGGTTTGACTGTATATATAAATAAATAAAAAAATAATAAAAACAATAATGTAAAAAAAAAATTAAAAACAAAATCATTATTCCAGCCCAAATAACCCTTCTTCCTCATTTCCTCCATTGCTAGATTTTCTATGATAAGTGGTATAGAGTTGTTGGTTGTACATGTGGTAGACATAATGGAAAACCCAAGAGCCAATCAATTATACTTACATCTACTCAGATAAAGAGTGTTTGTTCCCATGGCGTCTTATAAGTGCTTGTAATTAAACCATTAAGTGTTGAAATATTAATAACCACACTTATATTTTCTATACATGATCTATTGTCAAATGAATACAACAGTGACAAAAAGAATAATGATGCCAATTTCCAGAGAGAAAGTGAGACGTAAACCATACAACCCCTTTTGAATTTTGTTTCCTTGTCGATAGAAACTTCATATTCCTACCTAGTGATATTGAGCTCAAGTAGATAGGCTCAATGAAATGTGACAACAGCGCCCCCTGTAATCCGAGCAGGTTCCAGCTGGCTACTTTGTCGCTGCATGACATGGTCCGAAGCCTCTCTCCTCTCATGATACCATCCCACGTCTGTACTGACTCTCTGGTGTTCACTGGAATAGTCCCTTCACCTAGCAAAAAGATACAAATCCAACATTTATTGCAATATGTGGGGCAATACTAAAGGGAAATTTGAAGAAAAGAATCCAACATTTATTACAATATGTGGGGCAATATTAAAGGGAAATTTGAAGAAAAGAATCCAACATTTATTACAATATGTGGGGCAATACTAAAGGGAAATTTGAAGAAAAGAATCCAACATTTATTACAATATGTGGGGCAATAGCAAAGGGACATTTGAAGAACAGTATCCAACATTTATTTCAATACATGGGGCATACAAATCTCTACAAACTCTGGAATAGTACAGTCACCTTGGAAAGAATAACATATGAACCCAACATCTATTTCAATAAGTGGGGCAATACTAATGGAAAGTTTGAACGAAAGAATAAGAAATGAAACTAATCTACTTAAAGGATAAACTATGAAATGAATCCAACATTTTTTTTAATACATTGGACATACATAAGGGACACTTGAAGGAAAGAAAAAGGCATGAGTTTTATTAAAGTATTCATTTCAATATGTGGGGCATAGAAACGTGAAATTAAAGAACAGAATATAAAGACATGAAAATTTAATGATAAGAATCAAACTCTTATCGTACTGATTGTTCTTTCCAAATCTTGATCTCGGCACTGTCAGGGTGTAAATATGTGCAGTAGTGTTAAATGTAAATGTACATCAACCTTGCCTTCTACACGTCCTTACCTTGTTCCATTTTGGTCCGTAATAATCCCTGGCTGGTTTTGCCAAACGTCGGTAGATGTTTAGCAAAGCCGCAGAAATCAATCCCTTCCGGTCCCTCCTCGTTCTCCCCAGCGTCCGTCCGCGAGAACTGTGCCCCGTCCCCGCAGGGGGCGGTGCTGATGTAGAGGTGAAGGGTCACCTCCGGGAGAAGGCGGAGCTTACCGTTGCTTCCCTGAGTCAGGATGGTTTCATTGGGTGTCTTGGCATACACTTGGAGTTGATTGTACAGATATCTACACACACAAAAAAATACAAATACATATTAGAAACATCACATTCATAGCCAGTAACAAATATCTGATACAATTAACATCAACTTGTAACCGAATAAAAACGTAAAACATGCTGGCGAATGAAGTTTACTGAAACATTTAAGGCTGAGGGGATAACACCTTGACACATGTTCAAGCGACAGTTACTGTGAGGTCAATTTTTACCACAACCAAAGTCCTAACTTCAACTCTTAATGCAGCAACTGTACCTACCCCAACCCTAACCATTTAACCTCATTTAAAACCAAATCCTTTCAGGCTGACCCTCTGTCTCTGACAAAATATAGCACAGAGTAAAATGTCGCCCACAGTAAATGTCCCTGCAGCAAATGGTGGGTCACCGTCTTATACCTGCCAACCTTCCAAAGCTGCAATTAGGAATTTCTCAGGGCAAAACTAGGAAATTATAGTGTCCTATGTATGCTTTTTATGCAGAACATTTCAGAAAAATAGAGGAATAGGTTCGGAGCATTGGTTTGAAGGCTGAGAAATAGGAATCTAATGTTCGGAACACTAGTTGAAGGCCGAAAAATATGAATCTAATGGGGTGTTGCAAGAAAGTTGCGATTGATTGCAAGTTGCAACTGATCGGTACTGACCAATCAAAATCATTGTTGCAAGCGCATCTTCTTGAATGGGCAGACCCTGAACCATTCAGAATGGTTGTTCTAATTTGCTTTACAATTTGCAATTGATTGCAACTTTCTTGCAACACCCCATAAGGTTCGGAACATTAGTTTGAAGGCCAAAAAATAGGAATCAAAGCATCAGAATATTAGTTTGAAGGCCGAAATAAAAGGGATCTAAAGTTTGGAACATTAGCTTGAAGGCCGCGAAATAGGAATTCGATCAACCCTCATAAACAGGGATGGTTGGCAGCTATGCCATCTTACCTCAAGAAAGCCCGTCTGGTGATAATCTCAGCATGAGAGTCATTAACCGTTCTGCCTTCCATGCTCAGTTTATCTCCTGTCACACACCGATTCCCTGAAATGAAAAAAAAAAGATATACTGTTATTAAAACTATCAGTGCCAGATGGGGCTTAGACTGCCCAAACCAATCCTTTCTGACAGAAAGCTGGTTTCTTTACTGAAATTCAACAGGAGCTCAGGGCCCAGTCCATCAGTCACACAAAATACAACAATTGATCGTACAATTGACTGATTGATTGTAGGATCAATTGATTGTATGTATTGCAAAAATAGGAATCAATCGCTAACTTCAAATATCAGTATATTACGGGCCCCAGACATTGTGAAATTAGATATCATGGAATGTTTCTATGGTAATGAAAAAGGGCACAGTGAATGTCTCATGTCTCTTGACATTATATATTGGGGGAAACTTGGAGGGAACATAAGGGTACAAAGAAGAGGGAAGTTGTATTACCCTGCTACACATTCATCACTACCATAGAAACCAACATCGTCGTCTTCATCACCGTCCTCTCCTCTCTTATCTATCCTGGTTTCCACAAAATGAGCACCAATACCTCCCTTACAACTGATCATCCCCTCTCTCCTTCCTTCCGATATGAAAAGCACCATCAATCATCATTATTACCCTCATCCTTAGCAACTAGACTCACTGCAGGTTCATTTTTACCAACTAACCCATCTGTTCTTAGAATTATGTTTTTACATGTTTGACAAATTCGCTAACATTAAAGCTCCTGTTGCATCGCTGTGAGCACTGTTAGCAGGAGCATTTTCATCCTAGCAAATGTTACCATCACCCCATCATCAGCCATTGCCATCATTCACTGAGATATTCTTCTCTCTTCTCTTACTCCACCTCCTCCTAATCATAATTATTACTATCACAATAATTATCATCATCATCATCATCACCTTCATCATCACCTTCATCATAATCATCATCATCCTCATTATCACCATAATCACCACCATCATCACCATCATCGTCACCATCATCATCCTCATCATCACGACCACCACCACCTCATCAACATCCTATTACCTGTTCCCAAACTGATGACCATTCCCTCATCCTCTTCTCCCTGCTTCATGATGAGTGCCGCAAGCACCTTCCTCCCGCTGATAGAGTCCGGGATGCTGGCAGCCAGAGAGTTAAACGTCTGGTGGCTTAAGGCAGCGATGCGGTCATAGAACGTCGTCTCCCCATTGGATGAAGTCTGAGGCCAAAGAAAGCACAAGGCAGGAAAAATAATAGAAATCTCCTTTTAAAAAGCAGTGTCTGTAACAGACTGTAAAAGTACTCTTTTTAAGCGTACTGTGCTACACATTCATCTATCTTACATGTATATCACACAGATACATGTAAGTGAGTACACATAGGACCTTTGTTGCGCTCAACTGCTTCAATTCATCCCCATTTATACATGTACGTAAAAAACGTGGTATATGAGAATGAGCCTTAACCCTTTCAGGACAGGAATTATTCAAAGGCTAAATTGATCACATTTTGTTATTCAAATTGGCAACACTATTTTTATTTTAATGCTACATGGTTCTAATAAAATGTCATGCCTTTTAAAAACACATACATGGTTATAAGTTTTGTCAAAAAGTTGAAAGTATTGCCAATTTTGACAAAAAACAAATATTTAGAACTTATTGATATGTTACCAATTTAAGGATTTTAAGGCTTATTCTCCTTTTTAAAATTCCTGGCATCAAACGCAATATGGTCATGCAATAAAAATAGACAGTGTGTGCAGAAATTTTTGCTCTTTCTACTCATGCATCTGGAATATTTTTCAGGGCTCTGAATCAAAAGTTATTGAATCAAACTACAAAATGTGGTCAATTGTCTCGAAAGGGTTAATTTCGCCTACAGATACTTGCCAAAACCATTTCTCAAGTAATTTCAATTCCTAATAATATATGTATACATGCAGAATTTTAGAGAAATAGCATAACCAAAAGGGTGGAAATTTAGTTTTCTTTTCCTTTCATCTGACCTCGCAGATCCTTGTTCATGTTTGCTAATGTGCAAGAACTTCCGTTTCCTCTTTTTGTAATCTCTTCCCATTATATTGAATTTGAATGATTTCCTTCCTTAGGGTAACACCTTCCTTAGTAATTTATGTAGCTTAAAGAGAGAGTTGAGTTCTGAGAAACAGAACAAATTATTTGCGAACTTTCTCATTCTCTTTATATCAGTTCGGAAGATTATCATAGTAGAAATGTCCCTTGAAAAAAGGATTACTCTTATTCCCCTGTATTCCAAAAATGACAGAGACAGCTTAAATGTTCAGGTCAAACTTTCATGCCACATGTGTGTGTGTGTGTAGCAGTGAAAAAAATAGGCGGGTGCCAAGGGCGATTAGCCCCCAAAACTCTTGAAAAAGCCACCGTAAATGAAAAAAGAGCCACCGTCAAGTAATTTTTCTGCCCATAGGTCGTAGTGCATTAAGTTCTCTGAACACAATAGGTGGACTTCTAAGTACCCCTCTCAAAAGAAATTTTAATTTTTACACTGTGTAGTCCCATATATACATTTTCTGTGTGCAGTGTATGTGACTCTCAGGAGGATTGCGCCATTTCTTTTCATTTCGAGGATTCCAAAACTTTACAGCATACACCAATCCTTATGTTCAATATAATCAACCTTTTCCCAATTATTTTGAGACAGTTTTTTTACACAATCTAGGCATATGACCAAAACTCAACCTAATATTTAAGGCTCATGTGCATAGGGTCATTACATACATGATTATTTTTTTTGCACAATTTCCTATTACGCATAGCTTTGTCTTCGAGGAGAATGTGGGATTACAAAATTTGTGGTTTGGTACATGTTTCAGTGACAATTGTTCTATAGTAATTTCTTAAAATAGATAAAATCCCAACTTTACAGATTAAACTGAGTTCTGGTCATGCAATCTCATTGTGATGGACACTGTCTCAAAGCAATTGGGAAAGGTTGATCATGTCTACATAAAAATTGGTTTACGGTATACTGTGAGGTTTTGAAATTATCAGAATGATAAGAAATTGATTCAATCTTTCTACATACATGAAATGATTTAGTGCCGACTTCACAAACCCAAAATAAAACAGTCACCAAACTAATTTGTAATGACCAAGGATACCTAATTGGACTTACCGAGACAACTGGCATGGGTGTTAGCTTAGGCTGAAGGGAGCCCTCTGCCACCAGTGTGCGTAGAGCCATATCAGCTGCTTCTCTCCTTCCGTCCTTCTTGCTGCGACTCGTGACATGCTGGAACCTTCTGCCTCCAACACAGGCAGCAAATACAAACCTGTGCAAAATTTTGAATGATAACCACTTTGAATAAAAACTAATTTCCTAAACTTGATATGCTCTAGATCAATGGGTAACTGCTACTCATACATCCCCCCCCCTCCCCTCTTTCTCCTTGCCCCTAGGCTACATGTACAGTTGAACCTTGTTACAAGAATCTCCTTGGGAACAAGCAAATTACCTCTTTATATTGACACCTTGTTATATCAGGGCTAAAAAACAATAGAATACAAAGAAGCGGGACTGGCAAAATTACCTTGTTATACTTTGAGTTTGTTATATCAGTGTTGTTTATAACAAGGTTCTACATGTAGTTCTCATTTCCCTACCCATATCCCACCCTAGACCCTCCATACCCGTAGTAATATATAATATATATATAATATAATATATCTGTAAAGCGCTTAGAAACACAATGTATTAGGCGCTATATAAAAGCGGAATATTATTATTATTATTATTATACCCCTCTACCACTAGACCAAGCCAAACCGGAGCAGGTTAACCCGTTGACTACTGAATTGCCTAATTCCCATAGACTAAATACAGGAACCAGCCGGTTCCCGTAGGCAACACGTTGGAGACTACTATATACCCCTCTCTCCTCACACACTAATCCATAAACCCTCCTTCCTCCCTCCCTGCACACCTCTTAATCCATTGCATTACCCCTTTACTACCCACCTTGAGGTACAAACATGCCAGCCTCCCAATCTCTCCCTGCCCACTAATACCTACACCCACATTACTCGTAGACCCATTCTGCACCCACCCTAGTCCCTCTCCACACCCCTATTAATCTACTTTACAACCCCTTTACTACCCACCTTGGATTAAGTGGAGGACCAGACTGCTGCAGGAGATCAATGGAGAATGCTATATGTACCACCCCTTCTCTCTCCCTACATTGTACCTGCTAATCAGTAAACCCTCCTTCAATTACCTTCCTACACCTACCCTAGACCCTCTTCACACCCCTTCTAATCTACTTTATAACCCCTTTACTACCCACCTTGGGTTACATGGAGGACCAGACTGCTGCAAGAGATCAATGGAGAATGCTACATGTCCCACCCCTTCTCTCTCCCTACATTGTACCTACTAATCAGTAAACCCTCCTTCAATTACCTTCCTACACCTACCCTAGACCCTCTCCACACCCCTTCTAATCTGCTTTATAACCCTTTTACTACCCACCTTGGGTTATGCGGAGGACCAGACTGCTGCAGGAGATCAATGGATACCGGTAGATGTCTAGCCTGGGCATACTCCGTCAATGCGCTCACAGGGTTCTTATTGATAGCAGCAAACATCTCATTATTGATTGCCTGACCTGTCGACGTCCCGATGGCTGGTGCACTGTGGGAAGACTGTGGCTGGGGAGCCGGTGATGCCGGGATGGGGGCGCCGTTGACAGAGGCAGGGTTGGCGAAGGAGTTTGGGGGCATGTAAGGCATGGTAGTAGCTCGGATAGGGGCAACCTGTCAAGGATCAGAAGCATACGACATCAGCATTTAAAAAAAAATTTGTGGTTAAGATACATAACAAACATGCATTCCACATAGTGAATCCTATTATGTACATCTACATATTCATAACAAATTGGTTAAAAAGTGCCATAAAGAAAAAATTATTACCCCCCCTCCAGTTATCCTTGCAAAGGCAATTAAATTCTTCTTAAATATCATACAGTCTGCTATCATGTCTTACATGTAGGGAACTTAACTATAAACTTTCAGCAAGAAACTTGTTGTGGTTCAATTATTTTGTGGCATAAAACTTTCTCATTTGCGAAAATTTCAATGTGAGAGTTTGTAGCTTTTACAACATTACGTAAAGGTAAAACGTTAAAGAAAAAAGGATGTCATGTCTCTTACATTTAAGGTAAACCCCATGTTTCACATGTAAACATCACTGTACCTGAGTAGGAATGGTTGGTGCAAATGATGAGACCGGAATGAAGCCAGGTGCAGGACGTCCTTGGTCCCAGTTCTGGAGAAGCGTCCTGGGATCTTGAGGAATCATGCTGCCCTGGTGGTTTGGCGCTCCCATTGGCTGAGGCATGAGGACTCCAGGGGCACCTGTCACCAAGTTGACATGGTTGGGGATCTCCATTGGTTTAGTGGCTCCGTTCAGATCGATTGGCTTCTTCTCCTTGGTGATCAGTTCGACACCTTTCTCGTTTATGTGCCATGTTGGAGGGCTGTCTGTGACCTTAGTAATGTAGCCTCGCTTGGCAAGGCCATAGAGCGAAGGGTTCACATCTTTGGCCTTGCCTCTGTTCAAACCTACATTATGGACAATCTCCAGGGTTCCTTGGGTTTGTTGATTGCTCAAAGCACACAAGACCTTCAGCTCCATGTCGGGCGAGGTGAACATCAGAGATGCAAACTCGACAGGTATCCCAGCATTGATGGCTGCTTGAATATTGACCCTTTCGTTGTGGATGGACTGCCTGTCGTCATTGCCTAAAAGTGGTTGAGGACTCTGTGGAATGGGATGGAACATCTGCCCAGGAGTCCCCTGAAGCTGCTCTATGTGGGGTCCCATGTTCACTATCTGAGGAGCAGTACCTGGAATGGGAGTGCTCATCATTGCAGGAAACTGACCAAGTTTCTGTTGTGACTGATCTGTAGCTTGCTGTTGCTGATCGGTCTCAAGAATTTGTCTCCCGTACGGGGTGATTACCCACATAGGGGGAGACTCACACACTTTTCTGACAAGTCCTTTCTTTTGCATACTAAACAAAGTTGGGTTGATCTCTTTCTTGGTGCGGTAACCAAGTTGCTTGGCAAGATCATTGGAATGAATCGATTCTACCTTTTCACTTAGAGCTACAAGTAACCTATGGTCCATGCCATTTGGCGTGTACGGCTTCGTAAAGTGCTGTTGCAGTTCATGGGGTGGAGGTGGTGGCTTTGCAAATGTGACAGATTGTTCAGCAGTCTCTGAGTCATCGCTAGAGCTGGAATTGTTGGTTGGCGAAGGCATGGGGTCAACGCCTGGCATGGAATGAGCACCGTTGTAACCTGACAGAGGTGGTGGATACAGCCGACCTGCATCCATGGGTGCGGAATGATTGAGCGGATGCCCTGATGGCTCAACAACAGGGACGTCACCACCACTCCCTTCATCCATGACTTCAGCCTCACCGACATCGTCTCTCTCGATCCCACCGCTGCCACCAGAAAGCGCTTCCTCAGCTGTTTCTTCTGCTTCCTGCAGGCTTTCACCATCCTCTGCAGTCGCGCCATGCAGAGGGCCGACAGTCACCTCGTGCTTCAAGCCCCATTTTGGAGGTGATGTGGACACCTTCAAGATAAGGCCATTCTTCTGCATCCGATACAAGGTCGGATTGACATCCTTACGGGAGCGCCTACCCAGGGATCGGGCCAATTCAAGTGTTTCCATGGATCCATTGCTTTCTTTGAGTTTGTTGAGGATGCTGTTGGCCAGTTCGGTGTTTGAGCCCATTTTTCGCTTAGAAGAACCCTGTCGAGGACGAGAACAGAACAAAAATTGGTTACAAACGATGACTAAGATCTTTTTTTAAACCTCTCCCTGCCACTACTAACAGGAGACAAGAGATGTGTTTATCTTATATGTATCCTATACCTGTTTGCATGATCTTTCGATGGTTTATGGTCGATCCATTTAAAAAATATTTAAGTCCTGCCATTTCTTTTCTTCTTCTATTTTTGACGGCTAGAAGAAAGTCTGAAAGAATCAGACTCTTCTAAATAAAGAGGCATAAATAATAAATGTGTCATCATCAATTATCTTAATTAAAATAGTACATGTGATCATGGAAACACAGGATTGTACGTTTACGATTGGCATGTAGTATTCTGCAACTTTCAGACATTTTATGAAATCATTTAAACACATGAATTCAAATATCTACATTAAAATGAAATGTGTTACCACCTGCATGAGGGTCTTACATACCGTGTACATGTAAATAAGCATTATATCAGAAACTGCACACTGAAAGCATGAAAAGGGTATCATGATGTACAACACTATACAATTATATAAATGTATGTGTGATATACATACATGTACATGCACAATTTGATTCTAAGAATGAAAAGCGATGGAGGCTGCAAAATGTTTATTTTGAGACATACTCCAAGGAACAATATCATGAAGAAAAAAAAACATATGCAACATCATACCAGCTTTATCTAATCACTCACTTCCTAATGTCATAAGGCATTTTCATTATGATAAGGCACACATCACTTTCAACATGAGGGACTATGGAAGGGACAAATATCCCTGAAAGCCACTTATCGCTGTGACGTCTGCATCAAAGTTGATTTCCTCGGGGGCCATGCATACACAATTTTAAATACATTGGCCTGTGGGAGGGACTGCCGTCCTACTCGGGCAATTATTCCTGTGACGTCTGCCTGGTGGACACAGCTCCCGGTAAATAAAACATGGCTCTCATTCACATGAATATTTCATCCCTTAACCAGGTGGTATGCAAAGAGGTCAAAGATAATTAAAGTGCTGACAGAATAGACTTCAACAACCCCATCAATTAAGGTGCCATAAACATGTACAAGGATAAGCTTTGGATGCTACATTTAGTACAATGTAAATGTTTCAAATCATTATAAGTGGGCATGAAGGAAAATATCCACAAACCACGAGGCCTTGCTGATAATTTCCAACTTACATGTACAATATATGGTGCTAATCTGTGGTATCCCTCTTTCCCAACTTGTATATTTAAAATCACATTAAAAAAAAAACCCTGGGCCCTGTAACAAACACACACACACACACACACACAAAGTTAGCAATTGCTTGCTATTTCGCGATAGACTGGTATTAAATTGGAAATGATTGCAAAATATTGGGATCCGCTCGCTATTCATAAGGACCGCTACTCGTAGAAAAGCGCAATTCATTTAATATGCGTTATGAATAGCAGTCCTTATGAATAGTTATGAATAGTGGTCCTTATGAATAGGGAGGTAATTTGTCTATGGTTTGCTCGCTATTCATAAGGACCGCTATTCATACAAAACTGCTATTCATTTAGTCACACGTCATGGATGCCATCCTTATGACTAGCAAGGTTACCCAAAAATATCAGTAGCGCAATAGATTGATCGTACAGGATGACTATACAGTTTAAAATGTAGCAATGCGTGCTGGACTACTGCTATCTTATGTAGATGGCAAACTATCAAAAGTGCGAGTTATATGTATGACAGATACATATTGAACTTGAATTCAGTTTTACTTCAACTAATAGTCAAAAGAATACTTCAGCAGAAGAAATTACATTCCTGGGGTGGAGTCGGACAATCATTTTTCTTTTAAAAGCTATGTAGAAAATAATCTTTAGTAGTATATAATATTTTCCCTCTTAGAAACATGTACAATTCATTATGATGTGTATTTATGTACTGAGATGACAAATGATATACTACACTGATAGCAAATGCATATTCTGATCATGAGTATTCTATCTAGTACTTAAGGTAAAATTAGCTCTATGACCTTAATTACGTTTAAAATTACCGGAACTGTCATGACAAGTTAAATTACAACTTTTAATTCATCATTAATTAGCATCAACAATTTCATGGTTTGTGTTCCGAACATGTCTTTTCGTGCAAATTCATTTTGCTATTTAAGCTACCTAAAAAACAGTTAGCTCTGTTCATGAAATACATTTATTGTGATGTCTGTGAACATGCTAAAATGGCATCAATCAAATATTCTGGTCAGTAACTAGTATCCTATCTGACCTTCTACTTCCATACTAACAGTATGTAAATAAGAAACGATGAACAGGCGGTTTTCCACCCTCCGGGCAAGTTCTCTTTACTTCCCACACCGAGTCACCGTAGAGAGATTGCTCATTTCTCTGGGTTGGACTGAAACTGTCCTGTCTAAGCTTTTCCATAACCATAACAAACCCTTTTCCAGATTTTTAACCCCTTTTGTGCTACTGTGATTATGAAAAATTATGAGAAATTAACTTTAAAGAGCAAAATTTTAGAGCGTAATACTCTTTTTAAAAATCCAAACATATCATACCGAACAGTAATAATCTTGGGTAGGATTTACCATCCACAGCACAGAAGGGGTTAAATGACAGGGGGAGGGGGGGGGGGGGGGGGGGGATGCCAAACCACCCATCCATGATCCAAGGTGGACAAGTGCCTAAAAATATGGCACACCTCTATAATAGTGCAAAGAAGATTGGATAGCCAATTCTGTCCAAAGTAGCTGACATTGCATTCATAACAATATAATGATTATAATGATGTTGGCTTCTTAATGGTGACGCTCCAACATCATTACGCCGGTCATAGCAGAGCGGCCAAATATTCACAAATTACGTTCGTAAAAACATTTACCGGTAGTAACTTAACAAAGCCGGATCTTGCACATACCGGTAGCATTTTTAGCATAATGTTAATAATACATTACAAACATCAATATTCAAACAAATTACTAATTTTTAACTGAAATTCTAAATACTGTAAATTCCTTGATTTTTTAATTTGTTAAATAATAAACAAATAGATGAAAATAAATGTAAATTGGAATTCTATGTTCATATTGGAACTAATAAATGAGGGGCAAAATGCACAGGCACCTGGAATGGGAGGGAACAACCTTAAGTTAATGTTAAAAGGTAGGTACCACAGCAGGTGATCGCAAACCACCAACTGCGTCCAATTAGTGCACTACCAGAAGGACTCAAAATATCCCACAATAACAAGACCTTGATCATTGTTACAATAACCACATGATCAGTGATACATGTATGACAGGCAGCCTCGTTTTCACACCATTTTAGTTTGATTTATGGAGAGGTTTCATTTAAAGTTAAGCCCTCATATTTTGCTGCTACAAACTAATTTATGTGCGCCCCAAGTGATACATCACTTTCAGCACAATAAAAAAACTGCTTTGGTTCGTATGTGATCGAGTGCTACAGTAACAAGCATTAATCATTACAAAGCAATTTATTTTGATCTCCAGCTTGAAGTACAGATGATAAAAAAGATCACTTTTTAAATTCTTTTTGTTTGTACATGATTAATAGACACAACAATTTATCTTTGTGTCTTGAATATGTACATATATACATGTTTGCAGAGTACGTAATCAAACACAATTAATCTTCATACATCATGGCTTTGTGCACTACACATTATCAGTTCTCAAGTGCTTGTTCATGTGTATCTTGAATCAAATGCTAGACAGCGATCAGTTACACTTTGTACTTTCATGACAAAGGCTTTTCCATTTTTTTTCACAGAAATTATTCAAAGCTTGACAGCTGTGCCCTTTCTTTTGTCTTCTTGCGTGTTAGAATTGACATGAATAAATAGACTAATAGAAAAATATCTTTCAAATTATCTGCAGGTGGCAATTTTTCTTCTCTGTCATTTCTTTTGCGAGCACCCTGCAGACAAGGGCATTTTTCTTTGCCTGGTTGTCTCAGATTATTTTGTAACCTCTATTGGCAAATTTAAACACTGACAAGCAATTTTCCCCATTGACCTCAAATTTTGAGAATGAAGGCATGCTTCTCATTTAAAATACATGAATGTTGCAATCTGTGTCAGCAAATTTAATTACTCCCCCCCCCCCCCCCCCCCATTTGAAATCATCTGGCAACACCCCTGCATGCAAACAACTGGACTGTGATGTGTCTGCACACATGATCAGCTTGGTTAAATATAAAATGAGGTTAATGCTTTTTGAATAACAAAACAAACTTTCAAAATCACCATAATACAATGATGTGTATTAAATTACTCATCCACATACCACATGTACATGTACATTGGCAAACTGTGTTTTCCCGTTCGTCACCTGGGCAGGACCCAGCATGTTAAAACCATATATATATCAAAATTTTACACTTTAATTATTTTTATTACACAGGGATGCCACTTAGAATTGATAAAAAAGTAGGAAAAATCATCTAGAATGTGCCTTTGTGTACATAAAAAGTGGTTTTATATGGCTAAAAATATGTTGAAAAAGTAGGAATTCCTACTTTTGTCTGAAAAGTGGCATCCCTGATTATATGCAAATCTGAAAATTCTCATACCTGTTCAAAATGAATTATATAAAAATAAAGTTCAAATAATAATTAATTTTCTTGGAAATCAGGCTAAGTATGCACAGGCAAGATTAAAAGAAAGGCTCAATTATTCCAAGCCAGCAGCAGTCAATGCTCGTCCAATTAACGAGACAATGCAATAACAAGAGATGGGGTATTTTGGTTACTGCTACGTGATATCATACATGTAAGTACAACATTCAGGAAATCATACTTTGCATTCCACCAGCCCGCCCGTATGGCCGCCTCATTTGCAATGTCCTTGTAATACAAGGTTACGGCAGAATTTGTTGATTAATTAATCGTCTCTGCGGGTGCGTTTATACTTCCATTTTGCATGCCAGAATTAGCCTTTTGTTACGCGTTTTATTAGTTCAAAACACAGCTGCGTCCACAGTCAATTTCGTATCATCGCCAATTTAATAATCACAAAAAGGTGCGTTTTGAATCGGCGTTTCTGTAAAAAACGTTTAAAAACGTTAGAAACTAGTAGCATGCTCGGTGAGGTTTGCAAAACGAGCTGCTGAGCCCGAATTCACCTGGAGAAAAAAGTATAAACAGTATCCCGTGAAACTATGTTTTAGATGAGCGTTTTCAAAATGCTAATTCTGATTCGCAAAGAAAGTATAAACGCAGCCTTTTTACTGTACTTCCCAGAAAGCAAGTAGGTAAACTTGTGGATAAGCAACTAGTAGAAGTAGAGCTCTGTGCTGGAAACATGACGGGTTAATAGAGGATTTATTCCTTACCGAAGGGCCCAATAATCGACTAGGACTGGAACATGCGACCTTCCATTTTACGAGTCCATTGATCTACCACTGAGCCTTCACACTTGCTCAAATGTATGTCACATAGGTGTACAAATACGTAATGGAGTACATATATGGTGGAATAATGGGCATAATTTGACAATGAATATATGATTTTCTTTTTTAATATTTGGGCAGGTCCACACAATACATAAGTTAAATCTAAATACTTGATTTGATTTGCTGCATTTGCTTTGGTGATAATGTAATGAACTCAGTGAACTAGCCCTATAATGACAGGTCAATCACACGCACATAGACTTCAAAAACTGAATACACTATATATATATAAAGTTTAATAAACCCCTCCCCTCCCCCCCCCCCCCCCCAAGAAAATTCACTGGACAAACTGCATGAAAGTTTTATATTTACAGAAGAGATTATTTGAAAGGGCTCCTGAAAAGAAAACAAAATATCAATAATTTTTTACAACGAGCAGATACATCAAAGTATGCAGAAAACAAATTTGGTGAAATTGAAAGCCTTCCTGATTAGGTATACAGGAGATTACAAATTGCATGAATATTTTATGGAAACGATATGAGTAAAAACATGAATAAAACATGAGATTGTAATTATTTTTTTTTATAATCAATGTATCGCCTGATTATCAGTTACCCAATATAGAAGTACGCAATGTCCCTTTAGGGAGCAATGCATAACCCTATTGGCTTGCTACGCCGACAAGTTTACAAACACGCATTGTACAGGGCTCTTTTCCATTGGGATGAAGTTTGTACAGTACAATTGGGTACCTGCTAGCAGTGGAAACATGCTTTTTATATCCTCATGACACTGTGAGAGCCAGTATGCTATGTTTGCTTTGCGGTGTTTTGCTTTAGGCGGATAGGGAAGTTTAAAACCTGGCTATGGGAACTTGCTTTCGTGAGAACCATCACATGTATGTTTACATTGGATGGAACATGAAAGGATAATTGGTAAGCTGGTTGTGGAAACATACTTTCGTATGTATTGGGATGGAGCATGATTGGAAAGGTAATAAGAGCAGGCCGTGGGAACATGCCTTTGTGAGAGCCAGGTTGTTTGCATTGGGATATGAAGTGTTAGGATAGGTTGAATACAGCAAACAATGTTGTTTCACTTTCAAATTTCATCTCTTAGCATTATAATAATCATATGAGCACACTCATGTTTCTCTGCCCAGGCATATCTTCACGACAATGTACATGTATGTACCTCTCCCACATTGCATCTCTCTTCTCTCTTTCTCTCTCTCTTTCTCCCTCTTTCATTCATTTTCTGTCTCTGTCTTTGTCTCTCTCTCTCTCTCTCTCAACATCTGCTATCTTTGTCTCAAGATACAGTTACATGTCCCTCTCTTCTGTGCTCTCTCCCCCTCTCACTTCTCTCTCTTTCTTCTCTTTCTTTCTTCCTCCATCTCACCCTCTATCCCTCTATCTCTATCATCTCACCAATCTCTCATTCTTTCAGCTGTCTCTTTCATATTCTTCTCTCTTTCTCCTTCTCTCTGTCCATCACTGTACCATCAATCTATCTCTATCATAGTATCTTTGATTTATCTCTTTCTTTTGCCGTCGCTTTCATATTCTCCTCTCCCGCTCCCTCCCTCCGTTTTCTATCTCTCCCTCTCTCCCTCCCTCTCTGTATCATCTCCCTCTCCCTATCTCTCAGGGATGCCACTAAGAATTGATAAAAAATAGGAAAAATCATCTAGAATGGGCCCTTGTGTACATACAAAGTGGTTTTCTATGGCTAAAAATATGTTGAAAATGTAGGAATTCCTACTTTTGTCTGAAAAGTGGCATCCCTGATCTCCTCTACCCCTCTTTCCCCTGCCTGTCTCTTTCATTTTCTCTCCGCATCTATCAATGTCTCTCTCCATATATATCTTCAGAATTAACTGCCAGCATGCTGCAATGGTCCTGCATGCAGCACAATGTATTACCTCCTGCTTTATTTAACAAGATTAATGAAATTTCATCAACTAATTCCAATTATTCAATTAAGAGACATGTCGTAGAGGACCCTATTGTAAGAGCCCATCATCTTAATCAGTTTTGTAGCACGGATCGCCCAGTGCCTGCCAAGGGGAGTGGCAGGATTACATTTGCCAAATAATCTTGATCCCTCACTTCAAAATGCAACCAATCTGAATAATTTCAAAGCTATATCAAGCTGCTGCATCTTCTTCCCAATTACTGTAAAACCAGAATTGATCGACATTAACCCCTTCCATGCCACCAGACTTTTAAGCAAATCTCAAAAATGAATTTTTCAAGAGTTAAATATTAACTTTCAAAGGGTTTTATCTCGAGCATTCTTACATGTATATTGCATAAGAATAAACATTATACTGATGGCACAGGTTTCTGTATGAGGAAGAATTTTCAAGCCATTCTGAGCCTAACAAAATATTCAACTCTCAAAATTTTGGGCGGTATTTGCTGCCCACGGGATGGTAGGGGTTAAACTTTCGCGAATTGTAAACGACAGCCATTTATAAAGTAAGAAACTGTCGCGATTTGCAAAAATTGTGTGTTATGTCAATTACGATTCAATGATTTTTCGGCACAAAACTGTCGCGAATCTGAATCACTCGCGAAATTCATGAACATTCAATGCAAAGTTTCTGGTTTTTAATGTGCAGTATCTATGACAACCTGAAAATATACGACTGTGCCTTCATGGCTTGCTATACGGTAGACTGCTACATGTGCATAATTTCTAGGCAACATGGCCGCTTCGTGTGGTGGCTTGTGGTGGCTTGCGGACACATGTTAAATGCATTCATCAATTATTAATATGTAAGTTGATAATTACGAGCGGTACGGAGAGTAGTATAAGGGCTTTTCAATCATGTTTCCTCATTAACATGTGCTACAGTATGTATGCATACATGGATACCGGTATGTTAAATGCATCGTATGGCCACTCTGAATGGAAAATGTGTTTCTCGCCCTCCAAGCTTCATTCGATAACCACCTTATATGTACTCTCTCTAGAAAAATAAAAGAGAGCGATCACAGACTTAACTCCCTGTGGGAGTGACAGTAGAGTGAAAATTCACTCTTTTTGTTTTGGAGAGCATTCAATATTTACTCTGTATTCACTCCTAAAGTAGTGATCACTGACAGGACTCAAGGGAGAGTGAAAGAGTGAAATTTCACTCTTTTTGTTTTAGACAGCACTTGACATTCACTCTATATTCACCCCTAAATTAGTGATCATTGGCAGGACTCAAGGGAGAGTGAAAAAAGAGTGAAATTTCACTCTTTTATTTTTTTAAAGAGAGTATAAATTTGTATGGATGCTCCGACACGAACAATGTGGAGCATATAAAGAGTAATGCATCCTGCCACAGAAAAAAATCAAATCAAAGTGTGCATGGTTTTCATTAAATTCTGCTACTGACACCATAACACTCTAAATGTAGGCCACAATAGTCAATACACATAACAGAAAGGAAAAGAGATCAATGATTAACTCTCTATTGTTAATACAGTTATTTAAAACATTTGGAAAGGTACAATTGCCTCACTTTATCCTCCTCTCTTCATCCCTATTTCTCTCTGTGTCTTCTTGTCTTTCACTCTCTCAATATTTTATAATTATATTTTATCTCAAAGGGCTTTCATGCTGTCAAGCCTCGGCTTATTATGAAAACCCTCTTGTTTGATTTTTCTTTCTATAATCTTACTGTTAGCCTTGTAGTTTAAGATATATTAATGTCATGATGTTCCATTGTATTGTATATCGCATAATTTGTATAATGTATGTACTCCATTATTTGATGAATTGAGAAATCAAGCAGAAATAAATACTCAAATACTCAAATATGGAGAAAAAAATAATGGACCATTACTACCCTGGATATATGTAGCTCAACAGCCTTTAACAGTGCACAGTGCAGGTTTTACCACTGACAATTCAGAAATTAATTGTTACACAATTGTATGTAAGTCTGATCTGGAGTCAATAGTATTATTTTGCTCACGGCAGTTTTTTCTGGATTATGTAATGGTCATTTCCTCCTACAGATGTTTGCATTTCTAATTCCTATTTCACTGGATCTCTTTTTGAGTTTGTGAGAGCTTGTTATTCCAGCTGTATGGACTAATTTGCTCTCACTCTCAATTTTCTCTATTGCTAATGGTCTGACATGCATGTCCAAGCAAGAAGCATGTATACACAGAGTTTGGTTAATGTTGCTTTGTTTGGTAAGATAACAAAATATACATGTATACGTCTGTTGAGAGCCAGAAGGGCGTTAACTCTGTGTTAAAGTGTATGAGTTAATGCCCTTCTGGCTCCAAACAGACAATATGCACCATACTGGGTCCAGCTGAAACCGAGTTGTCCAAACTCTGTGTATAGATGGCTCTGGTACAAGCAGTGTTTTGACCCTCACGAATGCATAGCGTCCTGGTCGAGCGCACCTCTTATTCGACCCGCGAGCGTGGTGTAGGCTTAATTAGCATTTAGATGCAGACTGAAGGTCGCAGGCAGGTAGCACTTGATAACAAAGTACGTCAAACGAGTCATCCATCAAAATACGCATCAACAATTCACAAGACAAGGGGAGGGTTTCATCAAGCATTTTGTCAGTGAATTTTACTGACAAATTTGCTCTCAGCCAATCAGATGCAAGGATTTCAGTAGCTTATAACATTTGTCAGTGAAAATCACTGACAAAAAGCTTGATGAAACGCTCCCAAGGTCTCTATATGCAGAGGTGTTGTGGAATAGTGGTTCATCCACTTGACTCGGAATCGGCAGGTTGGGGTTCAATTCTCGCAGTCCAGTTGCATTTGATTAGAAAGTACGTCAAACAAGTCATCCATTACATCACGCATCAACGATTTATAAGATGAGTATCTGCATGTGGAGGTGTTGTGGAATAGTGCTTCATTCATTTGAATCTAAATCAAGAAGTGGGGGGGGGGGGGTTCAAATCTCACAGTCGGGTGGCACTTGATAACAAGTGTGTCATACACATGTATGAGCAATTACTGAAACATAGAATAACTTCTCACATACATGTACGTGTGTTTGCAGATATGAATCGATATGGGTTGGTCTAGTCATTATTTACCCAACTCGTATTACAATATTTTTAGTTAGATAATAAATCACTGTCATAAAAACTGTGATAGCAATAAATATAATGCTTAACAGGCACAACTAAAATCACAAAAACATAACATAAGATTGATTTGTACATGTAAAGTCTAAATAAGCCCCAGATGATTGGTATGTTTATTGGCCATAAAACATGATATTCTGATACAAAGCAATCATCCATCACATATATGGAATTGGTTGATCTATCCCTTTAATGACTATGGTATTATAACTAATTCATCATTGTGATGTCATAATCAACCAGCACTATCCCAATAGGTCAATTCTGCATCAGATGCAATATTTAGTGATTTGAGATTGCAGTCCATGTTAAACATCAATAGCACTGGATATTAAATGGTATTACTACTATTATACCAACAGGAAACAAAGACTTAATTCTTCTGAAAATAATGTCCATCCACTGAGAGCAGGGGGGGGGGGGGGGGGGGGGGGGGGGGGGGTTAATTAACGCTACTCTTCCATGAATTCATATGGCTTTTAATCAGTGGTACTGTGTAGGAATTTACATGAAACAACTGTACATGTATCGTAAAATAATGCATAAAACAAGCAGACTCAACTGAAAGATTCAAATCCATGTTAAAAACTTATCTGTTCATCAAATAGTTGTACATGTATGCCTAATTAGCATATCCAGCTCTTTCAACTTTTAATATATTTTTGGTACGTCTGAAACTGTTCCTTTCTTTCTCCTGTTTCCTTTTCTTAAGCGCTTCGAGACATTTTTATATGATAAGTGCTATATAATTACTATTATTAATTAAAGAGCAGAAAAGATTTGACATATCCTCCCCCCCCTCCCTGGGATGATGCAGCCCCTTTTCATATTTATCATATAATTCACTGTTTTTATTTCATTTTACTGCAGCTGGCAGTTCGAACCATTCAAACTTTGATATTGCATCTTATATTACAGGACAAAGAAAATCCCTTCTTTCTCATTCAAATTCATATCACATTTATGAACTGTGAAGTCATCAGTTTGTATCACGACAGATTATATTAAAAAAAAGCCATATTGATTTGATTTGAATTTATTTTTTCCACTCTTGTTTTTCTTGAACAAATTACAATATATCATACATCACAATCAATAGTTAATATTATCGAAGTATGAACAATAGCATGCCTATACCAAGAATTCAATGAAGTAATCACAGTGATTGGTAAGGAATATGATAAAACAAAAGTGGTGGAACATAATTTAAAAGCACTGCTTGTATTACATACAAGAGATCTATACGAATGAGAATTATACTTATAAATTTATTTATATATAATTATGGTTGAAAAATTCTTCTGGATACAGCAAATCATATAAAGTTGGTCACACCATATTAGGGCTAATCTAAAATCACTGCCAGTGTACCTTTAATAACCTGACGTATGTAAAGCCGGGGAAGCGAAGCGCGACAGCCCAGCGTGTGAAATCAATTAAGATGGTATATTACGAGCAACGACACGTGTATCTACTTTATTACCCAACAAGCTATTGAACAGGGATGCACTTTAAATCCCTCATGCATAATACATGTATGCACCGTGTGATTGTATGACTAACATACTTCTGTTCCTCTTATCATTGAAAATGTTTGTGAAAAGTAGGCCATTTCTTTTTGCTATTTACCACAACAGATGCTATTAACTGATGCTAATAAGCGTGACTCAACATAAATCCAATAAGTCCAATAGCAAATAATTAGCACTCTCCAAATGTAATGCAATTTTAATAGCGATGCTATTCAGAATCCACCTAACCCTAACCCTATTAGGTGAAGTAAAAATAATTTTATGCTTAGCGTCCCCGCTCGCTTTCTTTTATGAACCTGCCTGCTTTTTTTTTAATATTTAAAGAGGAAAAATGATATCTGTAACAAAATCTTTACAAAAAGATTGTTACAAAATCATTTTTCTCCTTTAAATATTAAAAAAAATAGCAAAAAAGAAAAAAAAAGAAAAAAAAAGGGCCTCCTCCGTCCTTTTATTCAAAAAGGCCAGACACTAAACATATTATTTTTTTACTTAACCTAACCCTAACCCAACCGCAATGACAGTAATCCTCATCATCATCATCATCCTCATCATCATCACCACCATCATCACCACCATCATCACCACCATCATCATCCTCATCCTCATCATCATCACCACCATCATCATCACCACCATCATCATCCTCATCATCATCATCATCATCCTCATCATCATCACCACCATCATCATCCTCATCCTCATCATCATCACCACCATCATCATCACCACCACCATCATCATCCTCATCATCCTCTTCATCATCATCATCATCATCACCATCATCACCATCATCACCACCATCACCATCATCATCATCATCATCATCATCATCATCCTCATCATCATCCTCATCATCATCATATCCTAAAGCCTGCAATGGTGACATTTTAAACAATTGAATGCTATTGTTTGGGTACTATATGTACCTTGAAGGCGACTAGCAAAATGCATGAAAAAAGTTTGCTTGTTTTCCTATTAAAAACCTATTTCATCGAAGATAGCATGTACATGTGCACAAGGCATCATCTTAACACAAATTCATGATATATATGCGAAGATCTTCCTTGAGAAAATTATTTATTTTATTTATTTATCTGTGGGTTTTTTTTACCCAGGGTAGCCTATATAATGTAGTCAGTGATTGACACACTGCACACAAAATCACATGAAAATATAACAGAATAAATAAACAAGAAATGATACAATGCAATTAGTGAACATTAAAAGAGAGAAATATAACAAGAAAACCATGAACCATCGCATTAATTTGGGTTCCAAACGCCAACATTTTCTTTACATCAACTCACTATGAACACGATGACAAAGAAAGCGGACAAAAATATACAGTTCCTCATTGTACCCTCCACAATAGTTCTGGTAGACAAAAGAACATCCCTTCATTGATATAATGTAAAATATGTGAACAGGTGAATATGCATGTGACACCTGTTCTACATATTTTTACATAATAGGAATGAAGAGATGTTCTATTTTCTACCAGAGCAAGTGTGGAAGGTACAATGAGGAGCTGTATATTTTGTCCGTTTCTTTGTTCGCCATGTTCATAATGACTACTTTCAAGACAAATAAATAACAGGTGTAGTGTACTACTGATTTACCCAGGCCTACCCTGGGTAAACAAAACATATTTATTATTATTTTTATCATCATTATTTTTATCATCATTATTTCAAGACTGTTTTATCTGTTTTCCATGTAATATTAGAAAGAATAAAAACAATTATATAAAATATAAAAATTCACCTTACACCAGGAACTACTAACAGTGGATTGCCAATCATTCTAAACAGGATGTCATGTACTCTTATCAAAACAAAAACAAACTGGTAAAGCCAAGAAACTGGCATTTCTTGCCAAAGCTGGTGTTAAACCCCCAGTTTTTGGCAGTGCTGTGCTAAAATGTCAAATCCAATATATACAATCTCAGATAATGTGTGACCTGAATTCTTCAAAAACATAAAACCTTGAACCTTAAAGACTTCCAACTTTCTTCTTTACCTACATTTCTAGATTTCCCTGAAGAATATTTTACTTTCTCTTTCCTTATGTTTTGACGGAATAGAGGATGTTATATGTAAGGCTAAGCGTGAGTTTTGGGGAGGGAATTGCATTTCACAAGAAAGTGTCAATACTGTTTATTTCAATGCAGTTGATCTGTGGTTCCAGGGGAGCATTTCATCAAGCGTTTTTGTCAGTGATTTTGTCCGACAACTGTTATAAGCTACTGAAATCCTTGCATTTGATTGGCTGAAAGCAAATTTGTCAGTAAAAATCACTGACAAAACGCTTGATGAAACGCTCCCCTGATCAGTATCAATGTGAACAAACAATGCTAAAGTTTTGTGGAAATCATATTTACTCTAAATAAACCATGTTTTTTGGTGTGTTAATTTTTTTGCTTGACATGCAGGCAGTTGAGACGTCAAGTTCAAGTTCAAAATCATTCTTTATTTTCATGCAGTATAGAGTTCCAAGCAAAATTGTCTATCGCCTATCTGTAGTATCGCACAGTCAGATTAAGATTTAACCCTTTCGAGACGATTGACCACATTTTGTATTTCGGCTCAATAACTTTTGATTCAGAGCCCTAAAAAATATATTAGATCCACGAATAGAAAGAGCAAAAATTTCTGCACACACTGTGTCCATTTTTGTTGCATGACCATATTGCATTTGATGCCAGGCATATTAAAAAGGAGAATAAGCTTGAAAGTCCTTAAATTGCCAACACATGGAGAGGTTCAAAATCATTGTTTTTTTTATCCAAATTGGAAACTTTTTCAACTTTTCGACAAAGATCCTAACCATGCAGTGTATGTTGTTTTGAAAGACATTACATTTTATTAGAACCATGTTGCATTGAAAGAAAACTATCATTGTTGCCAATTTGAAGAACAAAATGTGATAACTTTAGCCCTTAAATAATTCCTGCCATGAAAGGGTTAAATGACTGTGGAAAGTCCAATTTTCCGTCACTGCCATAACTCAGGGTTTCCTTTGAGGAGCATCAGGGAGCATCTCTCTATTTGTTGATGTTAGGGAGAAAGTGTGACATTGTACTTGTATTATAAGAAGGTCGGGCTAGCTGAAACAAACAGGAATGAAGAATTTACTTTTAACCTGGGAAACTCAAACAAGCTCTACCCCCCCCCCCCCCCCCCCAACACACAAAGGAGAAAAAAAGTACTACCCCTTGGAAATCGTTGGTTTTCTTTCAGAGATTCCGGAAATATCCATTTTGAACAATAGGGGTAATGTTGACATTCTGTGCTTACAGTAAATGTAGGAATTGAAAAGATACTTGGGTGGGTTGGAGAGAGATTGAAAGGAGAAGGGGAGGTAGAATGATGGAGAGAGTGTGTTGGAGATAGTAAAATGGCGAACATACATGACTTGTATAAACACCCTCTTGGATATCTCTCATTTTCTATAGATAATCCGGAAAGAGTCATTTTGAAGAATATGGGTAATGTTGACATTCCGTGCTTACAGTAATGTACAGGGACTGAAAAGATACAAGAAATTGGTTGGGTAGCTGAAAAGAGGAGATGTTAGAAAGATGGAGGTGTTGAAGATAGTAAAACAGACAGGAAGGAGGGCTTGGGCACTGAGAAAAAGGATGGAGTGACAAAGAAAGGGAGAAAGAGAGAGAGAGAGAGAGAGAGAGAAACAAAGTGAGAGCAAGAGAGAGAAACAGAAAGAGAAAGAGACAGAGAGAGAGAGAGACAAAGTGAGAGCAAGAAAGAAAGGGAAGGAGAGAAAGCGGGTGAAAAAGAGGAAGAAAGTGAGCAAGAAAGAAAGTGAGCAAGAGAGAGGGAAAGAGAGATAGAGAGAGAGAGAGACAAAGTGAGAGCAAGAAAGAAAGGGAAGGAGAGAAAGAGGGTGAAAAAGAGGAAGAAAGTGAGCAAGAAAGAAAGTGAGCAAGAGAGAGAGAAAGAGAGATAGAGAGAGAGAGAGACAAAGTGAGAGCAAGAAAGAAAGGGAAGGAGAGAAAGAGGGTGAAAAAGAGGAAGAAAGTGAGCAAGAAAGAAAGTGAGCAAGAGAGAGAGAAAGAGGGGGAATACAGGGAAGGTGAGTTGAGCTTTTAAACGGAGATGGAGAAGAAAATAATAAAAGGGATGGAGAAGAAAAAAATTAACTTAGTGTAAGATGCAACATTGATATTTAAGAAATACATGTCAAAGAAAGAGAGACACATGAACAAAAGAGGCAGAAAAGAGAGAGTAAAAAAATCATAATAGGTAGAAATTGAGTCCCTTACAAAAGAGATAAAACAACATACTAAAGAGGGTGAACAGAAGATACAAACTGGGAATGTAAAAAGAAAATGTGAAGAAGAAATTCTAGTACAGGGGGGCGTTTCATCAAGCGTTTTGTCAGTGATTTTTACCGACAACTGTTATAAGCTACTGAAATCCTTGCATCTGATTGGCCGAGAGCAAATTTGTTGGTAAAAATCACTGACAAAACGCTTGATGAAACGCTCCCCTGGTGTATACTTAGACATTCTTTCTGAACAGGTAAATCTATCAAAGCTTAAAAATACCTCGGAGGCTATAAGAAACAAAAGAAAAAGACTGATGATCTCCATTACAAAAAACATTTCTCTCCTGCAACATGATGCCCATTTTCAGGGTAAGCACTCTTAATATCAAAGTCACGTTTCAAAGTAGGGGATTGGGATTTCTGCTAAAATGATACACCCATGAGATTCCAGTATTAGAATCATGTTCAAGTCTCCTTCATGATAATATGTGACACATGCTTGTAACAACATGACGGAGAAAAATACTTTTAAAGGGGACCAATACCCCCTCAAATGTTTATCGTTATTGATGACAAGACAGTATGAAGCACAAATACATCCCTAAAATATAGGACACATTCAAATTGTACGGGGGGGGGGGGGGGGGGGGGGGGGGGGGGGGGGGGGGGGGGGGTGGGGGTGTTTCATAAAGCTGTTCGTAAAGTTATGCATGACTTTACAAATGACTTGAATACATGTATGAAGTGCCAGATAGGATACCCAAAGTTTTTCCTGATGTTTTAACAAAGTGCGACTGTATTTCCAATAACCTTAATTAAATTATGCAAAAGATATACTTTGCATTGAAAATGTTTGTTATATTACGAATGTTATCTACATGTACATCTGCACAGTTCAACTTTAGTTGATGCAGTTAAAAATGATCGAGCGTTTCATTTGGCTTGTCATATTTAAGTCATTTGTAAAGTCATGCATAACTTTACGAACAGCTTTATGAAACACCCCCAGGGGAGCGTTTCATCAAGCGTTTTGTCAGTGATTTTTACCAACAAATTTGCTCTCAGCCAATCAGATGCAAGGAATTCAGTAGCTTATAACAGTTGTCGGTAAAAAGCACTGACAAAACACTTGATGAAACGCTCCCCTGAACGCAAAATGGATACATCGCTGAATATAATATGATACACTTTATATGAAATCCTACGACCCAGGGGAGCAATATCCATGTATTTGTGAGCCTGCATTACAATATCAAGAGCATACATGTAGGTGTAATGTAAACATACAGGGGTCAAAGCGAGGTCAACAGCAAGTGTACAGAAACTTCATGACAGGTGCGAGTGTGGGAATGTTGAGCTGTATAAGAACTTGTTCTCATGACATCATTGATCTAATTCAAACTACGAATGCTCTGATAAATGCAAAAATAGAAGAGGCCTACGGATTCTCCTTCTATGAAATCTCTCTTTTTTTTATTAAAGAAATTATTTTAAACCATTGCCTATGGGAAGCACATGGTCCCTGTATTAAACCTATGGAGATGAGAAAGTTGAGTGCTCTATAGGTTAAAGAGGTGTGCTTGAACAAAAAATTGGAATGTTTACACAGATATGGAATAATAGAAACATTTACGGTAATATAAGGAAGAAGATGTCTACATTTGTTAGAGGTAAACATCAGTTTGGGTTCTGATATGCTTTATTCCTGGCTGGGCTGGACTTTTTTCAAATCTTCCAATTGTTATTGTTATTTCTCCTTTATGCTTTTCTCCCAATCTCTTTTATACTCAACGTCTTACCATCCTTCTCTCTCTCTCTCTCTCTCTCTTTCCCTATTCTCCTCTCTCACTAATTTTTTTCTTCAGTTTTTTAGTTTTACTTGTAGTCCTATTTTTAGCCTCCACACGTTAAGTAACATCGTCTCTTTCTTCGTCTCCTCCTGCTGTTGCTCATCCTGATTTCCCTCTCTCCCCCTCTCTTTACTCCTTGTCTTACCATCCTTCTCTCTCTCTCTTTCCCTATTCTTCTCTCTCACTCTATTTTTTTCCTTCAGTTTTTTTATAGTTTTACTTGTAGTCCTATTTTTAGCCTCACACATTAAGTAATATCATCTCTTTCTTCGCTGCTGTTGCTCATCCTGATTTCCCTCCCCCCCCCTCCCTTGATTTCCTCTCTCCCCCTCTCTTACTCCCCCCCCCCCCCCCCCCCCCCCCCCCTCTCTCTGCCGATCTGTCCGTCTCTCCCTCTCCCTCTCTCATGCACTCCATATATTTCCCACACAAGTCCGAACATCTCTCTCATCTCCTCCGTCTCATCCTGATTCTCTCAAGGACACCCATCCCACTTTGTAAAGATGATGAATCTGTCTCCCTCTCATTTTCCCATCGCCTAATCTCGTCTCATCTCCTTTCCTCTCTCTCTCTCTCTCTCGCCCTCGCTCTTCCTCTTTCTGTCTGTTTCGATCACCCTCTCTCATTTTCCCATCCCCTTTATCTCTTCTCCTCTCCTCACCTCTCTCTCCCTCCCTCCCTCTTCCTCTGTCTCTCTGTCTCTCTCTCTCCCTCCCTCTTCCTCTCTGTTTCTTTCTCCCCCCACTTCCTCTCTCCATCTCTCTCTCTCTCATACTCCCATTTCTACTCTCCACACGTTGAGCATCATCATCATCTCTTTCTTCGTCTCCTCCTCCTCCAGCTCATCCTGATTTCCCTGGGGATACCCATCCCACTTTGTAGAGATGATGTAGAGAGGTGTCAGGGTGATGACTAGCGTACTATCGCCATGGTAACCACCAGTCCACTTGATACCTGGCTGGTAATAAGTGACCTAGAATGAGTGATATGTGAATACATGAATACCTTCCATCTCTATTATCATTTCCCTATCCTTTTTATCTGTCTCTTCTATTTATACAAATATTACAATTTTTCCTCTATTTTTCTTCTCAAAACTATCTTACTTTTCTCTATCTTAGACTATATTTTTTACTTTCTCTCTTTCTCTCTACCTCTCACTTTCTATGTATTTGTTCAATGCCCCTACCCCCCCCCCCCCCCCACCCCAATCCTCCTCTAACTCAATCTCCTCTCATGGTTGTATACCACCTGTCTATAAGACCATAGTTTTCGTTTCCGTTGAAAAGTGTTTCTCACTGAAATGTGTATTAGAGGAACCTGCACGTAAAGATCGACCTGCTCATAAAGACCGTTTTTCTTGTCTCCCTTGAGCGGTCTTTATGTACAGGTTTCACTATAGAATATTCATAGAATGTTTCTTGAAAAAAATGACATTCACACTAAAAACCAAGCATTGCATATCATGGAACTATGAGCTATCGTATGTTATGGACAAGACACATAGTTTTCCATATGGGGAGGGGGTAAGGCACTATACCTGTGATGCATACCATTATCAGTTATCAGAGTGAGTCCAAGCAGCTTACAGGTGATCCATTACTATAGCACAGTAGTGTACATGTAGCTACAGGAGGAATAAGGACATGGGAAGAAGTGCCCCTTTCTAATGGCAAAAAAGAGGGGGGAGGGATAGAAAGAGAAAGACAGAGAGAGGGGGTGACAGCATTTAATAAAATGACATATTTTTTTACTTTTAACACCCCCCCTCTCTCAATGGATGGCCATGTCCTTCACACTTTATTTACAACAGTAAAACAGAGCCCCCCCCCCCATGACACCAGTGCCCCCCCCCCCCCCATGCTGAGACCCATGTTATGCCATTGCAATCACACGCTCCAAGAATACTAGAAATATGAGCACATTCTCTGATCTCACTGTGATGAAGGATGATTACCGATTTGACTCTCTCCTACCACCCCCCCCCCCCCCCCCTCCTTCTTTTCCTTTGTCTTTGGATCATGTTTCTTCTATTTTTTTGGTTCTTGACTTATTCCTCTGTCTTCTTTTTCCATTTGTTCTCCTTTTCTCTGCGTCCTCCTTTTATTTTCAGTGTCCACACGTTATCAATTTCATTCCGACATTCCTGCATCTTTCCCTCACATTCTTTCTCTTTTAATGGATTCCTGCCCATCTTTTTGCCTTTTTCTCTCTCTCTCTCTCTTTTCCTCACTTTCTCCCTTCCTCACTTTCTCCCTTCCTCTCTTCATTCCTCCACTCCTCTCTCCCTCCCTTCCTTCCTCTCTATCTTGCTATCTTTCTCTTTCTCTCTCAATCTCTATCTATGCTATCTCTGTTTGCCTGTCTCTCTTTATCTTTTATGTGTGTCTCCAGAGTCCAATCGATTTTTCTATGATCACTCTTGCTGGGTTTTTTTCCAACTCAAATCATGTCTTTCCCCCTAGGGGCCCCTCCCCCTCCCTTGTTACCCCACGCAGACAAGAATGGCCTTTGGAGCGCTGACTAAGATCCTCCAGAAATGCGAGAAATATGAGAAAACGGTGTGACTGATTCGCAGAATGCGTCTGCATTGACAGATGCTCTCGAAATTCACTTCAACCCTCCTAACATTTTCAATCCTCTCATCTTGAGAATGTGTAGACTACTATTTGAGGCTTGTGGAAAGAAGGTACTCCAAATAAGAGATGAGAGAGATAAACAATTTCGATCCAAAAAAACTCCAACATATCTCTGTTAAAATCTGAACAAAGGAAATACATGTACATAAATATCGTCATAAGGAAATAAACAGCAGATCCAAAATGAGCTCTTGTCCAAAAATGTAATTTTATCATTGTCCCGTTGGATGCAGTCACAGTAAGAGAAGAATATTGTAAGAAAACAATGTGTTTTTTTCCTTGTAATGTAAAACAATGCAGGAACATATTAAAGGTAGCTTAATAGCGATACGTTGTGGCACGTAAAAACTCGGCACATACGCATATCATGACAAAATTATTCAAAATCAAAATTTTATTTTATAGAGGCAGAACCAAAATGTAGGATGTAGAATTAGTATTCATCTCTTTGAACACTTTAAAGCAGAATAATATGAAAACATTTATTCAGATATGTCTTATTGTGATTTTAGAAGCACAGACAAAACAAGCAATTTTCCTCTTTGCGTCTTTCCCAGGTATTTATGCGCCATTGCATTTCGCTGAACTACCTAAAGTACTTCCTTCTCTGGAGTTCCAATCATCCTGCTCAGATAATACTCTCTTAATTACATGTACTTCAGCATCTCCAAATAACTTCTTTCCTCTCATCTTAAAGATACAGTTGAGTTCTGGTCATGAGATTGGGAAAGGTTGATTATATAGCACATAAAAATTGGTGTACGCTGTATGCTGTAAAGTTTTGGAATCATGTAAATAATAAGAAATTAACTCAATACACAGAAATGTGTATATGGGACTACACACAAATGTTCAGCCCACACATTTCAGCCGTTTCTTGTCATATTTTGAATGTGAGGGCATTTGAAGAGCAATCCCTTTCAGCGGACATATCTGCTATCATGATAATCTTCCAAACTAACATAATAAGAATAAGAAAGCTATTTAAAACAAATTATATTTTACCTTCCTTTAAGAATGCATGGAGTAGTTATTGCGGTCATTGTATGCACCTTTTATATTTTTCTTTGGAAGGACAATGCAGAAAGATACTTCCTTCTATAGAGTTACAATTATTCTGTTCAGATATAATACTCTCTAAAATTAATTCACCAGCCATCTCCAGAAATCTTCTTTCCTTTCCTACAAATTGTGGAATAGTAGTATAAAAGACAGCTACAGTTAATTTATCTTATTATAATTTTTCTCTGTTTCGCTGGGGAAATATTCATGGGATTAACATTAATGTTCAGGCAGCATTATTCGTTCTGTGCAAAAATCATCTTTGAAACCAAGGAGGTCTTCCTTGTTTAAACTAGAACATGCATGTGCATTGTGGAAAAAGTGGTTTTTATTATACTTTCATATGCCTTGGGTTCTAGATAGCAAGAAAGCCAAGTGCTTCAAGTTACATGTACTTGCTAAAGCCAATTAAGGTAATTAAAATTCAATGGTGTGTGTGTAATTTACACAAATATGTTGTCTTAATTTGCATGACAACTCTGTCTGAACTACAATACAAGAAGTGGAAGGGTCAACTGTTGCATGTACGCGTCTTTCGTGTTTTATAATCCATTGCATTATGCACGAACAAGCGAGGGGACATTGATTTTTTTCTCGACCAAACGTTGGAGAGGGGGCGTCCCTCTCTATAAAAGCATTGCAGACAGTCATCATGACTCACGGTAAAGAACAACCTCCTCCAACAAACACTGTTAAAGAGAACGTTGAGTTCTGGGAAAGGTGAAAAATAATTTGTGAGGTTTCTCATTCCTTTTAATTATAATGTCAGTTTGGAAGAACACCATAGTAAAAATGTCCCCTGAAAAGGATTGCTCTTCAAATGATCTCATAATCGAAATATGACGAAAAATAGCTGAAATGTTCGGCCGAACATTCACGCTACATGTGTGTGCAGTCCCATATACCCATTTCTGTGTGCAGTGGATATGCTTTTCAGCAAAACTGGGTCAATTTCTTATCATTTTGATGATTTCAAAAGCTCACAGTATACACCAATTCTTAAGTAGACATGATCAAGAACCTTTCCCAATTATTTTCAGACAGTTTCTTTCACAATGTAAACGCACTCCAGATCTCCACTATAAAGATGTGATGTCACATACTTAAGTACATTTAATTCACCTTGCAAAATGCTAGCAATGCTTGTGGACTAACCCTCTCATAATCGTCTGTTCGGAGCCGGAAGGGCATTAGCTCTGTACAAATGATGGGACTTAACGCCCTTCTGCATCCAAACAGAGGATATCATCTGTTCAGAGCCAGACAGGAATTAATCCATATACTTTATAAACACAGAGTTAACAGCTTTCTAGCTCTCAACAGCAACATATTGATTGATTTCTCTGATGTAAATTAGGTCACAATGAAATAATCAATAAGCATGGAATTGATAAATTACCCTCTATCAAAAAATGGAGTGATCACAGAGGTCACTCCAAAGGAAGTGGATATAAGAGAGAAAATTCACTCTTTTTGAAGAAACTAGACACTTGCGTTTGATGAAAAAGAACTGATTTGGCACTTTCTTATAATACATGTCTCCCTGTTCTCTTTCTCTCTCTCTCTCTCTCTCTCTCTCTCTTTCTCTCCCTCATTCTCTGTCTATGTCTGGCTCTCTCTATCCATTTACCACTTCAATACATTGAAAGACTATTGAAGACTATACTCAATTGACATATGAAAATCAGTCTTAATGTACAGAATCATTTATTATTATAGGATCCATAAACTCTGGACACTTGGAAAACAAAAGCTGTTTTCGTTATACATGTAGACAAGTGGTCATTCAAAACAGGTGGTTGCTAAAGCAGGTTTGATTCCATAATATAAAACTCTCTTTAATAAGCAACAATATCTAGAAAAAGCTTCCAGGCAAATAAAGTTATTTTCTTTCTCACTTTCTCTCTTCTTTTAAATCTCTCCTAATTCACATTTAATTATTTCTAAGTACACCCCCGTCTCTCTCTCTCTCTCTCTCCTCCCTCCCCCCCCCCCCCCACTTTCTTATTCTGTTTTCTCACCCTGTTTTCAAGTCTTGTTTTCTCTATCTTTTTCTAGATCCAGTATCTACATACATGTACATTAATTCTCCATCACCAAATATCCTATTTCTTTCAGTCTTTCTATGCCATATATCTATTTTCTGCTTTTCCTGTCTTAAACCCGACCAACCGCTGCATCATACATACATTTGTACACATGCACATGTATCTAAGCCAAATACAATCTGAACAACTCACCATAATATATTTCCAAACTGTGTTATAAGATAATCCCTGTATAGGTCTCCTCCTCCTCCTCTTTACAGATACCACTCCTGCATCCAATGTCTCCTCTCAAGGAACGTCTACCGGTCCCCTCCTCTCGGATAACCTAACCCAGCACCCACTGCTCAAAGCAATCTAAAGCTCCCTGCACCCCTTCATTAACTGGTACCCACTCCGAGTTATCAGCAGTGGTTAGCAGCAATGCGCTGTGATGCTCTGATCACTCTAATGCTATTACTACCAACTGGCGACTAACTGCATTGACAGTGTGCGACAGTGCATCGTCTGGCTAGACTCTTCCCAGGATCTATTAGTTTTTAACCTTTGTAGTCTCAGTTCAAGAAAATGTTGAATACTTTTTCTCTCCTTTACTGCCTTTCCTTGAACTAATAATATTTAATAATATTCAGCAAAATGAGATAAATTTGTACGCGTTATAATTGCTATAGCCTATACACAAAAAAGTGTTGTTTCTGTCTCTTTCTCTCTCTCTCTGTCTCCCTCTCTCTCTGTCTCCCTCTCTCTCTCTCTCTCTCTCTCTTTCTCCCTCACTTTGAATCAAAACAATAGGCCAACATGGTTTTCTCTATGTTATAAATTGCTTTGCAAACACAGTTTTTACAAACTGAGTGGATACTTCCTATGATAGGCATCCTATATCATACAAATGGATAGGTATCTAAGTACAGCACAGGATGTGTGGGAATAGCTAGAACATAAATTAGGCCAAGTAAAATTGATTCCTAGTTTCTCCTCCAGATTTTTTTTTTCTTGACGAGGAGATGGTTCCATGTTATTGATATTTGATACTTTTACTAGACATAAAATTGCTACTTTGTCAATTTTTCAACATAAATTTGCTAATTTTGATTTCATTTTTACAGGACTTTAGTGGCTCCAAGTAGAAGTGCAGAATATTAATGATTTTCGTTTAATACTGTCTAGTAGATGTTTTTAGATTATTATTATGTATTTCCTTTTGGAACAAAAATAAATAATTAAATATTGAGGAGGGCTGAAAAAAGGGAAGGAGGAGGGGACGAGAAACTAAGAATTAATTTTATCTGGCCTTAAAATTGCAAAGAATATTTGATGTGATCAGTATTGAAACCTTTGATCAATCAAACAAATGAACCTTGAAATTTAGAACCATGTTCAACATTCACACGATCAATCCAGAGAAATGTATGTAAATGCCATAGAGATCGACAATGTACACAGAAACATAATAGATTTGTGTCTATTATACTGTGTGATGATACGGTTGAAGTAGTGAATACAGTGAGAATACTCGGAACCTTTACAGACAGACAGCAAATATATGGAAAATAGACAGCAGTATGTGTCCGATGCCAGAAGAGGACAAAATAACACACAATAAATAAAAGATGGCCTATTGAATTTACTCAATTACATCATGTATGTTGAGTACAAATTGCACACAACCATGATGTACATGTAGATCTAAATATATTACTGTAAACGTGGAATATTTCGCGGTGTGGAAATTTTCGCGCATATCGCGCAGCATGAAATGTGCGCGAAAATAAAAACACGCAAATATTTTTGTTTAGGTATTCTATTGCCCGTAGATCCTAGCGCGTCGGCGAAATTAAAAACACGTGAAATTCACTTAACTCAGCCGAGCGCAAAAATTTCCACTTTTACAGTACACTGTATGTGTATGATACATTCAAACTTCTAAAAATATTATCAGAGACTACAGAGAGCAAATACATATGAAAATAGAAAATAATATGTGTCTGCAACCAGCTGCAGGAATTAAAAAAAAATAGAAATTAAAGTTATTTCAATAAAATTTACTACATGTATGTGTATGTCAAGTCCTACACACAAACATAATAATATACAGAGGTACATCCGCATGTACATGTGTCATGCTGTATGATATCTTTTGAACTTGCACACAATGGTATGGTCATATCGGCTTGCTATGAACTATCGTGTGATCATGTTCACGTCACGTTGTCACGTTACCACGTTACACAACTTTCTCGTGAATTTACTTCATTAGCCCTAAATTCACGAAGGGTAGGGTGTAACACCTTTCATGACAAAGTGTCGGGTTCGAGACGCGAGTATTCGTGCATTTGCAATACTTTTATATAAAGTGCCAGGTAAACTGGACTTGACACTTCGCCAATAAGAGGGGGGTATTTCAGAAATGTTAAACTCTACCCTTTGTGACATTATTATAATAATAATAATATGTCTTGTTTACCCAGGATAGCCTCATCAGTACTGTTCTCCCTCAGGGTCCTGCAATCATATCATTACCCCGGCTTTAGCCGAGCGACCATGATAAGGGCTAGTATTCACAATATGTCGTGTAACGCGACAAAGGGACGTTAACATGATTACACGATGGTTCATAGCAAGTCGGTCATGTCTGTTTTATATTAAAAACTATCAAATTTGGTCCTCATATACACACTGCACTTAAGTTTCTATAAATATTAAACTAGATATTACTCGAAGACTTGACACACAGACAGATAGCAATTACATATGAAAATAGAAAGTAATATGTATCTATGGCCAGCTGCACAAAGAAAAAAACAGATAGTCAATAAAGATGAGAACTGGGATCTCATTTTGGGTGCATTACAACTAATGACATTCATGGCCTCTTCAGACTACAGGAAAGTTATACCAGATTCGTATAAAGAAATGTATAGGCCTAGAATATCATCGTATACAACATCGTATAAAGAAACATCGTATAGCCCTAGAATATCATTGTATAGCGAAAGCAGCATACAGACTATTCTATAGCATCATATAAAGAAACGTTGTATAGGTCCCCAAAAAAAATCGTTTAGCAAAAGGAGCATACAGTCTGGACTAAAACGTTGTATAAAGAAATGACTTATGCAGAAACTGGCTGTAGGAAAGTCAGCTGACACTGTCCATTTTATGTTTTATATCATGGACATGGATGGAGCATACAGAATGACAGCTGATTGGTCACATATCAGCATGCACACCGGATACGCCCTGCTTAGTTTGATGGTTTTCGTACGATACAACGTTCAGACTACTCGGGGGTGCTAATTTTTTAAATTCAGTTTTTGTTCGAAACAATTAATGTTCAAATGTGTGTGCTACATGTATAATAAAATGTTTTGTTATTTAAACGTTCAGTCTATGAAAAAGTAATAAGTTAATATCGTATAGCTATACAATGAATTTCAGTAGTCTGAATGGGGGTTGAGAAGGGAAACTAATTTTAGGTTGTGTTTTGTAATAGATCCACTGTCCAGTTATCTTTCACTTGCTTGAAAAATATTGGACAGATGGCATAGTCTTGGAATTCAGACCCTGAAGGGGAGGAAAGGTCAGCTACTTAGGGGGGAGAAAGGAACTAGAACTTCCAGGGAGAAAAGGGAAAATTGAGATTATTTTTATTTTAGGGGGCTCTTAATATTCATCTACACGTACATGTAAGGATACAGGAAGAGGAACTGAATGTAATAAGCCATTTTGTCATTAATACATGGTACGAATGACCTGAAATGACCCCAAATTGTACGCGCATGTGTATTTGTTTTGGTGGACGCGCTACTTGTTTAACAAATGAAATAAAACTGGCGCGTGCATCATGGTGCAAACACTATGAAAGCGTATAGAGGTCAATTGTACTCGGTACAAATGACCTTTATCTGCACATACGCAAACTGTAATTTAATAGGAAATGTCCAAGAAGTTAATAGACGTGTAACGGTATATGCCTGCAAAAAACATTTTAATAGGAATGCTGAGGAAAAAAAGAAGTAAAATGACATAAAATGAAAAGAAATAAAAGCAACAAGAATACAACTATAAAACAGATGCAAGTTTGAAGAATGCCCACAACAGAGCACAGATATAATCATGAGCCTCCCCCTGCCCCACCCCCATCATTAATTTTTCTCACACTTGCCATCAGTTTTTACATGTAGCTTGATTTGGCTCATGAAAAGCTGAGATTTTGTATTAGGCCAAAAAAAAAAAAATTGTTGTATTGGCGTAACGGGTCTCTGAAAAATAGGGTCGGTCGGTCGGGTTTTTTTTTTTTTTTTTTGTTATGACAGTATAATACATAATACACGCAGCTAGTTCTGTCCCCAGCACTTCCGGGTTTTCGATCACGATCGCGATCGCAAAGGCAGCACGATACGCGATATCGATAGTCAAAAAAAACAAAAAAAACCCAGGGTCGGCGACATTTTTAGGGTCGGGCGGGTTACGTCAATACAACAATTTTTTTTTTGGCCTTATGCTGCAATTAATGTTGTCAGATACAAAGCTAAGCTGGAAGGTGTAATCTACATGTATAGTTCTCTTTGTTATAATGTGAATTTTTCACTGTGTCTGTTCCTAAGACTAATGAAGCCTATTTCACTCTCACCACCCCCTGCGACATCATTGAAGGGTGTCATGTTGTTCCCATGGTTACATCTGTCTCGGATCTATGGCAAAGAAAATTAACCTCTTCTGTGCCAGAATTGAAAACAATTATCCGAAATAAACTTTCAAGATTCATATTTGGGGTCTTAAACCTTTGTGTTATTGTTAAATTTGACTTTAAATATATCTTCGAAGGGAGCAACTCTCATAATGTCTAACGCTGGTTCAGGACAGGACCAATAGATTATTTTGTTAGGTATGGTAAAAATTATTTTTAATCTCTCTTCGACCCCCTAGCTAGTCAATGGCCTTGGCTCCATTTTCACATCTGGTGGCAAAAAAAAAATGGTCACAAACATTTTTTTTTTCTTTATCGACAAGGTGTTGAAACCAGGGATGTGGCAAAGATCACAATCTGTTCCACAATTATTACTAAAAGTAGCACAGGTATTTACACTGAAATATCTAGCAAGTAGCACCAGTGGCATATACATGTAGCTACAGGAAAGCACAGGGGCACGTGCCTCCCACATCAAGTGGAAACAAGAGACATAAAAAGTATGAAAAACAAAAAAGGGAGAGGCTGAAAAAGAACGTTCAAAGAAGAATGATACTACAGACTCCTTCTACACCCTCAACGAGATAAGTAGACTACCTTCATACGCCAATTATTAAAAGACAAGACCCCCCCCCCCCCCCCATGTGCCTCAATGTCTGGACCCATATTTCACCACTGCTGTGTAGCACCATACGCTAGACATCAGGGGTGATATTCAAGTCAGAACGCGCATTAAGTAAATTAATAAGCATTTAACTCGGCTAAAGTAAAATGGCTTATCTCGTATTCAGATCACTTTAAGGTATTTTTCTTTTAAATATCAAGCCGACTTTAAGGTAAATACTTACTGATATCCATTGTGACGTCACATATCCTGTTCAAAATCATGCGCAATAAATGCGTCACAGTAGATGCGCGCTTTACAAGGATTGCTTGCGCGCAGCTTATACTGCTCCAAGCATGTACATGTATGAAAGCCATGTACCCGCCAATCAAGTAATTGGCTTAAGTCTGCTCGGGAGCTGTCTTAGATTTATAGGATAAAATACTTGGCCAAAAGATTCAACTGAATACCAAAATGGCTTAAGTATTTTATCTCAGCCAAAAACTAAATAAACTACTCAAATTTCATTCTCAAGTACTGAATTGAATACGGGCCCAGGTCACTGTTTCATAAAACTCTTTATCAATATACCCATTTCTGTTTGCAACTTGCAAGTGCTTTTCAGCGAGATTGGGTCAAATTCTTATCATTTTGACGATTCCAAAACTTCACAGTATACATTTTAATTATTGAGTACATACATGTACATTCATGATTAACCTTTCCCAATTGCTTTGAGACGGTTTCTTTTACAATGTAATCGCATAACCAGAACTCAGCTTTATCTTTAACACAACGGAATACCACCGAGCACGCACTGACATCAGCATCGTAATAGTTGCATCTATCAGCACGTCCGCGAGAAGGTATTGGATAATCAGGCTATGCCTGCCATCTAAATTTTTCATTCAACCCTCCATCCCTAAAGAAGTGGATGGGTTTACTGAGCACTGCTGCATAAAATGCATCCACATATTGTATGATGTTGGTAGTACTGTGAAGCTACATGTATACTGCTTCTGATCTGGAAACTTGATTTTTCTTCACATTTAACGTAAAAATAAACCTCTCAAAATATCTATGTGATTTTTACTAGTAGATATGTTTTCTAAAACCAAAAAGATTAATTAAATACCAAGACAGATAGAAAACCAAAGGTTAACCTCTTCAAGCTATACAAATTACTATATATGTAAGTCTGTAACTATTAAAATAAATTAACACTAGTATTCATTAATTGTATGTATCATGTAATAAAAAATGTATCCATTACGAGTTTTCATTTGAATTCATGTTGTTTATTCACTTCATTACATAATTATTCTCTGCTATGACATGATTGAGTCCGACTTTTACTCACTGAACAGATCTACGGTAATAAAAGAAGTTTTCAACAAGCAAAAAACAATGTCTGGACACATACTGCGTAGCACCGTACACTAGACATCAGGGCCCTGTTTCATAAAACTCTTTATTAATAACAAGTTACAATAACTGTTATAAGCTACTGAAATCCTTGCATCTGATTGGCTGGGAGCAAATTTGTCACGGAAATGAGGCACTTGTTACTGATCTAGTTTTATGAAACGGGGCCCTGGGGCCATATTCTGAAATCTAGTATGTAACCTGTTATGTTGAGGACAGTTGTTATATCAAACACTTGTTATTGCATGGTGCTTGTGTGATGGTCTTTATTAGTAAAGAAGTTTTCAACTAGTAAAGAAGTTTTCAACTAGCAAACAATTAAAAAACAAACAGGGGGGATACAGTTACACCATTATCCCCACAAATTACCTCCTCTAGGCCATGCTCATCATTGTACATCATTAATTTTTAACTGATACATAAATATGAACAGTCATTACTATTCCACTTCATTTAACTATCCAATTCCTAGGGAGACATTTCTACAAGAGTAAATTCAGCCATCTACCCCTCCCACAGCTTTCTCTACCAATGCCCCAACGCAGAATTTGAATTTTTGCTGAAACACACTGTACATGTCCATCATCATCAGTATATACTGATATATATAGTTATTACTATTCCATTTAGTCATGTACATGTACCTATCAATCCCGAAGGAATTTCTACAAATATTAAGTAAATTCATCAATGAAAACCTATAGAAATGATCATGGATGATTACCCCCCCCCCCCCCCTCCCTTTTATATATGTACCTCCCTCAAGCTACAATGTATGTCACAGACGGAGCCAACAACACAGACTTTGAATTTTTGCTGATACACTCTGTACATCACCAGTAACTCAAACATACAGTCATTACTTTTCCATTTAGTCATGTAACCATCCTATCCCGAAGGAGACATTTCTACAAATATTGAGTAAATTGATCGCAGAAAGGAAGTACTATAGATGATCAAATTGCATAGGAGCTCACCCCATTACGCTAGTTCTATTCAAAAGGTTACCCTTATTCTGTACTTCATTGTCTGTGAGGGCATTATGGAGAATAATTACTTCTATGTACAGTGAACGTATCAGGCCGGCTTTTCAATTTATGCTATCAAAATAATGTTCTTATTATGTCTGAATTCCAGTTGTGTTTACTTTCTATGAATGTATGAAATAATTATCATCATATATTCTTGTAGGGCAATACAATTTTAGAATGAAGCATTTGGCCCACTTAAACAATTTCCAAATTAAATTCTTGATGAGAAAGCTCAATCTATCAACTACAATCAAAAGAATTCTGAGAAAAAAATCTGGGACTTTTAGAGAGCAAAGTTTAAAATAGCCCACAATTGTTAATACACTGCCATTAAGCAACCACAAATGGGAGTAAATTTAACATACACTGTATGATTCTGGAGCGTTACCAAAACTTTCCATGGGTTTGAAGAGAACAACCTCTGATATTTATAGAGGTGAACTTTACTCTTCAATCCACGATACCCCATTATCAATCTCCCTTTCTCATCTTTTCCTTTGTATAAACTCACATACTGTGTAAATATGTGCACAGCTCATACACTTCCAAGGTTATCGAGACAAAGTAAATAATGAAACATTAGGCACGTCCTCATCAGCCCAAGTTTTCAGAATGCACTGATCTGGCTTGAATCTCTAGCTTCAACCCAACTCGGGCTAATGAAAACGCACCTATTGTTAATATAAAATATAGTTCAAGAGCAATGGATTCACACCCATCATAAAAGGGATGATTTCTGGCGGGAATAAATGTGTGTCACCAGAATTCTTACAAAAAAGTTCTTTCTTTCTTTTCTCTACCTCTGCAAACACAATTGATGTAACAAGGCAAAATGCACAAAAGTTGCAATTTGCCAATCTACGTCATGACAGTTTAGGTAATATTAAGCCTTAGTCGAGGCATTTTCACCCACTCTATGGCGCAATATGTTTCTACTCTAATGCAATATTTTCAACAATATAAATTTTGCATTCCAGATGCATTTCCCTGAGCTACCTTTACACATCAAGTGAGAGAGCAATTCTTCATTCACGGTAGATTATCATATTCCATCACCACGAAGGTATTCACTGTGAAATTAGCCTAGGTGATAGCACACCTCCCTGAGGACATTACTAGCTTTGTACATTATCACCACAGGAGTCAAATGCTGAATGCCAGGAAGGGGTCTTATTTACGAGATGATTATGTTCGCAAACACTATCTTCCAGAAGTTAGTCCATATGCACCATGAAATTAGCCTACATGTACATGTACATGTAGGTCAAACGCTGAATACGAGGCATAGGTTGCATTTTTACAAGATGATTATCTTCGCACTAACTTCTTGAAGGGAGTCAGGATGCACCAAGAAATTAGCCTAGAAGTAATAGCATGCATCCTAATGGCTATTACTAGCTTTGCACCAATATCACCAAAGTCCTGAGTCAAATGCACTGCAAAATTAGCAAAGATGATATTAACATGCCTCACATTCAACATTACTAGCTTTGTACACTATCACATGAGCCAAACACTGAATAGCTTCTTTAACAAGATGATCATGTATGCAAACACTAACTTCCTGAAGTTAATCAGTATGCACCAAGAAATTAACGAAGATGGTAGCATGCCTCCCATATAACATTACTAGCTTTGTACACTACCACAAGAGCCCAAAACTGAATAGGTTTTTTTTAACAAGATGATTATATTCTGGAAAATCACTTCCCCAAGTTTAGCAAGTATGCACCAAGAAATTAGCAAATATGACAGGAACAAATACATGTATGAGAGGACATTACTGGCTGTGCACACTACCAAGTCAAATACTGCACTTCTTGATGAATATACAGGAACTTAATGCTTCCATTTTAACTGGAGATTTATATCCGTACGAACAATACATGTAACTTCCAGAAGTTAGCAAGTATGGTATGCACCATGAAATCAGCCTTGGTAATAAAAAATAACATTCCATGGGACTCTACTGGCTATGTAACACTGTCATCACTGACAGAGGCAATCGCTTCTGCTGGAGAACAACACTCTATCACTTTGCATCGTCCAGATTCTTCAAGATAATTATGATCATGCCTTGTATGAACAGTACTTTTCAGAACTTAGAATGACCAATCAATATAGAATTTCCGGTGTCCTAAAGGAATTTTCCCCGATATCACATTTTTGGATGTATTCTCCAAGATGTAGCTTATCAGTGAACAATATTATATTATTTCTTATCATGTATGTCTTGTTTTCCCTGGGTAGCCTCCTCAGTAATTAACCCGTAGTAGTACAATTTCTCCTTTTTAGTGACACTTTTGCATAATATTTCATCCATATTACTAGGAATTATACATTATACAAGAGCAGAAAGAGCAAAAATCACCCAAAAATATTGAGCCCATTTCCAATGCAGTACGTTGTGTCGTTCACGAATAAGAGCGATTTAATCATAAGTAATCACTGAAGTCTCGAAATTGACGCCACGGTGTAAAATCTATAATCACTATTTTCTATTTTTGTGTATAAATTGGAAATTTTCTACTTAATTTTGCAATTTTCATTCACATTGGTTCATGTGATAAACGTTTCTTTTTTTCAAACTATGTTAGAGTAGAAAATATGGATAATCATAATTGTTGCCAATTTGAGGAGGGAAAACTGATTTATTTAGACCTAAAGAAAATTCTGAACTGCTGTGGTTTATTCACAGTCCATATTTTCAACAATGTAAAGCAGGCCACTCTCATTTGAATTACAACTTATAAACCCTTCCCACATTGGTCTCCTGGGGAGTGTTTCATCACACATTTTGTCAGTGATTTTTACCGACAACTGTTATAAGCTACTGAAATCCTTGCATCTGATTGGCTGAAAGCAAATTTGTCAGTAAAATCACTGACAGGACACTTGATGAAACACTCCCCAGAAGTTAATCCATTAGATACTATTAAAGCCTGAGACAAGTTGTGCGGGAGTCCATGGAAAATGCATTTCATACCAAAATCAATTCGTACCAAACAGGTTAACATGAAAAAGGTATTGGTCTTGGATATCTGTATTACAGTCGCAATCTAACAGATTTATAATGCTGTTTTATATTCCTTTGCATAGTGCAACATTGATAGCAAGTATCTTTTCCATATAACCTTCAGGGGAGCGTTTCATCAAGCGTTTTGTCAGTGATTTTTACCGACAACTGTTATAAGCTACTGAAATCCTTGCATCTGATTGGCTGAGAGCAAATTAGTCGGTAAAAATCACTAACAAAACGCTTGATGAAACGCTCCCCAGGAGACAGACTTGGTGACCATTAACGTTTATCGTTATCGGTCAAATGGGACCAATGTACTAAAGGGACATTCCTGCATCTATCTATTTTCGCTTCTGTAGCTGTCATCACCAAGTCAAATGGTATTGCTTGGACACGGATGATCATCAAGCCTTTGGTTCCCTTAGAGACCTATCTTCATCACTATCATCATGATGTTCTAGTCCATCTCTTGAAGGAAGATTCCACCCTATCATCAAGTTCATTTTTGAACGAATGCAGAAATATCAGAGGAACAAATCAGTGAGACTTTGAGAAAATCCTTTAAAGGATAAAAGGAATATGAAACAGAGGCCAAAAAAATGTCTCTTTTCAACAACTGTAAGCAGCAGAAAACTTACACTGGAGCAGTGAGCAATTTAGTTCTGGAAAGATCCCAAATACACCGTACGTCTGGTAAACTGAAAAATAGCTCCAGATAGTAAAAATAAAACAATAAAATACACAAAATTCATCGTGAGAAAGTCGTATTTTAAAGCACTAAATCCCTAAAAAGCTCTTGCGAACAGAAAAGTATTATTTACACTGACTGAAAGCCTACGGGATATAAAGGGCATCTAATGCTGAACCTTAAGCTGATAAAACATACTCTTTGGAAGGAATATAGTTCAATTACTTCAAAATAGTTGAACAATCAATTAAACATTATCAATTACATACCACTTCTAAGAAAATGTTTACAGATTGGAGATTATGAAGTGGGGGAACAAATAATTCTAAAGTCCATAGTACTATTAACCCGTTATTGATAATTCTATAACAAAATTCTATTTCATCCTTCCATACAGTTCCAGCTTCAGACACTTGTTAATAGCCTCTCTGGCCCCTTCCAAGCCAAGCGCTGAAAAGTCAGCACAAAATTTTGAATGCTGGACTAAATGGACCAAATTCACTCCTGGATGATAATACAGTCCCATATACTAACATGTGTGTTTCTTGCTCTTCATTTATTGTTATTTTCAGCAAAATATAAACATTTATTTAAAATTCTGGTGAAATCAGATAATTTCACAATACACAATTATTCCTGTATTTACAGTGAAACCAGTATGTGAGGACCCTCAATGGAGACAGAAACAGTGGTCTTTATGAGCAGGTGTTCTCTATCTACAGGTTCTTTTAATATATGTTTCAATGAGAAACTCTGTTCAAGGGGGGGGGGGGGGGGGGGGGTGAAAACTGCGGTCATTCTATAAAGGTGGTCGCTAAAGCAGGTTTGACTGTACTATGTAATAATCAACCACAGACCAATCCTGAAGTACTCTATTTTTATCAACGGAATTACCTGACCAGTAAACCCACGTATTATCTTTAAGCTCTCTCCCATTGATGTCAGAATTGATTAAAGATCAATTATCTTCAACCCACTGGATAATTCACGACTGCAAACTCTTCTGCTTCACTGTCACATGTAATTAAATTTCTATAAGCAGACACTATGGGAACTCATTTATTTCTCAACGACATGCAGACACTCCGGAATGCCATCAGAAAAATTGTTTGTGATGAGTGGTGAATTCAAAGTTGTAATTTGAGATACATCTGAATGACACTTTAAAGAGTTTTTGCCTAATCAAGGTAGCAGAGATGCTTAACGGCTTAATGATATGTTTCTACCTTAAAATAATCAGGGATGCCACTTAGAATTGATAAAAAAGTAGGAAAAATCATCTAGAATGGGCCCTTGTGTACATAAAAAGTGGTTTTTCTATGGCTAAAAATATGTTGAAAAAGTAGGAATATTCCTAATTTTGTCTGAAAAGTGGCATCCCTGAATAATGCAATAAAATTGTGATTTTCATCAATTCGCATTTTTACGTTCCGAATACGTCTTTATTGTACCACTACATACATGTACATACATTTTGCTATTAAAGCTACATGTACCTCATTTGAATTGCATCTACATGTAGCATTACAAGATAGCCTACTGATTTCAGAATTATCTTTCAATCTATCAATTTACCCCCTCATCTGGCAGTTTTGGTTAACAAACAATTACACACATTTTATATGTGCTAAAAATAGAGTTTTCAGAGTGAAATTCTACATTTATTATTTCTATTATCTTGCTGTCCTATAGCTAAATTTGGATTAACCTGTTCACTACTGAATTTCAAGATCCCATAAAGGCACTTCCTCCCTTTGCAGCCCTAAATTTAATGTTGATAACAATAATTTGGTAACACTTTATTCTATTCGACTAACACAAAAATGGTGTTACTTTTAAATTTGATTTTTGACCTTTACTAGTACATGTACTTTCTGAATTTCTGGGGAGCATTTCATCAAGCGTTTTGTCAGTGATTTTTATCGACAACTGTTATAAGCTACTGAAGTCCTTGCATCTGATTGGCTGGAGTAAATTGTCAGTAAAAATCACTGACAAAACACTTTATGAAATGCTCTCCTGATTAGCTCCCTCTGCAACAAAATCAAGATTTTATTTTTTACAAAGGAGTTATAGAACTTGTGACCTCGACATTTCATATGCAGTATCTACAGGATGTCTACTAAACCTGCGCAAATTTTTGCACATTTTTGCGCAGTTTTGTGTATTAGTCTGAAAAAGGGATGAAGTACGTTCAATACAGAAACCACCTGTTCCAATATGCAATAGGTTCACAAGAAACATATATCTATTGTGTTTCAGATTTTTTTAGAAAACAAGTTTTAGTCCGTACTTATAGCATATCATTTAAACTCTGTAGCAGACTTTGCAGCATAGAGCAATAAATAACCACATTTTCTTATGAATTTCATGATAAATCTTAATTTCATAATCAATTCTCGACAGTTTCTTTCACAAAGCAAATGTAGGACCAGTACTCAACTTTCTCTTTTAGCCTTGACAAGGGGAATACATGTACTTGTGGTACTTAACCCTTAATTCAGGACAGGAATTATTTAAGGGCAAAATTGATCACATTTTGTTCTTCAAATTGGCAATAATAATATTTTTCTTTTAGAGCTACATGGTTCTAATTACATGTTAAGGCGCAATGTCTCTGCAAATAATATACATGGTTAAGAATTTTGTCGAAAAGTTGAAAAAAATTGCCAATTTTGATAAAAAACAACGATTTTGAACCTCTCAATGTGTTGCCAATTTAAAGATTTTAAAACTTAATCTCCTTTTTAAAATTCCTCGCATCAAACGCAATATGGTCATGCAACCAAAATGGACATACATGTAGAGTATGCAGAAATTTTTGCTCTTTCTACTCGCGCATCTATATATTGTTTTAGAGCTCTGAATCCAAAGTTATTGAGCCAAACCACAAAACGTGGTCAACTCTCTCGAAAGGGTGAAGCCTTGGCAAGGGGAATGCTTGTGGTACTGGTGGGTAGCTGGCTCTATCATCCGAAATTATCTATTCTAATGAGTAAGTATTGATTCATAGCCCTTATTACACTGACGGTGGAATGAGAAGCCCAGTTATACACACATCTAAGTACCCACTCAGCTCAGGCTACCAACCAATAACAGCCTCCTCTGTGTACAGTTTACATGCACAGTCTTAAAATCAATTAGCAGCTTGATTCTTTACCAGCTCCACTTCAAGCCTAATTTTATGTCTCCATACTTACAGTTTACATGTACTGTAGATCAGTCTAAAAATCAAATAGTAGCTTTACTCTTTAAAGATAAAGCAGAGTTTTGGTCATGCAATTACATTGTGAAAGAAACTGTCTCAAAGAAAATGGGAAAGGTTGACCATCTCTACATAAATTGTTTTATATTGTGTTGTTTTGGAATCATTAAACTAGATAAGGAATTGACCCAATGTCACTGAGAAGCACATGTACTGCACACAGAAATGGGTATATGGGACTACACACACAATTGACATGCATGTTTGGCCCAAACATTTCAGCTATTTCTAGTCATAATTTTAATATAAGAGCATATGAAGAGCAATCATTTTCAGGGGATGTTTCTACTATGATATGTTCTTCCAAACTGGCAAAAGGAATGAGAAAGCTCACAAATTATTTTTCACGTTTCCCAGAACAAACACGAGAAGCCTAGGCCTACATGTACAGTGTACATATACAGTCCTAAAATCAATTAGCAGTTTAACTTTTTGCTAGCATGGGTTGACCAATGGAACAACAGTGGAATGCTGCAGTCAACTTTTGTCACACATACATGTACATACGCTTTAAACAATGTGGCAGTTTAGGGTTTTGATCTATAGCAACAATACAAAAAAGTTAAATAGTTTGGTCATGTTGCAAACTGAAGTCCTCACATACATGTAACATTAAAAATAATGACTATAGCCATGAAAGTGTGATTAAAAATAGCTGTGAGTACATCACAGAAATCAAGAACATGTCACTTGCTAGGACTACAAGTCCCATAAGTTCATATCTGTGTTGGTGCTGGTGATATCGTGATCTAACTCAGATATGAACTCATTGACATGCCGTAGGTAAGAAACCCTGGCTTGCTAGATTGTTTCAAGTATAACTACACACTAGAGTGTGACAAAAGTCAACTCAGGCAGTTCACTGTTTGTCCCATTGGTCGACCAAAGCCGATAAAGATTTAAACACCTGTTTTTTGTTTTGCTTAAATTACATATCTTTATCTGTTATTTCTTATATCTACAGATCTACATTTCTTTCTCTTCATTCTCCTCCATTTTTCTGTTATCAAATCACTCCACTCCCTCTTTTTCTGAACCCTCTTCTTTCCTCTTTCTCTCTCCTTTTAATACATTACTTGCATCCCCAACATGTACCTTTAAGATATCCATCTCTTAAAAATCAATTCAACTAAATCTATTTTATTTTTAATAACTCTCCTTCTTCTAATCGCTCTATATTGTATTTATAGTTGTTGTTTTTTTGCCCTCTCTCTCCTACAATACTATTATCACTCTCTCCCTATCTCTCTAGATTTGCATTTTCTTTTGCTTTTTACCAATTTCCTCTCTTGCTTTCTCTACCCCTATTTATCTCTCTCTCTCTCTTTATCTCCATCGCTCTCTTTTCTTAAATCTCTCTTCAAAAAAATACTGCTCTTCCTCCCTTTTTATAGTCTCTTTATCATCTCCCATCCCATCTATTTCTCTCTCTCTCTCTCTCTCTCTCTCTGTCTTTCTCACACTCCTGAACTCCTGAACTCAGAATACATGGTTATGTCTTTAGTCTCGCCTTCCTGGCTTCTGCTTCTGTACACAAACACGTACATACTGTACAGCCATGAGCGCATAACTTAACTACATCTCCATGTAATACAGTGCGCTGCTGGCTTCCCGACTTGACCTCACGACTCTATCTCTCCTTGCTCTGGAAGGGGATCGTGGCCATGATCTCGTCCGAACCACCACTCACTAAATTACAAGAGTCAACCATGAGGAAAAGTGGCTGTGTAAACACACTTCGTAGATCAAACATTACATGTAGTACCAGATTATCATGGCTCTGTTCACAAAAAACAAACTCAGAGACAAACCATTGTAAGTGTAAACACAGTTAATACACTTCATAGATCAGACACTGCCTTATCATTACTGCTATGTTCATATTTCACCAGAAACAGACTTGCCTCAATTAGATCTACATGTGCAGTGTATGGTAGAACAATACAATGTTAAGACTCTGTATACATGAAGATCATACACTTTCTCAAAAATATGGCTATGTTCACAAAATTACAAATTAACAGTTAAAACTTGGCACAGAATGTAGATGATGAAATATTAACACACTCCATATAAATCAAACAAAACTCGATTATTAAAGGACATGTTCATATTTCATAAAGAACATAATAAATCGAGTCAAACTATAGCAAAACAACATTGAACATACATGGCCACCAAATGGTAAGGGTTAGGGTTATGAACGGTTTAATGTTCACGGTTTCGTTTGTTCATTGATAGCCTTTTACAAAAAAATATATAAAAAAATCATATGAAATGTCTTCACAACTCCAAGATAATAAACTGCCGTTGTCCTTAGAGTATAACCGATTTTTATCTAAATTTTGTATAAATGCAAGGGATTTTCTTCATCTAAACACCCCTGAATGCAGGAAAATCCTTACACAACAACCAATTCAGAATAACTTTGGAAAGTTTTTCTCATCACACCACTTCACTGCAAGCAGAAGTACAAACTCTCACTGGAACATCTCTAAATTTATTCTCTATATATTTCAGTGGATAAAGTCAGGCTTTTGTTTATAGCAAACAATTATTTCCCCAATAGTTTTTTTTTTTTGCTGGTTTGTTTTTTAGTGTTTTTTTTTTGGGGGGTGCTCTTTTTATTCTCTATATATTTCAGTGGATAAAAGTCAGGCTTTTGTTTAGGAAACAATTATTTCCCCAATAGTTTTTTGTTTGTTTGTTTGTTTTTTGGTGGTTTTTTTGGGGGGGGGGGTGCTCTTTTTTTCCGAAGGTTCATAATTCTGAAGATTTGTAATTCCAAAACACAAATTTCCCATTTCCCGGGTTCATAATTCCAAATATTTGATGCATTACACTGAAGGTTTGTGATTCCAATACTGAAATAGGATTCATAATTCTGAAAATGAAAAAGGGTTCACAATTCCTCACACTTGATGCATTACTCTGAAGGTTTGTGATTCCAATACTGAAATAGGATTCATACATGTAATTCTGAAAAATGAAAAAAGGTTCATAATTCCTCACATTTGATGCATTACTCTGAAGGTATGTGATTCTGAAAATGCAATAGGGTTCACAATTCTGAAAATGCAATAGGACTCTCCATAACCTTTTAGAATTATGAACCTTGAAAAATATATATAAATCCTTTTTCATCTTTTAAATTATGACCCCATTTCATTTTCAGAATTATGAAGCTTTGGAGTAACGAACCTTCGGAATTAGGAACCTTCGGAAAAATGATATGTAACCAATGGTTCTACTATGTAATAGAAAAGGACAAAATTTATTTGACATATATTTTTATTGTGTTTGTAAAATTCAGGCTTCAGTTTTCTTCTTTACATTGATATTTCTGTATGCAATACCAAAAATCAAAAACCTTCATGGACTTGGCAGCTGTGCCTCAGTACCTTTAAGATACATGTATTAGATCAAATGTCAGCAGCATGACCATGTGGAAAAGTCGGTGCTATTGCCCTCTCAAGGGATCTCCACATATAGCTACATCAATCTAATTAACCCTCGTCTTACCACAACCCACCACAAATGCCACAGACTTCATACCAGCCCTGCCTAAGTGGCAGTGATGGGGTTAAACAATGCTCGGGAAAATTGCAGAATAATGCGTTTTGTTAGGGTACTTGGAGATGTTGTCTAGGAGCACATCAACAATACATTTCAATGTATTTGAAGCTTTTATGAGGCAGTTTGATGTACAGGCAATGGCCTCTTTGATATATCTGATGTAATAATGCTATTGTGAGTTGAGTTTACCCATTGCCTAGTGCCTACAGCTATAGAACAATAGCCAGAAGCTTTGCCGTAATATTGCTTATTTATTTGGTTACACTCTGTAGTGTGGCTGTCAATAGTTCAAATTTCTCCCTCCTTCCTCATCTTCAATTACCTATTGTTTTCTGAAATGATTTTCCTATTTCTTTCTACATAGTTAAATACTTATGCCCCTTCTCACATTCTCTCTCTCTCTCTCTCTCTGTCTCTGCCTCTCTCTCTCTGCCTTTATCTGTCTATCTCTCTCTCTCTCTTTCTCTTAGACACTCTTTCTCTCTCTCCCTCCCTCTCTGTCCGTCTCTCTCTCCATTTTCCTCTGTATTGCTTTCCCTCATTTCATACATGTAGTTCCAAACATCACCAATAATTGTGTAAAATTATTATTTCAGCTTAATGTCGCAGGGCAATTTTCACCAATTTCAGATTCAGATTCAGTATGTCTTAAACCCGTAACAGATATTATTCAAAACACAATTCAATTTCACGATGTTACGAAGTACAAATCAAATTAGTTTGATTATAAAAAAAATCATTAAAAATAGTCCAACATTCAAATTGATACTATACATGTGAAATAATATGATTACCGGGTATCAATAAACATGACTTTTTATTATTGATGATTCTTCAAATATCAAATTGGTTAGAGTCACCATCTTGAAAATACATGTATAGAGTGAAATTTACATGTTTTACCATGATTAGTTGCTACAGACAAGAAAATTGAATATGATTTTAGAATTAATATTGATCAGAGATGGGAAGATAAAATCATTATTTATTTTTTTTAAAGCAGATTTATTTGATTTAAATCATACCTTAATTGATTTAAATTAATTTATTTGATGTTTTTAGTTACATCCCTAAATGTTGCACCGATAATACAAAAGAAACAGATTATTTGGGTAGATCTAATATCAGACAATATTTTAAGTACAAAAACTCTCACTCCAATGGGTTTTTTTAGCCAAAATATTAAAAAAAAATCCAAAAATGATTTTTGAGTGATTTTTTTGTGTTGCATTAACAAAATTACTTTAAAGTATTTCTTTGTTTTTTTGTTCAATTTTTTTTGTGTGTGTAAACATGGCGACTGATTATGTTAACAAGATACTGTTAGTACATTTAACACTTAAACCAATATTTACCAAGGCTAGGTTGAGTCTGTATTCAATCCAATCCTCAAGGAGTATTTCTCGGTTACAGCTTCGCAAAAACATCTTGATGGAGAAAGTAGCGTCCAAGGGTGGAATTAAAAAAGGATCCAGAAAAAGAAAAGCAATTGAAGTTACTGGACAGTCAGGACCACCGCAATACATAAAGAGTAAACTAGATTCCACTGTGCAAACATTGAGAAAAGTACTTGTTGTAGGTGTGTATCCCAAGCCCCCAGGATAGGATGAAAAACAGTAGGTCATCAACGAGGTGGAACCATTTCCTGCATACAGCATTTAAAACATCCTTTTGGGGAAGATAATATCAATCCACTTTAAGCTCTCGCTTCAGGTCTTTACCATGAACATCCAAAATCCCTTGCACAGGTCGGCGAACAGTACATGTAGTTCCTCAACAAAGGATGAATCCAAAGTATCAGAACGCAGTTATCAAATCCATTCCCCACAGATATTGTTCACTATTAACTGTCCAACCAGAAAAATATAATCAACATAAACTCCCATCAAATGTTATTATCATGTTGTTCATATGATTGTTCCACTCTGCGTCCAGAATTTTTTTTTTTAACCCATCAAATAACAGCAACATGTGATACGAACACTTGATTTTTTTTCTGAAGATAGTGTCCTTGTATGTTCTTGATTAATTTTATAAAAATCACCTTCAATGGAATCGAGGGTCAACATTTGCAGCATAAAAGTCCATGTAATCCAGGAGGTTTTCTTTCAAAACACTTTCAAACTTTCCAACACAGCGAAGAAACTTCGAATGACTGCAGTCAAAAACATGTCAAGGTTGTATTTAAATAGTTTAGGACATCCAAATAAGTTCTTAGGTCTTTGAGGATAAGATGTAGCCTAACAAAATAACCTTACATAGTCTAGGCCTATGCACATTGTAGGTGACTGCTCATGAATGAAAATCACAGGAGAATCCTAGACCAGAGAGAAAGACAAATGCCAAACGCAGAGACAAAACCTTAGACCAATTCACACCAACAGATATTAAGCTGAGTGACCATGAAAATGCCTTTGAGTCAAGTTCAAGTTATTAAAGAGCAATCAAAACTAAAAATAGGTGACCAACTGTTCTATGGCTGGCCATTTCAAGAGTCCATTGAGGTATTGCGAGAAGAGAAAAGAAAGTGGAAAAGCAACGTGGTGAAGGTGATGATAGATCTGTTTCCTCACTCTCACGTTTGATCCAATCCAGAGTTGAAAGGAGAGAAAGTTTAGCGGCAGCACCTCCAGAGAATCCCTGGTCAAGTGTGCATGTTGTTCAACTCCAGATTCTAGCCAGAGCAAATAAAACTGAATGGACTATCCTGCTACCACTTGAAGTGAGGAAAGATAATGGTAGAATCCCAAAAGAGGGGTGACATGACAAGAAATTGGCTGACACACTTGAAGAAATGGATGCCACTGTGAAGAGATTACTAGATCCAGACTTAAATTGGGGAAACTTGGTCCCATCAGCCTTGGCTAGTTATTGGTCTATTTCATACAAGGAATGGTTCCAGATTTCACTGAAAACTTGCACTCCCACTGAATTTCAATTGTGAATTTGCTCACTCTTCCAGATGTTTTAGATGGTGTAGACTCCAAGACTCCTCAATCATTCCCATAAGCAAGAGATTCCAAGTTTTATCAAGTGAACACTTTTTTTACTTCAAATCTTCACGTTTACATTCTGGCATTGAACTTTTGATTTCTGAGTTGTGTTCATACTTTTCACAGAGTTTTAGAAAGTTCCTCTGAAGGCATTGTAATGCATGACATTACTGAATGCAACTGCAGCGTTCCGCTTTGCCAGAAACTGCTCTAAAAGAATAAAATCATATACTTTGCACTAGATTGTTGACTTAGGAAATAACTCTTTATAGCAAACTAACTTCTGTGCGCTGTTCTGCAAAGATCCGAAACTTCTCTGAAGTACCTTCTGGGTCTGGTACTGAGATGTTCTGAGAAAATGTACACCAATATCAGCATCACTTCTGAAGAATTTCTGGAAACTAAAGTTCATCTTGCAGAACAAACCTCAAGAGTGAGAACTCTCCTACTGACACAAATGTCCTTCACAGTGCTAGACATGTACTATTCGAAGGGGAATAGCAAATGTACATGTATGTCTGAAATTAACCTGTTGAGTACTGAATTCTCTCGTTCCCATAGGCTTAATACAGGAGCCACCCGGTTCCCCGTAGACAATGGGTTAAAGGCCAGATGGAGATAATGTCTTTAACAGCCAAAGGAAGTGCAGTTGTACGCAAGTACAAATTAAGGCAGAAAATGCCTAAATTGGCAACATGGAGATGTCAACAAGGCGATGTCTTTAATAAGAATCCGGATTCATTGTCAGATAGGATGTAATGTATTTAGCGATGACAGAATTAGCAGTACTCAAGCACAGATTCAGTCAGCAAACTGCCTAAACTGGCAATAGGAAAATGCTAACAGGCGATGTCCTAATAAAACTCCATGTTCATTGTCATATATATATATATATACCGAGGTAAATGTATTTAGCGATGAAAGAAATTATGGTAGTACAGGTACACAAGCACAAATTCAGGGATCAAGTGACTAAATTGGCAACAGCACGATGTTAACAAGGAGAGGTTTCAAGGATCCAAATTCATTGAAATTAACAGAGACATCTTTAGTGTTGAAGCAAGATTTAGAGTTGGACACAAACAAAAATTCAGGCGTAGACTGACAAAGCAATGTCTTCAGTAGTACAGATGCACAAAATCCACGCCTAAATTGGCAATGGCATGATGTCATCGAGACGTTCTTAAGAATCCAGATTCATTGTCAGCGCATGAAGGTGTTCTTTGTGTATTCAGTAGACCTTTGACACATTGGTTTCTTGTTAGGAGCCAAAAGGAAGAGAAAGAAGAAAGTATTGACCAAGGTATAGTACGGTCCAGATGATAAGCTAAATAGAATCTTTTTGTTTTTGTATTTGGGTTGAGCTACACATTCCCTACTTAACTCTTTAGTCGCCATGGATCAAAACCCTGAACTGCCTCATTGTGTGGAGTAGATACATGTACACTGTACGTGTGACAAAATTCAGCTGTGACAGTTTCCTGTTTGTTACATTAGTTGACAAAAGAGAGTAAAGAGTTAATTACTAAGCCATCACCAAATGATAAACTGGAAGACGATGTAGGCCTACATGTACATGTATGTATCCAAATCGAAAGCAGGCATGAAGTAATGTACATGTCGATGTACAGCACTTCAAACAAAGGAGCATTGCAGCGAAGAATAGACAAGAAGTGAAAGCAATTTAGCTCCAGGGAAAGTCAAAGTAGTTACGAGATAAATCACTCTGAATCCCAACCGATGGCACCAAAGAACGAAGTAGTAGTCATCACACTCAGGAGTGGGAAAGAATGAGAAATTTGGCACCAAGTAAATCTGAAGAGTTCTGACAAAGATGAGAAGATAAATTACTCTATAATCCCAAAACAGCACAAGCAAACAAGACAGTGGTTTGATGTCTGAAGCGTAGCAATTAAAAACTGTCAACAACCAAAAAATGGTCAGTATTTATCTCCAGGTAAACACAAGAAAGTTATCAGGAAAATGAGAAGTTAAATCATTCCAAAAATCTAAAAAGATATCACAAGCGAACAAGAAGCGTTTTGAAGGTACACTGTAGCCTGAACACTGAAGTGCAGCAATTAAAATCTGTTCAGATGGTCAGTAACTGGAACAGTATAGCCTAATAGATATCAGGTCAGGGGTCAATTCTTTTGAAGCTGCGGTAAAATGTATCTGGTCTGTTTAATGAGTACCCCTGCTGTTAATTGAACAAATGATTACTGAAGTTCATATTCAAGTTCATACCATACAGACTACCTCTAATTGGTTATCCAGTCCATACAGAATAGTGCCAACTGATTTTGCAATATGACTCGGATGGTCATGCCAAACACATTTCTATCAATGCATAGAACTCACGGTAGGTTTCCATTTTAAAAAAAAGTTAGAAAAGGAGTATTTAGTAGTTTTAACTATTGATAGGGTACAATCCTTTTGATCTTGTAATGGGAAAGTTTGGCTTGTGATTAAAACTAAACCCTTTTCAATAGAAAGAGAGCATTGCATTCCATGGTGAAAGTCAAACTTTAGGAAACAAAAGAAAGAAATGTGTTCTCCACGATGAATGTAAAAGTTTAGTAGGAAATAAGAGGAAGAACCACAGGTTGATTGCAGCCAACCTTGGCACCTACAAGCTACTAGTTCTGATAATAATGATCAATCTTCAATCTTCATGATCACAACAGACAGACTAGTTCCTCACAAGTTCTTCAATGATGTCCTCATGCGCACTTACATCCAAAGCAACAAGCTTGATTGATGTGACACATAGTTTCCAAAGATATACATGTACCTCTTTCGGTCAATATGCAAAAAAAGCGTTCACCAGCAAACTCTGAAATAAATAGTTCTAAGATGTAATGGATCCGTTGTCCTTCAAGTAGACTAATACAATGATTCCAGTCACAATGATTCACTGACAAAAATTGCAATCAAATCTATTCACTTGGCAGAACTTAAGAAGTCTGAACACTAGTCACCCTTGAAAGCACTTTGGCAGAAACCCAGTAAAGAATGATTTCAAAATTCTGTCCCTTGATAGACCAGAATATTTCAGGTGTAATACACTCGTACATCATCTACGTGTTAGTAGTAAATTCTCTTAATGAGTACATGTACATTCACAAAGCTGATGACGTCTGAACAATAGTAGCAATGAATCAAACCCGACCTTTCCTGAGAGAGAGCACCTCATTCAATAGTTCTTTCAATTGTCTTTCACAGGTGTAGCAAGTCTTGTTGAACAGATAGGGGGAGGGGGAGGGGGAGGACGCAGGTGGGGTGACACACAAAACCAGAGTCCCATCTTCACACACACACACACACACAGGAGTTGGGGTAGGGTTAAGGTCCTGGCCACTTTAAGTTGGGGGAGGGGGCATGGTTCCCATGTACCCCCTGGCTACGCCTACCGGTTTGCATTCTTTGTTTAGTTGACAAACCACCATGCCTGAAAGCAACAATATTTGGACAATTATTGAAGCCATGCCATCCTCGTTACAACAGACATTCAACAAGCCATATTGTCCGAGGTGTCATGTTTCATGCACCTACCAGGCCCTGGACTCAGACCAAAACAAGATGCTGTATTCATACAATGTCAGGTTCAATAGCTGCCGACACCTCATTGAAATATTGCCTTCACTTAAAGGTACAGTATATGTAGCAGACCGACCTATACATACTGTACATGTACCAAAAGGGGGGGAGCTATACACGTTCTTGGCAGTATGTTAAAGCGTACCAATCACCTAAGAAAGTATATCAACCTCAAAGAATTTTATCGGGCATTCTATTCTTAAGAAGTATGAATGAAATAAAGGATCATTTGATCAAAAAACCTCTATGAAATTTGAACCATCAGTTGCGGTACTGTTTCTTCACCTTTCTTTTCTAGTCTGCTAGGATATCCATAACTTTTCATCACATTATTTTTTGTAGATAGGGTTACATCTAAATCCTGAACATTTTATTTTATTGTTGGATTCTTTGAGGCTGTCACTTTTCATGAATGCAAGATAGAACTTGCAACAGTCAATATTCCCTTTAATACACTGGTGTATTCACACAATATTTTGATTTGCTGATCTATTATGACAGGTGTCTATAGTTTGGTGTTATATCCTGACCTGTTAAAGTGAAATTTATGAACAACTCAAACTTCTATCTCTTTCTCTCTCTCTCTCTCTACCTGTCTCTATCTGTGTGTCTGTCTCTCTCTCTCTCTCTCTCTCCGTTTTTGTCATTAGATCTCCATTTCTCCCTCTCTGCCTTCCTTTCTGTCTGTGTGTCTCTCTTTCTATTGTGAAATCTTTTTCTCTCTTTCTCCCTCCCCCTCTCTCTCTTTCTTTCTCTCTCTTACTGCCTCTCTCAATAAAGCAATTGTCTTGTTTTACATGTAGCCCACTTTTGTCAACATTATTTCTCTTACAAAAACTGAGCACAACAGAGTTATGACAGGAAAAAATTATTCAATGCCATATTAAACTGAAACTGTTTTTGGTTGACGTTATGTACATTGTCCTATTTTATTCCTCTCTATCCAAATATATTCTCTTTCCAATCTGAGAAATCTGGGCCCTGTTTCAGAAAATGTGTTATCAGTGGCAACTGCCCCATTTCTATGACAAATTTGCTCTCAGCCAATCAGATTCAAGGATTTCAATAGCTTATAACAATTATTGTAACTTGTCATTGATAACAAGTTTTATGAAACGGGGCCCTGGATCAGTCTGAACCCCATCCACGCACACACCCACGTTCAGAATCATTGATTTCCCTCTCTGACCGGCTTGATGAGGTACCTAACACCGCTGCTGACCGCTCGATCGATACAAGCCAATTTCTGTTAGAGGCCCTCACGCCATCTGTCACATAGAAATACCACAGGACACATCGTCTAGTGTTACATCTCACTAAATCCCTGTTCAGACTAGCCAATTTCATTGTATAGCTATATGAACACATTAAAAAGCTCGGGAAAAATAATGAATACACAAAAATCACTGGCCCAAAAATCCGTCTTTTACAATCTTAAGATAACTCTAATAAAAAATATGTAAAATAGCTAAATTATTTATTGGTGACTGAATACTGTATCATATAATACAATACTTGACAGCCTAATGGGAAAAGGAAAATAATTAAATACTACAAAAGTGCAAAAATATGATTTTAAGAAGATGCCCATTTGAGGAAAAAAAAAATCAATCTTAAAATGTCAGAAGCAGTTTTACCCAGTTGGATTTTCTCTACTGCCTGTATTCATTACTGATTTCTTGGTATTACAAATCAATACTGGCCACTTACAATTACTACCATGTCAGTGTGCTATGTATTTGCTTGGATGCACAAAGCAATTAGCAAGAGTATGTACATATGTACATGTATATGCTCTATTATTAACTATTAAAGTGAACACTTTGTTTTTTCTCCTACATGCATTGAGTTAATTTATGTTCTACACATATACAGTATGTGAATATGCATGTCTCAATACTGTCAGGCACCCAGGACATATTTGTAAGGACCCCCCAAAATCCATTAGTCCAGACCAACAAAATTTCAGAATTTTCGCACAGGGCTCATGAATGCATAATTACAGACCCTAAGAATGTCTGTTTGGACCCCCTACAAAAACATTCAAATTTGCCTATAGATCACAGCATGGACCAGGTCATTTTGTTTTCTTGTTTAAGTGTGTATCCTTGCATAAATGTGGACACATCAACATTGAAGACAATGTAATTAGAGCCACGTGCATCACCACCCTCCCCCCCCCGTGTACCCCCCCCCCTTCTGACCAGCCTCAATGTCCAGCGAGGGGAAGGTCCACAAAAATAAATAGGAAATGGTCAAGAGAAAGATTGGCTTCAATTAGAGACTGACCGTGGCAAAAGTACACTGGCCTGGATGTAATGAAGACCAGCGAGTTCCTTTACATGTACATCCATGGTGTGACAGTGAACATGTTTCCCTCGGCAGATTTGGTCCTGTTACCAAATCTCTCCCCCATATCTGGTCCTCTTCACAAAATAAAGTGTTGCCAGCGCGAAAAATGGGGACTCGGGTAATTTATGTTCTATTCTATTGCTACTGTACTTTCATCAAATATGTGATTATGCAAGAGCTCTGGGTGAAAAATTTACAAACTACATTTAAAAAAATTATTGCAAGGAATCTAACTTTCACAAAAGCAAATAAAGATTAGAGAGCTACATGTTAGCGAAACTTATAAATTTTTATGTAACAAAATATATGTTAAAGAAGTGAAAAATGAGCAAAGAAAACGGGATTCCAGCGGGACTTGAACCCGAGACCTCCGGATTGCTAGACCGGCGCTCTACCGACTGAGCTATGGAATACCCCAGTACGTGTTCGTCCCAGAAACCCCATAGTTTTCAATGCTCGTGTGGTCAGAAGCTATAGAAACCACACATAAACCCGAAGGATCGTAATCAACTTGGGGATAAATGCGTGGGATCACGGTTAGGTGATGCAGCTTTTTTAATAAATTTGAATTCAAATTTATTAAATATATGTTAATATAATTTGCAATTTGTAATGAATTCATTATACATGTAGTATGTACTTCTATGCCCATAATATACTACATTGTTCACAGAGGGGCAAGAAGTGCCAATTTCTGAGATACATGTACATACCAGTATTCACTATTAATAATGATTACTAGTAATAAAAGATATTTTTTTACACTGAAAAGGAGATGCTATACATTCTGTTCAAATGCTGTAGCCCTATTTCATACATGTACATTATCATTTCTCCGATATGACCAGTGGATGACCCTAGATATATCCATCTGGAGGAAAGGACAGATGGGATGTTCTATTAGATCAAACTAGATCGGGTCAGGAATGGTATCATTCTGCAGGGACGGTATGGTGTCAATGAGATGCATTTCTGTGTTGATTTCTGAGTCTGTACATATGTAGGTTGCAGAATGGTATAAGCAGCAAATAATTTGATGTAATCTTTCTTTTTTTTCTCTCTCTCTCTCTTTTTTCTTTTTTTTTTTTTTTTTTTGGGGGGGGGGATACTAATTTCATCTATTCTACTCTCATATCTTTATTTCATCATTTCATTGTTTATATTCTCTTCCCGTATCTGATCGGGGCCCCGTTTCATAAAACTTTTTATCAATAACAACCCCATTTCTAAGACAAATTTGCTCTCAGCCAATCAGATTCAAGGATTTCAGTACTTTATAACAATTATTAGAACTTATTATTGATAACAAGTTTTATGAAGGGGGGGGGGGGGGCTGTTCTAAGGCTCGTTTACATGTGCCGCGGTAAACCACCGCTGCCCCCCCCCCCCCCAAAAAAAAAAATAATAATAATAATAATAATAATAATAATAATTAAAAAATTAAAAAATAAATAAATAAATAAAAATAAATAAAAAATAAAAAAATAAAAAATAAATAAAAAAATAAAATATAAAAAAATAATAAATAAATAAATTTAAAAAATAACAAAACAAAACAAAAAAAAAATTTAAAAAAAACTGCAGTTTTTTGCGTATTAAATGAATGGCAAATGGGGATGCATGACGCAACAAAGGTCCTACACATACTCACTTACCTGTGTGTTCTAAGATCTACATTTAGATACAAAAATGTGAAGCGCAGTACGCTTTTTTAAAACTGCTTTATTTGAGGCAGTTCACTATCTTATTTGAATGAGCCGTCAAGGGCTTTTTTCCATCCTTCATTCTTTTTTTTCCAAAATTTATTACCCATTTTTCATGTGAGCTGTTGTCTAAAATTCATCACTAAGATGTCCCACTGCATTCTTCTTCATCATATTTCCAATTGAGATTAACATCTTTCCAATGATTTATAACATTTGTACTTTATAAATTAGCCAGTTCAATTATGGTTATACTAAAACAGCAATCCATAATATCTATTGAGAGAAAATGACCCTTTTCCCCAGTTTCTCTTTTTGTCATCTTTGCATCGTATTAGGTCGATTCCGTGCAGGGTGTCCCGCATTAAGATATATACGACATTTATCCATATATTTCATCCATGAACGAAAACTTTTTTGATATGACATTGTCTTTCGGAGGTGATACCAGACAGAAGTAATATTAAATTGTCATACAGAGACATTCTTCACCTCTGGATGAAATATGTGTGGAAAAAAGACATACATGTATCTGTCAAACGGGACACATTGCATGGAATTAATAGCGGTTTTAGGTTACATTTATCTTAATAAAGCACTATGCACTACATACACAGAAGCAGACATGCCAGACATTTCATCAATTTAGAAAATGAATAATTCATTCAGAGTATGACATCTAATCGATAACAGGTTTGTGTACATGTAGTCTCACTTCATCATCCAGAGCCATTCTGCAAGTTTTATTTATTATTTTTCTCTAAGTTATTCCCCCTTTTTTAAGTCCTATTATACCCTGCATTGGTGTTGGTTACAGTGCAATATTTACTTATAATGGGCTGTTGCGAGCCTGGGGAGCATTTCATCAAGTGTTTTGTCAGTTATTTTTACTGACAAAGTTGCTGTCAGCCAATCAGATGCAAGGATTTCAGTAGCTTATAACAGTTGTTGGTAAGAATCACTGACAAAACGCTTCATGACACGCTCCCCTGAAGTGTGTCAATTCTGTTTAACCCATAGCAGTTCAGAGTTTTCTCAAAACTTGTCTAAATTAGTCTAAATTATTTTTTTCTCCTCAAAGTGGCGCCATTTATTCTTGTTTTCTACTCCTACATACGTTGAAAAAATTTTAAAGTATGTTCCATGAACCATGTGAATAAAAATGAAAAAATTTAACAGAAAAATTTGAGACTTTGTTAAAAAAAAAGAAATACTGCCACAAGCAATCTGTATAAGAAAGGTTGTCAATGCATGGAAGTTTTTCTGCTCTCCTGAAAATTTAGCATTTGAGTGAGGAGGTCTCATCACGTCACCGACGCTATATATATCATTTGCATGCATATGAGATCAAATCAATTACAGTCGCTGCATACCATTACATAAAATCCTCCCTCTATTGTGCTGTCAAAGACATGCACTGCCAGACAGTCGGTATATATTATTTGGGTGCTTTAGAGAAGAATAATTTGTTTAAAATGATGTATCTGCAGCGGCGTAATTGACGAGCTTCGCTCACAAAGAGACATTTAGTAGGGACTGGTGTAGTCATTAAAGAAACTAATTTATCATTGTCAGAGGGTGAGGGGGTCGTTTGTACGGAAAATAATAAACTGAAGTTGTCCAGTTCATTAAAAAGATTTTGACATTTCTCATGTTCTCTCTCTCTCTCCTCCTCCTATCTACATTGTAACCCCCCCCCCCCCCCAACTCCCCTCTCTTTCTCTTTTTCTCTTCTCCTGGTCTGTCTCCTTTAGGACCCCTTGTGTCTCTGTCCATCTCCCCCCCCCCCCCCTCTCTCTCTTGCTCTCTCTCGCTCTCTGTCTGTTCTTCAGTTTCACGGTGTCTGTATCACTATGTTTTCTCTTTCTTCCTTTAATAATTATCGGAGTCAAAAGGGGCCTGAGCTTTCGATCCTAGCAGAATCTTTGTCAAGAGGCAAGAGGTCTTTTTGCCTCTGACGAAGATTCTGCTAGAATCGAAAGCTCAGGCCCCTTTTGACTCCATTTTACTCCATTGGCTCGCTATTATTGGATAAGCAGTTTTCAGCAGCTTGTTTTCGATATTTAATAATTATCTTCCTTTTTTTTATTCCTCATATTAGACTCCTTGTTTTCTTCTTTTTTTTTCTTTACGTCCCCCTCTGATTACCTCTAACTCTCTCTCTCTCTCTCTCTCTCTATCTTCCTCTCCCTTTTCTCTCCCCCCCCCCCTCATTCTCCTTCACTCTCTCCACCTCCTAGATGCACATTTCCCATCCCTGAAAGATCTATCACTACATTTCCTATCAGAACAGGGACCTGGGAAGCTAATACATCGTATACATGTATGTTAATGATATCAGCCATGTATCAAAATGTCTGTGTGATGTTTTCATCATCTGTATGCATTACATGGCTTGAGAATGACAGCGTGCCGTTACATTATGCTTGCAAGTCCACCGATAGGGTAATATGAATTCAACGATGGTTAGACAATATCAGACGTTTAATCAATTCACCAAAGTTATTTACATGTACCTACTGGACGATTGTTTCCTTTTTAATTTTATTCATTACATACTTCATATGGGTACTTTAAAGTCAGATGTATTTGGGGTTCAGTATTTCGTCGGTAAAATAAAGGTGCTTTAACCCACTGGCTACGGGAACCGGGTGGCTCCTGTGTTAATACTATGGCAATGAGAAAATGTAGTAGTCAACCGGTTAATATGCCAATTCTAGTATTGTATAATGCAAACTCAAAATACAACACTACTGTTTTCCCCCCTAAACTTCTAAAATGCATGATTAAATTAAATGTCTGAATATTGCTTTTAATGCATGAAATATGTGAACACAATATTTTGACATAAAAGTAGCCATTGCACATACAAATGTACATGTACATATTGGTCTATACTAAAAAATTTACCCTGCTCTACAAAATCCAAAGTGTTAGCTTTGTAATGCTATGGAACTACATGCTGTATCATCAATGCTAAATATAATCTTTAAAGATAAAGTTGAATTCTGGTTGTGAAATTACATTGTCAAAGCAACTGGGAAAGGTTGATCATGTCTACATAAGAATTGGTTTATACTCTGAGGTTTTGGAATCATCAAAATGATACAAAATCGACCCAGACTCGCTGATAACCACATGCACTGCACACAGAAGTGGGTATATGGGACTGCACACATCTACATGTGGCATGAACGTTCGGCCCAAATACATATTTCTCGTCATATTTGAAATATGAGGGCATCTGAAGAGCAATCCTTTTCAGGTGAAATTAATTTCTACTCTGATGTTCTTCTATTAAACTGACATGAAAGGAATGAGAAAGGTCACAAATTATTGCTCACCTTTCCCCGGAACTCTACCTTCTCTTTAAAGTGTTCCTGAGAGTGGCCAGGGCCATTAGTTATGAATATTTCATTACTATAGCTACTGCCACCCTGACGCCTAACCTAACCACTCAAACCGAGATAGGTGCTATATTATGTGCATATTATTTGGTCCAACCCTCTTAACCTCTCTAGTGCCACAGGCAGATTGAACTGCCCAAATTTTTAATATTAGAAGACATGTAGATCTGATGTGTTTGACAAGAAGAAGCTTGTCTTTCGTTCTTGAAATTCACATCGGATGCTTAACCCACAGCTCCTGTATTAAGTCTATGAGAGTTAAAGAATTCAGTGGTCAACGGGTTAAATTATGGAGAAGTTTAGAGGAACACTATTTCTTTTAATAGAGCAGAGTCATAAAAATGGAATGAAATGATGTTTAGATATCCAGTATTTGTATCAAAAGTTTCAAATTGAAAGAATAAGTAGTTTATCCATGCAGATACTTGTATTGTATAATAATGTTCCAACAACAGTCAGAATGTGATTCAATTGAATCTACATGACAGTGTTTGTTTTGTGGTTTATTTTGTAAACCACATTTCTGATTACACCAAAATTGAGAGGAGCCCAGGAGTGGTTCCAGGGGGCACTTTCCAGTTTAGCGGTCTACAATGGAAATCAAGTGCCTATCAAATTGCGGTCAATTATTCAGATGAGATATATATAAAAAGAAAAACACTGAGGGCCTCAAAGCCAGGCTAGTATGATTGTGTTCTTTACGAGGGTCGGTGTACTTTTGATTAACAACACTAATATGCATATGAGGGACTATTGACATTATTATTGCACGGATGCATGCATACTCCCATGAGGGATGAATTCAAAATACAAGGAATATATCTCTAGTTCTTTCAAAGGCATCCCCCCCCCTGCAATCAACTCATGACCGACGCAGCATTTTGAAATATAAAATACTGCCCACAGTGTAAAATGATTTTTCAAGTAATGTTTTGTTGTTTGTTGTTTTTTTTTCTTTTTTTTTTTTTGTTTGTTGATTTTGCTTGTTTGTTTTTTGTTTTTGTTTTTGTTTTTTTTGGTTTTTTTTGGGGGGGTCATTGGTACAGTAGTTCACAGAGACGGTTATATCCCTGGAAGGCATGCTTTTTCAGTTTGTTCTTATTTATCTTATTAATTGTCAAATGAATCTACAATATAATGTCACATACTGTATTTCTTATAAAGATAAGCAGGAGACAGAAGGAAATACCCACTACAAACATCTTTTTTTTCACTTTTATTGGCTATAAATTTAGTACCTAAAATCAAATAATAAATCAATATAGCATGCGATATTAAGGTAGGCCTTTCTGTACAAAATGGGCTGTGTACAATGTACATTCAGCTGGATATAAATCCCAAATATGGGCCTAAAATCGGCACCAACTTTGCCTTCTCCGTCCAATAGATATTGTAAACAACAAGACCGCTCAAATAAAACATATAAAGTCGAGCACCGACATGGAAAACAGCATTTTTCTGCAAATTGGACAAATTAGGACACGGAGATGAGAGCGAACAGGGAGAAGGGTTGTATTCAATTAGACTCACTTTAGGAAAAGCAATCAGATTGGGGATACACATCCATGTTGGTAAATAAAGAACAGCCCCTGTTAATAAAAAAAACCCAGATCACTCAAAAAATGACTTTATTTGGCAAGAGATAGCAGTAAAATTGTTCAAACGGTCCAATATTTCAAGAGAAGATAAAAAATTGAACTGGGTCTAAATCTAAATCATAATGCTCTTATTAAAGTAAATATATTGAAATTAAAGGCTTAATGCGGTTACATACATTATGAAGGGTTATTCTATCACAGAATACATACTGTATATTTTGTCTGTCCTTAAAAAAAACATGTCTGATTAATCTTCCTTATTTTTCCCTTTATATTTCTCTCTCCCCATCCCCTCTTCTCTCTTTCTTTTTACTCTTTATCTCCCTCCTTCAAACTTCAATAAATCCTCTAGTTTTCTCTCTCGCTCCCTTTTACAAAGTCTTTATCGAGTTTGTCCTCTCTTCCTCTCTCTCTCTCGATTTGTCTCAAGATTGCTCTGACTCTCTCTCTCTCTCACTCTCTCTTGCTCTCTTCCGTCTCTTGCTGCCTGTCTCTCCCTTCCCATCTCTCTCTATCTCTATCTCTCTCTCTTTCGATTTGTCTCTTTATCTCTCGCTCGTCCTCTCTCTCTCTTCCACCGGTGGCACTGTCTCTCCCCTCCCATCTCTATCTCTCTCCCTCTCTCTCGATTTGTCTCAAGATTGCTCTCTCTCTCTCTCTTGCTCTCTCTTCCGCCTGTTGATGCCTGTCTCTCCCCTCCCATCTCTATCTCTCTGTCTCTCTCCTGATTTGTCTCGAGATTGCTCTCTCTTTCTCTCTTGCTCTCTCTTCCGCCTGTTGATGCCTGTCTCTCCCCTCCCATCTCTATCTCTCTGTCTCTCTCTTGATTTGTCTCTCTATCTCTCCCTCTTCTTTTCTCTCTTCCATCTGTTGCTGCCTGGCTCTCCCCCTCCTATCTCTTTCTATCTCCCTCGATCTTCTGCCTGTGCCTGTCTCCATCCCTCCCCCCCCCCCCTTCCTCTCATCATCTCTGTCCATCTGTCACATTCTTAATCTTTCATCTTATCCCATCTCCTCCCCTGACCCCACCCCAGTTACTTGTGGAATTTGCAGCCATTGACAATGACAGAAAACATTTACCTCTTAGCGATTTACATCCATCAGACATACTCCACCAATATACCCTACGTCACTCTCGCACGCTTACACACACACACACACACACGGTAACCATCCTGTCGCTATTCCTGGTTCTTCTCGAGGATATTTTCATGCACGACTGCTAATATTGCTAAACTGTAAATGACATTTTGTCGCAGCCGGCCGTCGGGGAAGAAGCAGGCAGCGATGGGAAACGGAGGTGAGGAGAGGTGAAGAGAGAGAGTGGAAGGAATAAAGAGAGGAGTGAGGGTGGGGCGGATGTGGGGTGAGGGGCGGAGCACAATGGGGTGGAGAGAAGGTAAGAAAGTGAGAAAAATAGAGGGGAGAGGGAAAGAGAGAAAAGGGAGAGAGGACATAAAGTGTGAGGGTAAGGGCAAATAAGGGGAAAGACACAGTCATGTATGTCCAATGTATGGAGACAAGAAAAGTGAGAAACAGACACGAGAGATGGAGGGAGAGAGCAAGATCAGGGAGTAAAATTGGTGATGGGTATATAAGTTAAGACAGAATTCAGTACTTATCCAATGGGTTATAAGACTAAGTTCTGTGATAACTCCTTGGTTTAAGGAAGAAAAGAGAGTCGGGGGCAAAGAAGATGAGAGCAAAAGCGAGGAAGAATGAAGAAAAAGGGAGGAAAGAAAGAAAGAAAGATGGTGGAACCTGGGGGGCGTTTCATGAAAGGACTTGTCAGATATTTTAGCCGACAAATTTGCTCTCAGCCAATCAGATGCAAGGATTTCAGTAGCTTATAACAGTTGTCGGATAAAGTATCCAAAAACTTCCTTTCATGAAACACTCCCCAGGAGACATGGAGACACAGAGTTCAATTAGGATGGGTAATCAGGAACGGATAGAATGGCAGGCCAAGTAGAGAGAGAGGGAGAGAGAAGAAGAAGATCATGAAGGAGAGAGAGAGAAGATAAGAGAGATGGAGAAAGAGAGAGAAAAAGGGACAGAAAGAGAGAGCGAGGGGGAGGAGGGGGAGGAGGGGGAGGAGAGAGAGAGAGAGAGAGATATATAGAGAGAGGGAGAGAGGGAGAGAGAGGGAGAGAGGGAGAGAGAGGGAGAGAGAGGGAGAGAGGGAGAGAGATAACGTTGAGTCTCTGAGGAAGCACACTGTTGTCCGTCTAGTGTCTACATTCTGATTCTGTCATAAAGTGAGAGGAAGAAAAAAGGGGAAGAAAACAAGGAAAAAGGAGAGAGGGGAAGAGAGACGGAGCAACAACAACAGAACGAGAAAGAGAGAGAGAGCGAAAATGAGACTAGAGAGAATTGACAGAAAGGGGGAGGGAAATGAAAGGACAGGAAGAGAAAGAAAAACAGAGGAAGCAAGACAGAGAAAGAGAGAGAGATAGAGGGAGATAGGTAGATAGAGACTAGAGAGAAGGGAGAGAGAGAGAGAAGGGAGAGAGAGAGAAGGGAGAGAGAGAGAGAGAAGGGAGAGAGAGAGAAGGGAGAGAGAGAGAAGGGAGAGAGAGAGAGAGAAGGGAGAGAGAGAGAGAGAAGGGAGAGAGAGAGGGGAGATAGAGAGAGAAGGGAGAGAGAGAGGGGAGATAGAGAGAGGGGAGATAGAGAGAGGGGAGATAGAGAGAGACAGAGACTTAATAGAGAGAAGGAAAAGTGAGAGAGAGAGAGAGAGAGGACGTGGAGACTGTGGGAGAGCTGTCTGCCTGTATTCTCATTCTACAACAAGCTGACATCATTCTTGATCCTTAGCGAATATTCACGTCCTACATCAAAACCTAGTTTCCATTAGGCCAATAGCCCAACACTACACTATCTCAACTGGCAAAATCAAGTGATCGTTGACATGGCATCCCCAGAGAGTGAAAATGGAGTGAAAATAGTGATAATTCACTCCCAGGGTGTGAATATTCACTCCTTTTTTTAAAGAGAGTGTGACAACTGACAATTGTATGAATCAATTAACAAAATGAATTCAGTTTTCTACAGTTTAACTCTTACCGTGCCAAAGGGTTCATCTTTCTTCAAAATTTTACAAAAACGTGATCAATGCTTACTTTTCAAATGTCTGCACTTCATTATTAACCATCTATCATTTTAAAAAATATTGTGTACAAAACTTGCAGGAAATTTATTACCATTTCCTATGACACCAAACAATATTACTTTACCCAACTTTATGCATAAGAATTATTGAAAATTATATTTGAGTTTATTTTTTGTCTACTATTTTTTGGTTTCTGATTTGTTTACTATTGTTTAATGTTGAAATAAGGTACATGTAATATCTTTCTTTTAAATTTGCAATTTTCTCTGAAAATGTCTACATACATGTAATTATAATCATATTTAAAAGGCTTGATTTATGCTAAAAATTTTGATATACATTGACCACCATATATACCTTTCCTGTAGTCAAGCAATTAGTGAATGAAAATGACAAGTCTATCTGTCACATACATTGTACGTGACATCGGCACTGCAAGAGTTAAAGAGGGGGGGGGGGGTAGTTGCAAAAAATATCTGTACGATAGATCCTTTCAGTCATACACATATATTCAGAGTGTACCATAAAAGAAATATAGCCCTGCGGCAGTACTTTAAAATGTCCTTTGGCCAGATCTACATTAATCTACATTTGCCACACTCGACCCAGGGGTAGTAAGTGGGTACCTGAAGGATTTATTCCTTGAATGTACTGAGCGCTACCGTTGCCCGAGATACAGCCAGGGTTATAATATCCAAAGTCCTTTGTAAGTACACAGATATGTACATGCACAATGTATCAAACTGTGATAGGCGCTACACCAAAAACGGAAAAGTATTATTATTGTTAACTTGACAGGATTCAATTAAAAAGATGGGGTAGGATGAATCTCTGCACTTCCCCAGCATCAAGTGTTAACCCATTTCCTATTGGAATGAGATGGTCCCTGTATTAAGCCTTTGGAATGAGATAATCCAGCTGTCAACTAGTTAACCCTTTCAAGACAATTGACCACATTTTGTGGTTTGGCTCAATAACTTTTGATTAAGAGCTCGAAAAACTCTGCCAGATGCATGAGTAGAAAGAGCAAAATTTCTGCACACACTATGTCCATGTTTGTTGCATGACCATATTGCGTTTGATGGCAGGAAATTATGAAACGAGAATAAACTTTAAAATCCTTAAATTGGCAACACATTGAGAGGTTCAAAATCATTGTTTTTTTATCAAAATTGGCAATTTTTTCAACTTGTCGACAAAATTTGTAGCCCTGTATATTCTTTTCAAATACATTACATCTTATTAGAACCATGTAGCACTAAAAGAAAATATTAGTGTTGCCATTTTGAAGAACGAAATGTGATCAATTTAGCCATTAAATAATTCCTATCCTGAAAGGGTTAATAACAAAGTGCAGTTTGCAGTTTTCAACGCAAGTGAAAGATAGTTTTCTGAATCTGTACAGATAGTGCAAATTTTCTTGCATTTTCATACCGACTCCGACTTTTATGCAGTTATTCTCCGAACAGTGGGACTTCAGATGACAGCATTACCACAAAATGTTTATGAAAATGTTGGGGAATACAGAATAATGGGAACACAGTCGTGGGATCTGGGAAAGTAATATACACTGTAGGGCCTGTATGTAGATGTCAATAAAGTGCTACACAAGTCAGTCTAATGCCTTTTTCATAACACGTTGCAGAGGGTAGCAAACAGTGCTGAGAGTATACAAGCATCTCCAAATATACTCCACCGGAATTAAAGGGAATTGGTAGCTTTCCAAAATTGTTAAAAACAAGCTTGCAAGTATTAAAGTAAATTGTATTATAGACATTTTGCTATATGAAATCAATGAAATATGATAATATAAGAAGAAAAAGATCTCTTAGACTATCATAAGAAATAAAGAATATATCACGGTTTGAAAGGTACCTGGGGAGCGTTTCATCAAGCGTTTTGTCAATGATTTTTACCGACAACTGTTATAAGCTACTCAAATCCTGGCATCTGATTGGCTGAGAGCAAATTTGTCAGTAAAAATCACTGACAAGTCACTTGATGAAATGCTCCCCAGAACTCCTTTCTTACAATGTTGTTTATCTCATACAGAGACTGCAAACACTTGTGTTTTAACTCCAAAATCAACAAACAAAGCAATGGTGTGCTATTAAAAAAACATAAACTTTCATGTCTTGAAACTTTCCCAAATTATTTATCAACAATTGTGATTTTCAGCTTTCGCTGCCAAGCTGAACCACTCCAACTATTGTACCACACACATACACGTAACGTAGCTTTAAAACTAAGCCGGGTACGGTACACTGTAAAAAATTGCTGTTGGATTTAACAGTAAATTACTGGCAACCCGCTGCACAGTAAATTACTGTATTTTTCACAGTATTGTACTGTTTATTCTACAGTTAAACTGTAAAAAAAATTATTTAACTGTAAACATGGGCGGTAATCGTGACGTCACTCTATTCATCATGGGGGGGGGACGACACAATAGCTGTCTCCCCCATGAACAATAGATTCTCTACTCGGATTGACGCCCATGACTGTAAATGATACATTATTTTACTGTGCAGCCGGGTTGCCAGTAATTTACTGTACTTCCAACAGTAATTTTTTACAGTGTAACTCTTCTGCTGGTATACACCGTATCCTTCATGTATGTATGGGGATAATATTTCATTCTGGGTTGCAATCAAGGTCAAATGTAAATCTCACAGGTAGTGTCACAATTTTCCTATACCTTGAATGGTATTTTATGTTGCTTGCTGTGAAATTGTATGAAAAAACTGTATTAGGCCAAAATGTCATCCACATTTTACTTTACAGAGCCATTCTAACCTCTAGGGTCTAACTAAAATCTTGGACGAGTAAGAAGAAAATGGAGGATATCAAATTTAGCTGGGGAAATGGGCACACATCCATACAGTTGTAAAAATGTATAAAAGTAGAGTATATAATCTTTGGCAGGGTGGGGGTGGGGGGGGGGGGGGTATGTGCCCCCCCCCCCTCCCATTTGGTGAATAAAGGTCTTCCTCTATTGTCATTCTCAGACAAAGTCTTTGTGTACTGAACTCCAGACAAAGAGCCACGAAAAGGCTGAATATCGAGGAATACAAGAATATGACAAATTTTCTGATTAATTCTGGGGGATGTCGATTCCAGAGGCGAGGAAACGACCCCCTATTGTCATTCTCCATCTCTCATTGTGTCCTCCGCTACTGGAGTAGTGGGTGGCAGTGTCACCGCAAATATGGTACCTTAAAGATGATGGTCCTGTGTCCAACAGACCAATATCTTTGTGTGTGCTTTATTGCTACCAGGCCAAGCCACTGAATAAAAAATGCACCTTTTACAAGTACCTTTCCAATTTCTTTTTCTTTTCAGATTCACACAATCTTACACAAAAGATTTATTTGTACATGAGACTTACAGCACCGTAATACTTCTGGTTTCCTGTTTTGTTTTGTTTTTGTTGTCTTTTTTTTTTTACCCAAGAGTTGTCAGGTGATATCTCTAACCAATTTAAGCCGTTGTTGATTCAGATTATAAAGCCTTCTGATTCTGTATGCCTTGACGATCTAAAATGTACACGAGGGTTTCTTGACATTTTCTTAACTTCTGACTTTGGGCTTTTTTCCTGGGACACATTTCCTGTACGACACGTTTCCCTGCTGCACAGAGCTGCCAAGTTATGACAATTTTGATCAATTTCAGGGGGCTGCCAATAATAATGCTGATAGCCTGCTAAGTCTGAGAGGGACGATATTCCTCTGTCTTGGGGAAAACACAGTTACTACAAGATTTGACCATGTACACTATGTGCTTTCTTATTAATTTGCAGAAAAGCCCATATTAATGGCTTATTTGCAAGAAATGACTATTATAAATGCTTACAAGTCCTAGATATGCGGACTCCTTTGGAGTGCCTGAAAGTCCAAATTTACACTGTGTAATCTTGAGTATTCTGATTTTCTTGAGGTGCAAATGAGGTGTCTAATGATCATTTCTTTAGATTTAGTAAAAAGTTATTTCAAGATGAAAATTCCACTGCTGTCTCAAAAAGTAGGCCTCCCCCCCCCCCCCCCTACAATTATTTCTTGAACATCTTCACCTGTTTGACAAGACCAAGACATCATGGAGAAGCTTTTCTGGTAATTCAGTGAAACCTGTCTATAAAGACCACTCAAGGGAGACAAGAAAAGTGGTCTCTATGAGCAGGTGGTCTTTATGTACAGGTTCCTTTAATACACGTTTCAATGAGAAACACTTTTCAAGGGAAACAAAAATTGTGGTCTTTATAGACGAGGTGGTCTTTCTATACAGGTGGTCGCTAAAGCAGGTTTGACTGTATCACATGGATATTAATTTGCAGCAAGAATTCAACCAAGGTTCTCTCTCTCTATCTTGTCAAACAGGTACACAGCAAAAACTGTGGTGTTAACTGCTGTACATAGAGGACCACACCAGTCATTTTACACCGGTGTTAAATCTGTGGTGTTAAATCAACACCCAGTGGTGTTATTACAACACCTTTGGTTGTTATTTAACACTCTTTGGTGTTATGTTGAAACTCTGGGGTGTAATTTTAACACCCTAGGGTGTGGTCCTCTATTAACACCAACTGATGTCAGTTTTAACACCCCAGTTTTTGCAGTGTACTGTACGCTGTCAGAGCACAGTGTTTTTACCGTACTGAGATGACACCTAGCCAGACAGTGATGGAAGATTGGAAGGCGCAATTTGGTGTCAAATGATCATTTCTTTTAATAAGATATATGCATTGATGAAAATCAAAATTGCATTCTCAAAAGTAGGCTCAGGGGCAAAAGAATTTAATTTATAAACCAAAATATTTGCATCTAGTTATTTTCTAGCAATTTCATGCTTTACGCAATGCGAGAACATTTTCACACCACAAAATATTCCAATTTACAGTTAACAGAGGAGCTCGCTAGATGTTAACCCTTTCAAGACAATTGACCACCTTTTGTGTTTTGGCTCAAAAATTTTTGATTTTTTAATAGAGCTCTAACAAATATACCAGATGCATGAATAGAATGACCAAAAGATTCTGTACATACATTTACACTGTAGCATCTACATGTATTTTTGTTGCATGACCATATTGTGTTGAATGGCAGGAATTAAAAAAATGAAAATAAAGCTTTAAAATCTTTAAATCAGCAACACATCGAAAGGTTCAAAATAATTGTTTTTTATTTTTAAAAACTTGTAATGTTTTCAACTTTTCAACAAAATTCCAGACCATGTATATTGTTTTCAATGACATTAAACCTTATTAGAACCATGTAGCACTAAAAGAAAAACATTATTGTTGCCAATTTGAAGGGGAAAATGTGATCGATTAAGCCCTTAAAATAATTCCTGTCCTGAAAGGATTAACAGATGAAAAGAAGGCCTAAATAGCAGCAAGAAGTCCAGCATTTTCCTCTCTAGTCAAACAGGTCCTGTACGCTGTCAGTGCAGGGTGTTTATCTGTAGGAAGATGACCCCTAGCTCACAGTGACTGAAGATTGGATCACTAATCCAATTCCATGCAAGCAATGTAATTTCTGAAATGAGATCCACCACTAGTCAAGGGGAAAAAGTATTTACACATCCACAACTAGGGTAGGAGTAGTCTACTCTAAATGCGGGCAGCTTCTATCTTTTAGATAAGATAAGATATGATCAGGGGAGCATTTCATCAAGCGTTTTGTCAGTGATTTTTACAGACAACTGTTATAAGCTACTGAAATCCTTGCATCTGATTGGCTGAGAGCAAATTTGTCAGTAAAAATCACTGACAAAACACTTGATGAAACACTTCCCCAGTATTCTACCACTATAGAGTTCTACCTCTCTTTACTTTCTATCTATACAATGGCATTCATCACTATTTTCCTTTGCTGTCTCGAGTAAATGGCATAATAGTTCGGGCAAATTTTGCTATTTTGTTAAGCTGACAAAGTACTAGCAAAATTGAATAATTGGGATATATTTTGTAACCCACTTTAATTACTTTAATTTATGAAAGGATCCTTGTATCTTACAGGTACACGTACATGTGGTCGCTGCACATTTGAATTTAAATTTGAAATTCAAATTATGCAGAGATTCTCTAATAAAAGTACAGTCAAACCTGTCTATAGCGGCCACCGAAGGGAAACGGAAAAAGTGGCCGCTATAGACAGGTGGCCGCTATAGACAGGTCGGCGGCCATTTTTATTTTTTTGCACATACACTGTTACACGCAACAAAGTTAGTGTACATGCATCCATATATATCACTTAGGAAAACAAGCTATAGATCAACAGATTTGACGTATAACATGTCATATGATATATAAATGCTAAAATAATATGCTTTGTTGTCAATAAATGAGAAAAACAATAGATATACGAGCAATTTGTGTAAAATGAATTTTCCCTCAAATTACCACGTACGTACCACCCGCGATAAGACTGCTGTTCTTGATTTTTATAGTCTAAAAACGATGTCTAATCATGCTTTTGCTTCCTGTCAAAAAATTACAATAATAAGTTTATCTTTTGAATAAAATCGTGCAATCAATTTTCATTCAATAAATATTTGCCTTTTGAATGGTTTAAAAGAAGTTTTAACTGTTTTGAGAACAGGCGATAGAAGGTGCTCGCTTGCATTCGTCGAAAGTGCGAACGTCGACAATGGCCTGGATCGCATATCGCCGGTGGACGATCCGAGTCGAGTTTTCACGCCGTTTTTCAGCAGGACAATCTCTCGTACATGAAATCGTTATTATTGATCTTTAAAAAAAATAATACTTGGGTAGTATTTTATTATTTTCACTTTCTAAAAAAAATCACTCCTTTATTATTTTTTTCAAAAGTTTTAACGCTTTAAATTCTTTTTTTTATAAATCTTTTAAAAATAAAAAATTATATTGAAGTGTACGAGCCTGTGCTATTGCGCAATGGCGATCACTATCAATGCAATGCCGACCGCGATAGCTTAGGAGAACAATACAACTAAAGCGCAGGGGATTGCAGCTGGATGGTGCGAAGATTACGTAAACGAACAATACTAGTGCTTAATTCTTACTAAAAAGACTTTTAATCTCTAATTAGTCGGCAATGTGGTGAAACTATTAGATCTTCATGGCCATTGTAGAATCTATTCACGACGTTTGTGTGAGAGTGTGACTGAGCTAGGACTCGGTAAACACATCGCACCTATGGCAAAAACTATTTTTTTTGTGCATGAAGCTACGGCTCGACTCGATATTAGTGGCCGCTATACGCGGTCAGATATTGTCCGAGGGATACATAATGGGTGGCCGCTGGCCGCGTTAGGCAGGTGACCGCTATATGCAGGGTCTACAACACAGTAATTTCCTGCGGGGGATTTTTGGGTGGCCGCTATAAGCAGGTGGCCGCTATAGACAGGTGGCCGCTAAGACAGGTTTGACTGTAATTTATTCTTTTTAACATCAAATCAGAGAATTCACACATTTACAGCGTACTGTACGAGTAAAATAGTCTAAAAGTAATAAACACAGACTTCATTTAGAATTTAGGCTATGAAGCCAGTCTGGGCATCAGAAAGTTTATATAAACTACATGTCGTCAGCCTTATGCCAAAAGGGCCTTAAGGCCATAGACTTTATACAGTGATAAGGCCCTTTTGGCATAAGGCAGACGATGTACACATGTATTTATAGTGTAAGACCTTATTTGTTAGAGTATCTTGTATTTTAAGAAGTATTTTCATGTTTTAAGTAGTCTTACTCTTTACACATGTCACATTTACATATATGTGATGTTTCAGGAAAACATTCCTGCTATTTCATGGTCTCCATTACCATGTACATCTGTATTAAATACCTTGCAAATATGTTTCACATTTTGTTTCGGTAATGGTAATAAAATTCATTCATTCATTCATTCAACTAGCCTAGTTGCACAATTGCACCCCAAAAAGGGCTGCAGCTTATCCCCATTGGAAATCAGAATGTAAATAAACAGTGAAATAACTGAAAACAAACAGCTGACAATTAAAAAAGAATTGTGTACTTACCAGATGGTCTCAGAAACTATCCAATCACAAATGTTGTGAGAAGGTGAAAATCAAGTACAAATCTAGACTTGGTTCATTTACAAAAATTCAAAAGTTTTGTCTCAATGTCCCAAAGAGACTAAGGATTATCACAATCAACCAATCTGTGTTTTAGGAGAGTTACACAAGCAAGAAAAAATGCTGATTTTTTTTTTAAATCCACGAGAAGCAGGCTCTCTAAATCTAAATGTCTAAAAGACAACTTTGTGAATATTTTTATTCATTCATAAAAATGCAGATATCCAAGAAAAGCAAATTTCATGCACATTCCAGATACACATCAAGTGAAGAAGCACAGAATCGTCACTTTTCTCAAGTTAATGAAATGTTGGTTTTACTACCATCTAGCAGGAAAGCATCATGAATTTGATGAAAGGAGATGGTGGGTGGGTTTAGTGCAAGAAAGTTGTAACTAGCACAGGTCAAGAAAAGTTACATTTTTTGCTTTGTTCTTTAGGAGTATGAATGAAAATGATTTAACGTCTTTTTATGCGACTTGAAATTTTGAATTATAAGACAACTAGCAGTTTAGAAGCATGGAATTGATGACAAGCGAGACTGGTTTGCGAATTTCAGTGTCAGAAAGTTGTTAACTGCAAAAAGTCTTTGAAACACTGAGAAAAGAAGGCGAACTAGACGATGACCAGATGATCACTTGGTATTTGTAACAGAGATTGCAGACCAGCATATATAGGTGAATGCTTCCACAGTGAGGTTGAGAAATAGTGTGAGAAGAAAAAGATCTCTTAGACTATCATAAGAAATAAAGAATATATCACGGTTTGAAAGGTACCTGGGGAGCGTTTCATCAAGCGTTTTGTCAATGATTTTTACCGACAACTGTTATAAGCTACTCAAATCCTGGCATCTGATTGGCTGAGAGCAAATTTGTCAGTAAAAATCACTGACAAGTCACTTGATGAAATGCTCCCCAGAACTCCTTTCTTACAATGTTGTTTATCTCATACAGAGACTGCAAACACTTGTGTTTTAAATCCAAAATCAACAAACAAAGCAATGGTGTGCTATTAAAAAAACATAAACTTTCATGTCTTGAAACTTTCCCAAATTATTTATCAACAATTGTGATTTTCAGCTTTCGCTGCCAAGCTGAACCACTCCCACTATTGTACCACACACATACACGTAACGTAGCTTTAAAACTAAGCCGGGTACGGTACACTGTAAAAAATTGCTGTTGGATTTAACAGTAAATTACTGGCAACCCGCTGCACAGTAAATTACTGTATTTTTCACAGTATTGTACTGTTTATTCTACAGTTAAACTGTAAAAAAAATTATTTAACTGTAAACATGGGCGGTAATCGTGACGTCACTCTATTCATCATGGGGGGACGACACAATAGCTGTCTCCCCCATGAACAATAGATTCTCTACTCGGATTGACGCCCATGACTGTAAATGATACATTATTTTACTGTGCAGCCGGGTTGCCAGTAATTTACTGTACTTCCAACAGTAATTTTTTACAGTGTAACTCTTCTGCTGGTATACACCGTATCCTTCATGTATGTATGGGGATAATATTTCATTCTGGGTTGCAATCAAGGTCAAATGTAAATCTCACAGGTAGTGTCACAATTTTCCTATACCTTGAATGGTATTTTATGTTGCTTGCTGTGAAATTGTATGAAAAAACTGTATTAGGCCAAAATGTCATCCACATTTTACTTTACAGAGCCATTCTAACCTCTAGGGTCTAACTAAAATCTTGGACGAGTAAGAAGAAAATGGAGGATATCAAATTTAGCTGGGGGAAATGGGCACACATCCATACAGTTGTAAAAATGTATAAAAGTAGAGTATATAATCTTTGGCAGGGTGGGGGTGGGGGGGGGGGGGGTTATGTGCCCCCCCCCCCCCTCCCATTTGGTGAATAAAGGTCTTCCTCTATTGTCATTCTCAGACAAAGTCTTTGTGTACTGAACTCCAGACAAAGAGCCACGAAAAGGCTGAATATCGAGGAATACAAGAATATGACAAATTTTCTGATTAATTCTGGGGATGTCGATTCCAGAGGCGAGGAAACGACCCCCTATTGTCATTCTCCATCTCTCATTGTGTCCTCCGTTACTGGAGTAGTGGGTGGCAGTGTCACCGCAAATATGGTACCTTAAAGATGATGGTCCTGTGTCCAACAGACCAATATCTTTGTGTGTGCTTTATTGCTACCAGGCCAAGCCACTGAATAAAAAATGCACCTTTTACAAGTACCTTTCCAATTTCTTTTTCTTTTCAGATTCACACAATCTTACACAAAAGATGTATTTGTACATGAGACTTTAACAGCACTGTAATACTTATGGTTCCCTGTTTTCTTTTGTTTTTTGTCTTCTTTTTTTTTTACACAAGAGTTGTCAGTTGATATCTCTAACCAATTTAAGCCGTTGTTGATTCAGATTATAAAGCCTTCTGATTCTGTATGCCTTGACGATCTAAAATGTACACGAGGGTTTCTTGACATTTTCTTAACTTCTGACTTTGGGCTTTTTTCCTGGGACACATTTCCTGTACGACACGTTTCCCTGCTGCACAGAGCTGCCAAGTTATGACAATTTTGATCAATTTCAGGGGGCTGCCAATAATAATGCTGATAGCCTGCTAAGTCTGAGAGGGACGATATTCCTCTGTCTTGGGGAAAACACAGTTACTACAAGATTTGACCATGTACACTATGTGCTTTCTTATTAATTTGCAGAAAAGCCCATATTAATGGCTTATTTGCAAGAAATGACTATAAAATGCTTACAAGTCCTAGATATGCGGACTCCTTTGGAGTGCCTGAAAGTCCAAATTTACACTGTGTAATCTTGAGTATTCTGATTTTCTTGAGGTGCAAATGAGGTGTCTAATGATCATTTCTTTAGATTTAGTAAAAAGTTATTTCAAGATGAAAATTCCACTGCTGTCTCAAAAAGTAGGCCTCCCCCCCCCCCCCCTACAATTATTTCTTGAACATCTTCACCTGTTTGACAAGACCAAGACATCATGGAGAAGCTTTTCTGGTAATTCAGTGAAACCTGTCTATAAAGACCACTCAAGGGAGACAAGAAAAGTGGTCTCTATGAGCAGGTGGTCTTTATGTACAGGTTCCTTTAATACACGTTTCAATGAGAAACACTTTTCAAGGGAAACAAAAATTGTGGTCTTTATAGACGAGGTGGTCTTTCTATACAGGTGGTCGCTAAAGCAGGTTTGACTGTATCACATGGATATTAATTTGCAGCAAGAATTCAACCAAGGTTCTCTCTCTTCTATCTTGTCAAACAGGTACACAGCAAAAACTGTGGTGTTAACTGCTGTACATAGAGGACCACACCAGTCATTTTACACCGGTGTTAAATCTGTGGTGTTAAATCAACACCCAGTGGTGTTATTACAACACCTTTGGTTGTTATTTAACACTCTTTGGTGTTATGTTGAAACTCTGGGGTGTAATTTTAACACCCTAGGGTGTGGTCCTCTATTAACACCAACTGATGTCAGTTTTAACACCCCAGTTTTTGCAGTGTACTGTACGCTGTCAGAGCACAGTGTTTTTACTGTATTGAGATGACCCCTAGCTAGACAGTGACGGAAGATTGGAGGGTGCAATTTGGTGTCAAATGATCATTTCTTTTAATAAGATATATGCATTGATGAAAATCAAAATTGCATTCTCAAAAGTAGGCTCAGGGGCAAAAGAATTTAATTTATAAACCAAAATATTTGCATCTAGTTATTTTCTAGCAATTTCATGCTTTACGCAATGCGAGAACATTTTCACACCACAAAATATTCCATATTTACAGTTAACAGAGGAGCTCGCTAGATGTTAACCCTTTCAAGACAATTGACCACCTTTTGTGTTTTGGCTCAAAAATTTTTGATTTTTTAATAGAGCTCTAACAAATATACCAGATGCATGAATAGAATGACCAAAAGATTCTGTACATACATTTACACTGTAGCATCTACATGTATTTTTGTTGCATGACCATATTGTGTTGAATGGCAGGAATTAAAAAAATGAAAATAAAGCTTTAAAATCTTTAAATCAGCAACACATCGAAAGGTTCAAAATAATTGTTTTTTATTTTAAAAAACTTGTAATGTTTTCAACTTTTCAACAAAATTCCAGACGATGTATATTGTTTTCAATGACATTAAACCTTATTAGAACCATGTAGCACTAAAAGAAAAACATTATTGTTGCCAATTTGAAGGGGAAAATGTGATCGATTAAGCCCTTTAAATAATTCCTGTCCTGAAAGGATTAACAGATGAAAAGAAGGGCCTAAATAGCAGCAAGAAGTCCAGCATTTTCCTCTTCCTAGTCAAACAGGTCCTGTACGCTGTCAGTGCAGGGTGTTTATCTGTAGGAAGATGACCCCTAGCTCACAGTGACTGAAGATTGGATCACTACCGGTAATCCAATTCCATGCAAGCAATGTAATTTCTGAAATGAGATCCACCACTAGTCAAGGGGAAAAGTATTTACACATCCACAACTAGGGTAGGAGTAGTCTACTCTAAATGCGGGCAGCTTCTATCTTTTAGATAAGATAAGATATGATCAGGGAGCATTTCATCAAGCGTTTTGTCAGTGATTTTTACAGACAACTGTTATAAGCTACTGAAATCCTTGCATCTGATAGGCTGAGAGCAAATTTGTCAGTAAAAATCACTGACAAAACGCTTGATGAAACACTTCCCCAGTATTCTACCGCTATAGAGTTCTATCTCTCTTTACTTTCTATCTATACAATGGCATTCATCACTATTTTCCTTTGCTGTCTCGAGTAAATGGCATAATAGTTCGGGCAAATTTTGCTATTTTGTTAAGCTGACAAAGTACTAGCAAAATTGAATAATTGGGATATATTTTGTAACCCACTTTAATTACTTTAATTTATGAAAGGATCCTTGTATCTTACAGGTACACGTACATGTGGTCGCTGCACATTTGAATTTAAATTTGAAGTTCAAATTATGCAGAGATTCTCTAATAAAAGTACAGTCAAACCTGTCTATAGCGGCCACCGAAGGGAAACGGAAAAAGTGGCCGCTATAGACAGGTGGCCGCTATAGACAGGTCGGCGGCCATTTTTATTTTTTTGCACATACACTGTTACACGCAACAAAGTTAGTGTACATGCATCCATATATATCACTTAGGAAAACAAGCTATAGATCAACAGATTTGACGTATAACATGTCATATGATATATAAATGCTAAAATAATATGCTTTGTTGTCAATAAATGAGAAAAACAATAGATATACGAGCAATTTGTGTAAAATGAATTTTCCCTCAAATTACCACGTACGTACCACCCGCGATAAGACTGCTGTTCTTGATTTTTATAGTCTAAAAACGATGTCTAATCATGCTTTTGCTTCCTGTCAAAAAATTACAATAATAAGTTTATCTTTTGAATAAAATCGTGCAATCAATTTTCATTCAATAAATATTTGCCTTTTGAATGGTTTAAAAGAAGTTTTAACTGTTTTGAGAACAGGCGATAGAAGGTGCTCGCTTGCATTCGTCGAAAGTGCGAACGTCGACAATGGCCTGGATCGCATATCGCCGGTGGACGATCCGAGTCGAGTTTTCACGCCGTTTTTCAGCAGGACAATCTCTCGTACATGAAATCGTTATTATTGATCTTTAAAAAAAATAATACTTGGGTAGTATTTTATTATTTTCACTTTCTAAAAAAAATCACTCCTTTATTATTTTTTTCAAAAGTTTTAACGCTTTAAATTCTTTTTTTTATAAATCTTTTAAAAATAAAAAATTATATTGAAGTGTACGAGCCTGTGCTATTGCGCAATGGCGATCACTATCAATGCAATGCCGACCGCGATAGCTTAGGAGAACAATACAACTAAAGCGCAGGGGATTGCAGCTGGATGGTGCGAAGATTACGTAAACGAACAATACTAGTGCTTAATTCTTACTAAAAAGACTTTTAATCTCTAATTAGTCGGCAATGTGGTGAAACTATTAGATCTTCATGGCCATTGTAGAATCTATTCACGACGTTTGTGTGAGAGTGTGACTGAGCTAGGACTCGGTAAACACATCGCACCTATGGCAAAAACTATTTTTTTTGTGCATGAAGCTACGGCTCGACTCGATATTAGTGGCCGCTATACGCGGTCAGATATTGTCCGAGGGATACATAATGGGTGGCCGCTGGCCGCGTTAGGCAGGTGACCGCTATATGCAGGGTCTACAACACAGTAATTTCCTGCGGGGGATTTTTGGGTGGCCGCTATAAGCAGGTGGCCGCTATAGACAGGTGGCCGCTAAGACAGGTTTGACTGTAATTTATTCTTTTTAACATCAAATCAGAGAATTCACACATTTACAGCGTACTGTACGAGTAAAATAGTCTAAAAGTAATAAACACAGACTTCATTTAGAATTTAGGCTATGAAGCCAGTCTGGGCATCAGAAAGTTTATATAAACTACATGTCGTCAGCCTTATGCCAAAAGGCCTTAAGGCCATAGACTTTATACAGTGATAAGGCCCTTTTGGCATAAGGCAGACGATGTACACATGTATTTATAGTGTAAGACCTTATTTGTTAGAGTATCTTGTATTTTAAGAAGTATTTTCATGTTTTAAGTAGTCTTACTCTTTACACATGTCACATTTACATATATGTGATGTTTCAGGAAAACATTCCTGCTATTTCATGGTCTCCATTACCATGTACATCTGTATTAAATACCTTGCAAATATGTTTCACATTTTGTTTCGGTAATGGTAATAAAATTCATTCATTCATTCTTTCAACTAGCCTAGCTGCACAATTGCACCCCCCAAAAATGGCTGCAGCTTATCACCATTGGAAATCTGAATGCATAAATAAACAGTGAAATAACTGAAAACAAACAGCTGACAATTAAAAAAGAATTGTGTACTTACCAGATGGTCTCAGAAACTATCCAATCACAAATGTTGTGAGAAGGTGAAAATCAAGTACAAATCTAGACTTGGTTCATTTACAAAAATTCAAAAGTTTTGTCTCAATGTCCCAAAGAGACTAAGGATTATCACAATCAACCAATCTGTGTTTTAGGAGAGTTACACAAGCAAGAAAAAATGCTGATTTTTTTTTTTTAATCCACGAGAAGCAGGCTCTCTATTAAATCTAAATGTCTAAAAGACAACTTTGTGAATATTTTTATTCATTCATAAAAATGCAGATATCCAAGAAAAGCAAATTTCATGCACATTCCAGATACACATCAAGTGAAGAAGCACAGAATCGTCACTTTTCTCAAGTTAATGAAATGTTGGTTTTACTACCATCTAGCAGGAAAGCATCATGAATTTGATGAAAGGAGATGGTGGGTGGCAGTGTTTAGTGCAAGAAAGTTGTAACTAGCACAGGTCAAGAAAAGTTACATCTTTTGCTTTGTTCTTTAGGAGTATGAATGAAAATGATTTAACGTCTTTTTATGCGACTTGAAATTTTGAATTATAAGACAACTAGCAGTTTAGAAGCATGGAATTGATGACAAGCGAGACTGGTTTGCGAATTTCAGTGTCAGAAAGTTGTTAACTGCAAAAAGTCTTTGAAACACTGAGAAAAGAAGGCGAACTAGACGATGACCAGATGATCACTTGGTATTTGTAACAGAGATTGCAGACCAGCATATATAGGTGAATTGCTTCCACAGTGAGGTTGAGAAATAGTGTGAGGGTTGATTATTTTTGGCAATACTACATGGGATCCCTGCTCATTACTGTAAATCAATGCTGTCCATCAGTGCATTTTCTCTTTATCTCATTGGCTCTTTCTTTCCCTGGGTTCAATCTCACCCACCCCCCCCCCCCCCCTTTTTTTTTGGCTACTACATGTACATGTAACTCTGTTTCTGTTTCTGGTAATCTTTGTTTGAGAGCACAACAGCAAAACATCACAGAAAGTTACACAACAATTAATTATTGATCTAAATATACAGTAAATCACTGCTCCCCCCTCTCTCTCTCTTTCTCTCTCACTTTCAGTCATTTTTTTTCTTTCTTTGTCATGTAAAAATCCCACTGACAGGGGTACCCCCCAAAGCAATGTATCTTTGACCCCCCCCCCCCCCCCTTCTCCTTGTTTCTCTTCTACTCTTTCTTCTTTGCTAATAGGGCCTACATGTTTGTAACTCACTAAAAAGGGTATCTTTGGCTCACCCCACCCCACCCCATCTCTCTTTCTCTTATCTTTTTCATTCTTTGTCATAATACATCAAACTCACTAACAATAGTATTTTGTATATTTACATGTACTACATGTATCCCCTCCCTCTCCTTTTCTTGTTCTTTATCCCCCCCCCCCCCCCCCCTCTCTCTCTCTCTCTCTTCATATTTCAATTTCTTTGTCAGAATAGTGCACAAAATCAAATTATCTTTGCCCTCCAACTCCTCTCCCCCTCTCTCTCTCTATTTTCTTTTCTCTTGTAATGTATTCATTATATATTTATATACATGGAGTAGCATTCCAAACAACATCAAGATGATGCCTTCCTTAGAAGCATTTAAAAGAGGTCGTAGAAAACATTTACGACAAAATATGTACAGTAATATGAATTTTATGATCTCATCAGGCCGTGTGAGTGTGCGTTTTCAGAGTGCTTTTCCCCCTCTTATTCCTCTTCATTTCTTTTGTTCATTGTGAATTCTAAATTATTTTGTATTTTATGTATAGGGGATTAACATTTATTAAGACTCCTGTCTTCTAGTTAATCTCCAAACACTTCATATAAGTTGTTGTCTGTTAGCGTAATATATATATGGAAATGTACTTGTATAATTTTGATGTTTTTGTTTTTATGTAAGTGTTAAATAAAGAACTTGAACTTGAACTTGAACTTATTTGCCACATATGCTACATCAAACTCATTAAAAAAAAAAGTGTTCAAATAATGTATCTAATCCCTCCCACATCCTTCCCTGTCTCTCTCTCTCTCTCTCTCTTTCTTTCTTCCCCCCCCCCCCCCCCCCCCCCCCTCCTCCTCCCCAATGTTGTTTTAAAAATAAAAGACTGAACAAAGTAATCTAATGAAAATTCTAATTGTCTAAAATGCTTAAATTCCATTCCAGCCCATCTGTCCTTTCCGCATTAGAAGCTACTACAAATCAATAAATCCATTTTTGGTTAGTTCGGGACCTACTACCGTCTGCTAGGACAGTATTGATTCCATTGACCAACCAGCTGGACATTACTGGACAGTGGTCATTTTCTTTGTGGCCACCAGTAATTGACTCATGGAAAGTGGCCATCTCTGTTTTGACCCCTGGTTTCTTCTGAATTTTGGAAGCAAACTTAACCCTGCATGATTTGGGTTCAATCCACACACTTTCATTAACTCATTTAGCACATTGTTTGTTAAAAGGGAAATCCAACCTTAATAGCAAGTTGCTTTGAAAGAAAGAGGGAAAATCAGACAAGCAGATTGTTGAAGTTTGAACGAAATCAGACAAGCAATATTAAAGAAAGTTATGAATTTTTGAAAGTTGTAATCACTATACATGTGGGAATTTCAAATTGGCCGAATAGGTGATGTCACTGTGATGTAGCTGTGGACAACTCCCCCTAATTTGGCTCCAACACACAAAATGACTAAAATGTCACTTTTTTTCAAAATGTATTAATACTCAGTAGTATCCTTTTCTTTCATGAGGACCTACATGTATAACAATGCTATCTCCAATCTATTTTGAGTACTGCCCAGAGTGTAAAAGCGCCTCAAAGAAAACCACAAATTATAAATATTTTTGTGTACTACAAATGGGAGAGTTGTCCACAAAAATGTCAAGATCGACTCACCAAATTGCCAATTTGAGATTTGCATAGATGTTTTTCAAACATCCATAACTTTCTTAGTCCTTGTCCGATTTCTTTCAAACTTTCACCAACCTGTTTTGCTTATTTTTCTGTTTTCACACAAATCATCTTTACATTATTACCAAGGCTGGATTGCCCTTTTAACAACCAGGAAGTGGGTAACTCTGTGTTAAGTTTAAGGTAGCAACAACCTTCTGGCTCTTAAGAGCAAACATTGAGGTTATAATGCAGAAAGTGGACATCTCTTTGATTTGAGCTCTAGTTTCTTTGGAAATCTGGAAATATAATCTTAAAACTTTTATTTGGTACACATTAAATAGACTTACATATAGTTCAATAAACTGTAACTAGAATTTTCTAAAAATGAGGTAAAACTTACTGTGCCTGAAGAAGAAAATCCTCTTCGTCTACATGTATTAAAGTCATATATGTCATTTTCATCAAAAATACAAAATTTAGGGTAAAACAGTAACCATTTGTTTTCACAAATTACCTGCAAATTTGTGAGATACATGTATTCATACTGGCCCAACAACAGACAGGTGTATTCTTTTATTAATTAGTAAGATCATTGTCTGCTTATAATGCGCTCAACAAGATTATTTCACCGAACCGAGGAGGTACCTCGGTTCGCCTCAAAGAAAACCACAATTTAATGATATTTTTGTGTACGACAAATGGGAGAGTTGTCCACAAAAATGTCAAGATGGACTCACCAAATTGCCAATTTGAGATTTGCATAGATGTTTTTCAAACATCCATAACATTCTTAGTCCTTGTCCGATTTCTTTCAAACTTTCACCAACCTGTTTTGCTTATTTTTCTGCTTTCACACAAATCATCTTTACATTATTACCAAGGCTGGATTGCCCTTTTAACAACCAGGAAGTGGGTAACTCTGTGTTAAATGACAAGGTAGCAACAACATTCTGGCTCTTAAGAGCAAACATTGAGGTTAGCATGCAGAAAGTGGACATCTCTTTGATTTGACCTCTAGTTTCTTTGGAAAATTGGAAATATAATCTTAAAGCTTTTATTTGGTACACATTAAATAGACTTACATATAGTTCAATAAACTATAACTAGAATTTTCTAAAAATGAGGTAAAACTTACTGTGCCTGAAGAAGAAAATCCTCTTCGTCTACATGTATTAAAGTCATATACAGTAATAATGTCATTTTCATCAAAAATACAAATTTAGGATAAAACAGTAACCATTTGTTTTCACAAATTACCTGCAAATTTGTGAGATACATGTATTCATACTGGCCCAACAACAGACAGGTGTATTCTTTTATTAATTAGTAAGACCATTGTCTGCTTAATGCGCTCAACAAGATTATTTCACCGAACCGCGGAGGTACTAGGCAAGCTTAATTGCCTAGTACATGTATCTCCTTGACTGAACTAACCTGCAGGCCAGAAAAATAAAGATCCCCATCAAGAATTTTGTTTTCTTGCAGTGTTGGATTCATTAAAAGCCGACAGCTTTCACAAAATGAAACAGATTATAATGATGATACCACATGTTCATGCAATTTTCTGGTCTAATGATTTCACATAGTGTCTGTTTAGGCCCAGAAGGGCATTAACTCACATCATTTAAACACAGAATAGACCTGTTCACAAATATATTCACATTTTATGCATACTTTCATATAAACTAAGGTTGTTCTTGACAACCTGAAAGCTTGTCAGAGGCTTGTCAGACATAACAATGTTTTGTATGCAAACTGGATTCCAAGTACTGTGGTTCATTCATTAACAACCGGGTAATAATATATCTGTAAAGCGCTTAGAAACACAACCATGTATTAGGCGCTATATAAAAGCGGAATATTATTATTATTATTATTAACAACCGTCAATGGAATACGTCATTCCTACATGTAGGTCCACAGGAAAGAAACATCCATAAATTTGAATAACTTTGTGAACAGGTCTGCCTTTCTGACTCTCAAAGATATCAAAGTAGCACAAAACACTGAAAGGTACAGTACATGTATATAAAGTATATATATCTCTCTACATTGTAACTCCTTATCCTTTTACTTATTCTTATTATAAATTACAGCTACCATCCTGTACCTTCAATTTTTCATCTCCCTCTGTGCTGCTCAATTTTCCTACTGATATTGAACTTCTCTCTCACTCTCTGTTTCTCGTTTTTCTTCTTCTCTCTCTCTCTCTCTCTCTCTTTTTATTTGTTTCTCCCCTCTCCCTCCCTCATAATCTCTTTTTTAAAAGTATTTTCATCTCTGAGTATGTCTCCATACCCCTCCCACTTTATCACTCTATGTATCTATCTCTCTCTCTCTCTCTACATGTGTATCTCTCTTTCTCTCTATCTTTATTTCTTTCTCCCCTCCATCTCCCTCAGAATCTCAAAAGTAAAATAGTTTTATTTTCAATGTATATCTCTGAGTATGTCCCCCCCCCCCCCCCCCATTTTTATCAATCTCCCTCCCTCTCTCTATCTTTATGTATGATCTCTCTCTCTCTATTTCTCTCTATCTCCCACTCCTTCCTTCAGAATCTCAAAAGCAAAATCTCTTCTTTTTCATTTCAATGTGTATTTTCATCTCTCAGTGTCTACTCGCCCCCCCCCCCCCATTTATATCACTCTCTCTCTCTCTCTGTATCTTTCCCTCTCCCTTCCTTTCTCTCTCTCTCTCTCTCTCTCCAATCATCTCTCTCCAATCATCTCTCTTTGTAGAGATCATCTCTTTCAATATTAATATCATTCCATTTATCTTTTCCTTTGTCTTTCTTTTTAACCCATAGACCAGACTACTAAATCATGTCTATTAAATACAAAGCAACCACCAATGGGTTAATTTCTTTTTTGCTACATTTTTCTCCCTTCTCCATTATGTATCATTATTCAGTTCTTTATCTCTGTGCCTCCCCTCCTCACCCCCCCCCCCCCCCCCCCCCTCTCTCTATCTCTCTCTCTTATCTTCTCTGCTGAAGTCAGCATCTGAGCAGGCTGCATCTTTTAACACCTAGAATGAACAACATCTATATACCTTGTCAGAACAAGGAGTTATCCTTGGTCAGAGCACACAGCTGCTTTCCTAACACAACTCCCATTGTACGACAGACAGTCAAAACACAAACACACACACATGTGGGCAATACGGTGAAATATGTCCTGTACATTGTAAGTCTTAGTCATATATCTGCCGACCTTCCAAAGGAAAAAATAGGAATCTTGCAAAAGTTGCAACACAAAATTAGGAATGCAGTCCATTTAAAATACTTTCACACAAAATTTTTCAGAAAGAGAGAGAGGAATCTCATGATATTAATAGTTAGAAGGCCGGAAAATTGGAATTATTCCTCCAAAATAGGTATGGTGTATGCATTCTTTAAAAATCCACTGTCTTCCAAAAAAGAAATATCTCTAGCTACATGTATGACCACTCACTATTAAAATTATAGAAGTGACACAAGAAAGAACCATTAATAAATGGTAAAGAAGAGGGTTTTTACATTTTCTATGGAATAAATAATGATTTTTAAAAATTATTTTGTTTACCCAGGGTAGCCTCATCAGCATCAATACTGTGTTCTTCCTCAGGGCCCTGCAATAGACCTGTTTACTAAGTGATTCAAATTTTATGCATACTTTTGAAACACAGGTTGTTCTTGACAACCTGAAAGCTTGCCAGAGGCTTGTCAGACATAGCAAGAAGTAATGTATGCAAACTGGATTCCAAGTATTGTAGTTCATTCATTAATAGCAGGTTAATGGAATACCTCGTTACTAGGTCCCCAGGAAAGAAACATCCATAAATTTGAATCACTTAGTAAACAGGTCTATTGCCAGGTACCCATTTACACCTGGGTGGAGAGGGACAATCGTGGGTAAAACATTTTGTCCAAGGATGTCAGCACTCAGCGAGGATTGAAGCGAGGATTGAACCCAGGACCTCACGTACGAGAGCCTTTACCACTACACCACAGTGCTACCCCAAAGACCAAGGAGATGTAAGCTGTAAGGGACACATTTCACGGATCGCCCTTATTCAGTCTGTTCTGGTTTCTTTCTCCCAATTGCAAAGTAGGTCATTCATGTATGCAATTAGCTTTCAAGGTCAAACACTGTGACTTTCAAATTAACGATATTTCTCCTCCGAGCCGACAGATGAGTCATTAATGCAGCTGCTATGCTTTTGTCATGTAATTTCAAAGAATTGAGCTTTATCAGTCTACACAGAGCCAGTAGGGCATAGACTCATGTAGCAGTTTTAATAGAGTTTTCTATATGTAGTCTAAATTAATTAGTTTTTCCTCCTCAAATTGGCAACAATTCTTATTTTCCACTCTTTCGTATTTTGAAAAAAATAAAAATGTTTGTTAAATGAACCAATGTATATGAAAATTGCAAAATTTAACATATAAATAGCCAATTTGTACATGAAAATATATATAAATTTACACTGTGTTGCCAATTTAGAGACTTTAATGATAGTTACAATTAAATCGTTCCTCTTTGTGAATGGCACAGCGTACAACATTGGAAATGGACTCAAAATTCCCAGCATTGCTCTTTCTGCTTAAAATGTATGTATACAATACACTGTAATGTGTAATTCCTAGCATTCGGAATCAAAAGATAATGCAAAAATGTAGCTAATATGAGATGCTGTATTGTTTTGGTTCAATGCCTTTCTGGCCCTAAACAGACCATAATCTCTTCTTTGACACCGTGTTTCTGAACATATTAATCCACTTTTGGCAATCAAATTTTGAGATTTTACGCTGCCTCTCAATCATAAATTTGGTATTACTCTTAACCTTTTAAATACCAAGCCTGAGATAACTGCTGGTGAAGTCTATGGGAAATGTGTGTACAAAAATCAAATCGTATCTAACAGGTTAAAAGCCGTAAGGGCATGAATTCAAATACAATGTACTTTCGCATCCACCATTTCTGGACAATTGACCACACTTTGTGGTTTGGCTCAATAACTTTTGATTCAGGGCTCTAAAAAATACACCAGATGCATGAGTAGAAAGAGCAAAAATTTCTGCACATATACACTGTAGATGTATAGTCCACTTTTGTCACATTGACCATATATATGCGCTTGATGCCAGGAACAAAAAAACACGAGAATAAGCTTTAAAATCTTTAAAATGGCAACACAATGACAGGTTTAAAATCATTGTTTTTAACAAAATAGGCAACTGTTTCTACTTTTCGAGAAAATTCCTAACCATGCATATTGTTTTGAAAGACATTACACTTTATAGAGAAGCATGTAGCAATACAAAATGAATAATACTGTTGCCAATTTGAAAAAAAAAATGTAATCAATTTAGCCCTTATTAAAATAATTCCTGTCCAGAAAGGGTTTTAACGCTCTTTTGTCTCTCAACAAAAGATATCTTCCATCGGAACCTTCACAGAGTGTAAATTCTAGGGCTATAAAACTAGACAATGTACATTGTACCCCTCTCCCTCTCTCTCTCTCTATCTCTCTGTCTCTCTTGCAGTCAGTTTGAACTTTGTTCAATATCCAACCTTCAAAGTGCAATATGTGAATGTTAAATTGTTATTTGTTTATTGGTTTATTATTAAGTCATTCTTATATCGTGTTTATACTCCATACATCTTTTTAATTGAAATTTGTATTTTAATACATGTATTTTGATGTTCATTTTTTACTCTGTAAATATTTTCACAATTCAGCATCATTACTGAGCACTGCGATGAGAGCATAATAAAACCATTGAAGTGAATTTAATTGGATTGAACCTTATGGATAATGTTTGTATTGCTTCCTCTCTCCATCATTTAAAACTGAAGCTTTCAATTTGACGATTAATAGTCATGTGTATGTAGTTGTCTTACACCTGTACTTTTATTCTGTCTGCCTCCATGTCTCTTTCTCTCTCTCTCTCTCTCTCTCTTTCGTTCTCTACCTCTAAATCTCTTTGTCCCTCTCTCGTTTTACATGCCTCTCTTTTCTTCTCTTTTGTTATCCCCCCTCTCCCTCACTCTCTCTCTCTCTCTTTCTCTTTATCCAACACTCGGCCCTAGCCAACTCTCTTTGCTCTAAAGCTCTCTCTCTCTCTCTCTCTCTCTCTCGCTCTATCTTTCCCTCAATTATACATTTTGAAGATAAGAGATACATGTAAATTTTAATATGTAAATGTAAAATTTGACCAACTGCCTGCAAGTGAAATAAACACAAATAGGAAAATGACCCAAATCAATGAAAGATAGGAATTCAACAACAGTAGAATTTGACCGAACAAATTTGTATCAGCGTTAATACGTATAGTTTTCATCAAGAACAAAAGTAGACACAGTATACTCTCTCATTGCAAAAACATGAATATGCTCAATTAATACCAAATTAGGACATACAGGCCTATAAAAATATATACATGTTAATTATACATGTAAAGTAAATTCAAGTTCTTTCCAATTTTTCTTGACCATACTGCCTGCCACCCCTAAAAAAAGGCATCAAACGGGCAGATAGAGATCGATCTTTTTTATATGCTGGTCCATTCCTATGGAATAAACTCCCACAAGACATTGGTAATCTATCCTCTCTCAGTATTAAACTTTAAGACCTCACTCAAAACCTGGTTATTTGAAGACAAGCCTATTTGTAAATGTTCCCTTCATCCCTTTTCTTATATATTTATATCTTCTATCTTCCTTTCATTGCGCCATGAGCATCTACCCATGATGGATACTGGCGCAATACAAGTGTTCATATTTATTATTATTATTATTATTAGAGTGCGCTGTTGTTCTTTACGCTTTAGAGAAGGAGGTTTGTCCCTCATTCAGCTAAACAGATGATATGTCATCTGAAATAAGAAAGGGAGTCTAGATTATATGAAGTAATGAAATAATGGGAAAATATGAAACAACGACTTTAATGATGATACATGTACATCTAACAGAATCTAGGCCTATTGCGCATCCAGTATTTAACGCCAATCCGGTGATGCGTAATACATGTATAACAGCACGCAACTAGGAATTTAAGTGCGATTTTAAGTCCAACTGAACTCTTTGTGAAACACCCCCAGTAATAATAAGTCTGTCTCATTAGTTTGTTAATAAAAAATTGAAATGATATCTGGCCTCCTTGACACGCTGATGCTTGTTTTTATTTAGGGAATGCTTCAATGTGGTGGTTTGGTTTTGAAAATGGTTTAATTTACTGACTGCCAAGAAAGCATGTGTGCTTGTTGTAAGCAACCAGAGGGACTTGGTAATGAGGATTAATGCCTTACCAAACTTAAAAGGGCACAAGCGCATCCACTTGGTTTTGAACCCAGGTCCTCTAGTTACGAGACCGCTGCTCTGGTCATTAATCACTGTACTGTAGCACTGAACACTCACGCTTTTACTAGCCTACATGTAAGTAACTGTATGATGGGGTGACCATATTTCGCGCACATTCAAATTTTTATTAGAAATGTGATATTCGATACTTGATTTCTCATATTCTACAATAATTTATTTATAAAGTTTTATAGGTCAAACGGAAAGCAAAATTCTGGACTAAAACTTGATTCAACAAGAACATTAATCGACGAAGAATTTCGGAAATATCGCGATCTCTAAACCCAGTGTCGGAACGCAAAACACTGAAGAAAAAAAAAAGGGCATAAAAACCACGAGACGTAAGTTCGCGCACCTAAATTAACATCTAAGTTATCCAACGTAGCGGTCCAGCAAAGGGAAGATAATTGCATCATTTGTAAGACAAAATATCATACAATCATTTGGTATCACGTTTTACCTACAACTTTGATGACATCTTCTATCAAAATGAGGATTTTTGGACCGTTGTCGGTAACTTCATATTTTTCGGAAACTGACGCAAAAAGTAGCAAAATTGCCGATATTTTGTCAATATCTTCATAATTTCTCACCCAACTTAAAAGAAAATATAGTCCATATGTAATTTTACCTTCCTCTATCTAATAGCGCTATTAGATTTTCGAAATCTGTTGTAGTTTTTTAGATATTGCCCTGTGCGCGAACTTAGGTCATGCGCGAAATATGGTCACAGTCACACCACCATACAGTGTAGTCATGGTAGTGTAACTGTAACTGTAAGTTTACTTTTAATTTAACAAGGGCATGGACATGGTGTAAAAATATTCCCAGCTCAACTGGCTAGGCCACTGAAGCCTGGGCTAGACAGTCCAGACTCCAGCTCAAAATGTTACAATATAATTATTAGCATTCACTTCTAAAAGGCAAAGCATCCAGTGTGTCTATTCCGTGCATGCATAATGAATGAGAACCCGCACGAGTGGTAGACTAGTATTGAATGGGGTGATTACACCAATGCAATGCAATGCCATGGGAAGTAATACAGAACTTCAGAAGGTAACGTTAGTCACAAAAATCGATGAAAATGAAAGCATTAGTGCATGGTACTTACAGGCTGTTAGTGAAATAAGTTAGTTGAATTACAACTCTTTCACCTTCAGGCTTTTCAGGGTCTTCTTGGCAAAAATACGATGCAAAACTTGACTGTTTCCTCGTTCACTATCCATGCCTTCGCTGCATAGCAAATCTCCAATATGTAGTACACTCTCTATGCCCAGCTAGCTCAGCAGCTGATCGCAAAGCTATCGGCAACGGGAGAGAGACAGAGAGTATCGCGATATAGCACTGATGAATAAGTGGTCCAATATATAAATAATATAATAAAGACAATAATCGACAAACAAAAAACTTGATATAGTAATAACTTGATTCATCTATCATTTTCTTTTGTTCCAACTACTGTATTATGAATCATGTAATTATATCAAGCTATGACTTGTGAAATTGTCATTTGCGATTGCGTTTATAAAAAAAATAGTTGCAATTTTGTCTGAAATGCGCAACTGTATTTGCAATTTTGTTTATGCGAAAAATGATTTGTCAATTTGGAATATGAAACTTTATTTGCAGTTGTGTTTACGTGAAGAATTATTTGTGATTTTGTTTATGAGAGAAAAGAATAAAATATAAAGACAAAATTTTTGAATGATTATTCATATGTAATGAATACTTCAAATAATAATTATTCGACGTACAGACCTATACATGTATGGTTAATTGCTATTCCTTTTTTTTTACTATGAAATAATTTTCACTAAATGTATTGGTTGATTGATGCAAGCTTTATTTCATTTCATTTCCAAATTTTCCATAGTACAAAACAATATAATTTACAAAGTACAAAATCATGAAATGAAAAAGGAACCTACTGAAAAGCATAGCTTGCTTGCTTAGGTTCCCAAGAATAAATATAACAGGTTAACATAATTATCTTTTATAACATGGAAGATTGGAAGTGAAATACACTAAAGGAAAAAAGAAACTTATAAAAGTTCAAGAGATCACCAAATTAAATTCTCTGCATGGAAATGTACCAAATTTGGATATAATGTTGATTCAATGCATGGCTTTAAATGACAGTCAATAACAAAAAGTTTTCTTCAATGCCACAAAAGAAATGTGCACTGAAACAAAGGACTCTCTAATCCCAAAGTCACAAAGATAAACTGCAGTCTTGTACACCATATGCATGTCAATGAATGAAACAAAAGAATTTCAAAAGGGATTTGCACCCCTCGAGCAAGAGGATATTGATGTTCTGCCATGGTTCGCCCGTTCACCAGACCTTTCCCCAATTGAACATCTCTGGGAAGAGCTTGGTCGACGTGTGTCAAGGCGTGACAATCAACCCATCAATAGGGAGACGCTCATTGCAGCACTGCAAGAGGAATGGAACAATGTTCCCCAGGCTACCATCGCGAATCTGATCGGAAGCATGCGAAGACGGTGTACAGCTTGCCAGCAAGCTAGAGGTGGACATACTGGCTATTAATCTGTTTGGATATGAACTTGCAAATCCCTTTTGAAATTCTTTTGTTTCATTCATTGACATGCATATGGTGTACAAGGCTGCAGTTTGTCTTTGTGACTTGGGGATTAGAGAGTCCTTTGCTTCAGTGCACATTTCTTTTGTGGCATTGAAGAAAACTTTTTGTTATTGACTGTCATTTAAAGCCATGCATTGAATCAACATTATATCCAAATTTGGTACATTTCCATGCAGAGAATTTAATTTGGTGATCTCTTGAACTTTTATAAGTTTCTTTTTTCCTTTAGTGTACATATTTGACAAAATATATATTGGCCTAGGCCTGTATTAGCATATCTCTCTTAACAGCATAATTAATTAAATATTCATGAAATCCTGTATTTATAATTGTGAGAATTTTCAAAGCAGTACAGGACGCAGAGGACAAGAAACTGGTCAACAAGATAATACAAGACAGAACAGGACAAGGCATGACCGGGATAAAACCAGGATAGGACAACACAGGACAAAACAAGACAAAGGGAAAAAAGGGGGAAGGGGAAAGAAAAAATTGACAAATAAAAATCAAGACAAACTCAAACAAAAAATATGTTTTTACTAAAAATGAAATGAGAGATGGTGACTTCAGAGAAGAATTGTACTAAGGTGACCGTGGTGACGACATTTTTTTTTTTTTAACAAAGTGCCTTGATCAGGGACATGAAGCAACATCATAATACATACACACTTCCCATGAATATAACATAGCATAGGTATAATGGTTGTGACTGACAGATTTATACCTTGAAAAAAAAGTAGGAAAGCTGCCAATCTAAATGACGTGGGGCCTGTAACATAAAGAGATAAATCAATCTTACGATTGATATCAATCGTGAGTCTATATGGCAAAACATGTACTGAAGAGTTACAATTGATCGTATAAGATTGATTGTAACTCTTTATGTTACAGGCCCCTGGTCTCATTTCTTGAAATGAGCACATGGAAAGTTGAGAGCAGTGTGCATGGTGGATTATTCATAGGCTTATTTGTTTCAAAAATAAAGGCGGGATAAAGTGCCCCATTTGTCCTTTACCGGCAAGGACGTTGACTCATCATTTCAGGGGTAGATCCAGGATTTTATATAGGGTCCATGCAACCCCCCCCCCCCCCCAAAAAAAAAAAAAAAATCTCTGATAAGAAAAAGGGAGAGGGATTATCAAGCGTAGAAATCGGGGGGACTTATTCACAAAAGCCTACATATCGTCAAACGGGCCCCGTGACCCCACCCCCCCCCCCCCCGACCCGCACCTCAATTTCTTTTTGATTCAAGTCCCTCTAGCTCTCAGTGCTCAGACGGTATAGGCCTAATAGGCTTACGTTGCCTTACGGTAAAAATATATGAACGAAATGTGCACATATCGATATTTGATACCTCTCTGTGCATTATCGATATTCCAGGGGATGAGATCGTTGTAATAAATATCGTTTATTCTGTAAAGGTCAACTTGGGTTTTCCCCGGGATAGACAACGCGGGCTTGAAATAATGTAAACAAAAAGATAATCAGTCATCCATATCGCGATCTGGGGATTTTCCGTGTTTGTTAATTTGACCACGTGCGTGATTGCGTACAGATTGCTTTGGGGGGGGGGGGGGGGGGGGGGGGGCTTGACAGTCGTCAGTAGGCCCGGCCCGTTTTCTGTTCAGCTGTAGCATTAAATATTTTAAATAAGTAGCTTGACCAGGGAGGTCTTCCACCTCCCTCGGAGTAGACCTTCCTGACAAAGCTTGACGGTGGACTAGTCCGGAAGTCCGGTACCACGATGGGGAAACAAGAATTAACAAAGTCAGAATTAAAGACCGTCACTTCTGGCCAGACTTGGACTTCTATATAACCAGTGGTGTAAGTGAGCCAACAAATTTGAGGGGGGCTGAACATAGGCAAACGCGGCACAATTTCTTATTCGCCCTTTTTCGCCTTTTTTCTTTTGGCGTGGACCTTTTTTTTTGGGGGGGGGGGTAGGGGGCTGCAGCCCCCAAGCCCCCACTAGTACGCCAGTGCCTATAACCCCCTACAACAAATTGTATTGAAAAATCAATTTTTAATCAACAATTCGGATTAGAACAATAATATACCACATTGATATATTATATCAGAATAGGCCTCGTAAATTATAAATTTCGTTTATAAATATATTTAGTTCTTCATGGTAAATACTTTAGCATGATTACTGGTCATGGTCTGACCATGGTTTAAAGGATGATGAAACCCTGGGGGAAATCAATTCTAATGAAAAGAAAGGACAGAAAGAAACAGTTTTTAAAAAGTTCCATCAAAATCCGTTACGAAATGAGAAAGTTATGAAAGCTTGAAAAGCCTCATCATACTTTCTATGGCGATCCTCAAGTTAGCCATGTTGCTTCAAAGTGACAGGTTTAGTAGTACAACTCTCTTTAGGTTGTGTACACAAAATTTAATATTGTCCCCATTAAGGTGCAGCTTGTCTCCTTCTTAACACAAGATATATCATGGGAAAATATATTAGACACAACATATGTTGACTTTACAAAAAGACAAGCAGCATTTATAGAGATAATGGAGAAAATATGAAAATTTGTGTACAAAACATATTGAGAGTTGTACTACTAAACCTGCCATTTTGAAGCAACATTGCCACATGGTGTTACCGAAAACCTTCAATTGTGGATAAATTAGTTCTAAACAATCTTATATATACCAGGCAATACAAAAGTGAAATTTTGATTAATGAAGGTAAAAGTGAAAGTGAATTTAATGAAGGTGTTTGGATTGGATCAAAAAAAATACAGCCCTTACAGAACAAAAACCGAAATGAAAGTATTGTGGATTGATGATGGTTGCTTCACATGTTTAAGTATTATCTTTTCTTTAAATTTGGATAACATTGTATCTTTATATTATATTCCAGCTCTAAATGACGTGAAACGCCTAATTCAAGTTTGGTCAAATAGGAACATAACCCCATTGGGTAAAGTGACACTTTTTATTTCGCAATTTAATTATTTGATTCTGTCCTTGCCAAATCCGCCACCTGTGTTTATGAAACAGCTGGACAAACTCTTCTTCAGTTTTTTTTTTTTTTTTGCAAAAGAAACCTGATCGCATTAAAAGAAGTCAGATGTGTAATTCCTATATGGATGGCAATGTGAAGATGGTAAACATTGAATGTTTCATTTCTTCGCTAAAAATAACTCGGATACGAAGAATGTCCAGCGGGTTCATTGACAGCATAATGATTGAATTCTTTTCTGAGCTCTGTCCCATTCCCACATTGTAAGTTTATACTTTATAGTCAGGGGTATTGAGAAAAGTTTATTGACCTGATAACGAATCCTTTTTGGAAAGATGTAATTTCTTCATGGTGTAGTTTTAAGAAAGCAAACAGATGCTCTAGCAAAGAAGAATTTTTCTCTGAACTCCTTTGCCATAATGAAGATATTCTAATACATAAAACTCTTGTCAACACTGGAGCCAGAAGGGATTAAGATTTGTCAATGACTTTTAAAATAGACCTGTATACAAATTTATGCACATTATATTCTCTGAGCACCTAGTGACGAGCTATTCCATTAACCTGTCAACTGCCATTAACATTGCCAATTTGAGGATCGCCATAGAAAAGACTTTTCAAACTTTCAAAACTTTTTAATTTCGTAACCGATTTTGATGGAACTTTTTTTAATTGCTTCTCTCTGTCTTCTCTTTTCATCAAAATGGATATTTCCCCAGGGTTTCATTCTCCTTTAATAGTAAAGTATGCCTAATAGACATAGTATGCAAACATTCCTGTGTGTCGTTATGCTATAATTTTTTCGGTTTCTTTTTTTTTTCTCTTCATTTTCTACGTACAATTACTATTCACTTATTTTTTTGTAATTATACCATGCATAGGGTTTGGGTTAGACATTAGATTAGACTACGATGTACGTTAAATCATAACTTTGTAAATTGTGCCCGATTCAACGTTATGCTGCCACTGTTATAATATATATGTATTTTTTTTTTAAATAAATTTCATTTTGAACTGAATTGTATTGAATTGGGAAAAAAACCCCAGACTTTTATCCTTTCAGGTGACAAGTACTAATACTTGATTTTTTTACAATTTCGTATTGAAGATGGCGCTCTTCAAATATAGGATACGAGGCAGTCTTCTATACATTACGCTCTCCCCTCCTGTTTCTATTGTATTTCCATAGATTACTGCAGAGGCGGTGCTCGGGGGGGGGGGGCACAGTGCCTGTTTCAAGTACCCGAAAATGCCCCTTTTCATAGCTGATAAGTGCCCCCTTTTTCTTCGTATAGTGCCCCTTTTTCTTTCTAATAAGTGCCCCTTTTACCTTATGATAATGCCCCCTTTAACCTCAGACATTATTGCCCCTTTTGAAATAATAAGCGCCCTCTTTTCGTCTGATTAGTGTCCATTTCCGTTCTAATAGTGTACTTTTTCTTTCTGATAAGTGCCCTTTTTTCACCTCTGATAAGTGCCCCTTTTAACCTCAGACATTACTGCCCCTTTTGAAATTTGTGCCTTTGTTTTTCGTCTAATGTGCCCATTTGCCGTTCTAATAGTGCATTTTTTTTCCTTATGATAAGTGCCCTTTTCACCTCTGATAAATGCCTCTTTTTAAGTAACACTTTTCCTTCTGATCAGTGCCCCTTTTTCTTTTTAATAGTATTATTTTCCCTTTTGATAAGTGCCTTTTTATCTTCCGATAAGTGCCCTACCTATAATTATATTTTACCTATATACCCCGATGTCGCTTACGAACTGTGCCCTAAAGTCCACAAAACAGCCATATCTAGCTTCAAATAATCAGAGAGGCTTCATGATAATTGATTCCCCTACTTATATCATCACATCGTGAGGCAGTGGAGCAGGGTGCAGGAGGGGCACAATTCCCTAAATTATACAAGAATGAGCAGTGCCCCTAAATCATTACAGGAAGGAGGACAAATTTTTTCTAAAATTTTTCCAAAGCTCGCTCGCTACGCTCGCTCGCATTTACCATTGTCTTTTTATCATATTAGGAAAATCACTGCTATTCAAAATATCTTAAATATTTTGCTCGCTCGCTTCGCAAAATGAATAATCAGACCACCCAACTGGAAAGTAGTTTTTATCTAGAACCATGTTAAGACATAAACAATAATGTGTCAAAAAAAAAGTGTATTAATCAGGATGTAGCGGTATATTAATGTCTCAAAGTGGCATTTTCGCCTTGTTTTCACCCTTTGTAGGTGCCGTAAGAATGTCCCCCCCCCCGCTTTGAAAGAAGCTCCACCGCCCCTGGATTCTTATTATCTCTTTCATGTTTCACTTCATTACCCACTCGCTGTCCCTTATACTGTATACCTCTTCCTCAGTCTACCTTAACTCTGTTTCAATAATTACCTTTCCTAATCCCCCACTTTTTCCTTCCTGTGCACTTTCTTTCTTTTTTTTTCTCTCTCTCTCTCTCCATCTCTGCCCGTCTCTGTATCTCTATCTCCTCCCCTTCTTCTTCTTCGGGGGTATAAGGGAGATCCACACATACTCCTTCCTATATACTGCCTATCCACTTCAGTTATTTGCCCTCTGTTTCATTTACCGTTCTCTGCCCGTCTGTCTGTCTGCCTCTCTCTCTCTCTCTCTCTCCGCTTCTTATTTTCACCGCTCTCCCACAGATATTTTATTTCCTTCTTTAGTTTCCTCCAATATTTTATTTCCTGGTAGATCTTGAATGAAGGGTAAAATAATCATAATGAGGTGATCTCTTGTTGAAATACGAGTTACATTTTAATTTCACACGCAATATTTTTGTTGTTCAGGGACACAAACAAACCATTTATTCGTGCAGGAATCGAATCTTGCTCGAATAATCACATAAATACAGGATGACCCAGAAAGAATGCAACACTTGAGATCTGCAATTTCAACGACATCATTGACACAATATTAGTTTTCATTTTATTGGGTAAAAAATTCCTTTCCGAGTAACAGAAGATCATCAATTCTGGGTAGGGTGTTGTGGTCTAGTGGATAAATCGCCGGACTGTAGATCACAAGGTACGGGGTTCAATCCCACCATGGCACTAACGTCATTTGGCAAGACTCTAATCTACATTTGCCACTCTCCACCCAGGTGTAAATGGGTACCTGATAATTATGCTTGAGCGCTATAGTTACTTTGGCGGCTCGGCTATAACCAGGGTAATAATAATGTCTAAGCGCCATGAGCGTCACTGCGTGACGGATATGAGCGCTATATAAGTGGCCACTATTATTACTTTTGTGAGGCAAAGTCATTTTCAAAATTTGCTACTTTGGCAACCGTAACCATGCTTGTAGCAGCGAGAAGATTGCCTATGACGGCTTTCACTACAACAGTCAGCTTTGTTGACAAACGCATGACTGCTCTCGCTCTGAAAACGAAGACAACGTACATGAATGAAACATAATATAGTATGGAAAGCCGTCAAGAAATTTCTCGCTGCTTCAAGCATATTAGGGAGTTTTCGAATGTGTCGACGACTCGACGTGAACGCCGTCCTAGATCCTCCCAGCGACAATGGACTGCTTTGTGTTAACTGCATACAAAGTAGGTGAAGCATGAAACTAACAATGGGGGAAGCTAGATTCACGTGTTAGAGAAGACGGCAATACCATGTTTGACGCGTTCTCGACCTGACTATTGGACGAGGGAGAAGCCAGTGGACGGGTGAACCATTCTTGTACAAAGCGCAGTCACAAAGCAGTCCATTGTAGCTGGGATGATCTAAGACGGCGTTCACGTTGACACAGTCGAAAACTCCCTATTGTGTCAACGATATCCTTGAAATTTCAGATCTCAGGTGTTGCTTTCTTTTTGGGCCACCCTGTACAAGAGAAAACAGGATGAACTGGGACGCGGAAGAACAAAGAGACACAAGCCGTAACTTAAAAAGTAATTAACCTGTTATAAATTACTTTGAATATAACAAAAGATCTTCACTATAAATGTTCACAGATACATCCTCAGCTATACACTGCGATCTTGCTTGTAGGTTTTAAAATAGCATTTAACTGGCCAAACTTGAACAGCGCCACCTTACAGTAACTGCTAAATTGAGATTATAATTTGAAAATTAATTGCATTTTATTTTGAATTTCGACAAACAGCTGTTTGGAAAATAAGCACATTTTATATTTCAAACTTTTATTTTTGACGTTGCACATGTGGATAATTGCCTACAGATACATTCTAAGCTTCTACAAACTAGAATGGGGCATGATGGGAAAATTAGAGGCACAGACAGTTATCAAATCCTGTTGAAAGATTGTGCCATTTGGAGTTACCATTTACTGTCACTTTAATTCACTTTTTCTTCTTCTTCTTTTATTTATTTATTTATTTTGACCACTTTCACTCTCAAATGTTTTTACAAATATACCACTTAGCTATAATAGTAAGTATCCGCATCATGACAGCATATAGATCTTATGCGACCCGATACGCTGAAATAATAATTTTTTTTTTTTGCGATAAATAGCAGCACTAATAAGCTGTAAGCACTTGTTGATTTAATTACTATCGAGGTGAACTGCACTCTCGTGACAGCCTATATTCATTAAAAAAATAGAACAGCTATTAAAATTTGAACCCAAACTCGTCAATTTGACTGGAATTCAAGTCACCTTTAATATCGTAGATTCAAACTTAAAGGTGTTACTCGGAGATGTACAAACAAATCAAAATGCAATCAATTTGGTATCAACGGAAAGGGGAAGATGCCCTAAAACATTCCATCAACATTCGAAATCCATAGGTTTTCATAAATTAATATTATTCTGTTTCAAATGTGTGCCAAAATATTCGCATATTTTCGCCTAGCGAGCAGTTTCTTTTTCAACCTTGGAAATGTGAAGTAATACTCGGGACACACTTGCTTGCTTCTAGCTAGTTCACGATCACGTCAATACAGCGCGCGCACATAACGTTCACGGTTCGAGGTAAGCTACTGATTTCTTCCAATCTTTGAAAATCTTGTCGACAAAATGTCTGATTTTGGCCCTGATTCAGATGTTAGAACCTGGAATTACACCGTCATTCCATCAATCACTGGGTGAATCACTGCAGCAGCCACACACACATATACGATTCATACAGCTACAGTACAGTCAAGTCGTATACCTTAAGCTAGCTGTCCCTAGAATGACGTCATTTTTCTAGTGCAAGAATTCTCGCTTTCGTGGCTCATCTGAGACCCTGTCAGGGGTCTTGAAAAAAAGTCCTGGTAATCTTTTTGAACAATCTTACATCTCTAAAATTTAATTTCATCGTATTCTTTGGGGGATTAGCTTTCCAAAAATGTATAATTTGTCCTATTTCTTATTTTATGGGACATTTCTCCGGTTATCTGCTTTAAGCAATATCCGAATGACTTAGAGGGGGGGGGGGGGGGGGGTTCTATTAATTTTGAATCGATTCAGATAAGTGTCCCATGTACGAGTCTGTCTATTCAAATTTGAATAGATATTTTTGAGTGTGTGAGACACCTATATTCCTGTGTGTCGTTACTGATACTTCCTTTTTTTCGTTTTTTCAAAGAAAACTATTCACTGATGTATATATTTTTAATTACAATTCATGTATTATTATAATTATAGTTATTCCTTTAAATATTATCTAAGATGTGTAGAAATGACAAAAATAATTTCTATTTCGTATCGAAGATGGCGCTCTTAAAATTAAGGACGCACAGAAGTCTGTCTTCCGCACAGTCACACTCCACATCTATTTTCTCGATTTCAATATTTCCATATATTCCTATTAGCTCTTTTATAGTACACTTCCTGACCCCTCTCTGTTTCTTACTGTATACCTTCCTCTGCCTTACCTCCAAACAGAAAACACTCTTGTTTTATTTTATTTTTCCCCTTAGTTTTCCTTTTACTATACCTTAAAGGACCCCTGCAACCAAACGCAACCAAAAATGTTTTTTGCTGTTGATGTGCAGGGATGCATAACTAATATTCTGTCATTCAAACATCTAGATATGCTTCATAGATTTTAAAAAAAAAATTGAAATATTTTGTCCAACCTCCTAAACTCCACCCTAAAAAAAGCTCCAGATCTCATTCCTGCAATGACATCATCTGTAAATCATCAGTCAACTACACTAACATTCTACAATAGACCGTGGAATGTAACTTCCCCAACTCAGTGCATGCTCACAATAGAATTGCATGCTTTCAAACAATACCTCCTCATTACCATTCTTTTCCTGGTGATGCTACAGCGTGACTGACATACCAACTACTATCTAGCCATTGTTTATGGTCTATATTAGAACAGACGGTCATCTCTGGCAAAGCTACATACCACTGTCTCTCCTTGGCTCACTAATGATTGACAGATGATGTCACTGCAGGAATGAGATCTGGAGCATTTTTTAGGATGAAGCTTAGCATGTTTGAGAAAATGATTTCAAAAAAATATTTAAAACACTATGAAACATATTTAGATGTTTGAATAACACAATATGAGTTGTATGCATCCCTGCACATCAACAGAAATCAATTTGGGTTGCAGTGGAACTTTAAACCTCTAAACGCCCCATAAGTGGGTTCTTTTGAGGAAACAATATATTGTCAGCGGCCTTCTAATCAGGGCTCCCGCATGGTCAGTGGCGGAGATTTGTTACGCAATTCTATTCATCGTAATAGAGTCAAGTCGGTCAACCATCATAAACCAGCGTTTATCTACTTTTTTACTGATCTTCATGTACCAGTACTGCGTATCTGTCAAATTCATAGGTCTTCCTTAAAATTAAAGTAGCTATTCAAAGAAAATCACAAATATGGCAATTAATGTATCACTCGAAACTGGGAAGCTTACAGATGGCAATCGTATAAGTTTTATGTCAACTGCGTATCTGATGATTATAAAAACAACACAAATAAAAGCTCTTCTCAGCATCTGGAATATCCGAGGATTCGCCAGAAATATAGCGATGTTTTGATGTCGTCACAATCGGGATCGATCCTGCTTAAGCAGACGACGTCCTATAATGAATGAACTTAATTGCAATGCAATTATTTATCAAATTATAAAGAGTTTGGTGTATTTAAACATGACCTTATTTCACACCATTATAAAGGGAAAGTGAAACTGATTCTGATAGCTAAAACCGTTTGATTGTAAATACACAGGAGAAGGGTCAATGATCAATGAAATAAACCCCACTTTCAAATTGAAAAGCCCTCCGAATAATAGCAGGATGGTATTTGTTCCCTCTTGAAACGCCGAACATGCCCCGGCGGCGTCTTTTTTTTTTTGTAACCAAGCCTAGGCAGATTTCGCATTTTTTCATACTAATACGGTTTATTCCGTCAAGACTAATCTGCATGAATATTCATGAAAACGAATTATAGCGATATAATAAAACGAGCAAGGGCATCGAGCAGCTGTTCTGTGTGGCGCAATCGGATAATCCAGTCCTCTCTTGGTGAAAGAACCACGAGTTCGAACCTCGGCAGAAGTTTATATTACGAATTTTTCTTTTGCTTATTTAAAAATAAGGTGACTGAGTAAGAAAATACAAGTCCGATACTTGTAGTCTGTTTCAAAGTCTTCAAAAACGCGCCCCGGTGCAAGCAGCTGAAAATACAATGGCGTCTTATTTTGTTTACAAGTGACTGATTCCTTTATTTTTTTAACGCTGCATTTTTCATCAAAATAATACCATACACGAAGTTAAGAGTGAGGCAACAGACTAACATTAAGACTGACGCTAGTGAAGGAAGAGAAATAAGTGAAGAGGAGATGACAAAATAGGCTCTGAAATATGTGTAAGATGTTATGGGACATCGTCTGCTTAGACAGGACTGGTCCATGGTGTGTCGTCCCATATCTCAGCAGCGTTCGAGGAGCTCTTCAGCTGCTATATCGGGGCTGTATTTTACCGTTTTATAATTGATAATAATCATTACTTCAAATGTTTCCAAGCGTTGAATTTGGATAACCTTGTTTAATTTATGCCATCTATGCAATAATAAGTATTAAGCCAATATTTAAAATCATTAAAGTTCTACTTTAAGTCATGTATCAGCAGGTAAATAATTATAAACAACTGATGATTCTCAACAGGTTACGTTTTCGACCATGCAGATTTGATAAGTACTCATATTATTACATAATTGTGAATCATTTTTATTCTACACACATGTATGAATAGACTTTTTATGTGATTTGTCTTTTTCGTTATGAAAAAACAAAAGAAACAACATCAACAACAAACAAAACAGTATAATTATGCTAAATACTACAAATACATGTAATAATCAATGCTTTCATTTCGATGAAGCACGAAACACTTCAATGAGTAGTTTAGAATATTAGTGCTCATAGCACATGTTGTGTTTACTACGTATTTTTTGTTTTGTAACACTTTAATTATTAACGCAAAATGAAAAGTGATTTCATAATTATTTTGAATAAAGTGTTACGTTTGAAATGAAACACTTTGTAGTTTGACCTATACATTGAAGAGGTAAAGTAACTTGAGCAGAGGATATCTATCCAAAAAAAATCCCTTTTTACTTAAAAGGTATACAGATCTTTCAAAAAATTACGATAGAATATGTACGTATTAGTAAGAGCTATCCTACGAGTCATCTTAACGTGAAGTATGCACAATGTATTACGCAAGATAAAAAATTACAAACTCCGAACGGCTTTAAGAACACAATATACTTCACCGTATATATAACATTTTGGAGAACTCTTTATAAACCAATAGCCCCCAAAGGAATATCTACGACACGTGGAACAACCTGTGGGCAACGCATGTGGGACTTTCTCCCCCCTCCCCCTCCACATGTTTCTAACTTGATATAAAATTGATATAAACTTGTGTTAAACAAGAATTATATGCATGTTGACTCCCGCCAATGTGAATAGACCTGTTTACTAATGAACTGAATTAATTTTTCTCTCGAAAACCCCTGGTTATATTTTTTTTAAATTTCACCTGCAATGCATAATAGTATCTTTCTTGATTGAATGCACCTTGCATAATAATTGCTGCTATGTCTGGAAAGCCTCTGGGTTACAGTTTTAGTAGTCAAGAGAAACTTTGTTAAAGAAGTATGAATAAAATTAGGAATCAGGCCTACTGAATATATTCTTCCATTTTTTTTTTCAGTCAGGAGGTACCAAATCATTGCATCTGCGATTGACCGTGAGATCCTTGACCAATTCCTCCCAAAAGTACTCCTGCCCTCTTTCATCGTCCGGCCAAACCAGATACAGTCGATGATCACTGAGAAACAGTCTGATGAGGAAAGGAAGCTCATCATCCACAATGTCCTCCACAAACAAGAGAATCATCTTCTCTATACCGACGTCATTGACGTGATCGAGAACGGTGCGGAACTTCGTGATAAACCACTGATCTTTCAGGGCTTCACGACTGATCACAACAATGGTCTTGAAGCTCTGTTCGGTAGCGTAGTGGACAGCGTCTAGATAGTACATACCAAACATGAGCTCCCCATCGCCGCACACGATTCGATCGAAGTCTGGAACTCGCTCCGTTAGGGCTGGTCTCAGATTTTCATTGACCCACTCGTCGTCGGCTTCGTGGAGCATTATGGCGAGATCGTATTCAAAATCTCTTCGGTCGACGTTATCATGTATCTCATCGTATCCAATGAAGCAGAGCTTGAGGAGAAACAATCGATACCTGATCCACCACCTATGATAGTAGACCAAACCTAGACTCAGGGCTAGGAACACGCCCGTTGTGACTAAACAGGTGTAGAGGATGATGTCCGGATCACATTCTGCTCTTGGATCAAATGTGATTAATTCTTTGCCCCTGAAAGACTCTAAGGTACCGGGGCTTACGGAGCATATCGTGCTCATTGAATTCCAGAGCATTACCGACCCTTTCAACAAACCAGAAATCCATCTGAGATCACAGTTGCAAACGAGGGGATTGTATGCAATAATCAACACATTTAGATTCAATAAGGGTACGAAAGTACTTTCATTGAAACTATACAGCTTATTGCTTGATATCGCTAGAACCACAAGGCCTTTATTATATTTGAACAAATCGGAGCCAATATACGTCAAACCATTATTCTGAAGATTTAAATGTTCCAAGTTTTTCATGTTATCGAATAAACCAATGGGAAGTACATTCAAGTAATTGTGATCTAAATTCAGTTTGATGAGGCTCTCCAGATTTCTAAATATACCGACCCCTAATTCGAACAAAGAGCATTTTTGCAGCTGCAAAGTTTGGAGATTTGTTAAACTATGAAAGAGTTCGACCGGTAGGATAGTCAGAACGTTGTATGACAAATCAAGTTCCAAAAGACTATGTAGCCCAGAGAAAGAGGAAAGGTTGTTGAACGAGTCCCAAAGATCATATGAATGTATCCGACTGTACGGTAGAGAAAGCCGTGCTAAAGATGGCGTTTTACTGCCAAGGTTGCCGGGTAGAATCAACTCAGGACAATATGCCTTGTATAATGTCAGTGTACTGAGAGAAGGAAGATGACCGATGAAAAAAAAGTTCAGAAGTCCTATCCCAGAGAGATTTAAATCTTCAAAAGATGACAGATTTGCAAACGTGTTATTGCCAATCACATGAAGTTCCGAATTTCCACTAAGATCTAATACCTGAAGAGTTGTCAGACCTCTGAAAAATGAGTTATTTATCTCTCGTAGTTCGTTTCCGCTTAAATCCAGATGTGTAATTGATAGGTTCCAAGGGTCCACTTTGGTGTCAATAGTTTTAATCAGGTTTCCGCTAAAATCAAGAGAACGAAGTGCAAACATCCCGTTAAAATGCCTCGGTTCGACTTCTTGCAGATCGTTCAAACTCAGATCGAACTCAGAGACTTTAGTCAGATCAGACAAAGCATTGTCATGAATCGAATTGAGCCTATTCATTCCGAGGTATATCCTTTCTAGATACTTTCCTCTAAGAGGAGCGAAGAAACCAGGATCGATTGTGTGGAGTCCTACACGATTCAAGTAAAATTCCGTAATAGACCTTGACATGCTGATGCCACGGAAGAGAGTCATAGACAACTGCGGAATCGTCACAAGGATATCACCTAATACGAGTGATTTCACCCGGAGCGAAGATATAGCAGTGGCTTCAATGAATCTTATTGGGTTTCGATATAATACCAGCTCATCTACATAATTGTTCAGCACAAGTGTTCTCCTAGTGACTTTCCGAAATAGGTTCTTATCCAGGGAAACCCTGCGAAGAGAATTTGAGCTTGTCCAATTTATCTGTTGCAGCTTATTGCCAGAAAGACTGATGGACGCCCCATGGGCCAATGATGTTATGACGTCACCTGCTAAGAACTCAAGATGAGAATAATCTGCATTTAATTCCTTCAAGCTTTTAGAGTCAAACATAGATTTTCTGAGGGGTGGCAAATGAGGATTCGAATTTATGTCCAGATCAACCAAATTCTTTAGGGGTGCGAAGGCTCCACTCTCTATAAGCGATATGTTATTTAAGTTCAACTTAAGCGTGTGGATGTTAGGATATCTCCTGAATGAATCATTGTCTAGTTTCGTTAGAAGATTGCTATCCAGGTACAGTTCTCTGAGATCTGGTAGAAGGTCTGTAGGGACAGATCTTAGGCTGAGATGTGAACAATGGGCAACCTTCAGATTGAAATCCTGGGCACAAGATGCTGCCCTCACGACAGAACCCTCCTGAAGGATTACTGACATGACTGACAATGAGAAAATCATGGCGAAATGAGAAATGAACATGATGATGGCTCCTATAGCTTCGTTCACCACGTTCATATACTTTCTGTCTTCTGTCAAGATCGGTCGAGAATGCTCGTTGAAAGCCAGTCTACTGTATGATCAAATTCTTTTAAGCCTCCAAAGCCATGGGGAGCCTGGTGTATGTTGCAACTGGAGACAATGGTCGATGACTGAGTTTCGTTATATTGACAAGAGTTACTTGACTTCTCGGCTCCTATATTTTGGAGGTCGTACTTCATCCGGCCAACACCCGATCGGAATTTGAACAAAATCACAGGAATTTTGTAAGGCAAGGCCAGAATTTCAGAACTGTGCAGTGAAAAATTTATATTAGCCTCCCTCGGTTTTCAACGTCTATCGATCATCTTATCGCAGGGTATAGAACCAGCTGTCTACTGACCAACATGTAAGAACTGTTTTCCTGAAGCGTTCATAATGAAAGTAGTAAACGAAACGAGGAAACATTTTAATCAACTGGTAAAAACATCATTCATGCGAAAATAACAAGGAATCCGATCCAATCATATATTTTATTTGAGCGCGCGCACTGACAATGTGCGCTTATTTGCGCAAGCTTATTTTAGTACACCTTACCCATGGTTTAAAACTCCTTTGTGAATTCGGGCCTTTGGGTCCAGAAAGAGTGACGACAACCCATGATTTGAACGCCTTCCAACACTATGCAAAGATTTCTATTATTAGGGTGGCATAGCTGAAAATTGTGCAATTTTGTATAAAAGAACCATTTTTTTTTACATGTGTTGATCCATTGATAATGAAGCCATTTCAAAAACGCAAATTTGAGGGGATTTTGTTTTTTCGGGACGAGTCTTCTTTGGATGGGAAGCTATACGAAGACATAGACGAAGTGCGCTGTTTAGCTTGCTATTACGTAATGTAGAGTTGACAATTTTTAAAAAAATGTATTATTATTTTTTTTAAGATGAATTTTGCCATTTTATTTGTGAAAAAAATCTTGGAATGTGGGATGCTAAATAATAACGAATGCAATGTGAACAAAATTACGGTGCTTAAAAAACGGCTTTGGGCAAATTTAAGTCACACTGCCTTAATCGCCAACATACTTGTGTATCATGACGGACATCATTGTGGTACTCAATGATCGACCTCAAAGCCAATAAATGGTTCACTTTTGTATCAAAGTACCTACTTTCTACACGTGTAGGACTAACAATTCCAAAAATGAAATAGGGTTCATAATTTCGCAAAGGTTCGTAATTCCAAAAATACAGTCGAGCCCTACATAACTTTTCAGAATTACGAACCTTCGGAAATATGAATCCCGGGATATGAACCCTATTTAATTTTCGAAATTACGAACCCTATTTAATTTTCGGAATTACGAACCCTTCATTTTCGGAAATACGAACCTTTGGAAAAAAGGATCCTTCGGAAAAACGACACGTAACCAAAACTGCATACACAGCTTCAGTAACAAATAATAATAATAATCCAATTAAAGTCCACTCCAAAGTTTATTAACCGAAATGGAAATTCTTTTTGCCCAATTGATCGTGGGCCCGGCAGCCACTGTGCAGCGCCAGATCGACTTTGCTCTATCCCCTTCAATTGTTAGGGTTCGGGAAAAGTATTTCTTCGAGAAAGACACTTCCGAAGTTTGACTTCCGTTTTATCTTCATGATCTACTTGCTATCTTTATGCTCGATGATACCCAACTGCAAATGTGTTGTACATCTTTGCTTGCAACCTCGATTCCTTCTGTTTCATCTACCTCTGCTACTTTATCCCCCTCTCTCTCTCTCTCCTGCCCAATTTCTTCTCCCCAACCCAACCCTGTCTATCCCCTCTCTTTCTGTATCTCTCTCCTGATCTCTCTTTCTCTCTCTCTCTCTCTTTCTCGCCACCTCTGCCCGTATCTATCTCTATCTCTTTCTATCTCTCCGCTTATTTTCACTGCTCTTTCACAGATATTTTATTTCCTGATTGTTTCTCCTATACTAGTACTTTATTTCCTGGTAGATCTTGAAAGGAGGGTAAAAAGTTTTAAGAGACACAAACAAATCATTTAATCGTGAAGGAAGCGAATCATCCACGAATAATCAGATAAATACAGGGATGCCCAGAAAGAATGCAATAGTGATTAAGCAGACGCGTAACGGGGGGGGGGGGGGGGGGGGATGCGAGATTTCATTGGGTAGAAAATTCCAATCCAAGTAAAATGAAACCAAGATCATAAATTAGATAAGCCCCGCCCTGTCACGTTTGGTCGGACCTCTCGGACCAGAAGTACCCGGATGCCGCCATTATTACGCGTTTCAAAATGGTGTACTGCCAGGCGTTCGGATGCTCCAATCGGTCGGGAAAAGGAGGAAATTTGAGTTTCCATTCATTGGAGCATCCGAACGCCTGGCAGTATACTATAACACTTGCTATAGGAGGGGGGGGGGGGGGGGGGGGGGGCTTATCTGTTCAAAATGGCGACGCACACGATCGATATAGGACCTTCTAGCAGACGACAAAATGATATTTCTAACTACTTGTTGACGGCGTTAGGGGGGCCCAAATGTGTTGAAATTCGACATATATAATCAACAATGTGCCCTTCAACTAAACGGCTAACTAAATCGCCAGGGTTTACCTTCCCTTTAATTGATTCTAAAAATTCTCAATTTTGACCTTATTGACGCCCCCCGTACGGGAGAACGGGGTAAACTGTACCCTTTAATCAAGGTGATTGTGCTGCTCTGTCGATCCCTTTGTCGATCCGCGGAATAGTCCTCTGATTATTGCGCGAAGCCTTCTTGGTGTTGTTTTTTTTCGGCGCTATCATCCAAAATATGAATATTTACGCTTGCTCATGATATCGCATTTTAAAACCCGTTGACATAACAAATATTCATACATTCAAGACGACCAAGAGCTTATGCATCATTCAACAATCTTACCAAATAAGGCAGTACAACTTTCCCGTTTAACAGATTTAGACACTGCAATATAATTGTTGAGTGCGTTTAACCGTTCAAGCAAAAGGAACCGTAGCGGAAAAGAATGAGCTCGTCCATTATTCAGTGGGGACCGAAAAAGGGTAGATAGCGTGATGAAGCTAAAAACACGTATAATTTTCTTTTCTCTTGATAAAAATATCCACACACAAATAAATGTTTGATCATTTTCAAAATAAAATGGTCAACAGTCATGTGGAAATTATCATGTCCTATTTGCGATAACAAATCTTTACTTCCACCATGTTTGGAATCAGCTGAACGTTCTCTTCACGCCACGTCACAGAAGCTCATGATTGGTTCATATTCTCTACGACGAACTGAATTATTCATAAAAGACTTCAAAGCTAAAAATAAGAAGAAAAAAGTAATGAGCAAGACTTCCCGCGCAATAATCAGAGGACCACTCCGCGCGTTTCGAGGATCGAGCAGGGGATCGACAAAGCAGCACAATCGCCATGATTAAAAATAGACTACCTAGGTAAACTGGGACGCGGAAGAACTGGGACACCAGCCCTAACTAAAAAGTAATTAACCTTTCATAAATTAGTTTGAATCCAACAAAAAGCCTTCAATAATTATAGGAAACCGCACCCCAAGAAATAAAAGCGGTTATTCTGAGAGATTTAGTGTATTCTTGCATGCCAACTTACTAGATTCCCCATCAAAGTGAGAGAGATATAAATTAAAGGACAATTAACCCACGTGATATTCTAGATGCACCTATTGTCTGCTACGTCTTTCCATGGAGGCTGCCATTTTGTGCATGACACGGATCATTAGGTACCATATGCATTGATAATAGCCTACCTTTACAACAGATACGTCGCTTTGTTCTGATTGTATTACGATTGTTATTGGCCATGGGCCTAGATAATTGACGACCCATGAGTTCTAATAGCCATCCTGTAAAGCAGATTCCTCGCTTTGTTTTGGTATTGTTACGATTGTCTCCGTCCTTGACGTATATTTTTTATGAAGTATATTTTTTATGAACAAATTAAGACCTTTTAAAAAATATATAAAACTAAACTTACATTTCAGAATATGTGACTTTATCTAATATATATTTGTCCTCTAAAAATCAATTACAAGTTAACGATGAAGGAAATTTTACTTGGGATGAAAAATATGTTCGTGTACACATAAAGTAATGGCAGCCCCCTTATTATTGCTAGCAGACGATAACTTGGCTGGAAAATAGTGATTTATATCTATATCCTGTGTTTTTACATGAAATTGCATGTATCAAATAAGAGGCATATACTACACCATTCAAAATAAGCTAATTCATACGCTGAGGTTAATTTCCCTTTAAGATATTATGAACGTAATGTAATGTTTCTCAGCGCGACATGGGCATCTCCATTAACTGACGTACTAACGAAGTCGATTAGCAAGTTAACTTATTCAAATTTATGCATGCTTCATGCCCAAGTGTATGTGCTGCTGAAGTATTTTATTCACCAGCTATTATCTTTTGTACCATAATCGTCAGACCGCAAATAGACCCATTTACTAAGTGATTCAAATTTTATGCATATTTTTGAAACAAAGGTTGTTCTTGACAACCTGAAAGCTTGCCGGAGGCTTGTCAGACATAGCAACAAGTAATGTATGCAAACTGGATTCCAAGTATTGTAGTTCATTCATTAATAACAGGTTAATGAATACCTCGTTACTAGGTCCCCAGGAAAGAAACATCAATAAATTTGAATCAGCTTTGATTTTCCCTCATTGAAAAGTAGATGTTTCGTTAATGATTTCAAATGTCTCTCTGCATGACTGAAGCTTGGTCAATAATAAATGTACCACATTAAGAAAATGCACTATGAACACAATGACAAAGAAAGCGGACAAAATATACAGCTCCTCATTGTACCCTCCGCGATTGTTCTGGTAAACAAAAGAACATCCCTTCCTTGCTATTATGTAAAATAAGTAGAACAGGTGAATGTACATGTGACACCTGTTCTACATACTTTTACATAATAGCAGTGAAGGCATGTTCTTTTGTCTACCAGAGCAAGTGTGGAAGGTACAATGAGGAGCTGTATATTTTGTCCGCTGCTTTGTTCGCCATGTTCATAGTGATGGCAGCGCCCATGTCATGCTAACAGATCTTACAACTACGAATAATATCTTAATTTGTATATATTATCTTGTGCATTTTCGTACGGGATATTCTAGATCAATAGGCAGGAAATAAATTCCTCTTTCTTCACAAATACTTTTATTTCTTGGGGTGAGGTTTCCTTCGTTCACAAATACATTCACAGCTATATATATTGTGATCTTGCATGTAGGTTTTAATTTCATTTTCTTCTCCTTCTCCTTCTCCTTCTTCTTCTTCTTCTTCTTCTTTTGACCACTTTCACTCTCAAATCTTTTACAAATATACCACTTCGCTGTAATAGTAAGCACCCTGCATACAGCATATAGATCTTATGCGACCCGATACTGTGAAGTAATATTCTTTTTGTGATATATAACAACACTAAATATAGGCACTTCTTCCTTTGTCATCGGGGTGAAATGCATGGGGCACCTTGTCCCAATTCACCCGGTTACTTTCTACGTATGTAAGGAAAATGAGTTTTAATTAGTCATAATTATTTTTTCTTCTATGTAGTTATTTTCTTTTTATATATTTATTATGTAATATTATGTATTATGTTACTAAGGGAACCCTCGCCCCAAGCATTTGCTTTTAGAGTTGTGTCCTCCAACCACATGAATGTATACTTTGTCATACTTTTGTTAAAAATAGATGTGCATTATTACTTTGCTCATTTATTACTTTGTACACTTGAATATTGATAAGTTGGAAATGAATGTCTTGAAATTGAAAAAAATAAATTAAAAAATTGAATAATCCGCAGACTTATACTACATGGGAAAAAAATCGTTGTTGAAACATCAAAAATTCGTAATAAAGTCATATTGGTCAACCATCATTCATCAGTATTTATTTACAATTTTACTAAGCTTCATCTACTAGTACTGCATGCATATCCGTCGAATTTCATAGACCCTTCTTAAAATTAGGTCAGGTTTCAGCATTTAAATGATTATGAACAACTGACGATTCTCAACAGGTTACGTTTTCGATAATGCAGATTTGATAAGAAATCATTTTAAGATGAACCATCCTTATTACACATGTATGGAAATACTTTTTTGTGATTTTTCTCATGATTCTGTTACAAACAAAAACAAACATCATCAACAACAACAAACAAAACAGAGTATGGTAATTACTACAAATAATCATCAATGCTTTCATTTCGATCAAGCACGAAATTTGCAATAAATAGTTTAGAATATTACTGCTCATAGTACATGTTGTGTTTACTACACATTTCTTGTTGTGTAACACTTTCAGTTTTAACGCAAAATCAAAAGTGATTTCATAATTATTTTGCATAAAATGTTACGTTTGAAATAAAACACTTCGTATTTTGACCTATACATTCTAGATGATTGTAAACTTTAATCGCTCACCCGACAACCACCACCACCTACTACTACTAGTATCCCCAGGCCCAGGTCTCTTATACGCCAGACGATCTCGATCTCGATCTAGAGTTACAATACAGCATGCGCTTATATATACGTACCTAAGAAGAAGATCTGCAGCGCAGATCGATATATATATATATATATATATATATATATGCACAGCTAGCTTACAGTGCTACACTGCTACAGAACTCGTTCTCTTTCATCAGGAAGGAGATTACATGTATGTTTTAATCGTGTACATATTTTTTTTTTCTGAATAAATTATTCTACGTTGTTTCCAAAAACAGACATCGTAGTTTTCATCCTTTGTTATTCTACACAAGCATCTAAAGGGATATATCCAATGGAGAAATAACTTGCTGTCACGGTCACATGCTGTATAAATTGCTATTTTTAAAGGAGAATGAAACTCAACAAACAGCTCATAATCATGTGGAAAATTGGTAGCCTGTTCAAAATATCTTGAAAATACTCCTATTTGATTACTCAATAAGGAGAACAATCTCTCTAAAGTTTGCAGATTCCTTGCTAGATATTATCCCATGGGGGCTGCCATTTTGGAAAACTTGATGTCATATAAGTACATGTCCATTTACCTATACACAATGGATATGATGTCTCATATTGAATAGCTATTGCACAACTAAATCCACCAATGCCAAATCCTGCTGACCAAAAGAAACAGCTGAACCAAATATCTTGACACTTGTGATTAGGTTATATGACAGGGTAAAAGTATCTTCATTTTAATGTACATAACTACAAAAATGCTTTACATGAGAAAATCCAGTGTCATGCATTCCACAGGTGATCATGAGTGTTATAGCTAGTATACAGGTCAGTGGGGATCTCACAAAATAGAACTGCTCTGACATTACTTTGTAAAGAAAATGGCAGCCCCCATGGGATGTCTAGCAAGGAAACTGCATCTTTTTAAGACACTGTTCTCCTTCTTGAATAATCATATATGAGTAATTTCAAGATATTTGTAATAGGCTGGCAATTATCTACATGACTGTAGGTTAATGTTTGTTACCTTTCATTCCCCTTTAATATCAGAAATAGTTGCTATTGACAGGTACATTTGAGAGGTTTAATTTAAATTGAGGTAGACCTGGTTAAGGGTTAAATGATTAAAGTTGTTAAACCTTGACTTTATAGAGCTTTAATTAAGCCACTTCGGGGATGCAATCTGAGCATGAGCAGATAAAGGTCATCTGTACCAAATTCTAAAACCCACTGACACTAATATTCGATATGTGCTCATGAATGTCATGTAATCATTATTCAATTATGCACTAATGGTGCATTCCATGATATCCAGGTGGAAGTATTCTTTTTAAAGGGGGAAACAAAAGCTATTCATGAGGCACCTCTATCACTCCCAGAGTTATTTTTCTGAATGTGCACATAAAGGGACCCTCCATGTCTAAAATATCTGTGGATATTTGGGGTCATTTGGGGTCTCAGTACCATGCGCTAACCCCGAACTGGCTTATTGAGGCAGACCTTGTTTAGGGGCATGTTTTACGGTCTTGTTTAGGGGGTAAAGTTGTCAAGAAAGCATGCGAAAATCCTTGAATGGGGTGTAAATGGGGTGACCAATTGACAAAACTTGTTTAGGGGTGGTTTGGAAAACCTGTGGTCGCGCTTGTGCACAGCAATAGAGTTGAGTGCCCCCCCCCCCCCCGTAACCTCCTCCCCTTCTCATGTTCATAGCTTGATCCCTTTGTTTGAAGCAAGACATGTTTGCATGTTGACTCCCGAACATTGTCAATAAACCTTTTTACTAATGATCTTAAATAATTTTATGCATTTTTCTCTCCAACACCCTGGCTTAACAAATTCACCTGCAATGCATGAATAGTATCTCTGGGGACTGAATGCACTTTGCATATAATCGTTGCTATTTCAGGGGTCGATGTCACTAGAGTCACAACGCATCGATATACCTTCGTATGCATGTGCAAAAGCCAATCATAGTGCGCCGTCAATTTGCTGCGCATGCGTGCAAATGGTTAGAGATGTGTTTTGACTTTATTGAAATCGTCCCCTAGAAATCCTCTGCGCTACCCTTTGAGTAGGAAAGGAAGAATTGTTCGAGAAGTATGCATAAAATTAGTCAACATTTATACTGTTTATTCCATGTTTTTTCAGTCAGGAGGTACCAAATGATTGCACCTGCGATTGACCGTAAGATCCTTGACCAATTCCTCCCAAAAGTAGTCCTGCCCTCTTTCATCGTCCGGCCAAACCAGATACGGTCGATGATCACTGAGAAACAGTCTGATGAGGAAAGGAAGCTCATCATCTGCAATGTCCTCCACAAACAAGAGCATCATCTTCTCTATAACGACGTCATTGACGTGATCGAGAACGGTACGGAACTTCATGATGAACCACTGGTCCTTTAGGGCTTCACGACTGATAACGACAATGGTTTTGAAGCTCTGTTCGGTAGCGTAGTGGACAGCGTCTAGATAGTACATACCAAGCATGAGCTCCCCATCGCCGCACACGATTCGATCGAAGTCTGGAACTCGCTCCGCTAGGGCTGGTCTCAGATTTTCATTGACCCACTCATCGTCGGCTTCGTGGAGCATTATGGCGAGATCGTATTGGAAATCTCTTCGGGCGACGTTATCATGTATCTCATCGTACCCAATGAAGCATAGCTTAAGAAGAAACAGTCGATACCTGATCCACCATCTATGATAATAGACCAAACCTAGACTCAGGGCTAGGAACACGCCCGTCAGGACTAAACAGGTGCAGAGGATGATGTTTGGACCACATTCTGCACTTGGATCAAAGGTAATTAGTTGTTTGCCCCTGAAAGGCTCTAAGGTACCGGGTCTTACGGAGCATATCGTGCTCATTGAATCAACGAGCTTTACCGACCCTTCCAACAAACCAGAAATCCATTTGAGATCACAGTTGCAAACGAGGGGATTGTCTGCTATCATCAACACATTTAGATTCAATAAGGGTACGAAAGTACTTTCATTGAAACCATACAGCTTATTGCTTGCTATCGCTAGAAACACAAGGCCTTTATTATATTTGAACAAATCTGAACCAATGTACGTCAAATCATTATCCGTCAGATCTAAATGTCCCAAGTTTTTCATGTTATCGAATAAACCAGTGGGAAGAACTCTCAAGTAATTGTGATCTAATTTCAGTTCGATGAGGCTCTGTAGATTTCTAAATATGCCGACCTCTAATCCAAACAAATGGCAGTGTACCAGGCGCAAATTTTGGAGATTTTTTAGACCACGAAATAGTTCAACCGGTAAGGAATGCAGTTTGTTGTCTGACAAATCAAGTTGCAAAAGACTCTGCAGCCAAGAGAAAGAAGAAAGGTTCTTGACCGGGTCCCAAAGATCGTAAGAATATAGCGAATTTAACGATAGATCAAGCCGTGCTAAAGATGGCGTTTTAATTCCAAGGTTGCCAGGCAGAATCAAATCGGGAGGACAGTTTGCCATTCGTAATGTCAATATACTAAGAGAAGGAAGGTGACCGATGAAAGAAAAGCTCAGAACTTGTGTCCGAGAGAGATCTAAAGCTTCAAAAGATGACAGATTTTCAAACGTGTTATTGGCAGTGTCAGGTTTGAACCCTTTCTTTCTTTGACATAAATCCATGAGTTCATTATCTCTCCAGCAGTTAGGCATTTTTGTTCTTTTATTGCAGGACCTGCAGTGTGAGGAGCTACATTTTTGGCTTGTTATGCAAATTCGTATCTATAGGGAGTGTGTGAGAGCTTGAGTGATTCTGAATGGGATGGTATGTGCTTTTGGGGAGTAATTAGGAGTGCTAGGGGTTTCCTGACATGTGTAGCTTGTACTGGCACTCTCCCTTGTTGTCTTTGGAGAGAGAAGACCTGTGTCTTAGCTTTGGCTATCTGTGTAAGACTGCTAGATGGCCATTTCATCTATAGAGAACCAAGCCTGTTTCCACAAGTTAATCTGTAAGTGGAAAATGACTTTTCTCTTACTACTTTTATGTGTGATCTGAATTATGTTGTAAATAAAGTTTAAATGCTCACTTTAGAAAAGAAGCATTAATATTGTTAAACTTATTTAGTAGACGCATTTTGGAGCATGTCGTGCATAGATACTATTGCATTTTGTAATTTTTATAGGTATGCATTGTTAAGAAGAACAAACACTTATTGTAGGTACCATTCGTGAGTGATTTTATAAATGGGTTTCATCATGTGAAAGTTATTGAAAAGTAGTTACTTGTACATGCAAGGGTTGATTGTAATTTTCAGGTAGCTCCTTTTGATGGGGTCTCAGCTTTATCTCGGCCACGCCCCGGCTGCCCGCGTGTCTGGACTCAACTACGGAGCCGCCTTTGTGGGCCCTTTCTGTGTGGGAGCAACTTATACTTTGTGGAACGGCAGGAATTTCAGAACTGTTCAGTGAAAAATGTATATTAGCCTCCCTCGGTTTTCAACGTCAATCGATCATCTTATCGCAGGGTATAGAACCAGCTGTCTACTGACCAACATGTAAGAACTGTTTTCCTGAAGCGTTCATAATGAAAGTAGTAAATGAAACGAGGAAACAACTGGTAAAAACAAAATTCAGGTTAAAAAGGACTCTAAAGGGTGATGTGTCATATGACATTATAAAACGGGTTCAAGAATGTAGCCATCCTGATTGGTCAAATAACACCACGTGACTGTGCAAAAAAAGGTGATAACATACAGCAAAAGGGAACTGTTGCACATGTAAACCTGTAAACATGTAAACATAAACATGTAAACATTTATGTAGCGCAGACGATACGACTCGATTTTCCTATTATGTTTTTACACGCTATACCGTATACGCTATCGATATCGCGATATCGATCGTCGCGCTTATGTCAACAAATCAAATTAATCATCAAAATTACAGCTGTAGCGCTACCGCGGTCGGATCGTTGCAATTCAGTACCGAAAATGAAAGTTTAAGTTTAATTTTTGACGATAGAAGCGTGTAAAAAATGGCTGTATCTTCGAATCTCAGTTTTGCACTTCTCACGGAGGAAGAACTCGCCGATCTACTGAATGGGAAGGATTCCAACAGTACGAAAAGAGCAGTAAAATTTGGATTTTCAAAGCTTGAAAGTTTCGCTAAACTCAGTCGCAACACTCTACTACATAATGTTTTGCTGAGCAGGATTCACGCATGGGACATGCCATGACAGGTTGAGGTAAGTGAAAGCAGTAAGGTTGTAGACCCGTTTTTATAAAACTGTTAATACATGGTTGTGAGGTCGTGCATTAGTGTGATCCGGCAACACGCAGGTTTTTATCGTGGTGTCTAACACACTCGGCTACGCCTCGTGCGTTAGGTACACCAGAATTAAATTTGTTACACAATTATTGTCATATCAACTTTTGGTGTAGGAACATAATTTTTCTGTTATTTCTATCAGTGTGTGTTATGAAGTTTATGTCATTTTATGGAAAATGGAAATAAACGAACAAGCAAACGGACAAAGTACTAAGCCTATATCTTTGTATATTTTTTTGCATTTCATCACTGTAGACCTAAGGAATTTCCTTAGCCGAATTAAGGCCCGAATTCACAAAGGAGGTTTCAGTTGGTTTAAACCATGGTTTAAACCCCTCCTGGGTTTTTAAGGGTACGTGCGCACGGAATCCGATCCAATCATATATTTTATTTAAGCGTGCGCATTGACAATGTGTGCTTATTGGCGCAGTCAGAAAGAGTGACGACAACCCATGATTTGAACGCCTTCCAACACTATGCAAGATTTCTATTATTAGGGTGGCATAGCTGAAAATTGTGCAATTTTGTCTAAAAGAACCAAATTTTTCACATGTGTTAAAGGGATACGCCACCAGGCGGCCGTGGGGAAAGTCAGGATTGCGTAAGCACCATTCACTCGTACATAAAGTTTGTGCGTCGAACGCGTCCGTCGGACTGCTGGGATTATATTTCGGACTGCACGAAGCCGACCGAATCTCGCACGAGAGCTCGAGCTCATGCGGAGCGTGCATGTTGAGCGACGACCAGTCTGTCGGAGGTTTCCGCCCCGCAGGGCAACGGCATGAATCACAGAATCAGGTAACGATCACGGTGCCCTCTCGCGGCATAAAAACGTCCACAATCTGCGGTTGAGTATCCCTTTAAATAACCCATTCTTAACAATAACTGATAACGAAGCACTTTCAAAAACGCATTTTTTTCTCGGGACGAGTCTTCTTTGGATGAGAAGCTATACAAAGACATAGACGAAGTGCGCTGTTTAGCTTGCCATTACGTAATGTAGAGTTGACAATTAAAAAAAAATATATTTTTTTTACATTACTTTTCGGAATTACGAACCTTCTGAAATATAAAGCCCGGGATATGAATCCTTTTTCATTTTCGGAAATACGAACCTTTGGGAAAAAAAGGATCCTTCGGAAAAACGACACGTAACCAAAAATGCATACACAGATTTGTACATAATGACAAAAAGCAAGCTTCAGTAACAATGCATAAATGATAATTTATAAGGCCCCTATGTGAAAAAAAAATGAAGAGGGGGAAAAGGGCCTAAAATTAACGCATGACTGCTTTTGCTTTAAAAACGGGGAACAACATGAATGAAGCGGAGATATGGAAAACTGTCAAGTTAATTTCTTGCTGCTTCAAGCACATTGTGTGACTGATATCGTTGAAATTTCAGATCTCATGTGTTCCATTCTTTCTGGGCCCGGGGAAAACGGGGTGAACTGGAACGAGGAAGATCTGGGACACCTAACTCAAGAAGTAATTAATCTTTTATAGTGACCCGTCACGTCAACATGAGTCAGAAGTCATATTTTTTCTAATTTGATTTTCTAATTGATTATTATTTTCCATTTCTTAAGCTTTAATTTGATATAAAGGTGAATTCTAGAGAGTGAGTATTAGTGGATATAATAGCTTTTGAAACTCGAGAATAGTACGGGTCGGGAAAAGTATTTCTTCGAGAAAGACACTTCCGACTTCCGTTTTATCTTCATGATCTACTTGCTATCTTTATGCTCGATGATACCCAACTGCAAATGTGTTGTACATCTTTGCTTACAACCTGTGAGACAACGAAAGGACTACACAGTTAAAGATAATATTGTATCTGATGATCTTTGAAGGTTTGCATGGTGGAGCTTAAAACGTGGAGAAGGTTTACGGTTCACCATGTGTGTTGGTAGGAGGAAAAGGAAAAAGGGAAATTAGAATTGGATAGACGAGAAAGGATGACAAGAGAGAAAAGAAGAAATATTCTTTCGTGACAATGGGTGAAGTCCTGAAAAGGACTGTAGACCAGATGAGATGAGATCTTTTATCACCACTTCTAGTGAATTTGATACCCCCTTTTCATAATTTTCCCGTTTTTAATACCCTAAACGAGATTCCCGGGTTAGCCGGTGGGGGAAAAACAACCCTTTTTACTCGTTTTCATGGACGCGGATGCCGTACAGGCCTCAATGAGACCCCCCCCCCCCCACCCGCTTGATCCAAGCATTAAAACATGCTTTGATTAAATCAGCTTTTAAACGAAGTCTTGGTCTTCTCGTCACGTTTTTTGTCTTGTGTCTGCAGCTCTTTTGTCGTGTGATGTAACCCTTTGTTATATCTTTATCTTCCCTTCCCACCCCGCTTTCATTCCTATCCTCGCCTTGTGGTGTAAAAAAATCCCCCTTGCCCCCATTGTACATAATTATAGTCACCCTTGTTTATCCTTTTCTTTTTCGTATTGTGTATTCCTTGCTACCATTTTTTTGTTTTCTTCAATAAGTTTATATAGAATTAAAATAAAGTTCACTCCACCTGAAGAAATAAATTGAAAGCGCTTGTGGAAATCAACCTTTGGATATATCTGCTGTGTCATTATTCTCTGAGTAAACTTTATTCTAATTCTATTTCATATATACGTTCTCCCATTTAAGTCTCTATATAATATATATATATATATATATATATATTTTTTCTTTCAATATATATATATATATTACTTTTTATTGCCTTTCTCAAAATACAGTTATCCTTTCTTATCATTACACATGTACATGTACTCAGTCTTGTATTTATGTTTAATATACTAAAAAAAGCCTAGTGTTAGGCCTACTGTTGTTATTTATACCATTGTTGAAAGAAACTGTTAAAGGAGAATTAACCTCTGATTACAAATTTACTTATATTGGAAGGTGTAATATATTCCTACTTATTGGCCTAAGTCATTTTCTAATAAGATATCAGAAAAGGGTATAAATAAAGATATTCCAACACCCGGTATCGTCTCCTACGCATTTACATGGGGGCTGCCATTTTCTTGCTGATTTGGAGTTGTACATGAACCATTGAGAAATGTTCCAGTCAGGAAGATATTTTGAATCCAAATCCTAAATTGATTATCTTCATTACCTAAAATCCCATATGTGACGAAAAATATAAAGTGGGCGTTTACATGTATTATAAAAACTAAATCTTTATAATGATACTTTTAAATTGTCTGGTTTTGCTTAACAAAAATCTATTTTCTTGGGTTTGCCAAACAGAGCAGAACATAATATATGCAGCATGCATTCTGACTTTTCAAGTCCATTATCCGAAAGCAGGTGAATGCATAGTTTGCCGCTATAGATGCTCAGGGAAGAAGCATCCATAAAATTTGAATTAATTTGCTCCGTCCCATACGTCCAGTATCGAGAAAATAGATTTCTATTAAGCGAATATCCATTTTCAACAGAAATATATAAGGAAATCTTCAGTTTAAAAATAAATTGACATATCTATTCTATATTTTTAATCTCAAATGGGTTTTTAATTTTGAAAAAGGCAATTGAGCATTTGGATTAAGAAAATCTCCTTGTACACATAAACAAAATGGCAGCCCCCATGTGCTGCTAGCAGACGATACATATTGCTAGCAGATGGTAAATTTTGCTCAGAAAATTTTGATTCGTATCGATCTCGTATATTTTGACGCGAAGCCATATAGTCTAACTAGTAGGAATAAATAACACCTTTGAACACTATCATCTTTATCTTTGAGCGTAATTTACCTTTAATGTCCTCAGTATTTTAGTATCTCTTTTTGGGTCCAAAAATCTCTTACAAGCAACAACAACCAAAAAATAGGGTCCTCAGCGTTTTAGGTCTCTTTTTAACTACTTTTTAAAGAAAAAAACAATTGCAGAGGGTGCTGCAGCTGCAGCACCCCCCGCACCCCCGGCTCCCAGGCCCCTCAGGGGGGTCTGTCCTCATTGCAAGGGGGGTATCATGCGCGACCAAAAAATCACGTAAAAAGTGTTGTTTTTCACGATCAGGCACGTTACGTATGTAACGTGAATAGGGTCTCAAAATCACCAAAATCAAGAAAAAGGGTATCTTTTTCAAAGTGATGAATTACGCATTTAGGGTCATACTTAGGGTCATTCAACACTAGAACAAGTTAAAATCACCATTTTAGCTGAAGTATCCCGTGAATTAAGGAAGGAAAAAAATATCAAAAATATCCACCAAAGTTCCAAAGGGGTAGTAAAAACTTGCATAAGGGGGTTACAAACAATTATTACTTACTTAGGGTAGCAAATTACCCAACTCACGGGTAATCATACTTATTTAGGGTGTATTTTTTGGCACCACGTAAATACTTGCTTAGGGTGCTTTTGGTGAGTCTTTGGTCACGCATGATACACCCCTTGCAATGAGGACAGACCCCCCTGGGCCAGGCCCCTGTATAAATATATCAGTATATAGATTTATAGCGTAGGCCTACGTAGCAGTTCTTGAAAAGCAAGGTTTGACAATACGGCTTACCTGTCATAAGATATTTTATTTAACGAAATATCAAGAAAAAATAAGAAATGATTAGTCTAGCCTTAAAGTAGCTATTCAAAGAAAATCACAAATATGGCAATTAATGTATCACTAGAAACTGGGAGGCTTACAGATGGCAATCGTATAAGTTTTATGTCAACTGCGTATCTGATGATTATAAAAACAACACAAATAAAAGCTCTTCTCAGCATCTGGAATATCCGAGGATTCGCCAGAAATATAGCGATGTTTTGATGTCGTCACACTCGGAATCGATCCTGCTTAAGCAGACGACGTCCTATAATGAATGAACGTAATTTGCAATGCAATTATTTATCAAATTATAAAGAGTTTGGTCTATTTAAACATGACCTTATTTCACACCATTATAAAGGGAAAGTGAAACTGATAGCTAAAACCGTTTGATTGTAAATACACAGGAGAAGGGTCAATGATCAATGAAATAAACCCCACTTTGAAATTGAAAAGCCCTCCGAATAATAGCAGGATGGTATTCGTTCCCTCTTGAAACGCCGAACATGCCCCGGTGCAAGCAGCTGAAAATACAATGGCGTCTTATTTTGTTTACAAGTGACTGATACCTTTATTTTTTTAACGCTGCATTTTTCATCAAAATAATACCATACACGAAGTTAAGAGAGTGAGGCAACAGACTAACATTAAGACTGACGCTAGTGAAGGAAGAGAAATAAGTGAAGAGGAGATGACAAAATAGGCTCTGAAAAATGTGTAGGATGTTATGGGACATCGTCTGCTTAGACAGGACTGGTCCATGGTGTGTCGTCACATATCTCAGCAGCGTTCGAGGAGCTCTTCAGCTGCTATATCGGGGCATGGGCGCAAATCCAAACAGGAATTCTATTCAAGGGGGGGGGGGGGGGGTGGCACACCTGGATGCAACAATGGGGTGCCCCCCCCCCTTGAATAGAATTCCTGTTTGGATTTGCGCCCATGTATCGGGGGCTGTATTTTACCGTTTTATAATTGATAATAATCATTACTTCAAATGTTTCCAAGCGTTGAATTTGGATAACCTTGTTTAATTTATGCCATCTATGCAATAATAAGTATTAAGCCAATATTTAAAATCATTAAAGTTCTACTTTAAAAAAAAAATTGCACATTGCACCAGTCCATGCAGACCGGACCCGTACTACTAGTAAAATTGTACAGTATTTCCAGCTAGCCGGCCAGCCCTAGCGCGCGTATAGCCGGTGTAGCGGCACATACGGTTCTCCGGCAGATACCGTATCTGCCGGCAGGTATCGTTCCTAACGGCAGATATCGTTCTACCTCGGAACCATATCTGCCGGGTTTGACGTTGCAGATATGGTTCCCCGGCGGATTTGGTTCCACGTACGTCGCGGCAGATAAGGTGTATTGTATATTGGCAGATTTGTACGAGACACTCTCGTGTCTAATTGGTGGCACTGGCGAAAATGAATGAATGAATAGTTAGGTTTTAATACGTGTATCAATCAGATATGATTATTCAGTGGCGTATCCAGGATTTCCCAATAGGGGGGGGGGGGGGGCCAGGAATTATTGATCGCCGTCATGGGGGAGGGGTCTTTGGAAAATTTTTGCTTCTGAAGAAGGGCTGAGATGCAAAATAGTGCTATATGTGACCAATTTTGAAGCCTATTTAATGAACAATATTTTCAATTGGTATGAGGATTTTTTTTGTTTTGCTATTTTTTTTTTTACGACGGCCAATAGGGGGGGGGGGGGCGCGCCTGTTGCGCCCCCCTGGATACGCCCCTGTTATTTACGTCTGTGTGGACCGACCTTTAACGTCACCATGGGCGTCAATCCTCACAGGAATTCTATTCAAGTCGGGGGACACACCTGGATACAACAATAGGGTGTCCCCCCCCCCCTTGAATAGAATTCCTGTGAGGATTGACGCCCATGAACGTCACCATCCGAAAGACGGAACCCGCACCCAAGTCAATTTGTAACTGCCCCGTCAGCTTGGTTTACAAGCGCACGCCACAACGCCCAGTTGTAAATCCAGTGGGATATATATAGGCCTACGGACGGACCCATTATGGTCATTTTTAACCGAGGGTGGATCCAGCTTTCGCCAATGGGGGGGGGGGGGGGGGGGGGGGAGATTTTTCATCTACCTCTCCACAATCTGCCATTATTAAAAGCTAATTTTTGTTTTTGTTGTTCTTTAGGGGGTAGTCCTAAACATTGAAGTTTTAAGTACCTCCTAGCTTTATTCTTACAAACAAGATAATAATTCTGATAAGGCTTAAGTAAATAATGCGAGCGCGAAGCGCAAGCTGAAATGTGTTGATATTTCATGTATTTAGACACGAAAATTGAATATTCTAAGCAGTTTTTGTAATCATGAAGAAGATGCGTATGTAACGATTAATGCGAGCGTGAAGCGCGAGCAGAATATTTTTTTTTTAAACCCCATTTAATACTCCTGAGTACATCATGACATTATCATCTCACTCAACAGGCAATTCGAGCGGAAAGTGCGTATGTATCATATGGATCATAAATAATGTCAAATTTCAGATTGTTAAAATCAATTAAGTAGCATGTAGAGGAAGTTCCTCAAATTAGAGTTGATTAGAGTTGATAAAGCTAACCTGATTTTGCTTATATAAGGATATAAAAATAAAAATAAAAAGGGTAATTTCGAAGGGAAGGGATACCTAATTTGGAATTGCGTCCCTAAGCCCCCCATTCCTGAGGTATGTACATCTGTCAGATATCAGCAACTTTAATGAAAATAATAAATTATTAGGAATTATTTAAAATTCAGATTAAATCAAAATGTGCATTATTGAAAATCCATAAAAATACCCAGAATTAATTGAAACCTGTCATTTTTATTATTTTTAGGTGGGGTTAATTAAGGCAATGTTCCTTTGAACATACAATATCTTTTAAATTAATTCCGTTATTTTTGTCACTGGTACACCCTTACTTTGGCGCCCCTCCCTAAGTTACATCTCGATTTGTCGCCCCTAAATTTAAGATCAGTGGGCGCCCCTTAGTTTCAGGTCAGTTTGGTGCCCCCAAAGATCGATTTAACGCCCCTAATTTTAATATCAATTTTGGCGCCCCTCCCTAAGTGTAAGATGCATTTGGTGCCCCCTAATTTTAAGATAATTATGACACCTCTCAGGCACCTAATTTTAAGATCAATATGGTGCCGATGAGTTCTTTTGTATACATGTATATTTGATTGTGAATTGTAAGCGCTATGATACTCTTTTGTGAATAGCGCGTTATAAATGACCGTTATTATTATTATTATTATTATTATAAGTTTAAGGTAAATTTGGCACCCCTCTCACTAATTTTTCTTTCCTTTTTTGTTTTTGTCTTTTCTTATTATATCCCTTCTTCTGTTTAATCCTCCTCTTTTTCTTTTCCCCCTTCTCCTTTCTCATCTATTTTTGTTGCCTTAAATTTCCCTTTATCTTTCTCTTTTCTCACTCTTCTTTCCCTCCTCTTTTTCTCAATTTTCTACCCTTTTTGGCGCCCCTTCGCACTTACTCAGTGGCCATTTTATATATAGATCTGTGTGAGTGGTAACCGGATAGGGGTGATGGGGCTCCAAAAAGGAGGAGGAAAAAAAGAGAAAGGGGAGATAGTGAGAGAAAATAGAAAAAAGCGAGGAAAAGAAAGAAAGGGGAGAGAAAAAAGGAAAAGAGAGGGGAAAGAAAAATAATGGGAGGGGCATCAAATTGTTCTTAAAATAAGGGGCACCATATTGATCTTACAATTAGGAGGCACCAAATTTATTTTCAAGCTTAGGGGTGCTAAATTGACCATAAAGTTAGGGGATGTCAAATAGATCTTTAACTTAGGGGCGCCAAAAATCAGGTCGCCCCCTCCGGGGTGTGAATTACTTATACTGCACAATACATTGGAAGCGTGCAAACCAATTCATTTCCTTTGCTCTAATCATAATTTATGAAACAAATATTCTCCCTGACAGATTGATGAAACCATATTACAAAATCCTTATTTGTTAAATTCAATTTCTTAATCCTACTGTTAGTAGTCTTTGAATACGGTATCTAAAGCAGAGTTTTATTTGTCTTTTGTGTAGTACTCTTGTTTCAGTCATGATTGATGTAAATTGTACTTAATTCAGCCCTAAAGCTGCCATGCGCAATGTTTTACATACCGAAATAAAATTGGCGAATGTGGACTATTAAAGTGAAAGTAGGCCTAATAGTTAGGCAGATAACAGCAAAATTTGGGGTCAATTGTGCACTTTTACCTACAAGCATGAAATTTGGCACAGTTGTAGACGATGACATGAGAAACATTTTAAGAAGGGGAGCCACCTGAAAAAGGTCAAAGGTCAGCCATGGCGGCCATTTTTAAAAATGGCCGCCATTACCAAATTTGACATATGGTATTAGGTATATAACTATAATTTAGAAGTGTAAAATTATCATTTCTTATGCTAAAAATCTAGGTTTTGTGTTCCTCTTGTTGTATATTTACTTAGTCATTTTTATTATTCATTTTATGCATACTTTTTAGATGCAAAATGGCCGGAAAAGTAACAGGTGCAGGGATTTCTTGAAGATTTGGAGGCAGGAAATTAATATTTTTTACTGAAAATATCACTCTGTCAGTAATATTTTTTAAATTTTTTCTTCTAATAATCAATTTTATATAATTCTTATGTGGTCACAGGTTTCAAATTCTGTTTCCTGTATTTTTAATTGATTTAAAACCTCATCCCAAGCCAGATCTTGACAACATTACTACAGCGCCCTCATGAGGTCAAACTAGAACAGTGACCTCAACTTTAACATCTTCTTTAGATAGCCTGCACAAAGATACACATTTATAATGCTCTTTGGACATGATGCATCATAAGGTAAGTTGTAAAAATCAATTTATATGTTATTTCACTGAAAATCTTAGGTTTTAAGTCTTTATTTCTTATATTTGCTCCCAATGACAAATATTACAGGTCCACTATTTAAGAAGTTTACCTTAATTTATACTACAGTCCCATGTATTCTACTTTGTGCTGCTCTCATAACTTTTGAAAGAACTGCAATTAGTTAAAATCAGTGGTCTGTCACGAAGGGCATATTTCTAACCTTACTGACATTAATTTTTAGATATTATCCAGGACCATTATCTCCAAAATATATATTGATTGCTTGTAATTATCTGCTCTTTACATGATAATTCAATTGGCAAAACATGAGTTGGGTAGATTCATGAAGATTAACTGTTATTAGGATAGGGGGTTGTGTGTCTGGACACGTAACAAAAATTAGCCTGTCAATTTTTCTGTCAGGTTTTATGTAAAATATTCCTCAAGTAACACTAAAATCAGTGAATATTTTGTAATTCATATAATTTTCAACCTATCCTGTAAAAGATTTGTGACAATTTGCATGAAAAGTTGTTCGATTTACTGTTTAAAAAAGACCTGTCCGGATAACCAACCTGTCCGGACACACAACGTCTGGGTGTACTAACTGTTAAACTACTAGATCTAGTTACAGTAGACCCTATTCTGATGCTGAATCCGAGTTTAGTCTAGGCCTAGATCTAAATAAAACCTAGAATGAAGTTAGATCTAAGTTATATTATCAAGATGTAAACTGCTTTAGGACAACATATAGACTGGGCACAATCATGTTGTTCCTTGTGCTGTGCAATTTATTTTTTTTCTCACAAATCTTCAGTATGCATAGAATTAAGATTAAATTCGATGGGCTGTTCTTGCTACTGTCCAGGGGGTGTTTCATAAAGCTGTTCGTAAAGTTACGCATGATTTTACGAACGACTGGAACATGTTCTTGGGTGCTATACTAATCAGATTCTCAATAATGTAGCACAAGAACTGATCACCAGTCGTTCGTAAAGTAGTGCGTAACTTACGAACAGCTTTATGAAACACCCCCCAGGACTAGTATCTCCATTCGGCCCTTTCAATTTTGGGGATATATTTTGGTGTAAATCTATTTACCATGCAAGTGATCGATCACACAATGTGTGTTTTATTAGCATAATATTTAAAATAAATCTTTGTTGTACAGTGCAGAGATATCCTGTGCAATTACCTGTGCATATTTTTAATTTACTTCTCAAAAATTGTAAATCAACAGATAAATTGACTACTGATTAGTAGTCTTGGTTAAAGTTGTTCCATTAACTTTGTAACTGTTATGGTTGTAAGAGCTTTAAAAAAGATACTGAATATAGGTTTAGTGTAATGGTTATTGAAAGCTAAGTATTTGAAAATTTAAGTCAACATTTAAATGAACACAAGTTCCCCTGTTACCTGTTTTGAACAGAAGGAGCTACAATATTGGACAATAACCACCCAACTACCTACAACTAGATTCTGCAAAGGTCTCAGTGAATTTGATGTTTGATGGAATATAATGTAAGTATTTACTTTGCTCTGCATCATTTTATATTCTCTTGTAATCAGAGTCCTTTAAAAAAATCAATATCTCTTTACTTGGTTTTCAGTTCTCTAGAAAAAAAAAGTTACAGTCTTTACATAATAGATCAGTCAGGATTATTTATGTCTTATGTTATTCTCTCTTTGACTATTGATCTATCACATAGTTTTTGCAAACCTGAGTACATGCTTTAATGCTTGTTGATTTTTGTTACCCTATCTTACTTAAATTTCTACAATCACAGTGTAAACTTCTAATCAGATTTAAGAGGGTTAATCACATCTTAAAGGGCCCCTGCAACCAAACGCAACCCAAACTGCAAGTGTTTTGCTGTTGATGTGCAGGGATGCATATAAGTAATATTCTGTTATTCAAACATCTAGATATGTTTCATAGATTTTTAAATGTTTTTTGAAATATTTTTTCCAACCTCCCAAGTTCCACCCTAAAAAAACAAAGCTCCAGATCTCATTCCTGCAATGACATCATCTGTCAATCACCAGTCAGCTACAGTAACATTCTACAATAGACAGTGGAATATAACTTCCCCCAGCTCAGCACATGCTCACAATAGAATTGCATGCTTTCAAACAATACCTCCTCAATACCATTTTTTCCTAGTGATGCTACAGCATGTCTGACATAGCAACTACTATGTAGGCATTGTATGGTATGTTAGAACAGATGGTCATCATTGGCAAAGCTACATACCACTGTCTCTCCTTAGCTCACTAATGATTGACAGATGATGTCACTGCAGGAATGAGATCTCGAGCTTTTTTTTTTTAAGGGTGGAGCTTAGCATGTTTGAGAAAATGATTTCAAAAAATATTTAAAAATCTATGAAACATATTTAGATGTTTGAATAACAAAATATGAGTTGTATGTGTCCCTGCACATCAACAGAAATTAACTTGCATTTCGGTTGCAGTGGACCTTTAAATAAATCTTATTTTGAATATACTGCCTTTGCTGGAAAAAAAGGGAAAAGGGAAAACCTTTGTGTGTTTGTTAAATGTAATTATTAAGTCACGCATCTTGATTTAGAAGCAGAATTTCATTTTTATATTATTTCAATATACATACATACATGTATACATTCTAAACATGAACTACTATGAACTAATGTATCTAATTGTTTGCCCTCCCCTCCCCTTCCAATTCAGGGATTGGTCGACAACCATGGCTTCTCAATTGCAGAGATATCAACAATAACGGGTGATGGTCAGCAGAGACACAATGTCAAGAGATGTTCAGCTTGTGAGCCCACAGCATCCTGGATCTTCTAAAGAAGCGAAAGTGGAGACTGATTGGAATAACTGCATCATTTGTCAAGATGTAACATCAGAATCTTTGAAATGCCCAGCTAATTCAAAAGATCCAAATATCGTTGCCGGTGGATATTCATTTCAATTCAATTCATTTTTATTTCATTCTTCAACATAATACAAATGAATACAAACTTTGAAAAGGCAAAAAACAAATAAATATGACATCGTAACACATAAATATAAAGCAATATATTATACATGTCAAATCTAAACAATATTCTACAATATTCTACAAATATTCTACAATATCATTGAACATTTCGCGCTTCAGTGAACTGCATGAACTGCCAGTTTCGATTAATCTAGACAAATTGGGTGAGGGAAATGGCATAGAACAAACATTGAAGGAGCATAAGGCCAAGTGGCATAAATCTTGCTACCTTAAGTTCAATACCACAAAACTGCAGCGAGCAGAAAAGAGAAAATCCAACTTGAATGATAATGACACAGGTGCAGAAAAATCCAAGCACACAAGACGGAGCGTTCAAAGCAAATCAGCGACCAAAGATGTGTGTTTCTTTTGCGAGTCATCTACATCCGAATCACTCCGAAACGCATCAACATTTCGTCTTGACTCAAGGGTTCGAAAATGTGCATTAGACTTGCAAGACGAGCGCCTCCTATCAAAGCTAAGTGGTGGAGATCTGATTGCACAGGATGCAAAGTACCATCCCCGTTGCTTGATTACACTCTACGAACGAGCTGCAGAAGTGCAAGAGAATGACATGCCCAAGCAATCAGACAAAATTTCCCATGGTGTTGCACTAGCTGAGTTGTTAAACATACATTTACGAGCGAAGAATGAATGCTGCTGTGGCTCCTGTCTTCAAGCTTGCCGATCTTGCCAAACTTTATTCCACGAGATTAGAACAACTTGGAGTTGAGGGATATGCCCGCGTACATACTACTAGACTGAAGGATAGAATAATTGCCAATTTCCCAGACCTCACAGCACATAGAGAAGGCCGCGATGTTCTCCTAGCATTTGATGAAGATCTGGGACTTGCTTTGCGGAAGATCTGTGAAGACAACTATGATGAGGAAGCAATAATCCTGCCGAAGGCAGCTAGCATCGTGAGGAGAGACATGCTTCCGATGCAGAACACATTCTCAGGTTCTTTCGATGAGGATTGTCAGAAGAAGTCGGTTCCTCAGCGCCTATTGACATTAGTGGCAATGATTCTCAATGGTACTAACATCACATCATCAACAAATGGCAATTCAACTCAGGAAGTTCTCAGCATTGCCCACTTGCTTCAGTTTAACAGCTGCTCTCGACGGCAGGGAGAAGGTATTGCTGTACGTCACAGCAAATCCAGAGAAACCCCACTACCCACATATCTTGGGATTACAATCCATGCAAAGACAAGGAAGCGAGAGCTGGTTGAGAAGTTGCATGACCTAGGACTATCTATATCCTACGACAGAGTGATGGATGTCTCTACAGAGGTTGGTAACAGTGTGTGTGAGCAGTATCATCGAGACCAGGTAGTCTGCCCTCTTAACCTGCGTCGAGGTCTCTTCACCACTGCAGCTGTGGATAATATAGATCACAATCCAAGCTCAACAACTGCTACCGATTCTTTCCATGGCACCGGAATTTCACTCTTCCAGCATCCCAACACTGAGATTGACGGAGATGATCGCAGAGAAAATTTCATCCTGAAGCAGACAGCATCTACACTGGCCGAATTGCCTGACTCCTACAAAGATGTACATCCCCTGATACTGTCAAACAAGGACATGCCAATCCCAAAAGTAGATGGCCCATTTAAGGGTGATGGTCAAATCTTCAATCAGGCAATGGAAGAAGAATTGAGGTAAGAATGTTTCTTAAATAAAGTAAATAAAGTAAATATGGTTTAAATTGTTAGCCCAGTCAGGTCTTAAAATATTTCAGTTTAAATTGAACACCAATATGGTGCAAATTATGAGATTATATTTTCTATGTATTTATAAACTAGATATTCAAAAGAAATAAAAAGGGGTAAAAACTAATTTCAAATGAATTTAGATAGACATAAATAATAAAAAAACAAACAAACAAACAAAAAGACAAACAAACAAACAACAATTATGGTAGATTGCCTGCCCATCAACTGAATAGTTGTTAACTTTATTTACAAACACTTATATTTCAGTATACTTCTATACGTTACGGGTCAGGGAAGTAAAATACATTTTTCAGTATATTTCCATAATGAAAAAAAATAATACTTTTAAAAGCTTATCACATCTTTGTTTTCTTCTTTAATATAGATGGTTAAACAACGTGGAGCAGAGCGATCTACAAGACGTCAATAACAACACCAACATATCCTGGGCAGCATACCATGCAAGTCGGCAACCTGATCAATATTCTACACCAACTATTACAGCACTGATGCCCCTGTTCCCAGATGACTCCAAGTCTGTTGCCATGATACGCCACTCGATGGACAAAATCAAGGAAGCTGTGCATCTACTCAACCCAGCTCAAGTACCAGTGATCACCTTCGATCAACCACTCTACACTATTGCCAAACAAATACAGTGGCACTGGCCACTAAGGTATGGAGAGGACAAATTTGTCATCCTTTTGGGAGGCCTGCACATTGAGATGGCTGGACTCAAAGTGATAGGAGACTGGCTGAAAGATTCTGGTTGGGTGGAGGCACTTATCCAGGCTAAGGTGGCATCACCAGGAACTGCAGAATCTTATCTGAAAGTGACTCATGTTACACGCACAAGACATGCACATCAAGTTACTGCTGGCAGCCTCCACATCCTGTTAAAGAAGGCATATGCTCACTACAAGCAGACATTGGAACCAGGCTCTCAGTTTGAGGAGTTCGATGATTGGTGTGCTCGGCAGAAAAAGGAGATTCCCCAATTCCAGTACTGGCATACAACTCTTCAGTTGGAGCTCCTTGTCCTGACATACATCAGATCTTTGAGAGAATCAAACTTCCCTCTGTATGTAGACTGCCTGACAAAGCTTGCACCATGGCTTTTCAGCTTTGACCACACGAACTATGCAAGATGGGTTCCAGTCCACATTCGAGACATGGTTAATCTGAGCAAGGCCCACCCAGAGATTGCTGCTGAGTTCAACAAGGGAAATTTCACTGTTCGCAAGACAAAGAGGCCCTTCTCATGTATGGCAATCGATCAGGCACATGAGCAGAATAATGGTGATGTGAAGGGTGAAGGTGGAGCAGTTGGCCTCACTCAGAACCCACAGGCACTTAGACGCTGGATGGTCGCAGGACCGGAAGTGGCAAGACTGACAAGAGAATTTGAAGCATCATTTGAGGGACGACGTAAAAGAGTAAACCAAGAAACAAGGCATCATGAGCAGACGAAAAGTCATCAGGTGACATTTGTCGAACAAGTCAAAAGTATGGTTGAAGTGATTGAGGAAATGGGTAACCCCTTCTTAGAAGAGTCAAAAGACCTTTTGAAACTAGACACAAGGGACATAATTCAAGTAGATGCAGTGGCTACAGTACGTAAGGCCGAGGAGACTGGTCAGGAGCAGTTTGATGCCTTTGTCACAGATCGACTGCTTGAACAAGGAACTTCTCTTTCAGAACCTATCAAGAAGAACAAACTCTCATTGTTCAGTGAAGCTCCTCCTAGAAAGAAGTCTAGTGCCAGCCTGCAAGTGTCTTCTCTGAAAAGTGATTGCTCACTTTTTTCACGACTGTACATTGCTTGTCAATCACGAGATGGTAATCTGGATGAGTTCTTCCGCCATGAAAATCAAGCCTGCCCACCATCCTTGTCTCAATGTGGCAACTTAAGACAAGGAACCAAATCTGACCTCATTGCACCTTTAGAGAAATGTGCTGAATCCAAAGACAACTACCCAAAGACTGATGTGATCATCCTAGATGGAGCTGTGGTGGTGAACATCCTCAAACCTGTTACTGCTAGGACTTTTGATGATTATGCACTAAAGGTTTTCCTGCCATATGTAGAGCATCAGTTGCAATATGCCAATCGAGTGGATATTGTCTGGGATCAGTACAGTGAGGACAGCTTGAAATGTCACGCAAGAAGCAAACGTGGAAAAGGTGTCAGGAGAAGAGTCCTTGGATCCACGAACCTCCCAGGAAATTGGCAACAATTTCTACGTGTCGATGCCAACAAGACAGAGTTGTTTGCTTTCCTGGCAAAGCACATTGCCAGTATGAGAACCACCAAGCAGGTTGTAACCACCAATGGCCCAGATGTGCTCTGTAACCCTCCTAGAGACACGTGTCGCCTAGCCCCTTGTGATCATGAAGAGGCGGACACAAGGATGATCTTGCACCTGGCAGATGCCGTCTATGAGGGCAACAGTAAGATTCTACTCCGCACAGTAGACACAGATGTAGTGTGTTTGGCTATAGCTGCAGCCAGCAATCTCAAGATCTCGGAGCTATGGTTGGCATTTGGGACAGGGAAACACCTTAGGTACATTCCAACCCACGAAATTGCAGCACATCTTGGCCCAGACAGGTCACGGGCTCTTCCAATCTTCCATGCCTTGACAGGATGTGATACGGTATCATCCTTCAACACCAAGGGGAAGAAAACAGCATGGGAAACCTGGAAGACCTATGATGAAGTAACATCGACCTTCCTAACCCTGTCCACTGGAGTGTCACAGGTGTGTGAAGAAGATTTTGCCACACTTGAACGTTTCATTATCCTCCTCTATGATCGAACCAGTACATTGACAAACATTGATGAAGCTCGACAAGATATGTTTACAAAGAAGGGACGAGCGATGGATGCACTACCTCCGACTAGGGCAGCTTTGTTGCAGCACATCAAGAGGGCTGCCTACCAAGGCGGTCACTGCTGGGGCAAAGCTATGGACCGGAATCTGGCAATGCCCTCACCTGGGGACTGGGGGTGGATCGACCCACCACACTGGAAGCCGTTGTGGACCACCCTACCCGAGGTGACCAAGTCATCGAGAGAACTGATACACTGTGGTTGCAAGCTTGAAAGAGGGTGCAGAGGGCATTGCAGATGTAAAAAGGCTGCATTGAAGTGCACTGCTTTGTGCCAACCATGTGGTGGGAAATGTTGTGACACTTAAGAACAGGTAAAGGACAACCTGTGACTATTCTTTTATTAACTGCAGATCGAGGTATGTTTATCTTTTGTTTGCATTTCCACATAAGATTATAAGGACAAAATCTGCTGCTTCTTACTACATACTCTATATAGGAAAAAGATAGTACTTTTGTTAATTTTATTCACTTGGATAAGAATTTATTTTCATCAATTCTATGGCCTTAAAGGGAAAGTCTACACTGATTGTGTTGGAGGTGTTGTGGATCAGTGGATAAGTCCCTGGACTGTGAACCACGAGGTCCGGGGTTCGAATCCCACCGCAGCACTAGCGTCCTTTGGCAAGACGTTAATCTACATTTGCCACTCTCCACCCAGGTGTTAAATGGGTACCCGGTAGGATGCGAAAGTTAATGTCGTTTGCTTAGCATGTGGCGCTTTACAGCGACTGGCTGGAATACTCCCCAGGGAGCGGATAAAGTGCACACATTGTGTGCGGGCATGTCAGAATCCAATGACCGGGGTAATAATATATCTGTAAAGCGTTTAGAAACACAACCATGTATTAGGCGCTATATAAAAGCGGAATATTATTATTATTATTATTATTACAAGTTGGTTTTAAAAGACACAGAAAAACAAAAGAAACTGAGCAGTGAAGGTTTGAGCAAAATCCGATAAGAAATAAAGTTATGAATTTTTGAAGTTGTGATCAATCAAACACAATTGGCAACTCCGTGACGTATCTTGCGAGCTCCTCTCCCACTTGCCCTGTACCCAAAAAATCATTAATTTCAATTTTCTCTAAAAGAATATTAAATCATACATGCGCATGTTGGATATAATAGTTATGTTTTTGCACAACACCTGTTTGAAACAAATTTGTTCCTTCATCAAAAACTAAGAAAATGAAAATTCATGAGATTTTCTGTAATGAACAAATGGGAGAGGAGCTCGCAAGATATATCACGGAGTTGCCAATTTGTGTTTGATTGATTACAACTTCAAAAATTCATAACATTCTTATTTCTTTGCGCAAACTTTCACAAATCTGTTTCATTTTTCTTCCTTTGTTCAAGGGAACTTAATAACAGGCGGACTTTCCCTTTAAAATTAGGTCAAATAGGTCATGTCTGCAGATTTTCATACTTGTTCTACATGCATACAGAAATATATACATTTCAGCAGCAAATACCATTTTTTTAAAGTGTACAAAGGCCTATGTGACATTTGACCTTTGAACTTATTAGCTCATGATCATGTGGTTTATCATTTTATATTGACAGATGCATGTACGTGTTGGTCTGATTGATACAAATTTACTTAGTTTAAATAGTTCTTCTGCGGAAACGCAAATTTAAGTACATATTTTTGCACTTAATACATTATTTCCAGTGATCTTGTAAAGGCTCATTTAACATTCAACCTTTGACCTTTTGACCTCAACTGGCTCAACATCCTCCTGGGTCATCATTCTACATTGACACATAGATGCACTTCATATTTCTCTTTTGAGTTGCGTTATTGGTTGTTGAATTTGTGGAGGAACAAGATTTAACTCAAATTACGTGACCCTATGACCTTTGACCTTTGACCTCATGATACAAAAATCTCTGAAATGTATCATATGGTGGTCATGCATACTTATGCAAAATCTGAGTAAGATTTTTCAAATGGTTCTCAAGCTATTGATGATTTAATGATCCAAGATAGGGGATATGGATATGGATATGGCGGCCATTTTAAAAAATGGCCGCCATGGCTGACCTTTGACCTTTTTCAGGTGGCTCCCCTTCTTAAAATGCTTTTTACTTGAGGTTCTACCACTGTGCCAAAAATTTCATGCTTGTAGGTAAAAGTGCACAATTTTATCACTTATCTAAGATTTAACTCAAATTATAACACTTACGTGACCCTATGACCCTTGACCTCATGATACAAAAAATCTCTGAAATGTATCATATGGTGGTCATGCATACTTATGCAAAATCTGAGTAAGATTTTTCAAATGGTTCTCAAGCTATTGATGTAATGATCCAAGATAGGGGATATGGATATGGATATGGCGGCCATTTTTAAAAATGGCCGCCATGGCTGACCTTTGACCTTTTTCAGGTGGCTCCCCTTCTTAAAATGCTTTTTACTTGAGGTTCTACCACTGTGCCAAATTTCATGCTTGTAGGTAAAAGTGCACAATTTTATCACTTACATGTATCTGCCTAACTATAATTAAAATTAATCAGATAGAAATTGGCAGAATGGCAACTTGCGATTATGAATCATGTGAGCTCCTTTCCCATTAGATATTTATTTAAAACGATACCAAAATATTTCTCGAAAATAATTAGACACAATACACTGCATTATGAAACATATATTCTAGACAACCCCTGTATGTGATTGATCTGTTCCTTCATTAACAGGGATGCCAACCTCATAAAACGAATTAAAGTATTTTTAGGGGTGAAAAAAGGTATTTTGGGTAGAAAAATAGATTTTTATTTTTCTGCATTAGACAATGTGTACAATACAATTATGGGAAATATATTTTTACGAAACCTGCAGTATTTTCAAAATTAAAAACTATAAATTACTGCAAAAAAAGGAACAGTTGGCATCTCTGCATCCGATGATACTAAACAAATGGGATAAAAGATCGCTTGTGACGTTATCTTCGCAATTTGCGTGTAATCGATTACAAACGTAAGAAACGAGTTTAAAAAACCCATATATAATTCTGCCATATCATTTTATTGCTTTGAAAGAGAAAGAAGATGAAAAATGTTATGTATTTTAGGAGTTGTAAATGTATCCACTATTTTGTAAAAAGATATTGAATTTGCTGTATTTCATTTTTCTTACTAGTATGTCAAAGATTTTAAGTTATTGACAAATAAACAGCACTAAATAAAAAAAAAATCTGAAACTTTCTTTTTGGTTCTACTTTTATTCCGACCAACTAGTTTTCGGACTAGACTATCCCTTTAATACTGGAATTATTTTGTCACCCAAGTTTTGCTCGTAATGGTAGCCCTACCTAATTACTCCTAAGTGAATGACGCACGAGTTTGCTGTTAAATGGCCATTATTTAGTGTCTTTAAAATAAACCAATCCTAGATCCTAATAATTTCACAATTTGATGATATCAATTTTAGGCCATTTCCTTAATGTGATAGGTTAACTGTAATCACAGAAGATTCTGGAATGGAATGGAATGGAATATCCCCCAAGAAAAAGTCAGGTCAGATTTGCCTCTGCCGAAATCTGTTGGAATCATGTTCTGCAACTATAATATATTGAAAAAAAAGAAGAAAAACAAAAATTGGTTTACAGTTTCCGCTACCATCATAGTGAGATTACCGATCTAGATGTAAATGTAACCGAAAAAGGTTTTATTCAGATTTATTTTAAACATAATACATTCGTATTATCTACATTAATGGACATCATTTGATGGTTCACATTGGTATTGAATAAAATTATCATTATTTTACAGTTAATATTACTCGATCAATGTCCAAGAGGCCAACACAGCAATTTTAAATAATGATAAAATAAGATGTGGTATTAGGCATTTTGACACATCCTCACTCCATCTACAAAACACAGAAAACACTGTATCATTTCTGTGAAAAACTCTTTTATTTTGTGTCTACACAATCTTGATTCTTTGATTTCCCCTTCAAACCATATCCATGAATATGATGTAAAACTTACCTTTACACAAATGGGCATGGTTACATAAAACATTCTCTTACTACAAGCATTAGCTAAGCAATGCCTGTCTAAAGCTTTGGTAAAGGGTCAGTAATGTGAATTATACTTGAGTATCATCTAACATTCCTATATTACAAAGGTGTAGTGGTCATTGGATGATTTTTCAGCCGCTAGAATTCAAAGTTGGAAGTTTTTCAACCGTTAGAATTTAAATTGGCATCTAGGGCCCTCTCTCTGTAATATTTTTCTTTAAAAATAGCCCTTTGAACACTTACTTTAAAATTTAGTAATTGGCTATTAGAAAGGTACAGACAAAGACTATAAATTTTCAGCCCATTCCATGGTTGAGAAGGGGTTTTATATTAACGACAAATATACGCAGATATTTCATTTTGATTGGGCACCCGCTAAAAATAAATTTTGATGGAAAATTGTTAAATTTATCCAATAAAACACTTATTTCTTATCCTTCACATCATAACCGTTTTAGGGCACACACATTCATATAATCTAATAATGAATTGGAATAGTGACATGCACTTTTGGAGATTTACCAAAACTAAAGATAGGCTTAAGTTTTAGTTACCTCAATGCATACATATTGGAGTACCTTAAAACCTTAGAAACTGAATTTTATTTACTACTAGCGCAACTAATGTGTTGGTTACTAATGTTACAAAATTTGGACATGCATAAATTTCAAGAAGGGCTCAAAACCCAAAGATACCCAAGATGTCCTGAAGGCCTAAATGAATCTTTTTTTTTTATTCTCAAATTTGCAAAAAGTGTATTTCGTTTCATTCCAAATTCAAGAAAGTAAATAAATTTCCATTAATCAATATTTGTTTGCTCTTTCTTTTGATGAATATTTTTGTAATTCATATATTGGTTTGCCTAAGGTTTGCCTAATATATTGCCTAAGCATCACTAAAAGGAGACATCATTTCTGGGGTATGAAGTGTCCTAAAATTAAACTTTCTTGAAAAATTAGTTTATCATTTTCAAAGAAATATGCTATAAAGACTTTCACTGGCAGGCTTAGAATATCACTGGACCTATAATTTTTTTTTCAGAATTGACAGATATCATGGTTACTCACATTATGGTTACTCATGTTACATTTGTCTGTGAGATATCAGCAGGTTGCGTTTTGTTCTAACATGCATCATTTGGGTTACGTTTGTATCATTTGCAATAACAACTTATCAATAGACGTCCCAAAACCTAAATTTCATATTCATCATGAAAAAATTAATGGTAGGAATCATAATACAACTGTAGTACTAAAACTGTAGCTTAGTCTTGGCATACAAATCACACAGAACGTAGCAAAATCACGTTTAAAAAAAATAAAGAATACAGTAAATGTTAGCTACTGGAGCATAAATGAATGTTTTTGTATGACAAACATGATTTTAGATATTTCTATATAACAATCAAACTAACCACAAAATCAATGAAAGTGTCTTTTAATGGAATGGTGCATCCCAGAGAAAATAATTGTTTGCAAAAGAAAGAAAAAAAATTGTTTACAAAAGACGGTACATCTGGTGGCTTAGTCTTTTCACACAAAATGTAACAAAATCACCCTTTTCAACCAGAAAATTAAAGATTGAAGCACTTTCTAGCTGTTCCATTATGAATGTTATTGTATAACAAATTTACATACAGTCCTTTGTTCAGACAAAACAGTATTTGAGCTTTTAAAAACCTCTTTCAACAAGCAAACGATACGACTGCGTCTGCACTCTTCAATATGCCTTCGCTTGTATTCAGATAATTCCTGATCACCTACAAGTATAATATAGTTGATGCGCATTCATCAAATGGTTGCGAAATTGTGTATCCTATATTACTAATTGACCTCCTGACTATACAGCAATATAATCTGTTGTTCTTGAGATATCTTTGAAATGTAGCCAAAAACTGTATTAATATCATGTAAATTGGGCGCTGAGACCTGCAACCTGTAACCTTTGACCTACTTACCGCAAAATCTAATCAGTTCATCTTTCTATGGGGATACATTAATGGTACCAAGTTTGAAGTTCCCACCTCAGATAGTTCTTGAGATATCGCAGTAACGAGGCTAAAAACCAGTAATTTCATGTAATTTCAGGTAAATTGACCTCTGTGACCTCTGACCTTTGATCTACTTACCCCAAAATCTAATCAGTTCATCTTTCTATGGGGATACATACTGGTACCAAGTTCTTACCTCCAACAGTTCTTCAACAAGATGAATGCGACTGCATCTCCTATATGCCTCCGCCTAAATTCAGTTGATGGCTCAAACTGCTCTTGAAATATTGTGATAACCAGAATAAAAGCCTCTAATTACATGTTAACTGACCTCTTTGACATTTGACCTTACACCTTATAACCCGACTTATCTCCTCCTAGTCATGAATACAAATATGGTGATAACAATGTAACACTACCCCAAAATCTAATCAGTTCATCTTTCTATGGGGATACATACTGGTACCAAGTTTGAAGTTCTTACCTCAAACAGTTCTTCAGAAATCGCGGTAACGGTGCTAAAAACCAAGAATTTCATGTAATTTCATGTAAATTGACCTCTGTGACCTACTTACCCCAAAATCTAATCAGTTCATCTTTCTATGGGGATACATACTGGTACCAAGTTTGAAGTTCTCACCTCAGATAGTTCTTGAGATATCGCGGTAACGGTGCTAAAAACCAGTAATTCCATGTAATTTCATGTAAATTGACCTCTGTGACCTCTGACCTTTGACCTCCTTACCCCAAAATCTAATCAATTCATCTTCGTATAGGGATACATACTAGTACCAAGTTTGAAGTTCTTACCTCAAACAGTTCTTGAGATATCAAGGTAACGGTGCTAAAAACCAGTAATTTCATATAATTTCATGTAAATTGACCTCTGTGACCTCTGACCTTTGACCTACTTACCCCAAAATCTAATCAGTTCATCTACGTATGGGGATACATACTAGTACCAAGTGTGGGGACGGACAACCCGAAAACATAATGCCTCCGGCACCCACCTTCGGTGGGCGGAGGCATAAAAATGCCCGCTTGGTCTCATCCCACTTGGTCGAATTCCATTTTGTCTACAACCAGTTGTCTAATAACCTATTTGTCTAATTGCCACTTCGCCTATAATTCACCATTTTGTCTTATTCCCATTTCGTCTAATGTCTATTTCATCAAATGTCCACTTGGTCTAAATTCCTGTAACAGTCGGAAATAGGCCAAACATTCATTTGGAAATTAGAAGAAAATGCAATTAGACAATTTGGCTATCATATAGACTAATTGGCAAATAGACCAAGCGGTCATATTCGGCTACTGTGGAACAATGTGTCTTGTTTAAAAGTTTAACATCTGTCGCCAACTCTGATGCATGCTGACTCCTACATATCCCCTTGAACTTTGTTAGCGAGTGTATAAAAAGCATAACTACTTTTATACCATTCATGGAAGTCATGTACAACATAGAAAATATTCATGAAGCTGCTGTAGAGCTGTATACAACCCTTCATACAGATTGCTCTAGGCTTGTTTTATCCATCGACTTCACTTATTCCAGCTCATCTGCATTGAAAAGGAAACAAATGAAAAACAAAGACTAAACAAGATAAGCAAAAATAAAAACCTATAACTAAATTAAAAATTTTATGCCTATATATTCTTCTTTTAAAGTTGGGTTTAAAAATAGTCTTGGTAAGATGGAATAATATCAGTTATATTGGTCATTTTTCAAATACTATAAAAACAAGCAGAATGGTCGCTACACTAATTTTTACACATTGAATCTTTGTAAAAATCTGTATTTTGCCGTTAAGGCTGCTCTGGTACCTGCTACTGACACTGATATAATTTCCCCTAAAATAGGCCTTGTGCATGTAGATGTTCATTCCATAGATTTAGCTAGACAAGGACAAATAACTATAAAGATATTATCCTGAAATTTTCCTCCCAGCCATGTCTATAAAGTAGTTTTATAATGAAAAATACATTTTGAGAATCACCAATAATATACCCCAGCTTTAATCATTAGTAATGATTAAGATAATAATGGTCAGGTCACTCTTGTTTAAGCACCTAGGTCCATCATATATGATGCTGATGGCACTTCCAAAAATATATAATTAAAAATACATTAGAAAGTTTACTACTAAATTGCAATATGAATTGTAATAGAATCAATCCAATAACACCAGGAATAGATCACATTACTTGTTCCCTATGCTTATGGTACTAAACAGAAGTTATATGGCCTGTTATTATATTACAGTCCACTCTATGAGGTAATTGCCTTAATCCCAAGCTCCCTAATATAATGAGAGTGTCTGTCTGTATGTTGCCATTGTCAGACAAGAATACCTTGTCTGAGAACTTGTTTAACACATAATTTCTATACCTTAAATAGTGTTTCACAGTTTATGAGAACCTTTTAATAATTAGTTAGTGCCTATGTATTCTTACTAAATCCCTATAACCATTAAACTCTTCAAATTTGTTTTTAAAGAGCACAAAAGATGAACTATCGTTTGCAAATGAGTTATACTGTACACCGTTCTTGTTTTGTTCACATGTATTTGTGCATCTAGATTTCTTGTGTCTTCTCAGAGCAAAAGATGCCAAACAATAATGTTTGAATTTGTTGAAACACCTGAACAGAACATATAGCACATATTTAGCAGCATGGGAAGAAAGTACGTAATTTAACTTGCTCTACGGGTATCCCTGGTTACACATACCAATGAGACGAGGGACTGAACTGCTTCTGGAACAAGAACCTCACTTATGTATCTCGAACTGCATGGATTGATATACAGGTAAAAGTTGGGAGATGATGTTTTAGCATGAACATAGAGGAATGCTTAGAAATGTGCCTCTGCTGTATATATTTTATTTTTTTAATAAGTGTGCTTGTTCACTACGTTGAGATCTTATGAGTACTTGAATTCTGAAGACATATCAGTTACCTTCAGTGCATGTTATGGTACATTTTATTTTTGAACAAGATTGCACAAGAGATAAATGCCGAACAATTCTTTTAAGCCAGTGTAGCGGCAGATACGGGGATCGGCAGATACCGTTCTAAAAACGGCCAAGAACACTATCTGCCGGCGGATCATGTTCCAACCCCGGCAGATACCGTACCAAGACATAGCAACAAATAATGTATGCAAACTGGATTCCAAGTATTGTAGTTCATTCATTAATAACATGTTAATGGAATACCTCGTTACTAGGTCCCCAGGAAAGAAACATCCATAAATTTGAATCACTTAGACAGGTCTATTATTTAGGCACGAGAGTGTCTCGTACAAATCTGCCAATATACAATACACCTTATCCGGCAGATATGGTTCCGAGGTAGAACGATATCTGCCGGCGGATACGGTATCTGCCGAAGAACCAGCATTCTGTACTAAGCCTAAAAAATATGATCATAAGAGAGAAATACTTGCATATTAGAAAGAGGATAGCATTTATTTCTTTGGAGATGTGTACAAAATAATTCACACCTCTACGAAAACAAATAAGAAAACCATTAAATGATATTCCTGACCTTGTAATACCAAGGGGCATAAATATCCTCCTAAAAACATGGATTGTGGATTCTAATACTTACTGTGGTATTTGCCATGCAGACAGTTGTTGCAGTAACTTCTCTGGAACATTGAGTCTTTTGGGGGGGGGAGCCTGAACAAGTTCCTACAATGGATATGAGAGATGTGATAATTCGTACAAAGAAATACTGTTTACATAATGACAAGTGTTAGATAATGAGTACGATAATAAGAGAATTAGAATATGCACATGTATGTACACTGAAATGGAATTGATTTGGTCTTTCAGCAAAGCTTTATAAGTCTAATTTAAAAAGGTACACTTGGTGTAGTTCAAAAGGGAAATATTTACCTCTGCCATACAATTATAGGGTTAGAAAGAAAGCGAGATATGGAAATTTTCTTTTTAATTATGAGCCTCAAATTACATCAATTTAATACCAGTTTTTTAACCCAGGCCATGGAATACATATAACTTGCACAAAAATTTTGTACAATGAGATAAGAAAAAGGACAGAAAAAATGGTTTCATACAAGTGAACACGGTTAATTATTTATTAAAATTATTATATAACACATTTGTAAAGGTTCCAATTTTATTGAATGTTTACAAAATCAGAAATTTGAATATTCATAGCTTTGTTGGTCTTTGATATATTTCTCAAACCTTCACTGATATTTTTATTTTATTGTTTTTTGCTGTTTCTAAAACCAATTAAATTCCAGGGTGATTTTCCCTTTAACTTCTATAGGACTTTATTTTAGAGTATCCTCTAAATCACATTTAACCCCTGACAAGTTGCAAAGTACAGCTTACCCCAACTTGGGTTCTTCATGAAGAAGATACTTCTGTTGTATTCTTTTCACTAGTTCATGCTCGACCTTTTGATATGAAAATGAACAATAAGGTTGTTGATATCAAATTCTGAAGTGGTGAAACTCCTTGATTTAACCTTTTAACAAATTCACCAGGGTATTTTGTACAAATGTGCTGGAGACACAAGATAAATAGCATGAAAGATAAGATAAAAAAACAAGTGGAATACCTCTGGCAGTCTCGCCTGCATTACATGATTTAATTTAGCAGCAGTGCTGACTTTGAAAACAACTAAGATGAAAAATTTTCCAATAAAAAATTCATTTGATAATAAAATACAAATTCATTGACCTCAAATGACCTTTGACCTTTGCCTAGTGACATGAAATTTCATTCACCTATTTGCCAATTCTTGATAACGATATAATGAAGTTTTATGCGATAGGGATTTATACTTTCAATATTACCTTGAAAACTCAAGATCATAACTTGGTTAAGTTTTTGATGTTGATACCACAATGTGGTCAAAGTTTGTTGACCCAAAATGACCTTTGAATTGATTACCCATATGTCCAAGTTTCATGAAGTAGATCCATACTAACTTTCAAATTTATGATCACATTTCAAAAAGTTAACCTTGGTTAAGATTTCAATGTTGATACCACAACATGGTCAAAGTTCTTTGAACCTCGATCATGTGAAAAAGAAATCAAAGGTCTTAAATACACAAATGGAAGTATTAGGGAGCAATTTAGAAAAACAATATTTTTTATTCCAATGTATGCAAAACGCCCATTTCTGTAAAAATTTTTGTGTGACAACATGCGACTACATGTTTCGTAAATTAGTAATGAACACGATTTGCAGCAGCAACAGATTTTCTTCAGAACAGTCAGAATAGGTTCAACTGATACATGTACATGTTTGTAGGAATATAAAAGTAAATATATGAACTGGAATGTACATGCAAATCTTGATTTTGTACAAGATCAGGTGTGTGACGTTTCGTGATGCGTCTTACCTCGTCCGGCACATTGCTATGCCCCATGATTGAACGCCATTTCACACCATGTAGCAGATCATGCAGCCAGACAGACCTGTAATATGAAATATGAAATAATATTTGTTAGAAAGGCTATCATATTAAATAATGCTATCCATATTTCCCAGTTATCAATAATGTTTTTGTTGTAGTCGCAATGTTCTAAATATAAAAATGGAAAGTTACACAGTCTAAGTTTGGTAATACCTTGTGCCACCAATGCATAAGAGGGGTATGACTATTCCAAACTAAATGAAGTCTCGACTACGTGCAGTCAAAAGTTATGCCTCTGCCATTATCACTTAAGAAATATATTACACACCTAACATGTAAACTTTTAAAATAATGACCTCTGTGACCGTTGACCTTTGACTCCCACATCATATCAGATCATTGTCACTCCCATATGCATATACACAGCCAAGTTTAAAGCTGGTCCCTTGAATGGTCTTTAGTTCACAAGAACATTATACTATCAGACCAGTTAAGAACCACTTAATGCACATCGCCTGCGATCACCTTTCCAAGGTGTGAGAAGATAGCAGGAAGCTGTATCAAATGGAAACATTTCAAGAAATTTGATTAAGTTAGATGAAAAAAAAAACATTCCAATTGATTTACGTTAAAAATAATATTAATATTTCCTCTCTAAGACTCTAACACAATTTCATACTGTATGGTACAACAATAATTCACGTTGTGTAAACAATAAAAGAAAAAAGATCCATAGATCAGGTAATGAAAATATCTACACCTATGGTGGGTAATTATGGTATTCTTTATTCAGAATAATTGCAAAATGTAATATAATTTTTTTGAAGGCAAACAAATTTCCCATTTTCAATTTGTAATGCCCATTAACATGGAGATGAATGTACAGGTCAGACCCCAGTTAAAACTCTGGCTTATTTCATTTATATTTTTCTTCATTTTATCATACATTCTGATCTGACATTTTAGTTGTTTCTAGTAGGCTAACTTTTGATCTGATTTTGATTTGTGCTATTAACTTACACTTTTACTACATGAACCTGTCAGCTCTATTACTTTGTATCTGCCTTACTCTAAATTTGTGGAATTTAATGTCATAAAAAGTAGTCCGTGGTTGGATTAGACATGGATTAAACTCCAATGCCTTAAGTACTAGACCAAAGAGGCGGGTTAGCAGCAAGGCGTAGTAGAGGGTCATTGAGTCAATTAAATCATTATTATTCTCTCATCCAATTTCTTGCACTGCATATTATTTTAAAAAGAGAGTTGCAAAGGTTGTTTGTATTTGTCCAAAATAAAAAACAGCAATAGATTAAGAGTGGCCAATGAATTTATTGTTGTTTACGCAAATGTTTGACGGCAATCCTCTGTCTTTGTCAGAAGTTTACAATGTGGTATCAAATTTGAAGATGCAGAGAGCGCATTCTCAGACAGATGTGGTTGCTATACATGTATGATAACTGCCTGAGCATGCGCACCTTTCACAAAAACAACGAAAGGCCTGGTAACATGTGCTTAGTGATAACCAAATGAGCAGTGCTAAGTCATTTATAACTTGGGAATTTTTTTTTTTTCAGAAAAGTTATACATGTGAGAACATTATTATAAGGCAAATTGAAATTTTCAGCCTACGTACATCTAGTTGTAGCAATGATGCAATTTAGTAACTAGCAAGATTTGGCATCAAGGGTATACAGTATCTGCTGATAACTAATATGTTATGGAATAGTTATAGCGAATAACTCCAAAGACTAACACATGTTAGTGAAAAAAAATCCCTTGCATAATGAAGATGACAAATTCTTCTTAAAAGGAGACGACTAATATTATATTTACCTGCTCTTTCCAACTTTCGTCGAGCTTTGGAGATGTTACATGTTCTATGGGAAAGGAATCTCCTACAAATTGAAAAGGACAAAACCAATAGGGAATAGGTAAGGAAATTCAAGATAAACTCTAAGCAACTTGCATCCACAAGTTCACTCTGGAATTTAATTAGTTCTTAAAAATGCAGAAAAATATATGAAATATATGAATGAAGGTTTTAAGAAAATCTACCAAAGAATAACAAAGTTTGGAATTCTTAACATTTTGATTTTGTGACATTACTTGCGAGCTGCTCTCCCATGAGTTGTTTATAAATTCCATCAATTTATCCTTGTTCATGGTTCTTAATAGAGGAATAGATCTACATGTATTTCATAGAGGCATAAATATGATAGTTTTGATGATATATCAACAGCATCGGGAAAATAATTAATATTCTTCTGAAATATTGACAATTTAGGAAATTTAATCTACACAACATGTGAGAAAAGTTCGCATAAAGCATTCAAAGTATCAAAACTTTCATAACTTCATTTTTTTTCAGATGATTTTCATCAAACCTTCACTCATATCAAATTTAATTCCAGGGTGAACTTCCGCTTTAAATGTTGAATAAGATTACACACCCCATTTCAGTTAAGAAAATTATAACAAATAAAATGTACATGTTTCTTACCTTTGGTGTACCCAACCAAATATATGGCTGGGTCTGACAGGACTGGGTCTGTCACACGGACCTTGCCGTCATCGATGTGGTACCAACCTTCTTGGTTCATAACTAGGCAAAGATAATGGCCACTCGACATCTATGCAGCTGTTAAGCGTGAAATATGATTAAGGGCAAAAAAGTATCATTAAACAGATGTGTACATCATTTCTGACCCCAGAAACCAAGTTCTACACCATATCCTACTAAACATAATAAAGATAACAGTACCAAAACCAGATGAAATACATGAAAAATGCAAAATTTGTCCAAATTCAAAGTTCATTGGCCTGTAAGGTTTCATCTTAACATGGACACCTTCAAATAACATCATACTACATGTGGGTAACTATCTTATCAAACACTGTTGTAATTACATCAGCCTCCTGATAGACTGTATCTTGGTTGGAGTTATGGTTTGACTTCAATAATTTGCGTTTTCCCAACAGAATTATGTACATGTAGTCTTCAAAGTTATGCATCAGTGAATGAAGAATTTGCTCAACATCTGTCAGTTGAGTTTGAGTCTTCACCGAAAATTAACAGCATTACAACCAAGGTAACATGAACAACATTGTTTTCAATAATGTACCAAGAAAGATATATCTTGTCTAAAATAATGTGTAGCATGTCCCGTCTTCAAAGTAATCTTCAGAACTATAAACAGATGCCCCACCTGATCTCTTACATTGAGTTTAAGACAGCCAACAACCGAAGGACTGTGGATATTTTGTAATTTTTGTTGTTATGATCAATTGGTTTCAAATTTCTGTACAATTGGGTACATTGTAACTTACAACCAAACTGTTTAATCTATATTCAACCAGAACGCCATTCGATGCCATGACATCAAGAATGTGGTGCACCTCAAGGTGGTTGGCATTCTTTGGTAGGTCTTCCTCATGCCACATCTTCCCAACAACCTGCTCCTCCTGCCATCGATTAATTGCAATCCAGAGCATATCTGGTGCATTTAGAATATGTGGTGATGCCAATTTCTGTGACTGGAAATGTCCACTGTATTTAAAAGAAAGAGATAAAAGTTTTTTCAATGCTTTATCTTTTCAATTCAAAATGTAATACGAACAAAGGATCCTTTTATTTACAATAAATGTATAAGATTCTTCTAAATTAAAAAAAACCAACATATTTACAAATCTTCAAAAAGTTACATAAACAACAGACTGGTGATGTACTCACACTCGCCTAACTCTAGACCAGATTAAAAGGCGCCAACAGTGGCAAAATATGAGTGAATCTGTTTTGAGCCAACAATGGTGAGAATGCAGTCTGCATACATTATGTTATTTTAGACAGGGCCAGAAATATTCAATTCAATTCAATTCAATTCAATTTATTTTACCAATTCATTGCAGACAGTTACATATTGACATTTTTATATAGATAACATAAAGAGGACAATGAACGGGTTGGGACCCCGAAGAAGCAGAGCTTGTGGAGGGGCCCCCGGACAAAATTAAAAAGAGTGATATCAATGGTAAAAGATAATGATTAGCAATGCACAAAGATACATATAAAAACGATTATAAATCATTTACATTATAAGCACTAGGCAATGAAATAGGAACATATCTACAAGGTGATTATAGGATTATAGGTAAAAATAAATGATATACTAACGTACATACATGCCAACACACACAACCACACACACACACACACACACACACACTTTCTCTCTATGAGTCCAGGTAAAAATGACTCAATGTACATGTAATGGCTTCCCAGTCTAATTAGCATTGGTTTTCAATATTTCATCAAGATATTTACGACACATATGTTTAAATCTAGACAATGTTGTAGCTGACCTAATTTCCAAGGGCAAGTTATTCCATTCCTTGATACAAACCGTTATGAACGACTGTAACCCAATTTGTGTTCTCGCAAGAGGCTGATGAATAAAATTACTCTGGCGTGTATTGTGAGTATGAATGGTAGAATTCAAAACAAAAGCATCCTTCAAGAATGAATTATGTGCATTCAATGTTTTAAACATGAAAATCAAGCAATTTAACGTAACCAATCTTTCAAAAGGTAAAATATGTAGGTGAATAAACAATGGTAAACTTGGACTTTTATAGTCTGAATGAGTAATATATCTCACAACTTTTTTCTGAAGAACTACTAACTTATTTATATGAATTTTATATGTATTTCCCCATGCAACATTACAATACATCAGATGAGGCATAACTATAGCATTATACAAAGTAATTAAGGTTTCTTTTGGTAGATAAAAGCGCAATTTGGAGATCACACCAATGCTTCGAGAAACTTTAGTACATACATGATTGAGGTGATCTTTCCATGACAAATGATCATCTACTAAGACACCAAGAAATCGTACGTTTTGGCTTCGGTCAATGTGATTTCCACCTATTATCAATGGAGGAATATTATCAGGGATTTTTTTACCTCTTGTTCTGAAGACAACATATTGTGATTTGCTTGTATTTAGTAACAATTTATTACAACAAAACCATTCAAACGTGTTCCTAATTTCATTATTTACAGAGGTGATTAAAGATAACATATTTTTATGATGAGCAAGTAAAGCAAGTGTCGTCAGCAAAAAGTGAATAAGTAAACAAACCAGACGAATTTATTATGTCATTAATGTAAATCAGAAACAACAAGGGACCAAGGACTGAGCCCTGCGGTACACCACATTTAACTTTCCCCAGTTGTGATTTTACTCCATTAACCACCACAAATTGTTGTCTATTGTGTAGGTAATTTTCAAACCACGCTAAAGCTACGCCACGGATACCATAATGCTCTAACTTACTTAAGAGAATAATATGATCAATAGTGTCAAATGCCTTTGACAAATCTAAAAATACACCAATACAATACTTTCCCCTATCGATGGCATTAATAACAGTATTGACTAAATTCAATACGCCCATGCTTGTAGAACTATTTTTTCGAAATCCAAATTGCTGGGGAATCAAGACATTTTGCAATTGAAGATAATCATCCAATCTTTTATACACAATTTTTTCAAGAATCTTTGAGAATATAGGCAACAAAGCAATTGGTCGATAGTTTTCTATACATTTGCAATCATTCTTTTTATAAACAGGAATTACCTTTGCTAGCTTTAATTTTTGTGGAACAATACCTTGTGACAAAGACTTATTGAAGATATACGATAAGGGATCAACAATGCTCTGTATGCAAAGTTTAACTACCTTTGGAGAAATGTCATCTGAGCCACATGACTTTGATGGATTTAGAGTTGATGCAAATTTCACAATTTCATATGGCGACGTTGGACTTAGATACATTGAGGAAGAGTGAGGTTGTACAGACAAATATTCCCTAAAGGATGTTTGGACAACAGGTATATCGTTGCTTATCTTAGAAGGCAAGTTAATAAAATATTTATTAAAATATTCAGCCTTTTGTTGATTAGACGTTAACGATAAATCATTATGGTACATTGCATTTGGAAGTGATGTTTGTTTCCTTTTCCCTAACAATTCATTTATGTGAGACCATGTCTTCCGAATGTCATATTGAGTTGACTGAAATACATCATCATAATACCTCCGTTTACTTTGGCGGACAATATTAATCAGCAGATTTTTATGATCAGTATACTTTTTCCGATTTACCTCACTTCGATTTTTTACATATATATAATACAACTTATTTTTTTGATTGATTGATTTCAGGAGACCTGGGGTAATCCAGGGTTTTCTACATTTCTTCTTACCCTTCATTTCAACTAAAGGAAAATGCAAATCATACAAAGTTGAGAATGTATTAATAAACAAGTCATACGAGTCATTAGCATCATGCAATTCATATATACAGGACCAATCAATGCTAGATAGTTCTTGCTTGAAAACATCAATCTTATCTTCACTGATAACACGTCGAAATATTTTACGTTTGTCATCGGCAGCAATGGAGTCACCTTTATTGATAGCAAAAATTGGCATGTGATCAGAAAAATCAGAGCAAAAAATCCCTGAATTAAAATGGTCTTTAACACAGTTTGTAAATATGTTGTCAATTAAAGTTGCAGAGGAAGAAGTGAGACGAGTTGGTTTATTAATTAAAGAAAATAGACCATATGAGTTCATAAGATCAACAAAATCTTTCACCTTTTCATCTATGTCAATGTTTAATAGATTAATATTGAAGTCACCCATGATATATATTTTGTTCTTCTCTTTAACTAAAAGTTCCATTGTATGATCAAACTCATTAATGAACGATCTTGTATCATTTCCAGGTGCTCTATATACACAACCAAGAATATATTTGTTATCACAAACATTAATTTCTATAAACAAAGATTCAGAATTTATATTTGTATCCGATAAATCATTTCGTAATTGGTAGTCAATACCCTCTCTTATATAATATGCAACCCCGCCACCTCTTTTGTTTGGCCGACAAATCTGAATGAATGAATACCCAGGAATATCAAACATAGCTGTATTTGTAGATGGTTTAAACCAGGTTTCAGTTACACCAATCACAGTGAAATTGTATTTAATACAGGATAGAAAAGTAGCAAAATCTTCAAAATTTTTAAAGAGGCTTCTGGAGTTAACATGTAGAAGAGATAGTTTACTGATATCATCACATCGGAAATTGCTACAATTAACATAGCTACACTCATTAACTACAACATCAAATATATCATCAAAGTTATCATCCATACAGAAATATTAAATCAAACCACAATAGAAAATCAGCAGCTTTATAAACACAACTATAATCGAAATGAAATACCAAACCAAGAAGAAACATATTGGGAGAGCCATACAATACAATAGAATTCACTGACACATACACCCGCAAATCCACACAAACATACATAACCACATACACAAATACAATCATACAGAGAAAATCTTGAATACAAGTACATATGTACAACTGTGACCAATGACATGGAGTAGCACACAAAATACATGAAACTACAACTTGAGTCATATTGAACAATGAAACAGAAAAAAAGGAAACCTCTGGGAGAGGAACCGTAAAGACGATTTTAGAAATAGTATAGTTGCATAGTCAGATATTGGAGTGAAAACAAAAAAAATATGACGCTGCATGCAGTAGGCGTTAATTTACAAAACAGAGATCTGACGAAGAGAAGTGAATGATTTTTTCATGGATATTCCTTCCACATTTGTCTTCAAGGCGGCATGTATCTTTCCATCCACTGACCAGGCCGCGTCAACCTTTGGATGGTTGGAGAGCTTCATAAGGATCTGGTGATTGGTCCTTGTGAGGTCATCCTGGATGGAGACACCTTTCCCCTTCAGACGTTTCTTCTGCTTCATCAAAGCAGCCTTTGTTTTATATTTGACCAGCTTTACAAGTACAGGGCGGGGCTTACTGGAGGCGGACCGAGGTTTCCCGCAGCGATGTGACCGATCAATGTCAGCAGGGGTTAAACCAAATTGGAGATGCTTAAACATTTTATCAATGATAAGCTGGTCGGTGTCTTCATCCGCACTCTCAGGGATCCCGAATACACGGATGGAATTTCTCCTGCTGTACTGTTCGAGCTCATTCACTTGTTGATTGAAACTCTCAACCTCATTTTGGAGGCTGGCCACAGACTTAGAAAGAGATTGAACTTCAGCCTCTTTCTTCTCCATCTCACTCCTCAGCTCAAAGAGCTCCCCCTCCTGCTTCTCCAGGCGGTCCGCATTGGCCTGGATCCGTTTTGACAGGATCTTTTCCACACATGACTCCAGCGCTGCGATGAAATCTGGCTCAGCCAGAAGCTTCTTTAGCATTGATGAAATACTAAGAGAGTCTGGATCGAGACTAACCTGTGTTGGGTTATCACATGTAGAAGGAGAACCTTGACCAGCCATGGTATGTTATGGTTGGAAACGACAATAATAAATCAGAGGCAGGAGGGAGAATTCAGATGAGTTAAAAGCGAAAGTAGGAAGTGAGGAATTCCAACATTACTCACACGTTACAGTATATATGGGACTGAACTGGAAAATATTATCCACTTTCACAAAATACATGCTCAGAAATATGTTGCAATATACATGTTCAGACCAAATGGTGGCATCATACAAGTTCACTCGAGTCCCAGAGGATCAATGGAAATGTCCACAGTGTCACATGTCCAGGCGATTAGCAGGAAAAGAACAAAAAATGATCAGATAAAGGGATGGCGAGAACCATTTCAGCAAGATTTTATCTGAATAAAATATGAATATATGAATATGAATTTATATGAATTTCTACTCAAATTAATTGCCGTATTCTAAAAGAAATTGAGACATTTTTGTTGACATATATTTATATTCATCCTAATACATAAGTTTCATCACAAATAATAATTATAATAATAATTCTTATTTACCCAGGGTAGCCACTTCAGCTCTTATGAACTGTTCTCATAGCGGGCCCTGCATAACATAAAGTTATTATGACCCTTCTTCATTCTAAAACGTTGAGCACCTGACTAGGAGGCAGAAGGTCCCATTTAAAAAAAAAAATCTTTGGTATGACTCGGTCGGGGATCGAACCCACGAACTCCCGTTCATGAGGCGGGCGCTCTACCACTGAGCCACCATGGTAATTTGTGTTATTGAACAGGACCTATTCACTCAATGATTAAAATATCTTCCTTACATTTCCAATTGGAATATGTACAATTCCTTATGATATGTCAAAATGGCAGCCCCCCAGGTACTACTGGGAGATGATAAACTTTGCCAACATTATCTGCATACTTCTTTCTGGAATAGTTCTCATTGAAATATTGTACTCAAGGTTGGACTTCCATTTAATTCACTCACCACTTGTCACATGTATACACAACTGAAGTCGGTAGTGCCGACAAACATCTCCCAGGAATCCTGCACAACCGAATATTGCATTGCACCTCCTTGGTGCGTCTGGCCACATTCAGTACAAGTTATGTTTTTGCCGACAACATGACACCATCTGAAAGATAAAATAAGCAATGTTATTTTATAGTCAACAGTCACCTATAATTCATATCTTGACATCAGTATGATGTCAGGTAACCTTTTTAATACAGCCTGTACTCATAGCAGCTTTACCCTAATTGACGTACAACAACATTTGGCATACATTTGTGTACAAAATACTGCTTTTCCTAAATTACTTTGCGCTGTTGGCGACGGATAGATTCAACTATGGTTGTATCGCGCCCTGTCGCACGCAGCCGCCATTTTATATCTGCATGACAAGAGGAGGCATGGATACACAAACACTGGTTAGTTCTCGGAAATTTCTTATGCTCTTTTTAAATTTTTTTTGGTAAAAATACGTACATGTACGATCAAAAAGACATAGCCTACTAATTCCAAATGTTTCCCTAGGAGGAAACGCTGTGGTGAAGGACCTGTCGGTCCGCAGGAGTCACGGAAAGTGTCATTTCAGAGCATTTCAACCCTGCCCGTTTTCCGGCTAACAGAAATATATTTTTTCCCTATTTTTCCCCTATTTTTCTCCTATTTTTCTCCTATTTTTAAAAAAATAGCTCTATTTTTTTCATATTTTCGCTGAAAAATAGAAAAAAAATAGTCTATGTCCATACTTTTTTTTGAAAACTAGAAAATAAATAGACTATTTTTTCACTATTTCCCCCAGCTTTTTATTAATAACTATTTTAAAGCTATTTTTTCAAAATATTATTTTTACAGAACTATTTTTAACCTATTTTTTTTCTTCTGCACACATGATAGGCTATTTTAAACCTATTTTTAAAACATTGTCTACTATAGATTTTTAGGCTGCAAATTACTTAACTATTTTCATGCTATTTTTTGTACTTCTAATATTGCAAATTACAGTACTATCTTTAAGCTATCTTTTGTACTTCTAATACTTTTTAGACTGCAAATTACTTAACTATTTTTAAGCTATTTTTTGTACTTCTAATATTGCAAATTACATTTTCTTTTCTTTTTGATAGAAAAGAAAGAATAGTAAAAGAATAGTTCAAAAATATATTTTCTACCTATTTGAGGGGGGTATTTTATGCTATATATATTTTTAATATTTTTTCAGTAGAAATGAAAAAATAGTAAAAAAATATACCCAGGTCGAAAATCCCATAGAGACCCATAGAAAACCAATAGGAAATTTTTATTGGTTTCTATTGGTCCTAATCAATCATGAATATTCATGAATAACAATCTAAAATATGAAAACTAGTGGAAATAGATAAATACATTTAGATTTGGGATTAAGATTTGAACAGTGATAGAAATTTTACTTACATTAAACTATTGTAATGTTGTACACAATTTCAAAAGGCATTTTCATATTTCATTAATAAAAGTGTAAATTAATTTTAATAATAAAAGTGTAATCTAGTCATTAACCATTTTTTATAGCACTACAACTATGTCCCTATATATAATGAATGTGATACAATTGCTTAGTAGCTAGGTATAGGACATAGGATGTAGGTTATAGGATTTATAGGAGTAGAAGAGGATATGATTTCAAGATAGGATTAATAAAATTAGCATTTATAATTAATTAATAATGTCATGTGATTGTTCCTGTAGACACCCACAGCATTTCTTTTTATATTAATCTTATAATTATTTTCTTATTGGTGCTATAAGACACCTTTAGGGTTTTCTATAGGTCCTATAGAAACCTACAGGATTTCTTATTGGACCTATAGAAATTAACCTACAGGATTATCAGTCCCATAGACACCCATAGGATTTCTATGGGTGCCCCATATACCATTTGCATATAGAAACTCTGTCTATAGGATTTTCGACCTGGGTATTTTTTAACTACTGAGATTTCGGTTCCAATAATATATGAAAAAAAAATATTTTTTTACTATTTTTCCACGCTAATTTTCCATTGAAAAAATAGTCAAAAAATATATTTTTTAACTCGATATTTCGGTTCCAATACTGTATGAAAAAAATGTATTTTTTAACTATTTTTCCACGCTATTTTTCCTCTATTTTTCCATTGAAAAAATAGTCAAAAAATATATTTTCCCTATCTATTTTTTCACTATTTTCCTCATATTTTTAGGCTAGTTTATTTCGGGCAGGGAATGTCCTGCTAACCCTAGACCGAAAATTCTGTCTCTCGTTCGTTAGCCTCTTATTTGGATAGGGTCGGCTCTTCACTAACAATGACTAAGTGAAGAGCTAACGGACGAGAGACAGAATTTTCGGTCTATGCTAACCCGTGCTCAATTAGATTGCTGCCTGCTGGGGATGAAGCCTGGCTTCGTGATGTAAAAGGCATAGCCTATAGCCAATTATTTATTTTTTTACACTCACAAAGCCAATCCTGTCTAGCCAGTCCCCCGCAAAAATATTGTAACTGAGTGTAATGTAAAGTACTGTAAGTGTAACTTTGTTTGTAAGGTCAAGTCAATCTTCAAAGTTCAATTGCCAAAATAATCAACATTAATTTGATTGTGGGCATTAACAGGTGGGCATTAACAGAAAGACAAGACGGCTCGAAAAGATTTTTATTCAGTAATACCGTGGTAGATGATATAAATTATAATTACCGTTCTCGTCGGGCTTGTCTCGAATGGGTGGGGTGCGGGAGCGGGATGGGAGCGGGATGGGAGCGGGAACGGGCACACCCTTTCGAGACAAGCCCCCCCCGGTTATCTCGAATGGACGCGTTCCCAGCGAGAAGTTCAATGAACGCGCCACTTCGAGACAACCGGGGGGCTTTCCTCGAATGAGTGTGTTGAGTAGACTTTTGTAATAGACGTTTTAGAATTTTTTTTGAAAAATGTACTCTTGCTGTTTTTTTCGTTTTTCTTTTGTCTAAGATGTAGAAAATATAACCGGCAGTGGCGGCACCAGGATTTTTAAAGTGGGGTGGGGGGGGGGGGGGGGGGGGGGGGGGGGGGCAAAAGAAATTGTTGGGGGCAAGGGCGGACAAACAAAATTTTCCACCCTTTTATTTTTTTCACTCCGAAAATTATTGGGGGCAACTGGGGGGCAAAGCTTCTGACTGGGGGGCAAATGCCCCCCCCCCCCCATGCCCCCGGTGCCGTCACTGATAACCGGGGGTTGTCAAATGAATGTATGAGGTTGCATGAATTCATAATGGAATGTTCATTTAAAAGTCAAAGGTCTGGTCGGGCAGACAGTCCAGAATAGAATGTTAATTCACTGCGGCGTATTTTTTTACGGGGGGGGGGGGGGGGAGGCACAAGATGGCCATGCCCCACCCCTTATTGGTGGGTGAGTAAGAAAATAGGAAGATGAATGAGGAAGATGAAAAAATATTCCCGGGAAAATGTAAATAGGGGTCAATTTTCGCAGACTCTGGTGGTTTCCTCCCGGGGATAGGTGGGGGGGGGGGGGGGGGGGGGGGGGGGGGGGGGGGGGGGGGGGGGGGGGGGGGTTAATTTCCTAAATTGCCTGGATAGGGGGTCCAATATCTCAGAAAATTTCCCGGGATAGGGGGTAAAACAAATTCCAACTTCTCCGGAATAGGGGGTCACTTTTGAAAAGGAGTTACGAGCATAGGCCTACCCCTGGTATGGGGAGTTGGGGGCCGGGTACAAACGACCTTTTGATATTAGTTTTGACTTTTGATAGTGGGTATTGATAGAATGATAGTGGCATTAAAAGGTGTTTCTAACTTTGGAAAGATGATAAACACACCTTGGCTTATGTCAGCACATGTCTGTAACACAATTTCACAATATTTAACAGGTCACGCCAAAAAAATAAAAATAAATTAACAATCCTAGCTACGCCACTTGCCCTTTCTTCCCCGTGTGTTTTAATGCATAATTATTCAATTCTCCGATTTATTTTGCACAAATAATGATTTCCTTGTCAAAAGCATTTTTAGATACCGTTTTTTTAATATTTTCTACATCTTAGACAAAAGAAAAACGAAAAAACCAGCAAGAGTACATTTTTCAAAAAAATTCTAAAACGTCTGTTACAAAAGTCTACTCAACACACTCATTCGAGGAAAGCCCCCCCGGTTGTCTCGAAGTGGCGCGTTCATTGAACTTCTCGCTGGGAACGCGTCCATTCGAGATAACCGGGGGGCTTGTCTCGAAAGGGTGTGCCCGTTCCCGCTCCCATCCCGCTCCCATCCCGCTCCCATCCCGCTCCCGCACCCCACCCATTCGAGACAAGCCTTCTCGTCGTGCCATCGTTTCAGCAGCCGCTGCTGCTCCGCAGGGTTGGCCACCACCTTCCGGGGAGCTAGGAGTAGGAGCCGAGCGCGAGCTGGCGTCTCCACCAGCTCCGCATGCCCCAACCATCATGACCATGCCAACATAGTGAAGACATAGGGCCTCATCATCATATTTGAGTCTTGAGAATAAACTTCTTGGCCTTTCTACGAATAGCCTTCGTCATGTTATTGTTCGTTGAGGTTGTCGTTGAATTTTTGAGGTAGCTCTCAATTAAAGCTACACCTCTTTTTCGAACTAACAGAGTTCGTGGTAGCACCACACTCCATAATTCGCGGCAAGTGTGCACGTACGTACGTAGTATAGTCAAAGACTTTAAATAGTATCAAGACAGATTACTCTGACCTACTTCCGTAGTACATTTTGGAGGCATACTTTGCTGTGTTAAAAACAGACTCGGAAAAATACGTTCTCCATAGGTATAACACGTGAAAATATGTCTCACTTTTCTTGATATTTCATATCTTACTCTATCTTTTTCAAGTCTGATTTTTGCACGAGAAAAAGGATGGATAGTTGAAAAAACATTTCTTGAACCTTTTTTGTCAATAAATGCCGATATGAATCCCTTGGATCATGCCTGCTTTTTGACAGAGTCATCTGCCATAGGGTTAACACGTGAAAACATGGATTTTAAAAATGATTATAGTTCCTCTAGTATTACCTTGAATTTAGTGCAAATGTGGCTTACATGTAATTTGAGACTCTGAAAAGGCTTAATGAAGGCTCAAAAGGTGCAAGGGCCCCGCATAAATCCCCGGGAATATGCATGCTTTTGGCCTTGAACCATCTCCCATAGGTTAACACGCAAAAACGGGAATTTTTGAATGATTATAATTCCCGCAGAATTAAATCAGAATTTTGAAAATGTGCCTTGGATAAAAATTTAAAGCTCTGAAAATGTATAATTAAGGCTCAACTAGTTGAATAGACCCGCATAAATCCCCGGGAAAATGCATGCTTTTTACCCAAAAAAGTCTCTCCTGCCATAGGTTTACACGTGAAAACAAGGAATTTTAGGATGATTATAATTCCCATAATTTTTATTTGAAAATATAAAAAACGTGATTTACATAAAATTTAAAGCTCTGAAAAGGTATAATTAAGGCTTGATGAGTCCAGTAAACCCCCCATAAATCCCCGGGAATATGCATGCTTTTGACCAAAAACGTCTCGCCTGCCATAGGTTAACACGCAAAAACAAGGAATTTTAGGGTGATTATAATTCCCATAATTTTTCTTTGGAAATGTAAAAAATGTGATTTGCATGAAATTTGAAGCTCTAATAAGGTATAATGAAGGCTTGGTGAGTCCAGTAAACCCCCCATAAATCCCCGGGAATATGCATGCTTTTGGCCTTCCAGCTCCCATTGGTTAACACATAAAAACAGGGGTTTTGAAATGATTTTAATTCCCCTAGTATTTATTTGAAATTAGGAAAAATGTGATTTACATGAAATTTAAAGCTGTGGAAGGGTATAATTGAGGCTCGGTGAGTCCAATAAACCCCGCACAAATCCCCGGGAATATGCATGCTTTCGACCAAAAAAAATAATTTGCCATACTACACGTGCATTCCAATTTGTTATCGATGACATAATGTAAATGGGCGTGTACCGATCACGTGAGTGACGACATCCAATTAGATCGTGCACTAGCAGACGACCATGTAGCAGACGTACGTCCGCCCGAAAGCAAACCCAGCCTAGCCGGTTAGAAGAAAATCTAACTAAATTCCAGTTCACTACTATAATTTATAATGTATTTGATGCCAATCAAAAAACAATGTTAAAATTCGTAAATTCGTATCATTCGTAATCAATGTTCTATCACCGCATTACGCCTAGCCTAATGGCTGATGTTCATGCAAGCAGCATGGAATAGCTGAGCGGAATAGGTGCATGGACATGATAGGTGTCTAGCACTATCTAGGCTGGTCTACCCCTCTGCGATCCCGATCGAGGTGGTTGGCGTTGCCGTTGGCTTTGCCGAGATATGACGTGGTGTTAGTTTTGCCAAAACTTGGCTCATCAGGTTTTTTTTTTTTGGGGGGGGGGGGGGGGCTTCTGAACCCTGTTATGGATATGAGCCTGACACTGACATTCAATGACAAGGGCGAATGCGGGATGTAGTAAAAGGGTGGGGGCACAAAATTGATGCAGGGCTGTCAAAGGAGGGGTGTAGGGTATGAGATATTATTAGATTAAATTATTTAATTTTGTTCCAGTTGCTTTATTTTGTTTTTGTTGGTGTTTTTTTTTTTGCTCAGTGATTTTGTATTTTAATCATGTAAATCACTTGTAATTGTTGTGATTTTTGTTGATTTCCTAATAAAAAAACAAATTAAAAATAAGAGATCATTATTTTTTCCCTCAATTCTATTGGAGTCATTTTTTACAGATCTGTTGTAAGAGAGAAAAGAGAGTATGAGAAAAATGAGGGGGGGGGGGGGGGTGACAAAGAGAGAAGTGGGCAAAAGTAATGGGATATAACAAAGAATATAACAAAGACAGAATAGGACTGGTAATTATATCATCAGCTGCTATATTGTTGGTTACTAGTTAATTCAATTCAAAACACGGAGGCCATCCCCCTTTTCGTACAATCGGTAAAGGCCCTATTGCGTTGGTGATGGCTTCGGAGCAAGCCCCTATACTGTTTTCTTCGCCTGTCGTCTCACATTTCAACAGCGGAATATTACAAATACCTTACCGTAAGTTTGTTATAATGGTTGGTTTATATTCTTTCGGTGCCGGTGGGGGGGGGGGTGGTTTACACATTTAATTTCATATAATGTCATATTTTGTTTTGGCTGGCACATAGGGTATGTACATTCCTGGATAATCTTGGATACGCCACTCTTAATGTAATCTTTATATTTATATAAGGAATTGCTCGCACGCAATCTCATTTTATTAAAGCCTTTTCTGTCTTGAATATAAAAAGAATAAGGCTAATAAAATTACATTGCAGGTCTATTAATCCCCTATAACTTCCATAAATCATATCAAATGAAATATTTTGATTTAATAGGAAAATAAAGATAGCACATTATTATTTTTAAAATAACTTTTCTCGACATTCCCGTCAAATAATCGCAAGTTATTGCTCATATAGAGCTTAATATCAGGGAACATGTTTGGACCCCCCCCCCCCCCCCCCCCCATCATCACATAAATATTAATAGAAATTTCATAGCAAATAACTTTAACAAAAAATACAAACATCTAGTCCGAGGTCCCCCTCCCAACTCTCTCCCTCTCCTCCATGGTGCAGTTAGAGTTGATTCGTATCTGTTTTTGGGACATAAGTTGTATTTGAAGGGACAATATCGAGATTATGCCCTTTAGTTAGGCTTTACCAAAAGGCGAAAGCGCTGTCCAGAAAAAGAAAAAAAAAAAAAAGAAAATAAAAAAAAATAAAACATCTGATTAAGACTATAAACCTTTCCCTCTTGGCCGATCGACATGTACCACAATATATACGCGTGCTTTATTTCGGCACTGAGCACTCTTCGTATTTAAACTCTTTGGTATAGTACAGAGAAACGATAGCAAGAACGATATCTGCCGAACTGAGAAATAGGTACGGTATCTGCCGGGGTTGGAACACGATCCGCCGGCAGATAATGTTCTTGGCCGTTTTAGAACGGTATCTGCCGGAGAACCGTATGTGCCGCTACACCGGGAGCGCATTTCCGTTTTACACCGTTGCCTAGGCATTTTCGCGAAAAAATCCAAGAAGTGCGCTGGTGAAAGAGTCTAAGTCGTCAGCGCACACTTAATGTTCCCCCCAGTGCAGTGAGGTCTGTCTATGGCATGGCATGCACAGCATCTGCACAGACAGCAAAGCGATGCAGACAGCAAAGATATGCACTACTGTACAGTTACTACACTTCATCTTGTGCGCGAACAAGCTAAAAGAATATATAAGGAAAGATAAAAGCAAAGAAATACGTAAGAGGGACAAGGGGGATGAAAGGAAAAGCAAAACAGAAGGAAGCGTGAAAGGGCCGTCTTCTTTGTTTTTTTTTCCTTTCACGCTGATGAGGTTCCCTCGTGTATATTTCGATTTCATACTCCGCGCGTGCAGAGCAAGCTCGAGCATAGCGCATGCATGCAGCGAGCTAAAACCTAGACTTTGAAGCCAGCACGTTCGAAGCGATTAATCGAAAAATGCCTAGGCAAGGTGTAAAACGGAAACGCGCGTACCGTACACATTGTATTGCAACACATTGTTACCTTGTAATCTTGAGCCGATATTTAAGATGGCACATTAGATGGGGTAGGGATCCGTACCATCTACCACACAGAAAGTTCGTCCTAAAACATCCAAAGAAAGTAAATATCATTCGTTTTTAAGTTGTTTTAAAAGTAATTCTACTCACGGAATTTTACGTACTATGGATATTAAACTCTATTACAAAATTAAAACACAAAACATGCACTCTGCTTTACAAAGGAAAATGTTATACATAAATGAACCGGGCGCTGGGGCCTATGGTGGATTTTTATCTGCTGTAGGTCATCGGTTGGACTCTCACTCCTCTCACAACAGATCATTTCACGAGAAAGGCGATCATGGCGACCATGGCGCTCTGTGAAAATTTTGCAAAGCGTGGCAGAATCGCCGTCCAACTCCATTTTTGACGTGCGCAGTGATTGTCTTGCTGTTGTGATGACGAAACAATACCAGCCAGGATGCGCAGATGACATGCACAGAAACATAACTGAGGAAAAATTGTCTTGGGAACTGGCCTGAAAGCATGGGCGATAGGAGCCGCTTCCAATGCGCTTGAAGTACGCTTAAGGCGATGCTGATACGTTAGAGCTACGGACATGTCGTTTTTAATACGCTCTTGAGACGATTGTGGCGTGCTTTGCGACCTCGGCGCTCTCGCTACGGAAGTTTTGAACATGTTCAAAATTTGTGGCGACAAGGAAGATGGTGGCGATCATTGACGCTTCAGCAAGGCTCAAGATACGACTTAGAAGATTGAAGAAGCTCAAGCCACGATCCACCGCGCTTTGTCGATTTTTGATAATCGCAGCGGAATCGCCTTCTCGTGAGATGGGGGTAGTACGTGGTGGTATTTTTTCATCACGATGGTCGGTGGTTGGTGTCTGGTCCTTCTCGGCTAGTCATTGGGAGTGGCTAGGTTCTAGCTCTCACCCAGTTGGCTAGTAACTCTGTAACTCGGGGATGTTTATAACATATCGCCTTCTTTAAATATGTAATATGGAAAATACTTTTATATTAAACACATGTATTTTTATTAGGTCACAAGTGCCTTTTATTTCAATTAACAACAACAACTTTGTAATTGATATCTTCAGGGAACCCCTTCGAGTGTATAAGAACAGTAGGAGTACTTTTCTGAATAGATTAAAATTTACAGCAGAACAGATGATACTTATAAATATATTTAAAGATAAACCAATCTTTCATATATAATATCATACTTGGCATTAATCAGTAGGAAATAATCGTAAATAATTACCAGAATTTGTAAATATTGTTATTATATCAGAAAGTCGTTATAGTAACTTCAATCTCTTTTTGTGGTTTTAAAGACTTACTTTAAATATACATAGGCTCATAAAGGACTATCTTATGACCACACCTTACGGCTCTGGAGGTGGTGTATGTTTCTATATTCGAAATGATATTGCATTCAATATTATTGATGATTTAAGCACTGGTGATTCTGAATCCCTGTGGATTAATTTGCTTCTTCCGAGATCGAAACCGATCGTTTTGGGCGTCCTATATAGGCCTCCTAAAAGTAATTTGTTTATTGAGAAAATGGCAAATTTTCTTGATATGTTGAAGAAAGGTGACGAGATTATAATTTTAGGTGATATGAATATTTGTCTCTTTCAGAAATCGTCACTGGCTAAAAAATATATTGACTTGTTAAAACTTCATGGATTTAGCCAACTCATCAAAGAGGCAACTCGCGTCACACCAACTTGTTCTTCTTTATTGGATCATGTTATCTGTAACACAGAAAACAAAATAAGTCAAAGTGGTGTTATTGATCTTGGTATTAGCGACCACTCTTTTATTTTCTGTACACGGAAAAATATTAGACTGGCTATAGGTCACCACAGAACCATTGATATCAGATCGATGAAAAATTATAACGAGGAAGCTTTCAATCGAAATCTGTCTGCCGTCAATTGGTCAAGATTAACTAACTGCACTGATGTGAATGAGGCTTGGTCAATATTTCAAAATATTTTTATCACAAATTTGAATTTGGTAGCACCTCAGAAACGAACGAGAGTAAAACAAAGATCCGAAATTGGATGACTAAAAATATTCTTTTGCTCATTCAAGAAAGAAATATCGCGTACAAAAAAATGAAGAAAAAATCAAAAGCAGAGGATTATGAGATACTCTTTAAAAGATTTCAGAAAATAAGAAATATGGTCCAAAGGGAGGTACAAAAAGCCAAACTAGAATTTTGCAAAAAAGATAGAAAGAAAATAAACATGATTCTAAGAGGCTTTGGAAGAATCTAAAAAGCTAAGGATTAAAAGGAAAGAAGGGAAAAGACCAAGATTTTGTCATTTCAATCGGTGGAGAATTATGTCATGATAAGGTGACATTGCCAACGAATTCAATTCTCATTTTACTAGTGTGGCTGCTAAATTGGTAGAAAAACTCCCTTCTTGCAAAGATTTTTTCAGTGCAGACAGTGAGATCATTCGTGAGCTTTATGAAAGAAAAGGGGTAAGCCAAGGCAGATTTGAGTTATTACCAGTCAGTGAACAATTTGTTTTCAATGAGTTGCGAAAATTGAATGTATCAAAAAGCACTGGCTTAGACTTGATTCCGGCTAAATTTCTGAAAGATGGTGTGATGATGCTATACAAACCCTTAACTTTCTTGATTAACTTATCTATCTTGACTAATACTTTTCCAAGGAAATGAAAATAGCTAAATAGTAGACCAGCCAAACATCCAAAAAGGCTCTAGAAAAAGATTCGACGGCATTTTTGGGTAATGCTCGGCATCCATGCTTAAAGTCTTGCAAAAATACTGACGAATAACGTACGGGCGGATGCCACGCGCATTTTTGCCTAAAAATGCCATTTTTGGCTCAAAATTTGAAAGAATGTCAAAAATCACAATTTTTATTTTTTTGACCTAATATGTAATACCTGATTAAGACTTTTCAAGTGATATCAGATTTATTTTGAGTTTCAAGTTATAAACCTGATTAATACACAATTGAAAGTTGGATATTACACACACATATATGGCGTAACGAAACATAAAACTGTGATTTACTCAAAATAATAGGTTGTGAAAACTACCAATATTTCAAAGTTTTTTACCCAACGTAAATTTGTCATTTTAAACACTTTTTCTTGATTAAACATATCATGTATATTGTCATGTCACACACAGAAAAGAAATTATTCGATAAGGTGATAGATAACTCATTTTATGTTATCCCAAATGGAACGATGTATTTTTACTGGATGCGCATTTTGACTGAAAAACACTATTTGAAGGTACATCTAGAGTGTATATGTACATAAGGCAATTATCCCATGTGTTATCAGTATAGTCTATGGACCAAACACTGAAATGTCCCCACCTCCTTAGAAATAATCTTAAATGATCTTTTTTTTCTGTTAGATGGGACCATTACCTCTCAAAATGTGCTCCTTTGCCCTAAATTAAAATGTGGGCGTGGCCACAAGGGCTATTACCATGGCAACGGATCAAAAACAATAGAATTTAAGAAATTGTCATATATTCGTGATTAAGAAAGTACAAAAACACATTGTAACATTTTAAAATAATGTATCAAAAGTTTCTCACTTGATTAAAACCCAAATAAGAGTTATAAAAAGTGTCCATCGTGTTTGAAAATGGCTGTTTCCATGGAAACAGTAAGAATAAAAATGATATTGGAGCGAAATCTCTTGATGCTACCTAAAAAATCTGTAACTCTTGATATTGACCATTATTATTTTCTATTTTACAGGACACTCACTGATAACTTATTTTAGTAAAGGGTGATAGATGTGACTACTACATGTGTAGACCGTTACCATGGTAACAATTATATTATTGTGTTGTATTTCTAGCAAAATACTATCATTAGATAATGGTTGTTTTCAACATGAAATAATGGTAAACATCTAAAACTTTTGCCGTCTTTTTGATTATATTCAATATTTTAGTTAATTGGAGCAGAGCTAAATTTGATTTATAAAAACTGTTGCCACAGAAACAGAATGTTAATGAAGATAAAATCTTTCAAATAAAGAAATGTGACCTACCAATACAAAATAAATGTTAAACAAACTGCATTTGAACAATATCAAATGAATCTTATATTATTTTTCACTGAAGCTATCAGAATCAGCTTGATTGTCTTAAAGGCCAAGTCCACCCAAATAATGACTTGAGTTCAATCAGTAGAGTTAAATTAAATAAACGAAACAGTAAAAAATATCAAAATCGGATAAAAATAAGAAATTTACGGCATTTTGAAGTTTTGGATTGTTTCGTAAAACAGTGATATGCATAACATGGGCTGAATGCAAATCAGTGATCCGATGAAGTCATGAGCTCACTTTTCCTTTTGTATTATATTATTATTATATGAAATTTCAAATATTTCATTTTTTTCATAGATGTTTGTAAAGATTCTTTTCATTGTATCACAATAGGTTATAATAATGATGATCGTACACATTCTACGAGGGGTCAAACATTCTTGGAGAAGAAAGCTGAAATATTTGAAATTTTATATAATAAAATACAAAAGGAAAAAAAAGTGAGCTTATTGCATCGTCGGCTCATACAGCCCATGTTATTCATATCATTGTTTCATTAAACAATGCAAAACATTAAACTGTCATAAATGTCTCGTTTTATCCGATTTTGATGAATTTTAGCCTTTCTTTGGTATAATTTAATTTTATTGATTTAACTCATTTTTTTAAATATTTATTTATATATTTATTTTATTTTATTTTTTATTATTTATTTATTTATTTATTTATTTATTTTTTTTTTGGGGGGGGGGGGGGTGAACTTGGCCTTGAAAGTTGGTTACGGATGTGTTCCTTATGGACGTTGTCATGGTTAATAATGAGTTGCACATCACGAAACTATTGGAATTGGAAAAATACCACACATTCCTAATTGAACAACATGCAAGCAAATGTCCATCCTTAATATATATATTCTAAGCTTTCAATTCAAATCTTCAAAATTGTTGCTCGCTCATAAACTTTAAAAGGTGTAAAACTGATTTTGAGCTATAGAGAATATTACCACCCACCCCATCAAAATTACGTCTGCATGGCTTTAATCATTTGGTCGACCACTCGGAAGGCGGTCTCGCCAAGGTATATTGATAATGTATCAAAATCATATTGAATATGTAAGAAAACTTGCCTACATATACATTGTAGGATGGATGGGCCGGTCACATAGCAGTTCCCTATCACTGGTTGAAAAATTCTTTGATATCTCGGTTTTTCTTTTAATTTTTTGTGCAAAAGCCAAACTTTATTTCATTTATATAATATAAGTTATCGTTAACTAACTGGAAAAATGATATATGTTATACGAGCATTATAACATTAATACGTATCATTATGCTTCATTATAAATTCACTGTGCGGTCCACATAGGATTTTCATTTAAACAAAATTATAAAGTCATGTGAATGCAATGGGTCAATCTCCAGGAGGTGGAACATCATATCGGAAAGTGAGAGAAATAAACAGCAATATTCAGTGATGATGTGTCATATATCCATATAGAGATAATGGAATTATACTCTTGGAAAGAGCAGACTTAAGAGGGTTATGTGAAGACAATACTCTGCATGATATTGTGTATTTTATTATGTAAACACAGTAACACAACCAGGACTCTAGTGGAGTAATGTACATTTATCCTAATAGGCAAGTCAATGAATGTGCAAATCTGTGCAAAAACAATTACCACACAGTCAGCACATTTAATCTTTGTTGGGATATGATTTTATGTTTTCATAATGAAAGACAGAGATGATTTTTATCTTGTAATGGATTGTATATATTACAAAAATAAATCCTTAGTTGTATACATGAAATTTAATTTAAGGTCATTTATTATAACTTTCCTTGGGAACAGGGGTGTCGATCTGTGTTCATGATTGGGGGATGACCGGCGAGAGGAAGGTGAGGGAGGGGGGGGGGGTATCCCCCTCCCACATCAGGGACTTTTTCAAATATCTCTCTAAAAAACTTGTATTTTAGAGCATCCCGAAATGGTTTTCTGTATGATTAAATGTTGTTAAATAATGAATTTGGATAATTATTAGTTTTAAGTTAATGTATCGCAATTCTCACATCCAAAAATATTGGGGGGGGGGGGGGTATACAGGCCATCCCCACCTCAAATTTCAGGGGGAATATATATTATATATTTGCAACAACATTTTTTTTTAATTCTCATATTAAAGCTGATAAGTACCCCTTCATCTATTATTCCCCTATTAATTCTAAGAGTTACCTGTTTTACGTACAGTAGACAAGTACGCCTATTCCCTTTTTTTTCAATAAAGTGATCCTTTCTCTCTAATAGGTGCTCCTTTTCATCACTGTTGAGTGCCATATTCATCCTCAATATTATTGCCCCTTTCATTCTGATACATGGCGTTTTCCTTCCATTAAGTGCCCCATAAAAAGAGTCATTTATTTTATAAAATATCTTATCCTTTTAATAAGTGCATTAGTTATCCGGGGTTAGTTTTCCAGGGGGTAGTTGTTCTAGAATCGGTCATAAGGCATTTTATGTCGTCAGAACTTAAAACTTCCGTTAAAAAAACAAAACATAAAAACAAAATAAACATTCCCTTGTAAATAAAATCCACTTTCCCTTACTGAATACGATTGTTCCCGCCCCGCTTCGGAGAAAGAAGATCCCGTTTATGCTACCAATTATTATTTTTTTAAAAAGTTTAAATAAAATTTGCATTCCCTTAAATACGATTGTGCCCCCCCCCCCCCCCACTTCGTAGAAAGAGAAAAGACATGTGTCAACAAAGTTTGATCGGTCTCTACGCTCGCTACACTCGCTACACTCGCTACACTCTTAGAAATGTTGGGTAAATGCCACTGGGTAAATGAAGATTGGGCATAGGTTGGTTAAATCTTGCTCAACTTTTACATGCATTTACCCAACATGTGTCAAAAGATAACAATGAAATTGGTAAAGTTTACCCAAAAGTTGGTCGGATACATAACTACCCTCATGTTAGGTAAATTTTGCCCAATATTTCTATAGAGTGTAGCCTAATCAAAATTAACATTCCCTTAAATAGGATTGTGCCCGCCCCGCCCCTTGCCAAGAAGATTCCGTTTATGCTGCCAATTTCTTTCAATGAGAAGTATTACCCTTAAATATGATAATGATTCAAATCAAACATTAAAAAGGGGGCTCGCGAATATGAAATTAACACTCAATTGATGTGCAACAAGTTATTGTAGGTGGTGCTTTAACTAGAAATTGGCAAGGAAAAAGAGAATTATTCGAATTAGATTTATCAAATAGAGGTGTCGTGGTCTAGTGGATACGTCATCGGACTGTGGATCTCATGGTGGATCTCATGGTTCGCGGTTCGAGTCCCGCCACGGCACGAATGTCCTTTGCCAAGACATTCATCTACTATATTCGCCACTCTCCACCCAGGTGTAGTAAATGGGTATATGGTATGAATTTATTCCTTGACTTATAGGGCAGCTGGGCTAAAGCCAGGGTAATAATACTACTTCGGCGCTTAGAAACATATGTATTCAGCGCAATATAAATGTTATGTATTATTATTCATCATTAAATGAAAATAGACTCACGGTTGATATAGGTTGAGAAAAATTATTCTATTACTTGCTTCTGCACATGCCCCTCCCCCCAAAAAAACAATAATGTTGTCGTTCACAAACAAAGGTTTATCGGTTATCGGTGGCACACAGACTCAGGTTCGTCGGTAAATTAGTGGTCTCGACATCCCCCCCCCCCCCCCCCCCCACCTCCAACTCATGAAGTCCTAGCGACGCCCACCGGTCTATCCAGTCTTTCATGATGACATTGTACTTTGTACCCCACTAGGATGACTTTTTCCCTCTTCATAAGAATCTGATGTCACCAGGATTTTTCAAAGTGGGGGGGGGGGGGGGGGGGGGGGGGGGGGGGTCTCGATGTGAAAGAGAGATACGCGAAAAAACGAAAGAAAAAAGGAAAGGCCTCTGCCACCAAAATAGGGGGCAATGTCCTAGATGTCAATCAGGGATAATTTTAAAAAGCTCCACTAAAAGCCTCCCCCTCCCCGATCCACCACTGGGTGTCACAGCCCGCTATGCTCGATTGGAAATTAAAGGAATATACAGATCCTCACACTCGACTGCACGCTGTGATGTAGAGAGAGAAACAAATAGGATTATTTGATCTTTCCAGAGATAGCTTCAAACTATATGGTACATAATTTCTAAAACTAATGTATTCACTTTAACGTTTCCATTTATGCCCTTCCTTTTCCCTAAAAAGTGCCTTTCTGTTAATGCCCCCTTATGCATCCGCCCTTTCCCCCAGAAGTTCTTTTTCTGCTGGTGTCTACTTTACATCAACACTAAATTTGTACCATTATACCATATTTAGTTGCCAGCTAACCTTAATGAATATCATCGATATAATGCATGCATATGATCTTTGTGTGACTTTCAAAAATAAATTTCAAAAATACTCTGACTTTTTACGGTTTTTATTTTAGATGACAATCCACAAGGTTACAGGAAATATGTATGGAATATTTGTTAAATACGGGTTATGTTTTTGTTCTTGTAATCCTGTAGTCCATTAGTACATGGATGTTATCCCATTAGTACATGGATGTTATCCAGTGGCGTATCCAGGGGGTGGCGCAACAGGCGCTCCCCCCCCCATTGGCCGTCGTAAAAAAAAAAATAGGCTTCAAAATTGGTCACATATAGGATTATTTTGCATCTCAGCCCTTCTTCAGAAGCAAACATTTTCCAAAGGGGAGGGGGCACCCCCTCCCCTTAGACCCCTCCCCCAGGATGGAGATCAATAATGCCTGGCGCCCCCCCCCCCTATTGGGAAATCCTGGATACGCCCCTGTTATCCATATTCCACAATAGTCATAATATAACATACTCAATTGGTTAGTTTTGAAATATTCATAGCCGTTTATTATTGTTGTTTTTACTTGAGATAATTTTTTTTCTCATTATGTAACTATATTACTTGTATTTTCATATAAAATTGTTACCAATAATATTTATGCTATACCTTATTGTTTATTCCTGTTGCATCAGGAACATGATGCAAAACAGTTTTATACTGATCATGCTTTTATCCTGTATGAATAAGTTTAAATGGATACATAAATACAGAAAGAAAGTATACACAACTCTGATAGCTTCTAATTAAAATGTTGTAATCGACGTGACTTTGAAATTTATTTCATGGTGAAGAATAGCTTATCGTCTGTCTATTGGTACCTCAATCATGACTTTTCTGCCATGGATGACCGAGCACCAGGGTTTTTAAAAAGAGTCAAAAATCAAAATCTCCTTGTTCCAAGTGTGGTCTGACGCTGATGTGAGTCAAGCCATATGAATGTTCTACTTTAGTCTAAAATAATTTTAAAAAGTTAAATCCTCCTTTGTGCTTCAATGATTCATTGTGTAAAGTGATCTAAGCTTCCATATGACCTTGTTTCAGTCCACATGACAATATTTATTTTATTTCAATAGCCTTCTAACTTCTTGTCCCGTGATAACTAAAAACTGTCTGCTCATTCGTCAATAGCACCATTTCACCTGCATACGATGCACACATTGTTTTTTGCAAATAACACATGGACTGAAAGGTTTATTGACCTTAAAGACAAAAAGAAGAATAGGAAGGATACGCGTTGAGAATTAACAATGTCCATTTTTAATGACTCAGTAAAAGGCTTTCCTTAAAAAAAGGGATGCAGATGAATCCAACATTGTGTTACAAATGGCCAAAAAAATATCAAATTTAGCTTGTAATGAGCCCTTTCTTGAGTTTGAGTTGACTTTAACACCTTTTCTATTCAAATGCACAAAATGAATTGAAAATAACTCAGCAATTGTTTCCGACTGAAGTAACTAATGCATAGTTGGTTTGACCCACACTCGCTACTTCAGCCCAAACTTGGTACAACAGGAGTTTGACAATACTGTTTGAAAAGCCTGCTGCTGAGTCATCCGTGGCAGCAAAGTTATGAATAAGGTATCATTGCACACAATATAATTTGTTCTTTACTATGAAATAAATTTCAAGCTCATAGAGGTTATAACTTTTTAATTAGAAGCTACTTAAGTTGGGTATACTTTTTTCTGATACGCACTGTATAAATAAAATTTTCAATGAACCAAGTAGCAGGTCTTGTCATCATGTTCAATGTGAAAATTTTGGTATCACCCATTATATAGGGGACAAAAATCTTCTGGATCTAGATTGGAATCAAGTAAACAGAAATTCTGGTAGAAAGACAACACCACTTTTTGTATTAGCTACCAAATTTTGGTAACAACTATTATGATAGTGGTCACATTCACAGCCAACGAGCAGATTCTAATGGCTGACGGTGTTTGTTAATCTAATTGCTATATAACTTTTATATTGGTTAGTTACATTTCCTTCTTTAGTTGAAAGATGTCATCTTCATTAATTCTGTTTCCATGGCAACAGATTTTTTAATATATCAAATTTAGCTCTATTCCAAACTAAAATATTATCAAACAGGCAGTACAAAAAATTAGATGTTTACCATTATTTCATGTTGAAAACAAATATAGTTCTGCATTTCATTAGAAATGCAATAAATTTATTTGTTACCATGGTAACGGCCTACACATTTAGTGGTCTCCTCCACCATCCCTTTACTCAAACAAATTTTGATAAGTGAGTGTCCTGTAAAAGAGAAGATTATCATGTACAATATAAATGTATTAATATTTACTTTTTTCGGTAGCATCGTGGGTTTTTTTTGCTCATATATGGGGTTTTTTCTTACTGTTTCCATAGCAACAGCCATTTTCAAACATGATGGACACCTTTTATGGATGGACAACTCTTATTGAGTTTTTATCATGTGAGAAACTTTTGATACATTATTTTAAAATGTTACAATGTGTTTTTGTCCTTTCTTAATCACGAATACATGACATTTTCTTAAATTCTACTGTTCTTCATCTGTTGCCATGGTAATAGCCTTTATGGCCACGCCCACCTCTTAATTCAGGGCAAAGAAGCATATTCTGATAGTTAATGGTCCCATCTAACAGGAAAAAAAATCATTTAAGATTATTTTTAAGAGGGTGGAGACATTTCAGTTTTTGGCCCATAGACTATACTGATAAACATGGGATAATTGCCTTATGTACATATACACTCTAGATGTACCTTCAAATAGTGTTTTTCAGTCAAAATGCGCATCTAGTAAAAATACATCGTTCCATTTGGGATAACATAAAATGAGTTATCTATCACCTTATCGAATAATTTCTTTTCTGTGTGTGACATGACAATATACATGATATGTTTAATCAAGAAAAAGCGTTTAAAATGACAAATTTACGTTGGGTAAAAAACTTTGAAATATTGGTAGTTTTCACAACCTATTATTTTGAGTAAATCACAGTTTTATGTTTCGTTACGCCATATATGTGTGTGTAATATCCAACTTTCAATTGTGTATTAATCAGGTTTATAACTTGAAACTCAAAATAAATCTGATATCACTTGAAAAGTCTTAATCAGGTATTACATATTAGGTCAAAAAATTAAAAATCGTGATTTTTGACATTCTTTCAAATTTTGAGCCAAAAATGGCATTTTTAGGCAAAAATGCGCGTGGCATCCGCCCGTATGTTATTCGTCAGTATTTTTGCTTGAGTTTTAGCATGGAAACCGAGCATTACCCCAAAATGCCGTCCAAAGTAAAAAAAATCTTCTTGGCTGGTCTACTAAAAGTTACTCCACTTCATAAAAAGAAAGATAAAACTGATGTTGGAAATTATAGACCTATCAGTGTTTTAAGTATAGTATCTAAAATTCTAGAAAAGTCGGTATCACTGTTAGAACGTTGATTAAAAAATTTAATCTTGTTGGTTAAAATTTTAATCAACCGAGGGTTACCAGGTGAACCACACATTTGTAGGTTAAAACTTTAATCAACGGCCTGTTGATTAAAGTTTAACCTGTGGTCGATTAAAAGTTTTAATCATTTGTTGGTTAATCGTATTGTGAAGAAAACCCCCCTAGATTGTTCTTTTTATATTTTCAATTCAGCTCCGCTATTGCTTGTTATCTTAATTTATGTGAATTCGAAGTTAACCCCCCTGTAGATCTTATATTATAACGCTAGGTGTAGCGAAGTTGTTTGTTTACTACAGTGATCAATGAACGTAGTAAAATCAGCTGTGATTGTTTACTACAGTGATCAATGAACGTAGTAACGCCAGCTGACTTGTGCTATTTTTAGATTCCTTTCAATACACGGAACTTGTTATGTGGGACTGGGTTGAATGAAACATTGTGCGCCGTGATGCACGAAGGTTGTAGGCTCTTTTATTTCTCACTTACCTTGTAAATGCTTCCTAAAATAGTAGTTTGATGTGATATTTTCTCCTTTTGTAATAGAATGTTTAGTTTAGTGATAGGATTTAAGGCTCCAGAAGTAGATTATCCCTGCCAAAAATGGGCGAGTCTACATTTTAGGTTTCGCGCGTAATTGCGCCACAAACTCTTGACCAATCACAGTCACGGGGGGCTGCAGTTGTTTTCTGGATACACAAAAAAGGGAAGCGCATTAGAACAAATTGTCATTCTGCTGCTGAAAGCTTGAAAGAGCAACACTTGCTGAGGCCTGAGTAGCTCTAACATTTAACTATTATTATATTTATCATCTTGAAGCTCCAGAACAGTGAGTTAAAACATCATTTCTACATTTCATATTTATTAGGAATTGACTGCAAAATACTTTTGTTATTTATAAGAGGAAATTTGTTGAATATTTTTGTAAGAATTGTGAAGTGAAATAGGGGTAAACTTGATTGCAGACTTTATGTTTATGCACTGGATGTGGAGTGACATTTATTGAACAGTGTTAGTGATTATTAAGAAATGTTTACACTGCTGATTATAGTATGCTTTACACAAAGAAATTACAGTAGAGTTTTGTTTCTATTTCTCTTTTCTTTTATTTATCAAATCAAATAAATCTAAAGTTCAACATGAAGCCAATCTTGATCAAAGAAGTAGGAGTGACATAAGTGATTCAAGGGTACCTCATAAATTTATACTGTAGACTGTACATTTAAATGTAAATAATTATCATTATTTTTTAAAAGATGAAGGCCCTAGAATTGTAACAATAATCTCGTTAATTACATGAATTGTAATTAACTTAAGGATAATATTTATTCTTGAAGTTGAGAAATGATGGTATTTCGTTGGTAACTTTGAGACGGAGCATTGCTTATTGTGTTGTAGAAAATGGATTATTGACTTAGTTACTTTAATACTGTGCTAGAATGTTTCCTCCCCCCCCCCCCCCCCCCCCTTTCCCCTTCTGGAATTGACTGTCTTTGGAGAAGTTCTTCATATAACAATCTCGCATAGAGAACGTTACAGTGTACAACCTCGAGTCTACATCAGACGTCTACAGATCTGGTACAGGTGACAATCTTGAACAAAGAACGTCACGCTCACCTTTTACTTCAAATATGCCTGTTGTTTTATTCAATCCCGAACAGGGAACGAATAATAGAAGTCTTCAGACCTGGTGCAAGTGACAATCTTGAACAAAGAACGTCACGCTCATCTTTAATTAATCTATACATTATTCTTCTCGTTCAATCCCGAACAGGGAACGAACAAATTGGAACCACAGGTCCACCACAGTATAAGCAACAAGAAGAAGACAGTAAACCTTTCCTCAGCCTCCTGTTCCCATTGCTTATTCTATGCACATGAATACATTATAACTGCTATTTTCTAATTAAGAATTATTTGTGCAAGTATATGCTTAGCTTATGTCCTTATAGTAAGAGTATTATTAGGTATCATACATAAACATACACAGTAAGATAGTGGAACGATATAAGAGAAGTTAACGGTTTGTTATGGAAAAGATTGAACATAGAACGTTGCTTTTTAGTCTTGACTTTGTTGAAGATGTGATGTCTGGGAGATAGAATCTCGAGGCCAGTCATTACCTAGAAATTGGGGCAAAGGGAAGAAGCCGGGGTGGCGAGTCCTTTAACTATATATGGTGCGGTAAGGGCCGGGTGCAGGTTTATTGTAGAAGATTGATTTATATTAACGGAAGAAGTTTTATAACTATATGCTGGCATAGGTTATGGCAGAGATGATATGGAAAGAAACAAAGATAACCTTGATTTAAAGTGGAATGTTGTTCGGAAGACCGTAGAGTACAAAAGAATAGGCCTACTCGGAGCAAGGATTTGGTAGTGATGCTGATAGCTGAAGACTTATTTACATTTATACATAAACATAAACTTACAAGTACTCTGTACACATTAGATTTAGTTGAACGATAATAATTAACCTAAGTTGTACATCGTACTCAAAGAGGATTATTAAGTACGGTGAACGGTTGGAATACAGAGACGAGGATTTAAGTGTTTGAATGAATGTTTAGAGGAAATCCATGTAACCTAGGGCCTACTTAGAATGTATATAACTTAGGTTGTAAATAGATGAAGTTAAACATGTTACTCTCTTTATTCTTTACATGCACTGTTTGAATTACTGAATTTCTCATGACTTGTTGGATTTTACACTGTTAACAATTATTTACTTTAATAAAAGTTTTAATCGGGTATAACTCGAATTTATAGTTTCAAAACGAGAAATTACTTAAGCCTGGTTTAGCTGCACAGGTGAATGAATAAGTTGAGTAGTGATCAGTGATTGTAATTGTGCACTGAGTTATTTAAGTAATTTAGGTAAATACAATTTAGTTTACAGAATAGAGTGTTCGTATATTTCGAACAAACGTTCCCGTCATCAACGCTCGACTTAGAATATTCTTACCATGCTACTCGTGAGACAGGATAAACGGATGAATGGGAATCAGAATGTGTAAGATGTACACTGAACGTCTGTGGTGATGTGTGCCTGATTGTTGTTCACTGTACGCTGTACAAGATTGCACGTGAGTTAGAGGTACACTGTACGTCATGTTAAATGAGACTTGAATTGAATGACTGACTGTTGAATGTGGCCAGTAGTATTTGATTAAACTTATTGATGGATTTAAGGAATCATTTTACTTACCAGTAACACCCTGAATGTTTGATGTGCTGGTTAAGTCAGAGCGAGATGATGTATTGTGGTCAGGCTAGTTGGTCAGTTCATCGGAGTGCAGTCAGCTGTTCAGTCACGTGTATGTGTACCTAGCGTGGTACACAGCGTACTCTTGCCTAGTGACTTGCTACCCCCCCCCCCCTTTTAATCACATGACTCGGGTGTTTGTCTTACGTCATACTGGATTCCCGGTTGGGCGGTTTGGTTTACCAGACTGGCTTAAGGGTTCATACCACCCTTATAAAATAATGGTATGTGGTGGCAGCATTACCGTTGGTTAGTAGGGTCTCACGTTACATTTTTGGTGAGCAGCGGTGGGATTGCTCTCTTTCTGTAACATATCAGAAACTTACATTTTTGTCTGTAGTAGCATTAGGATTACTCTGTTTCTGTAATATATATACCAGAAGATTTACCTTTCCTGGTGTAGCAGCTGTGTGATGCTTTGTTTTTTTGTAATTTAGTAGAAAGTTAGTTTACATTTTTCTAATGAACTGAGTAGAATCAAGATAGAAGATTTTAGCTTGGTACAAAGTAGTATTTCTAATACTGTGAATTAGGTTGGAAGTGGTTGTGATGTTATGGGTCTGAATCGACAAGTTTAAAACTTCTCTTTGGTGAACAGTCAGAGTCTGTCTCAAAGTTAAGTTGGTTTCAAGTAGTACAGTAAAATGGTGAACTGTGGCTGCTGTGAAGTTGGGAGTCGAGTTTAGTCTTGTAAGTCAGTTACAGTGGATGACGTGTGCTTTGTAAACCAGGCATAGAATTAAATTACATTTTAACTATGAGTGCAGTAGAAGAGTGACATGTTTTACAATTAAATAGCTAAGCTTACATTTGTAAGATGCTAAGATACTTATACAACATATAACAAATAACTTAAGGAGATATACTCCTTTACTTTGTAAGAGGTACCCTTGATAAGTGAAACAAAAATATTATCACAAAAATAACAGGAATCTCCTGGTTATTTTTCTAAACTTTGCACTATCCAAAATGGAAGCATAAGATTTAGAAGCTGGAGATGGAGAGTGAACAAGAGACTGCGGCAGCTGGAGCTATGATGGAGCTTGCAGCTGGTGGTGATGAGGCAGCCTTGCCATCACACTGGGCAGTGAGTGAAGACGATCCCGAAGTAGCTGTTAGAGAAGCGGGGGATATGCGTCATAGTAGTGAACAAGTCTACACTCCGCAGGGATTCAAACAAAATCCTCAGTATGTATCCAGCACCCAAACCACTGACGTGAGACAAGGCAGTTCGGGACATCGCAAAGAAGTACTACCAGAGAAGTTTGGTGGAAAGACTCCATGGAGTGACTACAAGCGACATTTTGAGGTGTGCATGAGGCTTAACGGATGGTCTGATTTTGAAGCTGGTCAGTTTCTGGCAACAAGACTACAGGGTCCTGCATTGAGGATCTTAAACAACTTTCCACCTGGAGGACATATTTCATATCGTGACTTGGTATCACATTTGGAGAGTAGGTTTGGTCCTGGTGAGCAAGCAGAAAATTTCCTCTTGGAACTACGCATGAGACGTCGAAACAGAGATGAATCACTTCAAGAACTTGGTCAGGGGATTCGTGATCTGACTTGCCTAGCATATCCAGAACTGACCGGTGATGCTCGTCAGCGACTAGCTAAGGGGCATTTCTCAGATGCAATTGATGATCCAGAGATTCGGGCAGGTATTTTCAGGGCCCATCCACAGACGCTGGATGACGCCATCAGAGCTGGACTAGCTACGGAGTCCTTCCTTAGGGCTGAGAAATCTCGGGAGCGAAACAGGACATCTCGTCACGTTCGTGCAGTTGACATTAATGCTCAGCCGGTACCTATGGATGAGAAAACAAGAAAAGAACTTGAGGAAATGAAAACAAACATGAAACGTCTCACAAGTATGATTGAGAATATGGCTATCAATCAAACCCATGGCACAAACATGAAAGCATGTTACAACTGTCAAGAAGTAGGTCACTTTGCGAAGAATTGCCCCAATGTCAATGTTCGGCAGGGAAACGACAATCGGTCTTCCCGACGGGCCACGGCCAGGCCGGATTTCAGACAAGGTCCGAGGATTTAGATCTGCAAGAGAGATCTTCATTTCAGCGTGATACAATAATTTGTACTATCAGCGAGACGTATCAGAGTATGTTCTTGGCAGCAACTGTTGGGAATGAGAGATTGCAATTACTTATAGATACTGGGTCAACAATTACCATATTATCCAATGGAACATATGACAGGATACACGAGAATCAATCTATACAGCTGAATGATACAAATGTTAAATTACTGCAAGCTGATGGCACACCAATAGAAGTCTATGGAATAGGAACCCTTGTGATGGAAATTGGAGCATCCACGCACAGAGTGGAAATGGTCGTAGCGGATATTGAACATGATGGCATTCTTGGATTGGACTTTCTGCGAGAGAAACATGCTAGCATTAACTGTAATCAAATGTATGTCAGAATCAATAATGAAATCATCTCATGTACAGATCGAGAAGGAGAGAGACTCGGTTCCTCGCACAGGACAGCAGCTGTCAACCAACCCACGACAAAAGTACCTGATCATCTGCAAGACATCTACGAGAGAACAAGGAAGAATGTAGGGGAGAGTTATGAGCGTCATATCATTGAACTTCTTAGCACCTATGAAGATGTGTTTTCCAGAGGGGATCATGACATTGGTAGAACAGATAAGGTAAAGCACAGCATTCACACAACATGCCTAGCACCAATCCGCCAGCATCCGAGACGTCCACCTATGGGTCAAAGAGAAGAAATAGAAAAACAAGTTAACGACATGCTGAAGAGGGGTATAATTACTCCATCGGCCAGCCCATGGTCCTCACCTGTAGTTCTAGTCAACAAGAAGGATGGATCGAAACGGTTTTGCATAGATTACAGATTGCTTAACCAGTGCACCGTCAAGGACTCATTTCCCCTACCCCGCATAGATGAGTCAATTGATTCTCTGGATGGAGCTAAGTACTTCTGCACATTGGATCTTGCTGCAGGCTATTGGCAGGTGCCACTAGATGACGATGCAAAGTTGAAATCAGCGTTCGTAGTCTCCGGAGGCCTGTATCAATTCGAAGTAATGCCTTTTGGTCTATGTAATGCGCCTTCAACGTTTGAAAGATTGATGGAAACAGTGCTCTCTGGTTTGCAGTGGAAAATACTGCTTATCTACTTGGACGATATCATAATCTTTGGGTCAACGGCAGATGAAGTGGTGGAGAGACTGAAAACTGTGTTGGATCGACTGAGGTCAGCCAACCTAAAACTCAAACCTAAGAAGTGTCATCTGTTTCAGAAGGAAGTACTGTATTTGGGTCATGTCGTTTCAGAAGAAGGAGTTAGTACAGATCCAGCCAAGATTGAAGCCGTGTCATGCTGGCCTACACCTACCAACCCAACAGACGTTAGAAGTTTCCTGGGTCTAGCCTCCTATTATAGAAGGTTCATTAAGAAGTTTTCAGATGTTGCTAAGCCACTGACTGCTCTCACTCAGAAGGACCAACCTTTCATATGGACAGAAGAATGTGAGGCTGCATTCACTACTCTGAAAGAAAGGTTAACCACAGCACCCATACTTGCTTATCCGAGAATAGGCGCAGGATTCATACTGGACACTGATGCCAGCAAGTATGGGATAGGAGCTGTTCTGTCACAGGAGAGAGATAATAAAGAGGTTGTAGTGGCCTATGCAAGCAGAACACTTACTCGACCTGAACAAAACTACTGTGTGACTAGGAGGGAATTACTTGCTATTGTAGTATTCCTAAAGCACTTCCGGCACTACTTGTACGGACAGGATGTAACAGTTCGTACAGATCATGGAGCTCTTAGATGGTTGATGGAATTCAGGAACCCTGAAGGTCAACTTGCGAGGTGGATTGAGGTTATCAGCCAGTATAGACTCACCTTGATTCATCGTGCTGGACGGGTACACATGAATGCTGACGGGTTGTCACGCCGCCCCTGCTCCCAGTGTGGTAGATTGGAGGATATCTGTGAATAGAGAGAAAATAGTTTGTTTAAATATTACAGTAGCAGTATTATATATGTTTTGTTATTTTTTGATTATTTGTAGAGTAACTGATGGATGTCGAGTCTGACTTGGCAGAGAGAGTTCAGGCAATCAGCCTATCACCTAGCATTAATAATGCTAGTATAAGGAGAGCACAACTTCAGGATACTGATCTGAAGCATATTCTTAAATGGAAGGAAGAATCAACCCAGAAACCAGAGTGGAAAGATGTATCAAGCCTATCTTCGGCCACAAAGTCATACTGGGTCAACTGGGATTTGATGATAATTAGAGATGGAGTCCTCATGAAGAGGTGGGAATCTAGCAACGGCAAGGAAATCAGCTGGAAAGTAGTACTTCCTCACTCCCTACGTCATACAGTGCTAATGGAACTACATAGCTCAAAAACAGCATGTCATTTAGGAGTAAACAAGCTGTTGCACAAAGTACAGCAGAGGTATTACTGGGTGGGACTAGCAGCTGATGTCAGATCGTTGGTACGGAAGTGCGATGTATGCTCAAGACTTAAAAACCCACCCAAGAGATCAAGGGCCCCATTGCAGCAATATCGAATTGGCGCCACTCTGGAGAGAGTGGCTATGGATATTTTAGGCCCTTTACCTGAAACTGACCGGGGTAATCGATACGTTCTCGTAATAGGCGATTATTTTACCAAATGGATAGAGTCGTATGCAATTCCTAACCAAGAAGCTAAGACGGTAGCAAAAGTTTTTGTTGAGGAGTTCATTTGCCGATACGGCATTCCTAAGGAATTGCACACTGATCAGGGGCGGAATTTCGAGTCTTGTCTTATGAAAGAAGTGTGTGAGATGTTGGGCATAAAGAAAACTAGGACATGTCCACTGCACCCGAGGAGTGATGGTTATATTGAGAGATTTAATAGAACGCTAGTTACCATGGTTACTTCAATTCTTGATCCAGACCGCCATCAGAGGGACTGGGATGAGCAAATTCCATACGCCATGTTGGCTTACCGGTCAGCAGTCCAAGAATCAACAGGCGAGTCTCCTGTCATGATGATGCTTGGCAGAGAAGTAACTCTACCAGTGGATGTGATCTTCGCTCAGCCGCCAACTGATGAAGGAAAAGAAAGAGAAGATTACTCAGAGCAACTTCGAGACAGAATTAGAGATGTGCATGAAAAGGCTAGGAACAAACTAGCATTAGCTGCTGAAAAGCAGGCTAAAATGTATGATCGCAACACCTCACTTAGAAGATTTAATAAAGGTGACTGGGTATGGCTACATGGTGTTCAGCGCAAACGAGGTGTATGTCCAAAATTGATGTTTAAATGGAGTGGTCCTTACATGGTCATGGATAGACTATCAGATGTTGTGTACCGCATACAGCAGTCGGCTAAGTGTAAGCCTAAGGTTGTTCATCTTGATCGTTTAAAGTCTTACACTGGTCCTCAACTTAACAACTGGGTGATGAACAAACCGCAGTCACTTCGGCGAAATCCTGCTAGAACAAGGGTAACTCCAAATAGATACCGAGATTAGGTAGCTAACAATGTGTCTACCTACACATGTGCATTCAGAATTTCTTTCTCCGTTTTCAATATCTCTCCATTACAGATGTTTTCTTGTACCCTCTGCCCAGTGAAGAAAGATCGGGCTGTCGATTTAGATATGCATATAGCCATGCAACACAACACGGAAATGACGTTGGCCTGTAACCACTGCTCTTTCGAGAACGTCGGTCGAGCGGATATCGCCAGACACTACGCACGAAATCACCCCAGCGACAAAGGAGAAGTGAAGTATTTAAGTTTCAAGTTGGCCTCTAACAGTTACTTAGAAAGGAAGAAAGAAGATGAGAAAAGGAAGAGAGAGAAGGAGCAACGACTGAGGGACAGGAGAGAGCAGGAAGAAGAAGAGAGAAGAAGGAGAGAAAGAAGGAGGGATGAAGAAGAGAGGGAGCGGAGAAGGAAACGGGAAGATAGAATGGAGAAGGAGAAGAGGAAGTTGAAGGAAGAACTGAGAAGAAAGAAGGAGAGAGAAGAAGAAGAAAGACAAGTACAAGAAGCAAGACGGAAGGAGAGAGATGAAGAAGAAAGACAAGTGCAAGAGCAGAATAAGACTGACGAGGGCTGCGTTCCAGAGATAGACATTCATCCAGAACAGGAAGAAATCTTGGAGGATGTACAGGGGGAACTCTTGGAAGATGTGAATGAAGAAAAAGAAGAAGAAATCTTGGAGGAGGTAAAGGAGGAAAACGAGGAAGAAATATTGGAGGATGTAAAGGAGGAAAAAGAAGAAGAAATCTTGGAGGATGTAAAGGAGTCAGAAGTTGAGGAAGTGACAGGCAAGAAGAGAGGATCTCCACTAAGAGAAGATGAAGAGGACGATTACGAAGTAACGGTTAAAGTGAAGAAACCTCGAGTAGGGATCGTAAAACTTACGAGATTGGAGGTGTATACAAATACATACCTTACAGTTTTCGGTAAGAGAAGGTTGCACGAGGAGAGGAAGACTGTGCACTACTTCGAAGAAATGCCATCCACAGACGAGTAGAATGGTGGATGCTTCGCCTGTACATAATGATCTGTTGATGTATCTTCTGTAAATAACACAATGCAATAAAATGTGATTTTAATGCATTAATGATATATACTTTAATATTGAATATTATAAGATATATGTGTATTGTGGTAGTGTAGTAGACTGATGTGAATTTCGAAGCAGTGGAGACTGAATTTATTATGTATTTTTATTCATACAGTAAATAGTCTCAAGTTAAATCGCTGGGACAGCGATTAAGTAGGAGGGGGACAATGTGAAGAAAACCCCCCTAGATTGTTCTTTTTATATTTTCAATTCAGCTCCGCTATTGCTTGTTATCTTAATTTATGTGAATTCGAAGTCAACCCCCCTGTAGATCTTATATTATAACGCTAGGTGTAGCGAAGTTGTTTGTTTACTACAGTGATCAATGAACGTAGTAAAATCAGCTGTGATTGTTTACTACAGTGATCAATGAACGTAGTAACGCCAGCTGACTTGTGCTATTTTTAGATTCCTTTCAATACACGGAACTTGTTATGTGGGACTGGGTTGAATGAAACATTGTGCGCCGTGATGCACGAAGGTTGTAGGCTCTTTTATTTCTCACTTACCTTGTAAATGCTTCCTAAAATAGTAGTTTGATGTGATATTTTCTCCTTTTGTAATAGAATGTTTAGTTTAGTGATAGGATTTAAGGCTCCAGAAGTAGATTATCCCTGCCAAAAATGGGCGAGTCTACATTTTAGGTTTCGCGCGTAATTGCGCCACAAACTCTTGGCCAATCACAGTCACGGGGGGCTGCAGTTGTTTTCTGGATACACAAAAAAGGGAAGCGCATTAGAACAAATTGTCATTCTGCTGCTGAAAGCTTGAAAGAGCAACACTTGCTGAGGCCTGAGTAGCTCTAACATTTAACTATTATTATATTTATCATCTTGAAGCTCCAGAACAGTGAGTTAAAACATCATTTCTACATTTCATATTTATTAGGAATTGACTGCAAAATACTTTTGTTATTTATAAGAGGAAATTTGTTGAATATTTTTGTAAGAATTGTGAAGTGAAATAGGGGTAAACTTGATTGCAGACTTTATGTTTATGCACTGGATGTGGAGTGACATTTATTGAACAGTGTTAGTGATTATTAAGAAATGTTTACACTGCTGATTATAGTATGCTTTACACAAAGAAATTACAGTAGAGTTTTGTTTCTATTTCTCTTTTCTTTTATTTATCAAATCAAATAAATCTAAAGTTCAACATGAAGCCAATCTTGATCAAAGAAGTAGGAGTGACATAAGTGATTCAAGGGTACCTCATAAATTTATACTGTAGACTGTACATTCAAATGTAAATAATTATCATTATTTTTTAGAAGATGAAGGCCCTAGAATTGTAACAATAATCTCGTTAATTACATGAATTGTAATTAACTTAAGGATAATATTTATTCTTGAAGTTGAGAAATGATGGTATTTCGTTGGTAACTTTGAGACGGAGCATTGCTTATTGTGTTGTAGAAAATGGATTATTGACTTAGTTACTTTAATACTGTGCTAGAATGTTTCCTCCCCCCCCCCCCCCCCTTTCCCCTTCTGGAATTGACTGTCTTTGGAGAAGTTCTTCATATAACAATCTCGCATAGAGAACGTTACAGTGTACAACCTCGAGTCTACATCAGACGTCTACAGATCTGGTACAGGTGACAATCTTGAACAAAGAACGTCACGCTCACCTTTTACTTCAAATATGCCTGTTGTTTTATTCAATCCCGAACAGGGAACGAATAATAGAAGTCTTCAGACCTGGTGCAAGTGACAATCTTGAACAAAGAACGTCACGCTCATCTTTAATTAATCTATACATTATTCTTCTCGTTCAATCCCGAACAGGGAACGAACAAATTGGAACCACAGGTCCACCACAGTATAAGCAACAAGAAGAAGACAGTAAACCTTTCCTCAGCCTCCTGTTCCCATTGCTTATTCTATGCACATGAATACATTATAACTGCTATTTTCTAATTAAGAATTATTTGTGCAAGTATATGCTTAGCTTATGTCCTTATAGTAAGAGTATTATTAGGTATCATACATAAACATACACAGTAAGATAGTGGAACGATATAAGAGAAGTTAACGGTTTGTTATGGAAAAGATTGAACATAGAACGTTGCTTTTTAGTCTTGACTTTGTTGAAGATGTGATGTCTGGGAGATAGAATCTCGAGGCCAGTCATTACCTAGAAATTGGGGCAAAGGGAAGAAGCCGGGGTGGCGAGTCCTTTAACTATATATGGTGCGGTAAGGGCCGGGTGCAGGTTTATTGTAGAAGATTGATTTATATTAACGGAAGAAGTTTTATAACTATATGCTGGCATAGGTTATGGCAGAGATGATATGGAAAGAAACAAAGATAACCTTGATTTAAAGTGGAATGTTGTTCGGATGACCGTAGAGTACAAAAGAATAGGCCTACTCGGAGCAAGGATTTGGTAGTGATGCTGATAGCTGAAGACTTATTTACATTTATACATAAACATAAACTTACAAGTACTCTGTACACATTAGATTTAGTTGAACGATAATAATTAACCTAAGTTGTACATCGTACTCAAAGAGGATTATTAAGTACGGTGAACGGTTGGAATACAGAGACGAGGATTTAAGTGTTTGAATGAATGTTTAGAGGAAATCCATGTAACCTAGGGCCTACTTAGAATGTATATAACTTAGGTTGTAAATAGATGAAGTTAAACATGTTACTCTCTTTATTCTTTACATGCACTGTTTGAATTACTGAATTTCTCATGACTTGTTGGATTTTACACTGTTAACAATTATTTACTTTAATAAAAGTTTTAATCGGGTATAACTCGAATTTATAGTTTCAAAACGAGAAATTACTTAAGCCTGGTTTAGCTGCACAGGTGAATGAATAAGTTGAGTAGTGATCAGTGATTGTAATTGTGCACTGAGTTATTTAAGTAATTTAGGTAAATACAATTTAGTTTACAGAATAGAGTGTTCGTATATTTCGAACAAACGTTCCCGTCATCAACGCTCGACTTAGAATATTCTTACCATGCTACTCGTGAGACAGGATAAACGGATGAATGGGAATCAGAATGTGTAAGATGTACACTGAACGTCTGTGGTGATGTGTGCCTGATTGTTGTTCACTGTACGCTGTACAAGATTGCACGTGAGTTAGAGGTACACTGTACGTCATGTTAAATGAGACTTGAATTGAATGACTGACTGTTGAATGTGGCCAGTAGTATTTGATTAAACTTATTGATGGATTTAAGGAATCATTTTACTTACCAGTAACACCCTGAATGTTTGATGTGCTGGTTAAGTCAGAGCGAGATGATGTATTGTGGTCAGGCTAGTTGGTCAGTTCATCGGAGTGCAGTCAGCTGTTCAGTCACGTGTATGTGTACCTAGCGTGGTACACAGCGTACTCTTGCCTAGTGACTTGCTACCCCCCCCCCCCCCTTTTAATCACATGACTCGGGTGTTTGTCTTACGTCATACTGGATTCCCGGTTGGGCGGTTTGGTTTACCAGACTGGCTTAAGGGTTCATACCACCCTTATAAAATAATGGTATGTGGTGGCAGCATTACCGTTGGTTAGTAGGGTCTCACGTTACAGTATTTTGCTCAACGTTGGTTAAATTGGTGTTGATTAAGCTAAAACATATTGTTGGTTAAATGTTTAACCATTTGTTGGTTAGTTTTATTTTGTTGGTTAAATGTTTAACCATTTGTTGGTTAATCATATTTTGCTCAACATTGGTTAAAATGGTGTTGATTAAACTTAAACAAATTGTTGGTTAAATGTTTAACCATTTGTTGGTTAGATTTATTTGATGAGAAACTCCCCGGAGAAACTCTTTTCATATCTGTAATTGTTGTCTAGCTAGCCTTATAACGAAATAGATCTACTCAGTGATCTACTTTCAGCGGTTTGGTAAGTTCGACCTTCTCAGACCTGGACTAGACTTGACTAAGGCAGGCCCACCGGTAGACTACGCCTACATTGGTGCTTATATCTTTTTCTCAAAAAACTGTTCTAGTTTCAGTGTTTGTCATATTGCCCTGTCCGCGAAATATGGACATGCGCGAAGTTGAACACACCGCCATACCGCCGGCGTCGCCTCCACGCTACCATAGGCGCAGTCGGTAAATCTACCGGTGGGCCTGGCTTAGCCAGGTCTAGTCCAGATCGAGCAGGTCGAACTTGCTCCCAAGCCGTTTAAATTAGAAAGAAAGAGCACACTGTAGATCTATTTCTTCCCAAGATTAAGCTGGACAACAATCACATATATGAATAATAGTTTCTCACCTTCAAACACGCCGACAAACTCTTTGAAAGTCCCCACTCATTCAGCGACTTGAATGACAATGCCTTCCATTTTTATCGCAAACAATTTCTGTGATAGATTTGTGCGCAGCGAATTTGTTCCAAATCCATATGCGCATGCGCTGTTCGGTCACGCGATTGGTATTTTAATCAACTTTGATCAAACTTTTAACCAACAAAAAGATAAAGTGTCTTGACAGTTAGCACTATCAGTTTGGCGGGAAAGCAGAGAACACTGTTTTTAATCAATGTTGGTTACAAAGTAACCAACAAGAATAAAAACAATAATTTTAATCAACAATATTTTTAACCCACGCAAGATTAAAAGTCATTTTTAACCAACATTCATTTTATAACCAATGTTGAGCGATTTTTAATCAACATTTTTTTAATCCGTAGTTTTTTAATACATGTTTTAACAGTGTATGTGTTCAGATTGAAAAATATTTTAAAGAAAATGATATAATTTATGAATATCAATCTGGTTTTCGACATGACTATTCAACCGAGACATGTCTTATTCACTTGACTGATTATCTGAGAACACAAATTTCCCAGGGACAATTCGTTGGTATGGTACTCCTGGATCTTCAGAAAGCTTTTGATACAGTTAATCATGACATCTTATTAAAAAAGTTACAAAAAATGGGTTTTAACGAAGCTACTTTAGAATGGTTCAAATCCTACTTGTCTAATCGACATCAGGTAGTGGCTATTAATGATATTCGTTCCAACGTTATGCCTATAGCATGTGGTGTTCCTCAGGGAAGCATCCTTGGACCAATCCTTTTTTCAGCTTATATCAATGACATGTGTGCTTGTTTAAAAGCTGACTGCAAGCTGCTATTGTACTCTGATGACAGCGTACTACTTTGCTCAAATCCAAATCCAAAATTTGTCGAAGAAAAACTAAGCGACCAGCTGTCTACATGTGTCGATTGGATGACTTTACACTTGGGCAAAACAGAAAGCATTTTGTTTTGTCCAAAAAGTAGTTCTAAAAAGTCATTTGAATTTCAGGTGACATGCAATAATCAGGTAATCCAGAGAAAAGAATCTGTGAAGTATTTAGGCATTGAGCTGGCCAGCTCAATATCCTTTTCAACTTTAATAGAATCAGTTGTAAAGAGAGCGAATTCTCGCCTGAAATTTTTGTACAGATATCAAAATTGTATGGATCAAAAGGCAAGACGTATATTCTGTTTTGCTCTTATTCAATGTTTATTTGATTATGCTAACCCTGCTTGGTATAGTAGCTTTAAAAAATCTGATCAAAAGAAGTTGAAAATTATTCAGAACAAAATGGTGAGATTCATCAACTACTCTGGTCCCAGAACTCACGTTGGCTACAATGAGCTCTCTGAAGCTGGTTTTCTTGAAGTCAACCAAAGATCTAAACAACTGATTTTGCACCATGTGCATAAGATATATCATACTAGGTCGAATCATTATATTCGATCAAACTTTAATCTTGTTAACAATTTACATAGTCATCATACAAGAAACAGCCGTTTCAATTTTAACTTACCAGAAAGAGTAGGCAGTGTTGGTAATTCATTTTATTATACTGCCATAAAGCATTGGAATTCTCTGCCTAATGACATAAAAGGAATAGATAACTTTGTTAATTTTAAGAGGAAATCGAAAGAATATCTTTCACTAGAGAGTCAGAGAGAAGAAGCAAATGATTATGTTACATCTAGGTAAAATATCCTGAATACGGACCATTTTCTTTTCACATGCAGGTTAATATGCTGTTTATTGTATATATTTATATAGTTTTAACATGATGAAAGATTTAACGTATTTTTTTTTTTCCATTCTCATCTTCGTTTCCTTCTCTCTCTCTCTCCATTTCTTCCTCTTCTAACTTCGTGATCGCCTCTTTTTCCTTCTTTTTCCTTCCTGCTCTTTTCTTTCTTTTCCCCTCATTCTAACTTTGTATATATTTATCACTATTATTTTTATGATTTATTTTTCCTTATTTATTTCTCAACGTGTAAATATATATAAATATGTTCTAACTCAATAATTATTTTATTCATACAAGAGGACCCCACTGGAGCTTTCGTGGGTTATCCTGTTCAAGCTTGCTAATTTGTTATTCTACTATGTACAAATTTATTATGTTCTGAATGCTTGGCAAATAAAATCAATCAATCAATCAATCAATCACGACCAATGTGACGTCTGTTTTTACAGTGTACTGGCACACAGGACCTTTTTGTGTCAAAGGTGCCATAATACAACAACAACAACAACAACACATTGTTGCTAAGTGACGCCGGACTTGTCACCGCTACCAACGCATTGCAGCATCGCAGCGGTTTTCTTTTATTTTGCTTAGGCCTATATAACGTAAGTTTTTACCTTCCTTCTATTTGTTAAAATCATGTATGTGACCAAGATTCTGTAGAAGTCCAACTAATAATTGAAATTTCTTCATTACCTACGCAAGTGATGAATATCCGTGAATATAAAAATTACCTTATACTCGCCTACTTGAAGCCTTTGTGTAGTCCCGTGCGTTTAATATTTTGTTAGGAATTTTGTAACCTATTTATGTCTGTGTTCAATTTTCTACCGTGTTACATCGCCGACAGTCAGTATCTCAAAAATATGATTCATTTTCAGGAAATCTTCCAGTGTCAAGAGAAACAGAAACCTTCAGTTAGTCTAGATCGAACTTTATTAGGCCTAGGCCTAATTAATTTTAAAAAGGGCAAGAATTCCTTATCACGTGCCATGCCCAGGCATCAATGAATTGAATGATGGCATCATGTCCACTCATGTCTCATAGACCAAAAGCTTCAGTCTCTCTGTATCGTCGGTTGTTCCGCTGAGACTTCGTCTGGCTCCACTAGACCTCCGTACATAGAGACTGAATGATCACATATCGCGCAGTGTGTGGACGATCATATCCGGAACCGGAAGTGGTTCTCTGTGTGTTTGTGTGTGTAGCATATATTCAGTGGCGTACTCGTGCAGTATGTATACGTAACGGCAACGCGACCTAAGGCTCAGGTCGGCTGATCGTCCACCTTGTTGGTGATACACGGTCGTACCGTCTGTCTATGGGGAAGGTTGAGAAATGTCAGAAATATTAAAGATTTCCCCATAACAGACGGTTATTTCTGTCTAGTCCACTCATAGCTACATTCCTATACTTCGTGTGTATAATGTAGGCAGTCATACACCTCATCTTTTTAAAACACCACTGCACAAAAGTCACCAATATTCACTCAAAATCGGCATTTAATTTTCAAAAACCGACCCCAAAATATCCAAGAAATACAATAAATTCAACTCACCAATGTTGGAAAAGATATTTACAAAAATGAAATCCGTAATTTACTGTTGATTCTCGCGAAACGAGCTATCGGAGTCATTGTGTACATTTCCTGGTCGCCGCGGGCGCTGACATCTCCCCAAAAGAGTTTTGTCCTCAAAAATTCGGTCCCTATGGCGTACACGGAAAAGTTCCGATTTTCTGTGTGCGCGATCGTAAAGATCGATGTGCCCTTGCGATCCCGAGTTTCTTCGTGGACAAAAACATCAACAGTTTGTAAACAACACGCGATCGCGAAACAAATCGGCGGGGATTTCTCCGGTTTTGGACAAGATTTTGACTTTGGATTTTGCTGTAAATATCAAAAGTTCTTCCTAACGGCCATTTGAGGTAGGAGTGAGATTTTTAAGGGCTGAATTTGAAAGCAAGTATTTAAAATATTTATCTTATTTTCCCCCCCATACCTTTAGTACATGCGACAGAAAATACCAACTATTTTACAGTAATGTACCCGTGAGTGATCATGTCTGCAGCTGCAGACTGCACTCTATCCACTCATAGGCACACGCCATTGCCGACTGTGTAGGAATGCAGCCAACACACATCCCATACCTAAAACTGCATCACTGTGCATTTTTGGCTATATTTAAGTGAAAACCTTAGATTGAAATCTACTGAAAGATAGCTAATTATGTTATGGTGAATAATTAATAGGCCTAGATGATTAAAACTTACCAGTTTGTTTTGTCACTTTTGAAGAGGGTTTCCTGAAATTTTGGGGAATTTCTTGCGAAATCTCCTATCGAGATCCGGTCAGAGCATCCATTTTGTATTTTTCACGATTATGATGAAGGGAGCCCTTAGCCACTCATAGGTACACGCCATTGCCGACTGTAGTAACGCAGCCAACACACATCCCATACCTAAACTGCATCACTGTGCATTTTTGGCTATATTTAATTGAAACTCATATATTGCAGTTTACTTAAATCCAAATACTTATGTTGAATAATAGATGATTAAAACTTACCAGGTTGTTTTGTGACCTTTGAAGAGGGTTTCCTGAAATTTTGGGTCCTTTTTGTCGATAACTGCTATCGAGACGCTTGTGTGCGTAACATTCTGCGTACGTATCTACGGTGCGTAACCATGTAGAGCGGCCTCACTAGTGCGCAACATATTGAGAGCAGTCGTCATCCGTATGGAGGTGTGGGTAACAAGTACCAAAAAGAGGGCTGTAAATGTAAGTTTTTTTAACTTTCTACATTTTGTATCTTAACGAACTGATAACTTAAAATCTAAAGAATGATACTTAAGTATCAGTTTGCCCACAAAAACCTCCATTTCAAACAAAATTACATCTGTATCCCCAATACCCAGTATACACACATGTATATGATCCTAATGGTCAATATTATGACCATTGCTTGCTGATGTGCCCTCAGCGCTCGTAGTGGTACCGGCGCGATCGGTTCATCGATCTCCACCTCGTTGTTTACCTGTTGTTAGACAGCTTGGGGGTTGTTAATGAGTTTAGTCTACTCTAGCGATAAGGCTTCTCATCGTGCATTCTCTACAATCTGCTGTATTCCTTCTGGTGCAAGGATATTAAGGAAAGTGCTTTAACGGCGAGGAGCAATAATTGAAAAAATCTTTGGGAGAGTACGGCCACCCGTCGTAATATCGACCTTGTCCGTATAGCTTGTGTGCGTAACATTCTGTGTACGTATCTATGGTGTGTAACCATATAGAGCGGCCTCACTAGTGCGCAACATATTGAGAGCAGTCGTCATACGGATGGATGTCTCTGTGACAAGTTGGAAAAGGAAGGCTGTAAATGTAAGTTTTTATAACTTTCTACATTTTGTATCTTAACATACTTATAAATTAATATGTACATGTATAGACTTAAAGTATCAGCTTGCTCACAAAAACCTCCATTTCGAACAAAATTACATCTGTATCCCCAATACCCAGTATACACACATGTATATTTCCTAATGGTCAATATGACCATTGCTTGCTGATGTGACTCTATCGTCTATTTTTTTGTTTTAATTGGCAATAGATCCACACCAAGTAAAGCAAGATAATAGTGGTCGTATTGACCATGGAACAAACGGCAAAGAATGCCAATATTAATAATAGTAGATCTACTAGTAGTAGAAAAATCTGTCTGTTTAGAGGAGTTTTATAACATTTTCTGACTTTAATTAAAGTTTGGCTGTGGCTATTCTGACGACCAGTCGTAAGAATAATTTTCCGGCTATTATTACGACACGCGCACACGCTCCATTTTCGTACTCTGCGCCGTCGTAAGAATAGGGTTAGGGTTAGGTATAGGCTTGGGGTTAGGGTTAGGGTTAGGGTTAGGGTATTTATATGTTTTGAACACCTTCGATGTCAACTCGTTCTCGCAGGTACATCGTTAAGTCAGAGGACTGGCAATATCGAGGACCCAGGTTCGATTCCCATCTTTGTCATTTGTCGTTTTTTTCATTTGTTCCTTACCGATGTTTTACAGATTATGGAATTACAGATATAATATGGAAAAAGCTGAGGAGACAGAGAAAACAGAGACAGACAGTTTTTACTCAACCCCCATCAAAAATTGTAGGTGGCTGTCGCAAAAGGAACTCTTTCCTGTGGGGGGTGGGTGCGTGCCAACAGCCGGCCAGTGAAGTGTGCGCAGAGTACGAAAATGGAGCGTATGCGCATGTCGTAAGAATAGCCGGAAAATTATTCTTACGGCTCGTCGTAAGAATAGCCACTGCCTTTAAGTTTAGACTATATCTGAAGATAACCTTGTACTCCAGACTAGCTTTTACGGGTGAACAGGCTTCAATAGCTTTTGTGTGTATCAGCAGACCCTTTTCCAGGCTAGATCATTCATACAGGAGAGGAAAATATTTATTTAAAATTTCACTTTCAAGTCTGAATCCCTACATTTGTGGCAGAGTAAGAGTTGAAGAGTCCCTGAATCAGGTAATCTAGCAAATTTAAGAAAATTAAATCTTGTTTAGAGCGTGTGTTGTGTGTGTGATTGTGTGTGTGTGTGTGTGTGGGTGGGTGTGTGTGTGTGTGTTGGGTGTGTGATTGGGTGTGATTGATACACAGACGTGTATCAATCAGATATGATTATTTACGTCTGGGACCGACCTTTAACGTCACCATCCGAAAGACGTGACTCAGTCTCGAACCTGGGTCCGCTGAATCAGTTTATAACTTCCACTGGTAGCTGGATTACAGGCGCACGCCACAACGCCCAGTTAAATTTTGACTGCTGCAACAGTGAATGTTGGACACAGTCCCAGTGGCGGCACCAGGGGGGGGGGGGGGCATGGGGGGGGGGCATTTGCCCCCCCCCCCAGTTGCCCCCCTAATAATTTTTGAGTGAAAAAAAATAAAAGGGTGGAAAATGAGAAAGAAAAGAAAAGGAAAGACAAAAGTGAAAAAGGAATGGAGAAAAGAAGGAAAAAGAAAGAAAACGGAAACATGGTGATTCCCTGGACCCAACCCACTCGCGCTTGATTTTGCGATGTACACGCAATTTTTTTTGTCCGCCCTTGCCCCCCCCCCCCCAACATTTTCTTTTGCCCCCCATTTCCCCCCCCCCCCCCACTTTGTCCAATACATTCTATATTCGTGAATACTAAAAGATGCCGACTTTTTGATGGGGTCGGAGTAAAAATGGGGGGGGGGGGAGGGTTAAAAAAATACAAGCCATTTTTGCTTTCACCCCATGTAGTGGTCAATATGACCACTATAATTCGTGTCAACATTTGAGATCAGATCATCTTTGGAAATCATTGTCAAGTAATTTTCTTGTTTTGCCAGTGACTGTGTAGCTAAATTTCTCTTTCATTTTGCTGTAAATTTATCTTTCTTTATACTTTTCTCCCTCCTTCAGACTGATACCCCAAAATGCCGACTATTGTTGAGATAACAGATGAAGAACCTCCTGTAGATCAGGCACCAGTCTTTGTGACCGAGGTCACGACCAGTTCAACAGAGCCTGGAAAGAAAGTTGTCAGACTAGTTTCCAGTGAGTCAACGGATGCATCAGATCCAGTGAAACTGGAGAAGATTCCTGGAGAAGAGGGTGTGGATGGCTTGCTACAGAGTGATGGACCGGGAGGAGATGGGCAAGATGGAGGAGGAGCAGGAGAGATGATGGAGGAAGAACCAGAAATGTTAAAGGTGAGATACGTATGTACATGTATGTGGGATATATTAGACAAGTTTACAAGAAATTGTGGACACATAATAAAATTGGAACGATACAGAGAAGATTAGCATGGCCCCTTGCACAAAGATGACACGCACAATCATGAAGCGTTCCTAATTTTTTAACTAGGCATTGTGGCGTGCGCCTGTAATCCAGCTACCAGTGGAAGTTATAAACTGATTCAGCGGACCCAGGTTCAAGACTGAGTCACGTCTTTCGGATGGTGACGTTAAAGGTCGGTCCCAGACGTAAATAATCATATCTGATTGATACAGTCTGTAAAAACCCAATTACACACACACACACACACACACACGAATGCAGCATTCTCACCAGCACATAACACCCTTGCGTATGTTGATACCAATAAAATCCATGTGCAGAACCCCCCTCCAACAAGGGAAATAAATCAGTCAATGTCTACTTTCAATCTCCAAAGTTGTTTTGGTCCTCCCAGACCACCTCCGGTGGGATGTCATAAGGCTGCCACATTTCACTCAATATGGACCAATAAATGTGTCGGTGCATACTTTCAAATTGCAAAATGATCTTATTAGATCACCCCCATGGGTTTTGGTAAAGCCAGTTTTCTGTCAATTTGAAATTATTTTGAGTAAACCTTTTTTGTGCCGAGAAGCCCGCGTGAATGAGTGAATGAATTTATTGAGCACACTGAAACAACCATAGAGTCATTCAGAATATAACAATAACACACCCAATGTAACAAAATGTATCAATGAATAAACAAATAGGTAACATACCAGTTCTTGCATTTTATTGCAGTGACATTAAAAATACAAGTAGCTTTCATACTCATCTGGCTTTCATATTGTATTGAAGCAATCAATCTGTCACTACTATATTTTCAAGATGCATGTGTTTCAGCAAATTTTTAACATTTCTCCTCTGTTGACAACTATCAACCCCCTAAATTTTTGATCTACTACATCATGGAACTATTCAAAATAACCTGACTCTTAAAATACACTTTTATTCCCACAAACTCAAGCTTAGGCATTAAACTAGCAGAACTTGAACAGCGCCATCTTACAGTGATTGCTAAATTACATGGAAATGCATTATATTTTGAATTTTGACAAGCGGCTTGTTTGGATAATAGGCAAATTTTATATTTCAAACTATTATTTTTGACTTGGCATTGTGGAAATTCGTGTGCAGGTACATTCTAACTAGAATGGGGCATGATGGGAAAATGAGAGGGACAGACACTTATCAAATCCTGTTGAAAGATGGCGCTATTTAGGAGCTCCAGTTTACTGTCACTTGAACTTTGACCTTCTCTCCTTTATCAGGACCAAGATCAATCAAGTAAGAAGGAGAGGAACAGAAAAGAGGAGGAGGAAAAGGAGACTGACTCGCAGGTTCCTGAGGACGATAACAGATATCCAAGGTTAGAAGTCTATAGCTACGTTCATACGGGACCTGTAGTTTCAAAACTTTAAAGGGGTACTCCGGCCTGAAATTAATATGAATTGAATAAATAAAGTAAAGTTAAACAAACAAATCACTGAAAATTTCATCAAAATCGGATGAAAAATAATGAAGTTATGGAATTTTAAAGTTTTGCATTATTTTGGTAAATGTGCAGTGAGTGAGCTGATGATGTCATATCCCCACTTTTTCTTTTGTATTTTATTATATGAAATTGCAATTATTCAAATTTTCTGCTCCAAGCCTATAACTAAAAAGACTGACTCCTTATTAATGTGTAAGTTCATCATTGCTGTTACTTATTTTGTTACAAGGGAGATATATTTTATAGACATGTATGAAAAAATGAAATAATGAAGATTTCATATAATATAGTTAAAAAAGGAAAGTGGGGACGTGACATCATCAGCTCACTCATTACATGTACTGTACATGTTTCCCAAAATAATGCAAAACTTAAAAATTCAAGAACTTCGTTATTTTTTATCGGATTTCAATGAAATTTTCAGTGTTTTGCTTGTTTAATTTTACTCTATTCATTCTATTAATATTACTTTCAGGCCGGAGTAACCCTTTAAGTTAGAGGAACTTTAAATTAACGAAACAACGGCTCACTATTATGACTAGGGTTCACAAGGGTATGAAACAACAACACTCGTTGTTGTGAAACTAGTACAAGTCGAGCATAAGTCATTTAACGTGAGTAGAGAGGTCATCACTAACCAACAAGTTTGCTAAACTTAAAGGGGAATTAACCTCAAAATATAAATGTGTTTATATTCAAAGATGTTATCTATTCCTTCTTGTTGTCCTACGTAGTTTTGCATTAAAATACGAGATCTATGGGTGTAAGTTAAGATTTTCTCAGCAAGATTTATCGTCTGCTAGCGATACCCGGGGGCTGCCATTTTCTCGATGTGTACACATATAAAGATAATTTTAATCTGAATTCAAAATTATCTTTCTTCCTGATACAAAATATTTAACAGATATATACATATATTCTAAAAACGAAAATGTGTTTTATATTTCTTTAATAATTTTGATTTTACTAAATGTAAATCTATGTTCTTGATACTATGACGTACGCGACGGAGCGAATTAATTCAAATTTATGGATGATGACTTTCCCGAACGTCAATAGTGACAAACTATGCATTCACCTGCTTTGAGATATTAATGGACTTCAAAAGTCAGAATGCGCGTTGTATAAATTATGTTCTGCTCTACCAGGCAAGCCCAAGAAATCGATTTCTAGTTTAATAGCAAAACCAGATAATTTGAAAAGAAATCTATAAATTTCAAATAACAGGTGTTCTAAAATTTGAAATTTATAGATTTCTTTTCAAATTATCTGGTTTTGCTATTAAACTAGAAATCGATTTCAAATTTTGGAACACCTGTTATGTATTTTCCATCATATATGGGGATTATGTATAATGAAGAGAAGCAATTTAGCTCGAGGATTAAAAATATCTTCCTGACCGGACCGGTTTTCCAATGGTTTATGTACTAACTCAATGTCATCAAGAAAATGGCAGCCCCCATGTAAAGTGTTAGCAGATGATACCGTGAGCTAGAATGTCTTGATTTAAACCCTTTTCTGATATTTTATTTCTAAAGTGATACAGGTCAATGATTAAGAATATATTACACCTTTGAACATAAGTACATTTATATTCTAGTGTTAATTCTCTTTTAAATTTTATTCTGTCCACACGGTCCGTAACGATGCAGCGATGATCCTAATTGGCAAAATACAAATAATTGAAGAAAAGTTGTTGTGTGATTATATGAAAGTGATGACAAAAGGAAATGTTTGATTGTAAAAGGCATCACTGAAGGAGTTGAAATTTGATAAAATTTGGTTGCCATTACCACCTACTAAAATTATAATCCATGAAATATTCAATGTCACGGACGGACAAAATGCCTACTCTTAACCGATCAGGGGAGCGTTTCATCAAGTGTTTTGTCAGTGATTTTTACCGACAACTGTTATAAGCTACTGATATCCTTGCATCTGATTGGCTGAGAGCTCTACTACACACATTTCCCATTTACCTCCAATTATCACAAGTTATCTCAGGCTGTAGTATCCAGTGGAATGATACTGTAACACCTGGGCCCCATTTCATATACAAAACTTGTTATCAATAACAAGTTACAATAATTGTTATAAGCTACTGAAATTCTTGAATCTGATTGGCTGAGAGCAAAATTTGTCATGGAAATGGGGCAGTTTTTATTGATAACAAGTTTTATGAAACAGGGCCCAGTTGATATGGTGTAACAACAAATTTATGCTATTGAGAATTTGCATAGAGTATTATAAATGATTTTGTCACTTAGTATTACTATGGGGCTTATCTGGACATCTTTTCGTTTCTATTTTTTTGATCCTGAATTCTTTATACAAGAATGACAGAGAAAGCACTGAAGGATATCTGCAAGCAGCATGACCTCTACCGAACGCCAGAGCTCAATGATGTGCTCTATCTTCATTACAAAGGTATGTACTGTACATGTATCCTTTTATAACCCTTTCAGGACAGGAATTATTTAAGGGCTAAATTGATCACATTTTGTTCTTCAAATTGGCAACAATAATATTTTTCTTTTAGTGCTACATGGTTCTAATAAGGTGTCTTTAAAAACAATATATACGTGGTTAGAAATTTTGTCGAAAAGTTGAAAATATTGCCAATTTGACAAAAAACAATGATTTTGAACTTCTCATTTGTGTTGCCAATTTAAGGATTTTAAAGCTTATTCTCATTTTTAAAATTCCTAGCATCAAACGCCATACGGTCCTGCACCAAAAATGGACACAATTGTGAAAAAATTTTGCTCTTTCTGCTTATGCATCTGGTATATTTTTTAGAACTCTAAATCAAAAGTTATTGAGCCAAACCACAAAATGTGGTCAATTGTTTCGAAAGGGATAATGCAGTTTGTAGTATTAAGCCTATGTCACAAATGCCCCAAATATCCACAAAATTTGTCGGTCCTATACATGTACATGCATTTGGCTTTAATAGGGTGATTCCTTGTGTATCAGACATTAGGAAAGCTTTTTTTTCCCCCTATTTTATGTATGTCCAAACAAGGTATATGTACATGTATGCCATCTACTTGCAATCTAGGGTCATTCCATGGGGTTGGGGCAAAAATTGTGATGATGTCCATGTACAGCTGGTATGAGATCTTCTTAAATACACAAGGAAAATGACATAATCTGTTGCAGATTTTTATGCAATGAATATGTATAGTAGTACCCAGCCAGAATCATTCCTGTTTCAGTTGGTACTCTTTCAAAGCTAAATATTTAAAGTGCATTTCGTAAATTTTCGTTTCATACCATCGTTACATGGACATCACATTTACAATGTATAACATTACATACAATTTTGGTCTGCTGTATTGATTCACCAAGAAGCTAAGAGTACTTCTCAACATAAGTGGCTATGCCTTTTTTACGCTGAACTCAATTTTAACAAACATTGTTACGGTCGATAGGAGACACATGTACATGTAGTTACTCACTTCTGGTACATGTATGTCACAAAAATGGCCCCAACTCCGTGGAATGACCCAATATTGTTGGCGACTTGTAGGGTGTGTGGTTTTCAGCCAGTTTTTGCTCATATGTTAACCTTATTCTGGCCTTAACTATACCTTACATCTTTTGTTTACATTTTCCTGATTGCATGTCAACAATGCACAATGATTTAAACGTCATTTTTCTCGTCATGACAATTTCAGACGAGCAGGATAGGCAACAAGTACTCAAATTTTGCTTTAAATTATCTCTGTCTTCTGTAGGCTACACCCGTATTGAAGCACTTGATAAGTACACTGGATTGAAGGCCCTCTACCTTGAATGCAACGGATTCCGCAAGATAGAGAACCTTGATCATCAGACAGAGCTACGCTGCCTGTACCTGCAGCAGAACATAATCAGCAGGATCGACAACCTGCAGAATATGGTGAACCTCGATACCCTGAATGTCTGCCATAATCATATCACCAGGATAGAGAATATAGGTAAGCCATCTGAAGAGCTCAGTTCCTAAATCTCATTACTCTCTCTCTCTTGCCACTATCCAAATTTACGAAAGTGGAACGTGCCCCTTGTCATCCACAATGGACCTCTGAGTACCTAAGTCTCTTTTACAACTTTCCAGCCTGTTTGCCTGAAAGCTGGGGCAAAAGGGCTCTGTTGGACTCTGCACCATTTAAAAAAAAGCAAATTACCAGTGAATTTGAGGACCGCAGCATCCTTAGAAGGTGTCAGATCAAGTTGAACACCTCTTGTCTTTTATAATGTGTGATGTACAAATGTTGCACTCATTTGGAGTCTTAACATCAACTGAAGACCTGCTGGAACTCAAGGACAGTCCTTATCTCAGTGACTTACATCTCATTCTCTCTCAATCTCAAACTCAATCTTAAACTCAGTCTTAATCTCAATATTAGGCTCAATCTCAGACTCAATCTCTATTTCAGTCTTATTCGGCTCTATTTTTGAACGCTCCAGCATGTGTACCAAAGCTGAATACCCTCCAGATCACTCATAACAAACTGACCACGGCTGAAGACCGGATGGGACTCAATGACTCTCCCAATCTCAGTATCTGAGATCTCTGAGTCTCAATCTCAATTTCAGTCTCATTCCTCTCTGTTACTCCACTCTCCAGCTTGTTTACGAAAACTGAACACCCTCCAGATCACCCACAACAGACTGACCACTGCTGAAGACCTGATGGAACTCAAGGACTGTCCCAATCTCAGTGTCGTAGATCTCTCTCATAACCGTATCAATGACCCCAAGGTCATAGAAGTCTTTGCAGCTATGCCTATCCTGGTAAGTCGCTTATAAAGATTTGCTGGTAAATGTATTATGCCTTTCCATGCCACCAAGTATTTGAGCAACTGTCTTAAAAGAACTTCAAAAAGTCAATTCTCACTCAAAATGCCTTGTTCCTCTGTTGAATCTGGCTTAGAATACATTTTGATGTGAGTAAAATTCGCAATATAAGTAGGGTTTCTTTTTCACGAAGAAATGGATAGATATTCTTAGCTCAAACACAAGTAATAAGCCAGTTCGTATTGGTACAAATGACCCTGAAATGACTCTTATTTCTACGCGTACACACATTTTGTTTTGGTGGACACGCTACTTGTAATAACAAGTAAAATTATACTGGTGCGCGCATCCTGGTGTGTACAAAATGACAGGTTATAAAGGTCAATTGTACTCGGTGCAAATGACCTTTATCTGCACATGCGCAATTACGCTCTAGATTATTGGGCAGAATTTGCTGCCCATAGAAGAGAAAGGGGAAGTGTTGCTGTACTATAAATGACTTTGGTGGTGTTGGGAGGGGGTAGCGGTTTGAGATGTTAAAATGTGTTTGTTGTTTTGTGAGTCTTGACTATTAAAGTAAGCTGTTTCTTTCAAGATGGTAAGAACATTGTGAAGGCTGTTTTTGTCTGCGTATGTTAGATTCCACTGACAAATACCCAAATGTAAAAATACAGTACTGAAACTCATTGTGGATGTCTGTGGCACCATTGGAGAACCTACATGCTTGAAGATTCTTTCACAATTAAAGGCTTATGTTAAACACCATGTGGTAGATTCTTGTAGAATATAAGGCTTATTGCTTGGATTTTTTTTATAGTTTTGTAACTCTTGGTTTAAATTTAATTTGAATTGACTTTAAGTACTGTTATTTAGTTTTAATAATAATTCTCATTTGTTTGATAGTCATCTGTTTTGTTTATTTATTACAGAGGGTACTAAATCTGATGGACAATCCAGTCATTAAACAGATCAAGAATTACCGCAAGACGCTCATCCGGGATGTGGTAAGTACACTGTCTACTCATTTTCATTCTTATTACTGTCTCTCCCCTCCAGTTGTCTGTAAAACTCCCTCTATGTGCATTGTAACCCGATTTCACAAAGGAGGTTTATGTTTATCTCAACCAATATTTTAAAGATAAAGTTGAGTTCTGGTCATGCAATAACATTGTGATTGAAACTGTCCCAAAGCAATAGACCTGTTTACTATTAAATGTATTTAAATTTATGCATGTTTCTCTCCAGAATCCTTAGTTACCAACTATTTAGTGCACCTATTATGCATAATGGTATCTCTATGGATGGAATCCATTTTGCATACATAAGTTGTTGCTATGTCGGGCAAGCCTCTGGCAAGCTTTTGAGTCGTCAGGAGAAAACTTTGTTCACAAAGTATGCATAAAATTAGTAAGCCGGTGTATTGGGAAAGATAAATGATAGATCCAGTCAGAATTTGTGTATACTGTAACTTTTGGGGATCAACAAAATGATAAGAAATTGACCCAATCCACCTGAAAACACATGCACTGCACACAGAAGTGGGTACATGGGACTGCTTGATGTTTGGCCCCAACACATCTTCAGCTATTTCTTGTCATATTTTGAAATATGAGGGCCTTTGCAATCCTTTTCAGAAGACATTTCTATTATGCTGTTCTCCCAAACTGACATAAAAAGAATAAGAAAGCTTTAAATTTATTTCTCATGTCCCCCAGAACTCAAGCTTCTCTTTAAACTTCCATAAGCGCAGTTATGTCAAATGAAAGGGCAATAAACGCCATGCTCATTTTAGTCCATGGGGCATGGAGGTTTAAACCATGGTTTAGACCATGCGTAAAATTTAAACCTCCTTTTTTTAATTTGGGCCAAGTCTTACTACTAGTGTTCATACCTGAATTTTACTAATATCCTTTTGTTCAGTTTACCTCATCTCCAAATCTTAATCAAACTTGCTCTGTCTACATCGTGTATTATGTCTCACCAGTTGTTGGTTTCTATACATGTTTTGTATTTTGTTGATTGAACTTCCACGATACACATCAAAGTTTTGTGTCCTTCATTTGTTTGTTTGTCTGCCTTTGCTACATGTAAGTGCCTTTTATTTCCCTCTGTCCGGCTCCTGGGGGATGTTTCACAAAGAGTTCAGTTTGACGTAAAGTAATGCGTAAATGCCAGTGCGCATATGGTATTAAACGCGTAATCTCATTGGTATTAAACGTGTAATCTCATTGGTAGATAACCCAATAGTGCGCGTCCCCTGAGCATGATCTGACCAATGCGGTGATGTGTCATATACCGCATACAACTAGGAATTTTAGTGCGACTATTAGTCAAACTTAACTCTTTGTGAAACACCCCCTGTACTTGGTACATGTATATGGCTCTCAATATTTCTACCCTGACCCTTTCTCTAATCAGTAATCATCCATCCAATTGGTGCTCCAAGCTTTTTCTTTTTCTTCTACTTCAAGTTGATTTTGTATGTGTCTGTTTTTCTTCATTTGTCTCTCTCTCTCTCTCTCTCTCTCTCTCTCTCTTCTTTTTGTTTATCAATGATCTCATTTATATCATATGTGTACTTTCCTTCTTATTTCAACAGAAAAACTTGACCTACCTCGATGACCGACCCGTATTCCCTAAAGAAAAAGCATGTACTCTGGCATGGTAAGTAGTTATTTTAACTCGTTCACTCCTGAAATCTCACATCCCTCACAGTCTATTACAGAGAAAACTAAGTAGGTAGCGTTTCATTACACCGACATAAATACAAGTTCGCGGATATCCCATTGAAACGCGTGTATTAAAATTAACACATGTTTCAATGGGATGTCGGCGAATCTGTACTTATGACAGTTTGATGAAATGATGCCCTGGTTCCAGCCGATGGTCTATCTATTCGTGAAAATTAGGGAACAATGTGCCTGGCTCAGCATATGTAATTTGTATTGCTAAAGCCACAGAAGTAAGGGGTAGGTCCCATATATTCTGGATCAATGGTCGGCTAGATCAGAGTGGACCAATTTTCCTCTTTTAATGTTTTAGGCTCCAGTTTTAAACACTAATTCTAGGAAGAGTTATTACATTGTTTACTTTCTATATATAAGAGTGAAGCACACATAAACTTACTGCACATTATTTTTTGTGAGGGTCTTGGGTTATACGACACCAGGGTGGCATTTCATCAAATGTCTTGTCAGTGATTTTTACCGACAAATTTGCTCTCAGCCAATCAGATGCAAGGATTTCAGTAGCTTATAACAGTTATTGCAACTTGTTATGCATGACAAGTTCTATGAAACAGGGCCCTGCGAGGTGGTCGATCTCCTAAACTAACCAAATTCTTAGCTTCAACCCTGGACCAGGGGAGCGTTTCATCAAATGTCTTGTCAGTGATTTTTACCGACAAATTACATGATTACATGCGCGCACTGAAACGCGCATGACTATTGTTGGCAGCACATATGTGATGTCATCCAGGAAAGCAAATGGCATGATAAAAACATTTGTGTTGCCAGATCGCACCAACGCACTCCCAACCATGTATTAATAGAATGAATGGGGCCCAGAAGCAGTAAGTCAGTTCGTAATGAGTACATGCAGATGGTAGGAATTCCTCAGATTTCTTTTGGTGCCTGCACCCACATCTGTTTCAGTGGATACTCTCCTGGTATTTGTTTTAACCCTCTCGTTACCACAAGACTAAAATACTATTCACTTTGTACATAGTGTTGTTGACTTTGGTCCTGACAGGGTTAACAGCTAAAAGCAAATTTTTGAGAGTGTATAGAGGTCAGTTGTACTCGTTACAAATGACCTTTTGCCGCGCATGCACATGTGGTAATTACGAACAGGCTTATTGTCGCCAGAGCACCGGACCTTGATGTGAATTAATTTTTCTTCTAACTTTCAGCCTTCCCTTTTGGCCATGCATGTATTGGTGATAACTTGTTGAATTATTTTGTTGTTTGTTAGGTGGGAAGGAGGTCGGGAAGCAGAGAAAGCTGAGAGAGATCGTTGGATTAACAAAGAGAGACAGAAGATCATGGACAGTGTGGAAGGTAAGATTGATGATGATGGTGATGATTATGACGATGGTGATGATGACATGATAATGATGGTGGTAATTATGGTGATGATGATGGTGATGATGATGATGACATAATGATGATTATGATGATGATGAAATAATGGTGATGATGATGGTGATGATGATGGTGATGATGGTGATGGTGATTATGATGATGATGACATAATAATGGTGATAATGCTGGTGATTATGATGATGATGACATAATGATGATAATGATGGTGATGATGACGTCATAATAATGATGTCAATGATGGTGATTATGATAGTGATGATGATGACATAATAATGATGATAATGATGGTGATTATAATGACATAATAATGGTGATAATGATGTTGACATAATAATGATAATGATGGTGATTATGATGATGATGACATAATGATAATGATGGTGATTATGATGACATAATAATGATAATGATGGTGATTATGATAATGATGATGATGACATAATGATAATGATGGTGATTATGATGACGATAAATGCTGGTTAAGATGATCATAATGATGGTGATAATGATGGTGATTATGATGATAATGACGGTAAATTTGATGAGGATGACATGATAAATGATGATAATGTTAATGATTGTGATTATGATAATGATGATGATGTTGATTATGATGACATGATAATGACAATGATGGTGATTTTGATGATGATGATGACATAACAATGATGATGATAATGATGTTTTGCTAGGTGGGAAGCAGGTTGTTTGGCAGAGAAAGCAGACACTCTTCTCTCTTAAAAGCTGTGATTTTACCTGCTGCTATGCTGAACTACCTGGGGAGCGTTTTATCAAGCGTTTTGTCAGTGATTTTTACCAACAACTGTTATAAGCTACTGAAATCCTTGCATCTGATTGGCTGATAGCAAATTTGTCGGTAAAAATCACCGACAAAAAGCTTGATGAAACGCTCCCCTGTATACAGGAGCTCAAGGCACCCAAATGAGATGGAAACTGTATTTATAATGGGTGTGTTTAGTAGTGAAAACATTTTCTTACTTGTACTTGTACTTTGTTGTCATTGCGGGAATTGTATGAAATGTTCTACAATGGTATAATAATGCTGTCTATTTAATTAACAATGTATTGTCCATTCATGTCCTTGACCACTCAGGTCATCCACCCTATTAACTGAATTCATGACATGCCCTATATTTATTCCAAATAGACGAATAGAGTCATAGTACCAATCACCGTTAATATGACACTCTTGGTCAATTTAAGGGACATTTATGACGCCATCTATGTTTGCAATCGTGGTCGAGTTTCCCAAGAAAGCTGAATCGATCATAAATATTTGTGTCAATTTTTGCATTAAAAGTATGTCTTGTTTTTCAAGGTTATTTAATGGAAATGTGTAAAACAGTGGCGTTATCGTGAAATAAATCGCCCCTCATTCACTCCTCAGAGTTTCGGTTTATTCCGTACAACACTTTAGTGACTTCATTCCACCTCAACTCTGCGAAACCAGTATCACGATTGCAAACGTAGATGGCGCCAATATAAATGTCCCTTAAATTGACCAAGAGTGTCATATTAACGGTGATGGTACTATGACTCTGTTCATCTATTTAAGTGTGAGACTGGGTTGATTTATTCAGTCATGATGGTTTAGGTATTCTTTGTAATCAGAGAGTATATATTGATTCTGTTGTATAATTTCAGGCTGACTAAAATGCTGTTTTCTTTTTTTTTTTAACTGTTATTGTGTCATCCTTTTGGAAATGATATGATGTCTTTTTATTTGTATTTCGACAGCTCTTGCTGCTATAAGGAGAAGAAATGAAGAGAAAAGGAAAGAAAGAGAAGCCAAGGAGTTGGAAGAGGTAATTTGAAAAGCATCCTTTTGGTAAAATTCAAAGCATGAAGACTAGATTTCAATATTCTTTAAATAATATACATCTACACTGTATGGAGGTACCACACGACTCCTCAAACGTTCCTGCGAGAGTGCTTGCGTTTCTTGATAATTTTCATGTGTAACGTTGAATTTTATGAATTTACCCCTCCTCGATTTGGTGACTTGTGTTATGACTCGTAGCTCAATCATGAATATTGTACGGATCAACCCATACGATGCCACAGCCTTTTATACTGATCTGCGTAACGGTGTAGCGCACAAAAAGTTTTATACATTTGTAGTAGCATTGCCACGCACACATTAAGTCGCATTGTTCGTTCACGCTTCAGTGCCCCAAAACTAAACCTCGCACAGGGGGATTGGTGGCTTGCACAATAGGGATTAACACTGTGGCACTGGGGTTTGTACATGGGGGCAGATTAAGGGTTAATTTTATCCGCAAAAACTATCAAATCACTCCTCAAAAAAGGACATTGTTTATACATGACACTGCATGAGAAGTGGCTTATTTATTTTTATTCAGATTTTATTGTTGCTTGCTCTTTCTTCTCTTTTAGCATGGTCCTGACTACAAGAGGGAGATTCCAGACCCTGAAACCTTCATTCATCATCCGCCAGAAGATGAGGACATGTTTACTTTCAACATAGAGAAACCACCTAGCGAGCAGAAAATTGGTAGGACGACATGAAAATCAATGAATGGGACTGAAATTTAAAAGAAGAGTATTTTAACTGATTAGAGTGACTGGGACTGAAGTGATAAATTTAAAAGAAGAGGAAGATCTGTTTACATATTTACATAAAGAACCCACCCTAGTGAGCAGATAACTGGTCAGGCAACATGAAAATCAATGAATGGGACTGAAATTTAAAAGAGATGAATGTCTAAACTGGTAAGATAACATGAAAATGAATGACTGGGACTGAAGTGATAGATTGTGAAGATGAAGATCGGTTTACACTCGACATAGAGAAACCACCTAGTGAGCAGAAAGCTTGTAAGACAACATGAACATGAATGAATGGGTCTGAATTAGTTAATTCAAAACATGAAAATGTGTTTTTATTTCACATAGGAAACCACCTTCTCAGGAGAAAACTAGTGACTGAGAGATAACATGAAAATCAATGAATGGGACTTGATTAATAGGTTTAGATGAAGAATTTATTTCTTACCGCTGATGTGATATGTTCATGTAATGCATCAAGCATGAAGGGTAAGAAAATAAGAGGCTCCGGTAAGTGCAGTCCAACCTGCTTTTAGTGACCACCTGTATAGAAAGGCCACCTGTATAAAGACCACAATTATGTTTCCCTTGAAAAGTGTTTCTCATTGAAATGTGTATTAAAGGAACCTGTCCATAAAGACCACCTGCTCATGAAGATCGCTTTTCTTGTCTCCCTTGAGTGGTCTTTATAGACAGGTTTCACTGTATACAGTTTCATGTGGGTTAGGAGTAATTATCCAGCAAGACAGAGACCTTGCCGTTTACTGTAATACCCGGCAGATTTATTGACCAGAACTTGGCCAAACAAGACTTGTCTTCAAAAAGACAACACTTAGGGGGTGTTGCAAGAAAGTTGCAATCAATTGCAAATCCCCCAAATCAGTCGCAAGTCTTGCAATTGATTGCAAGTTCCATTTAAAATACATGTATCATATTTGCAATCGATTGCAAATGGGAGATTTGCAATTGATTGCAACTTTCTTTAAATGGATCTTGCAATTGATTGCAAGTTCCAAATTAAAATACATTTATCATATTTGCAATCGATTACAAATGGGGGATTTGCAATTGATTGCAACTTTCTTGCGACACCCCATTAGCCTCTCAATTGAAAGTTAAGTGACAGAACCACCACTATACTACAGTACCCTCTCCATGCTTGATCCTTTCATGTTTCAGTTCATCTCTTGTTCTTTATCCAGCTCCTGTCAGTCATCACACAGCATGGTCAGATGAACCATCCACAACCACGGAGAATGCTGACGAAGGAAAGATTGATATTGATGTAAGCTCATCGCTTTTTTTGTAGTTTCCTTTTTCTTCATCATTATTACTTGTACAATGTCATTTATGTATTTAAATGTATTTTTATTGGATGATGAAATAAATTGAAATTGAAATTGAGGTTCGGTAACTTCGTTGGACAGAAGAAGAAAAAGAAATGCCTCCTGGAGGAATGTGGTGTATCTTTGGTGGTCTTACTTGCTGTGTGACTAATCTGACAGACCATTTGTGTATTTTTAAGAAAGGAGTGTTACATTTCCATACCAAAAAATTTTCAGGGAGGGCACTTTTCGGACAAAAGTAGGAATTCCTACTTTTTCAACATATTTTTAGCCATAGAAAACCACTTTTTATGTACAGAAGGGCCCATTCTAGATGATTTTCCTACTTTTTTATCAATTCTAAGTGGCATCCGTGAATATTCCACATTGAAAGTAAGTCATTAAGTGTTCCTGACAATTTGTCTTTTGCTGATCCTTCACTTACTCCAGTGGTAGCTGTTGCGACCTTTATTTTGTCAAAGATGTAAAAAAATTAGACCTTCGATTACAGTTTGGCTTCCAGTTAGCTCTAGGGATGGGATTACGCATTGTTGTGGGCCCATTGTTAAAATTAGGAATTTGGTTGCTGTTTAAAGGTTAAGTTGAGTTCTGGTCATGCAATCTCATCGTGAAAGAAACTCTTAGAACAATTAGGAAAGGTTGATCATGTCTACATAAGAACTGGTGTATACTATGCGGTTTTGGAATCATCAAAATGAAAAGAAAGTCGACCCAATCTCGTGGAACAGCACATGCACTGCACACAGAAATGGGTATATGGGACTGCACACACATGTGGCATGAATGTTTGGTCCAAACATTTCAGCTATTTCTCGTCATATTTTGAATATGAGGACATTTTAAGAGCAATCCTTTTCAGTGGACATTTCTACCATGATGTTCTTCCAAACTGATATAAAAGGATTTGAGAAAGCTCACAAATTATGTTTCACCTTTCCCATGGAGAACTCAACTTCCTCTTTAAGATTGACCTCAGAGCAAAGGTCACTGAGCATGTGCAGTACAATTGGTTAAGTGTGCCATGTGGTATTGCCTTCCTTCTATGTTACAGAAACAATGCAAATATCTCATGGCAAGTTAACCTGGGGCAGTACTCTGAAACTAGGTTATCTTCTTTGTTAAGGAAAACTATGTTAATTGTCATAACAAACTAAAATTGCGGCCAATAAACATTAATCATTAGTGCTTGCGCAGATGTCTTTTTTACCTCTACACGAGCACAGCCATCTTTGCGCAATCATTAACCAATGATCTGTCCTGATTTTGATTTGTTAAGGCAATTAACATCGTTTTACTAACATAAAAGATAACATCTTTTTCAGAATACCGCCCCTGTTGACTGCTGTATTATATCATTCCCATATATGCTTTATACACGAACCATCCGGGTTCCCGTAGGCAACTGATTAAACCTGTTGGCAATGGAAAACTTATTCTTCTCCTCTCACAGGACTTACCGGACTTGGAGGATATTGATGAAGACGAGATGATGTGGGCCAGGCAATCTGAAAATGTAAGGGGAAGATGTTTGTTCTGAAAATGACTAATTTGCGTGGTTTTACATGAAACATACTGATTGTGTTTGGTCTTCAATATATCAGTTGATTATGGTTGGGAGTGCGTTGGTGCGATCTGGCAACACAAAGGTTTTTATCGTGGTGTACTATGCGGACGGGGCGCAAGCCGAGTGTGTTGGACACAACGATAAAAACCTGGGTGTTGCCGGATCGCACTAATTCACATGTATTAATAGTTTTATAAAACGGGTCGGCAATATGATTATGAAGTCTATAGAAATGGTTACGAACCCCATAGAAACGCCAAGAGTCGCACAGTCATGGAGGCTGCCATTTGCTTTCCTGGATGACATCACATAAGCGCACGTAATGACAAACGACGCGATTTCGTTGCGTTTAAATTTGCACGCACCAGAGGTACACATACGCGCAGCTCAGCCGTGCTTTGACCAATCATGATGGCTACATTCTTGAACCCGTTTTATAAATTTCAATATGTATGAATGTTTCTTTCAAGAACCTATGATGGTTGACTTGTCATTGTACATGTACATGTAGTTGCAATAACTGTTATAAGCTACTGAAATCCTTGCATCTGATTGGCTGATAGCAAATTTGTCGGTAAAAATCACCGACAAGACACTTGATGAAAAGCCCCCTGATAAAAAATTCAGCACTTCGCTTTGCAAAAGTACATCGTCACTGCTGTTTTGTAGATTTGAGAATTTCCCAACCGCGAATTCAACCACTCGTGAAATAGTCTGGTTAGTCAATTTTATGGCTTATACACAGGGATGCCACTTTTCAGACAAAAGTAGGAATTCCTACTCTTTTTACATATTTTTAGCTATAGAAAACCACTTTTTATGTACACAAGGGCCCATTCTAGATGACTTTTCCTACTTTTTTATCAATTCTAAGTAGCATTCCTGTATACAGTACATGAAACTATTAGAGTTACAGCAAATTTCAGTGTATGTTCCTTCCCATTACTATTTTGTTAGACTATTTGTCGCATGTTACATATGATAGTTGTTCTATGATTGGGATCTTTCAGTTTTTGCTTTATCAGGCAATCCTCAGACAAGCTTCTGAATTTTCAAGAGTATTTTTTTGTGAAAGGAGTATACATGACACTCCAAGAGTAAGAGCATATTGTTTTAGATTTATCAAACAACATTCACAGTTCACCATGTTAGCTTTTTCCCCTCTGGCCTCTTTTTCTCTCTCGTCAGAAACCACTTATAGAAGACATCACTCCAACCAAACCACCTGTTTCTATAGTAACGGATGACAGCAAGCCCTCTCCATCAAGCCGTGTCCTTATTGAAGAGCTTGAGCCAGTAGAGAGTGAAGTAAGCAGGCAGACGGGAAAAGGTGATGGTAGGGTGTCCCCAACGAGTCTGATTGAAGATATCACATTATCAGAAGGCCCTGCTAATGAGGTAGGTTGATTACTATTCGTTACTCTTTTTAATTTTGTGTAAAGGTTCACACACCTTCAAAATTCATGATTAAACCTGAAATTAATCTCCATAGATTTATTTCTTGTAAGTTCTCATATTTAAATGCTGCTCTATTCTTGTTTGTCACTTGGATGCAAAGAAATTGAGTCAGTGCTTACGATTGGACAACGATATTGGATATGGCCTCTTGATTTATTGCAAGTTCAGCCTTAGACACGAGAGAATTGAAAACCAATACGTCTTGAGCTCGTGTAATTAATGTGCTGCCATGATTCATAACACTGTATGTCAAACTTCAAAGTGGTTTTTGTGATCACCGAGCTTACTTGTTGAAATAATCCCTGTTGCAGCTCATACTGGATGCTATACTGGGATAGCATCGAGCTGTTGTAAATTTGTTTTGATAATGCTTTAGTCACATGGGTAATTATACATTATTAATGAAGTGACAGAAATCTTCACTGACACAACATCTCTTGCAATTAAAATGCTTCAAGTAGGTCTGAAGATTATTTTATCATTACAATACACAGACTAAAAATGAATAAATATTTTCATAAGGTATTATTTGAATCCGTAACCATGATACTGAAATGTGTCTCATCTATACAGGAGGGAAAAAGCTTTGAGCAGCTCAAGACAGAGTACAGCGACATGGAGACGAGGTTGCCAAGAAGCTGGCAACTGAAGGAGCAGTTCAGTGCACCGAAGGGCCCACTGGTGGAGGAGGTTGGCACAGCTCAAGAAGCTGCACATAGCAAACCACTGGTGGAAGAGGTTGGGGCTGTGAGTGAAACAGATGGTGCAGCGACAAACACACTGGGGGAGGAGGTTGATGAAGAGAGTGAAATGGTGGAAGAGAAGACCGAAGGCCAGTACCTCACTGCTGAACAAGGTCTGTCTTTCACTCATCCTCTTCATATAGCAATCATTTCTCATCGAAAATGAAGTACATTTACCAGAGATGGCGGAAGGTCAGGTTTGGACGATGAAATTGGGGGTGCACCTTTCGTTTGGCAAACAAAAGGTGCACCCAACCCCACTTCCATTGTTTGAGCCCGATGTTCTGCCACCTCTGACATTTACGCAGTCTTTTTAATTGAATCAAAACTGCATAACAGTTCCACAAGGGATTCATGCTGCATTAATATTGAAGTCATGTTGAGGTTTTGTTCAGTAACTTTCGATGCAGAGCCCTAAAAGTATGAGCAGAAACAACAAAAAATTCCTGTAGCTATTATGTCCATTTTGTTGTGTTGCCTTAATAATGATTAAGATGTCAGGAATTCAAAAAATAAGGACAATATACACTAAAAAACTGACAACAATAAAAAAAAATGTCTATATCACTGTTTGGAATTGAATTGAATTGGCAATTTTTGAACTTATCAGCATTACTCTCCATGTGCATTCCTTTCAGATACGAGTCATTTTGTTAGAATTTGTGGCTATGAAAGAAAAAAGAAATGCATGTGATGCCGTTTTGAGAATAAAAGCTTATCAAATTTAATAGGTATTTTCAAATTCCTGACCTAAATTGATTGAAAACTTATTAATTTTTTTTATTTATTTACTCATTCATGTTTTATAAAAACACAAGCAAACCAAAAACACAGGGTCCTGCTTTAGGTAGCTTAGCTAAACTTGATGGCACGTAGAAATGCAGGAAATACGCAAATGACAAATGTATAAACAATAGTAATTTTATTCCATAGAGGCACAACCAAAATATTAGGATATAGAATTAGTATTTAACACTATCGACATAGTTAAGCAAAATAATATTAACAAACCTTTATTCAGATCATTCCGACTGTAATTTTTGATGCACAGACAAAACATGCAATTTTGCTCTTTGCGTCTTTCCCGCGTCTTTACGCGCCATTATGTTTTGCTAAGGTTCCTTGCAAGGGAGACCTGCTGTAAACAAATATGACAAAACAATTCTAAACAAAACAAAATTTAATAAAAACATGTTTATTCTTTCCTTTGTTATCCATTTTGCAGAGAAACAGAAGGAGATTGAGCAGAAGATTTGGGAGTTGGCAGCTAATGCAGGATCAACGTTGAACAGGAGTGAGACAGGAAGTCTCAACAGTGAACTCATGAGGACTCTTAGGGCAAAGTACCAGGGCATGGGTCCTTAGGTTGTCCGACCCAGGCTCCGTCTTAAAAAGAAATGCAACTGAATCAAATTGACGATAGGAGATAGAAAATTTGCAATTGATTGGAGGAATTTTGCGATCAGTTTGGATCAAACGCAACTCTTTATAAGACAGGCAGCTGATGGACATGGATGTGACATGGAGTTTGAACAGTCTGAACTTTGGTAGATCCGAAGTGTCAAGGTATGTTCCCTTATGGGAAGTAGGACCTGATGGAGGATAACATGTATCGTGCAACTGGATCCAGTACAAAAGTGCATTTGGCCTAACCAAGCGTAGACCTTATAGATGTGGTACGAGATAGAAGATCTGCAGGAAACACATATCAGTGACACCTTGTGTCTCTTGCATACTGTAAGTTCTACTGATTCAGCTTTTGGAACCAAGTATAAACCTTTAAGATGCGGGTCCGGACTAGATGAAAGATACTACAGGCACCAACCATATGTTGGTGCTGGGATCACTGGTTCAATTTGTGGAACGAAGAATAAATTTTTAAGATGCAGAACTAGGTGGGTTATACTGCAGAAAACACATGGCCATGACACCTGGTGTCAATAACAGTGTGCAGTGGCTTTAACCAAGTACCAGGACAGATAGAGTATATGGACAAAGTCTATCCTTAATAATGTTATAAGGACTTAAAGAGGAATTGCATATTTGGGGGTTTGAAATCATCAAATGAATAAAAAATTGACTAAACCCAGCTGACACCGCACACAGAAAGGGGTATGTGGGACAAAACACAAATGTGGCAGAAAAGTTTGCCCCGAACATCTAAGCTAATTTTTTTTGTCATATATGTATTTTGAATATGAGGGTATTGGAAGAGCAGTCCTTTTAAGAGGAAATTTCAACTTTGATACCCTTCCCCCACTAACCTAAAGAGAATGAAAAAAGTTCACAAATTATTTTTCACTAGCCTTTCCCCGAACTCTTCTGTTTAATGATTTTGTTCCCATCGTCCCATCTGACATTCCTTGTCACTGCTGTGTCCCTTCATGTGTTATACCTGTCTAATGAGCTAAAAGACACTAAATTGACCTAATCATTCCACTCATGAGAAAAACTAAACTGTGATAACTGATAATTTCCCTTTCTTAAAGTGGTGCTCAAAGCTGTATAGTTTTGTTTTTAAGCCCCAACTGTCCCAAAATGTTTTGAAATTTGATTCTTTGAACTTGTTATTGAAAGGTTTGATGGTTTTTTATTTTACCTGACTGCTATTAAAGAAAGCATGTGTATGCTTCTAAGTAAGCAACCAGGGTTCGCCCGCTTTAAGTCCTCTCCGAGGGACTTGGTGTACAAATATATACTGTCATGAGAGGGTCTGGTTGGAAATATGGTCCCCGAGGTGACGTGAACCAAGACTATTTCCATAAGGGGCGCAGCCCCGAAGCAAAATAGTCGTCACCGAGGGTGCCATAGTTTAACCAGAGACTCAAATGTAGGCAGTATATATTTGATTTATATCCGTCATCTTGAACAAAAGCCTAATTCTACTCTTCTACTTGACACCAATAACATCATTGCCACCGGTACGGTACGATGCGGTACGGTGCATGCTGCCTAAAACAGTAGATACGTGCAAATGAATGTCGTCACAATGTAGAACGTGCTCAGGCTGAGCAGCTGCTTTTTTTTTCCTTTTGCGTACGTCGCAAGTCGATTGGGGGGCGGAAAAATGAATAGTTCATTTTTTTCCCACTGACGTCATTGAATAGTGCACCTTTTCCCTCTGATGATGAGGGAAAAATTAAACTATTCAAAGACGTCAGCAGGGAAAACGAAGTAGACGGCAAGAAACGGCTTTTCTAGTAAAACTATTTATTTTCTAGTTGTGTACACTCCTAATGCAACAATCTTACAATGAGGGATATAATAACACGTATTGATGCCTTACCAAAGGGCACAACCGCATCCAATTGGTTTCACTTGCTCTACCACTGAGCCATAGCGCCTTCTAGTTAACCCATTGCCGTGTGATCCCTGTGTTAAGCCTATGGGAATGAAAGTATTCAGTAGTCAACAGGTTAATGGTCATTGAGTTTTACCAACAACTGTTATAAGCTACCGAAATCCTTGCATCTGATTGGCTGAGAGCAAATTTGTCAGTAAAAATCACTGACAAAACGCTTGATGAAACGCTCCCCATTATGTACTCCATGGGCTTTCTCTCTCCGTCCAATTTTCCATATCAACATCATGTATTTCAGATGTTTGAAATGTACACTTTACATTCAGTTTTCTATATAGTTCTTTGTTAATTTTATGTATAAGATTATACAGTGAAAACTCTTTATAAAGAGATCCATTATAACAATATTCCTGTTATTTAACCGAAACTCTTTATAAAGAGCTCCAATATAACAAGATTCCTGTTGTAACAGAAATATATATCGTATGCAAGCCATGGGCTTTCTCTCTCCGTCCAGTATACACTTTACATTCAGTTTTTTATATAGTTCTTTGTTAATTTTATGTATAAGATTATACAGTGAAAACTCTTTATAAAGAGATCCATTATAACAATATTCCTGTTATAACCGAAACTCTTTATAAAGAGCTCCAATATAACAAGATTCCTGTTGTAACAGGAACTCTTTATAAAGAGCTCCAATATAGCAAGATTCCTGTTATAACAGAAACTCTTTATAAAGAGCTCCAATATAACAAGATTCCTGTTATAACAGAAACTCTTTTAAAGAGCTCCAATATAACAGGATTCATGTTATAACAGAAACTCTTTTAAAGAGCTCCAATATAACAAGATTCCTGTTATAACTGAAACTCTTTATGAAGAGCTCCCAGTATAACAAGATTCCTGTTGTAACAGAAATATATATCGTATGCAAGCCATGGGCTTTCTCTATCCGTCCAATATACACTTTACATTCAGTTTTTTATATAGTTCTTTCATTGTTAATTTTATGTACAAGATTATACAGTGAAAACTCTTTATAAAGATAACAAGATTCCCATTATAACAGAAACTCTTTATAAAGAGCTCCCAATATAACGAGCTCCAATATAACAAAGCTTCGTGTTATAACAAGGTAAGTTTGCTGGTCCCAGGTCTCTATGTTCTTTTGTTTTTTACCCAGATATAAGGAGATTCTTCATATAACGGTAATTTTCATGGTTCCAAGATCCTCGTTACAGTGCGTTTCCACTGTATTTATTGCAATTATATATATATATAAACGACTAATGGGTACATTAGGAGGACAGTTTTTGTTCTTTTTCTTTGTTCAACTGTCGACCTAATGTAGGGGTCGCTATTATGACGGAATAAACTGCATTGTTAGGTGTCGACTTAATGTACCCGTTAGTCAATTATAATATTAATGTACCAACAAGGTTCCTTCTTTCTTCATTTTAATCAATGGAAATGCTTTAGGTTGTTTTATGTGTAAATAGTGTTAGATAGTATTTGCTATTTTTTCTGAGGCTGGATAACAGAATTGAATCTATATATACTCGAGTGATGAAAATCTGCCTTGAAATAAAACCGTTTTTTTTTAAATAGAAGACTGCTTATTTGGTACCAGTATTCGTAATTCATACATGTACACTGTTGAAGCATATATAGGAATGCATTATTTTATATATATCCAATTTATTTTGTTGCATATATTACTGACCGCATGTAAGATTTTATTTAATTGTATTAGGTTTATATCCCTCCTGAAGCTTGGATCGGACCAAACATGAAGTGAAATGACACATGTGATGTCAGTTTATATTCATTACTCCTCGATACTTGGAATCATATGGGACACCAAATGGTCAAATACTATTAACTGATAACCACTACAGACATAGAAACAACACATACAAACTCATATTTTTTTTAACATAGGAATTTTTAATTGACATTGCTTCACTATTTAAAACGAACATCACAATACCTTAAGTTTGGCCCCTTTGGCCGACCATAGCATTGGTAACAACGAGTGAGTTGGCAGACAATGAAACATTTCATTTTGTCTCTGTTTGTTTTAAGTTAATATTAAGTGTTTGCACAATAATATAAATTCAGTATTTATAATCCAGTTCGTTCTAACGTTTTGAGGCAATAGAAAACAGCTAATTTCAATTGATATCTGTAACAATACTCTACAATCTAGCACTAATACCACATCTAAATACATACACACAACTTAGTCAAGATACCTCTCAACATTTTTTTTTTCATTTTTGTTTTTTCTTTCATCAAAAGTGCGCAGTTTAGACTCAATAATGTTAAATACATATGAAGTGAGAAAAGAACTTGATATATGAACAGTTAAATGTTTTCAGGCAGAAAAAAAAGTCAAACATGTAATGTTTATGAGCAATATACATACGTATTCCTTACCGTATAACTTGTTTTCTTTTTTGTAATATATATAAATATCACAAGGATGTGTTGTTTTAAGGTCAAAATGATAAGGGCCGACTCTATTGCAATGTACTGTTATTAAGCAAGCTATTACAGAAATCGTTAGTTTAAGCCTTTTCTTGCCGTAAGTTGGTTCCCGGACGTGTTTCCTGTGCGGGTTCTCAACAAATGGCAAAGAGAGGATTAAAAGTTTTTTCTAAACACTACATCTAATTTGCTTCTAATATAAACTACCACATACAACATTAACAGTACCACGAGACACTATGGCAGTTAAGCACACGGTATATTACATCTATTTACATCATTACACAGCATTTAGTCAATAAATAAGAATTCAGTTGCAAAATGACTTCAATGCCACTGGTCAATAAACCACATCTCGCTCGCTGCAGGCATCATGAAGAAACTTGTGGATTTTAGAGCAAGTTTCGGCAGCAAGCTTGACTTGGAGATACTCCATTTCAGCTTTGAAAGGGAATAAATCCTGCCATTGCGAAGAATAAAGACCATGTGGCATTGAAGTCTTTTTGTAATTAAGTTCTTCTTTCTGTTTTTTAACACGTGTCTCAAAAGTTCTACCTTGCTTTTATATATAGATATATCTTTAGAACTATTAAAAATAAGAATTGGAAAAAATACAGAACAAAAGCAAGAAAATAATTTAAATTCTAAGGTCGATTGATGCCAGAATCTATTATGTGCAGCAATTTTTAACCTTGATAATCATATGGCTCCATGTTCACAGCCAAACATCCCTTCACCACTCTGGTGTTATTGTCACATCGCGTTTATGAACAGTAAATTTCCTTCAAGTTCTTTTTAATGAAATAAAGTGATATTGATATGGCGGGAATGTTACATCTTAACAATATAATGAAATTGTATTTTGCTTAATTTATCGCTTTACAAAGGTTTTAATCACGTTCACAACTCAGTGTCATATTATGCATTGTTTGTTTTCAAAGTCATTAACATTTATACATGTCGTTAAAGGAGACTCGCGTACATTGAGATGTACATTGTTTTTTTTTTTAATGTTAAGTCGATAGTGTTTAACCGCTACACATGGACTTCTAACCTTACATTTCTCTTCAGAAATGTACCAAACGTTATAATACAATATCACATAATACTTTCCTCTACCCCTCTCTCGCCCTCATTCGCACTCAAATGTTCCTCCACATTACCCATAATCCCACACGATCGCACTCACAATCAAACTACTTTAAGTTAAACAGTTACATTGAAATCATATTCATTCGGTATAAATAACTGATATGTCAGGAAAATGTATATACACATCAATAAGGTTGCATGCAAAATAAGCAAAATACAAAATACATATTACAATATCCGAAGAAAAGTATGCCCTTATACAAAACATAAAGCACTTTCAACACATATCGTTTGAACACCGAGTAACGTTTATACCGAATGCATTTCCCAACGTAACGGAATTCACCCACGGCATAGATCAACGTTACGAAACGTTATAGCCATTGGCATTGCAAAACGTTACAGAACCTTTTATGGCAAGTTTTGGTCATCATTGATGTACGGTTTTGAAAAAAGAAAATGAAATAGTCGACGGAAGTACATTGATAAGTAAAAAAGTAAAATATCAACATAAAACACAACATATAGACGTTTAACAACGGAAGCAAATGGTAGCGGCAACATGATCCTTTGTTATGCATAGCAATTTCTTTGTCATCTCCCTCCCCCTTTTTTTCTCACCCAGTCTTGAGTTCCTAAAGTGCGGACAGACTCGTTCTATGATATTTAAATCAGTGCTGATAACGATACTAATCGCACTATCTTTCTTTTATTTTTTTTTCTGATTGCATAATGTTACGAAATAAGCGAGGTCTTAATGCGTGACAATGAGCTCTAATTTGTTGAAAACGATTAAAAAGATGGCCGTTTTACAGAATTTCATTAATCGAATCATTAATTGAATTTGTGCCTCATTGTCGATGAAAAAGTGGCGTTTTAGTACATCTTCAGCATAAGCCAACGTGCACCTATACGTTTCAAGGTTGTTAAGCCCTACAGTGGATCAGTTTGTAAAAGTAACGATCATCTCATTTTGTAAGGTGAAACGAGAACACTCCTTATGTGAACCGTAGAATTTAAAATTCTCAGGCTAAATGGCTGGTCACAATTGTCCGATACCGATAACGGAATTTTTCATTAAATTGGAAATCTCGTCATCGTTATTGTTATCCGCCTAATGTGACCAACCCTTTAGACTGGATGAGAAACTACGCTGTTTTATTCTCACAAAAATGTCTCGAAAACAGTGATATCGCCGTTTAATTTAACAAATCTCGAAAATTGAAAACCATTACTAAGGATCTTATAGTATTACTATTGTACGCCTCATCACATAAGAATCGGTTGCTATTATTTTCTATAATATGTAATTAGTTTACTATAGTAGATCGCTATCTCTCTGCTAGGCCCACTGCGATACTTCTGTGAGCGGAAAAAATGGCTGATTGCATGAAAGCAATAAAGAAGAAATGGCGACTTGAAATTCAGTTGTCATGGTTGTAAAATTACACATTACGCATTCCGGTTCGTCGGGCAGATTACGCACTGTAATAACGTGTGACAGTGACTTTGCACACAACATTAACGCAAATCGTGACAGCAACATTCGGTGGTTCCGAAGGATATCGCATAGCAACGCGCATCAGCGCAGAAAGCGTAACGCACATTCGACAGAAAATTCGCGTATGGCGTATTAGGGCAAAATCCCGTATGGCATGCTGGTTTTTCAACGCGTGTAATGCATCTCACGTGCGTATGCGTAAAGCAGGCCTGTACGCTTGTTTTGAAACATGTACACATAATCCATATATCCTGGCCAAGCTAACGGTGCCTGGTCTAAAGTGAGTCTGATAGGAGACTATGAATATCATTATCTTATTACAATCTGAAGAATTTGAAGGTATACATCCTTAGCACCAATCATGAATGTTACTTGATAAAGTAATAAGGTCTATGCTGCTGACTGGGATATAATGACCCATGTGGTATATCAATGTACATGTACTTCTGCCTTGTGAAATGTCGTTCAGTCTACACACAACCTATGGCCTATAGTTAATTAATCTGATCAGTGCATACGATAAAATTGTGATATTCACCCTAAACTCCTAAACCTTAATGGTTATAGTGTTTAATTATTTTCCAAAACAAAAGAAAAAAATAAAAATTAATAAAAGAATATATACACCGGAAGCCGTAAAATGAAGTGACACATTTTGGTTATATCGTTATCATAGAAATCCAAACACAAGGCACCGTTTCCTTTCGCTTTAAATGCAAAAATAACATCAAGAGACGACCACTTTCTATTATAACAGGAGTATTTCCATGGTAAAAACGCCAAAAGTCTGACTAAACCTACGTATTCTCCTCATTTCATAAGTTCATAAACACCTTTGCAAATCTATCCGCATTCAGTTTATATTCGTAATATTGTGAGTATTCTAATTTGGAAAACGGGTTTGAAATGTTTCAGAAAACGTGATAGAAAAATGAAAAAGCTTCAATGAAAGCCAAATCGAGCTTTATCAACAAATAACGGTTGAGGTTCTTATAGAAAGCTCTCACAATATCCCTTACACAAACGCTAATATTCATAATATAGTATTACTAAACGATGAACGTCAGAGTAGTTAGTTAAAGCGATCTGTATTATGATGTGTCAGAATCAAATCACTGTCTTGTCTGTTGTGAGTCTAAGAGTAAAAAAAAAAAATAATTTCTTATAATAACGTAACTACAGGAAGGAATAACACTTGCTGACGGAGTGCGCGTTCACACCTGTCCGACGCGAGAAATATGCGTTCACACCTAGACACATGTAATTCTCTCTTGCCACTTATCTACGTGTGGGAACTCAACTTAACTACATTATACTGCGGTGATAGAGAACTATATACCTTGAAAGTAAGAACGCATCATTTAAATATCATCAATAAACAAATAACGCTCTCCAACCAAACAAATCAAACGTCAGTCATGTGTTTGAAAAAATGTCCAATTTGATAAAACTTTCTCTCTCTAATCATTTTTTTATTCTCGCTTGAAATTAAGGAAATCTTATTCTGCTGTTTCAGCGGCAGCGCCCTCTTCGGCGGGTTTCTCCTCTGAGGCGGGTTTTTCCTCTGAGGCAGCCTCCTCCTTCTTCTCCTCGGCGTTCGTCTCTTCGGCTTTCTCCTCGGGTTTCTCCTCGGCCTTTTCCGGCTCGGCTTCGCCATTCTCGGCAGGTTTGTCCTCCTCGGCCTTGGCTTCGCCTTCCTCGCCTTCTCCCTTGTTTTCCTCTTCTCCTTCAGCCTTAGCTTCCTTCTTGTCTTTCTTGTCTTGACCCGTCAACTTTTTCCAGTACTGTAGATAGAGTAGAGGACATTAGTTAGTAGAAGTAATCAACTTATAAGCGGAATGAGAAAAAGGCAAAGACAGCTCAATGGAAAGATAGAGAGAAAAAAAGAGAGAGAGAGAGAGGGGGGGGGGGGGGAGAGAGAGAGAGAGAGAGTAACAAAAGTAAAATAGTAAATGAGATATGGACGAATAAAGACACGCAGAAACAAGTTACCTATCATATGTATTTTTTTTTTATAAACCTGGGGGTGTTTCACAAAGAGTTAAGTTTGACTTACAGTCGCACTTAAATTCCTAGTTGCGTTTTAATTTGTCTCAGGGTACGCGCGCTATTGGGTAATCTACCAATGAGATTACGCGTTTAATACCGTATGCGCTTAATTGGCACTTACGCATGACTGTAATTCAAACTTAACTCTTTGTGAAACCCCTACCCCCCCCCCCCCCCCCCCCCCCCCCCCCTGCACAGATAGAGGGAAAAGGGGAGTGGTAGACTGAAACAGAGAGACAAAAAGAAAGAGAGCGAGGGAGAGAGGTAGCAACAGAAACCAAAAGGAAAATAGTAAACGGGGTATGGACAAATAAAGAGACACAAACTCTCATCAATATATAGAGAGGCAGCGAGATTGAGAGAGAGAGAGAGAGAGAGAACAAGTAGGGGGGGGGGGGGATGACCACAGCGCAAAACATAACCGAAATTTCAATCCCGACCCAAGCCTTAGATCTATTATCTAACAAAATGCCCCTAAAGCAATCGTCGGACAGCCATTGGATAAACTGCTACTTTACCGTGTTGATGTCGTCATAGAGCGATACCGGGTAACCGACTGTGACCTTGTTGACCATCATCTTGGGCATCCATCCTTTGAGGTTGACCTGACCTACCCAGGTCACGTGAGTGGCGACTTCCTCTCCTTCCTTTGGTCTGATCACAATGCCCATTACACCAACATCAGCCCTGGTAAGGAAAATATAATAATTTGAGAGGAAATGTTAATATTTCATATATTGAGTAATGATATGGAGGAAATGGCGGAGCTTTCACTCCTACCCCCCCCTTTTTTTTGGGGGGGGGGGGGGGTTACTTATAATAATACCAACAAAATTAGTACTTTGTAAATGGGTAGTTTTTATTTAAAAACAACTAAAATAAAATGTGTCTTTTGCTGTTAACTGTTTAGCTACCATTGTTTGATAGTGGTTATACACGGCATTGTTGTTAGGTGGTTTGCCACCAGACCTTATGTGACTTTGCCTTCTGGTATACTACTAAACCTTTATAATACTTTTACGAACCTTATGTATCCTTTGTTGCTGGGTCGGTCGACTGCAGCTCTTGTATTAAAATGACAGTATGGAGGTATGCTTTCACGAAATTTGCTGATAATCTTATGTCTACGAGGTAAGTCTTATGTCCACTATCAACATCTTTTTTTGGTATTAGTTGTTTTGATGATATTGCAAATCTTATTAACCGTTGAGAAATGAATTCTTTCACTCCCATAGGCTTAATACAGGAAGCACCCGGTTCCAGGAGATAATAGGTTAATGTCATTACAAACCTTTTACATCCCTTGTTGCTATTAACACTGCATGATTTTTAAATAGTCGGTTTTGTGAGTCTTTTGTTGCTGGTAGACTACCGATCCTATGTCTACCATAACAAACCTTTAATGTTGTGTAGGTTTGCTCGGGTGATTACATCTCTTGTAAAGGATGGTATAACGGTTTGTTTTACGTGGTTTACGGATATCTTATCCTTATGTAAATGTACTATGCCAGCTAAGTCTTATGTTTAACATTTCAAACCTCATTTCTCTTTTGTTTTTAAGTGGTGTGCTGATAAGATCTTATGTCTACCAGACAAACCTTATGTCGATCATTACAACCTTCTGTGTCCGTTGATGCTGGGTGGTTTGCTCAGGTGATTGCAGCTCTTTTAAATTGAGGAATGGCGATTTTCACGTGGTTTGCTGATAGTATCTAATGTATACCAGATCCTACATCCTAACTTTAAAACCTTTAATGTCTCTTTTTTCATGGTATCTTATGTGTGTGTGTGTGTAATTGGGTTTTTACAGACGTGTATCAATCAGATATGATTATTTACGTCTGGGACCGTCACCATCTTATGTCTATCATAGTAAACCTTATATCACTTTTGTGTGGTTTGCTCATGGTATTATGCTTACCAGCATGACCAGGTAAACCTTATGTAAACCGGATAAATCTTATATGTTCATAACCCTTATTGTATACCAGATAAACATTATATCTACCATAACAAACCTTATGTGTCCTTTGTTGTTGGGTGGTTTGCTTGGGTGGTTGCAGCTCTTGTAAAGGATGGTATGGCGGATGGGTTCTTCATCTGATCTTACTACGCAGCATTGGACGACATCACGATCATCACAGGCGGTTGGCATCTTGAATACTCTGCAGATGGATAAGGTTCAGATAAATAAATTCATAAACATTCATGAATGTTTATCAGCATATTTAGTACTTCCATAACACGATATTTAATCGGATACAAAGAATACACAAAGAAAGTTTTCTATCCCATTCGTCCAAACTTGGTGATGGATAGACAGCCAAATAGGATGAATATATTGGCCTACAGGTGTGGCCCAGGTCGCTGATATTACCCAGGCATCGCCTGACAAATACATTTACATAAAGTTGTACTAAAATACAACATAAACAAGTTTTATGCGGAAGGAAAAGAGAACGTACACATGGTAAATAATATAGATGCAGAATGACGATTAAAATAAGAGAGGGGGAGTGATTTAATGATAGCTAAATTGAGAAAGAGAGAGAGAGAGAGAAGGGGGGAAGGCATGTGAGCAAAGTGACCGTCTTTGGTCAGCACGGTCTATCGTAAGCTCACCGTAATAAAAACTAAGATTTGTCTCGGTTGCACTCTGTACAAGGATGGTGTTTTCAAACGAAAGAGGCGATACAACGGAGACAGGAAAGGTTTAAGTGCTTTACAAATAATACACTTAAGAAATGTCACAGCAAAATAGAGAATCCTGTTCAGACCAGACTGTGGCCTTGTAATGACTGGATATTTGACAGAAGAAAAGCACTCGACGTGTTTTGATAATACTTTTAGAATTAAAGGAGCTATTTCAATCAGGGAATCATTGGCATCATTCCATAAATACTGACTGGGCGGGGCAATGATAGCTATTAAAGGGATACCCAACCGCAGAATGTGGACGTTTTTATGCCGCGAGAGGGCACCGTGATCGTTACCTGATCATGCCGTTTCCCCGCGGGGCTCAAACTTCGGCAGACTGGTCGCCGCACAACATGCACGCTCCGCCTGAGCTCGAGCTCTCGTGAGAGATTCGGTCGGCTTCGTGCAGTCAAAATGTAATCCCACTTAGTCCAGCGGACGCGTTCGACGCACAAAGTTTGTGTACGAGTGAATGGGGCTTACGCAATCCCGACATTTTCCACGGCGGCCTGGTGGCGTATCCCTTTAAATCAACAATGATTGCTCTGTGGCTAGAAGGTAATTCTTTACATCTCGTTTTTCGGAAGGTTCACGATTCTGAAGCTTTCTGGACTCCGAAGATTCGTTTACTCCGAAAATTCGTTACTCCGAAGGTTCATAATTCCTAAGGTTTAATTCAGAAAATGAAATAGGATTCAAAATTCCGAAAGTTTAATAGAATCCTACATCATTTTTAAGAAATTACGAACCCTATTTCGGAATTATGAATCTTCGGAATTATAATCCCTATTTGTGTATACCACATTTTTGCACTGCCATACGTTTGCACGTGTTTACTGAAAAAAGTGGGGGCTGTAGCCCCCCAGCCCCCGGTTCCGCGGTCCCTGAATACTAGTAATCAAGGACCAATCAAAATAGAAATCCATATCCAAATACATCGACTCTGCCCTATATATAGGCCTACGCTCCTTTGATAATTTTGAAGAAACAATGAAATTTGAATGGTTACCAACCATAAAAGATGTAACTTATATCTCTTATATCGTAGAATACAAAGATTTTCTTAAGTGGGGTGTATTATATCACACACTTGACAGACGTGTGATTTGAGCTACATACACTGTGTAATATTTTAGAGTGGCTATATTTAGTTTTAAAGTGGCAATCGAAGCAATATCAACACTATAAATTGCCCGCAATGTGAAACAATTACCTATGTAACCTTCGCTGTGTTATGTTTCATGCTCATGTCAACACGGAAAAATAGCTCAATCGTAGCTGCAGCTCTTGAAATATTTCTACATCTGCCACAATTACACAACTTGAAGTGTAACACAAACATCGGCTCAGCAGTAACATAAATTATTCTATCAATGTAGGCCTACATGTGTATCTCTATTGTTGTTAAAAGAAAAAGATTGCACTTCAGGTCTACTCTTCAGCTTTGTTTATTTGGTTGTTTATGTTTGAAATCATTATAATTAAAGTCGAGTTGTGATGATTATGCTGGCATTTATGCATTCGCAGCAACTATGTCAATCGCACTAATCTAATAATGGTCTATTTACGATATTTGTCCAATCCTTCTCAAAACTCTATGCCCTATCGCGACGATATAAATTCAAATGGAATGCTAATAATTATAATGTCACTTGTTGCTCATTCAAGAAGTACATGTTACAAACGTAAGTAAGCATACCCATCATATGCGGCGATTTCTTGTCACGGCCGGGGGTGGGGGTGGGGGGGGGGGGGGGGGGGGGCTTCACCATTGGTTGCTGTATAATCTTCAAATTTCCGGGGGACGCGTTCCCCCGTCCCCCGGGATAGCCTCCCACCGGTGTTACCCACACCCGTCCTTGGCTAACATGAAATGTATATACACCCTTATAATTAATTCACATTGCTGTTCAAAATATGAATAATGGCGATTCTCTGTACATGGTGTATGTCGTTCATATACATTTCTCGCTGACTGACTACACCGAACTAATCACAAACACAAAAAACTTGTTACGGTCATTATAGAGAAAATACAAGGAAGGAACATTAACCAATGGTTATACGAGCCACTTTTCCTCTTTGATGGACTTAAGAAATAAATATGTTGTACGGCGCACACATTTTGATGGAAGCGCCATAGGATTTTCTGTGCAAGGCCCACGAGCACATAATTCACGCCACACTGTATTGAAGCTTCATGCTGTAGCCCTGTGTAATCAAATGTAATGTTAAATTATGACAGTGAATACATTGTTTTAAGAGGTATTGTGTTTTAATGTATTATTAATGATGATTACAATATGCATGCCCTAATCAGAAATTCAGTTCATATAATCACGGAAATCGATTAAAATGCAGTCATGAAGACGGATTTTTCGCAATGGAAATCTAAAGATATTAGTCTGTAGAGTAAGACTACTCTCCAGCTGCTGAAACGCCACACAATAGCTTCTCCTGGTCCTGTTTGTTTTCTAAACATCCACTATACTAAAGAATAGTGAAATCATATCCAAGGGCTGTATCCAATTCCATCAATATTTCCATCCCTAATACCCCAGTCACATTGCCAGACTGACTCCCAAACCGAATGATTATTGGCTATTGGAGGCAATGTAGAGGTGATGTGGTCTAGTGGATAAGTCAACGGACTGCAGATCACAGGGTATACGGGGTTCGAATCCCACCAGGGCACTAACGTCCTTTGGCAAGACTCTAATCTTCATTTGCCAATCTCCACCCAGGTGTAAATGGGTACCTGATATGCTTGAGCGCCAGTTACTTTGGCGGCTTGGCTATAACCAGGGTAATAATGTCTAAGCGCCATGAGCGTCACTGCGAATTAATGTGATTGTTTATTTGGTCAGGGCCCTGTTTCATAAAACTTCTTATCAACAGCAAATCTTAATTACTGTTATAAGCTACTGAAATCATGGCATTTGATTGGTTGAGAGCCGAAATGGTTATTAATATCAAGTTTTAGGAAACGGGTCCCTGGTGCTGGTCTGGGGGTGGGGGGGGGGGGCGTTTCATCAGGTGTGTTGTCCATGATTTTTACCGACAAATTTGCTGTCAGCCAATCAAATGCAAGGATTTCAATAGTTTATAACAGTTACTGTAAATTGTCAGTGAAAGCAAGTTTCATGAAACAGGGCCCTGATCTCGTTAGTGTGACAGGGGCATAACCGTCTTTCCTTTCTTGAGGTATCAGAAATCAACCACCGCGGAATGTGAACCTTGAACTTCCAGTGAAAAGAAAGGGTCTATCCCGCCATATTTAAAAGCAGACCCTGTCACATATGGATGCTATTCATCAGGCCTGGAGAGCAGACCCAGTACCTGAAGGCATGCATGGCTATATGCTGACCAAGGAGTAGGGAATTGTGCAGGGGGAGAGTTAAGTTACCACGGATCCATCTGTGAACAACCACTAGAAGAGACCCCTTGTAATACTATGAACAATGGCCAGAATCTACAAGTCTATTCAACAACTATTGCAGCCCTTACCACATACTCTCACTGACTCTATTACAACCACATCATGCTTTATATATATACCACAGTTAATTAAAAGCCATCTATATACAGTTTGAACTTTGGAGGACCCCCCCCCCCCCCCCCCCCCCTCTCTCTCTCGCTTTCTCTCCGTCTTCCTGATTTCTCTTTCATTTTCACTTCCCGCCTATTACGATATTTTTAGCGGTTTGGGCCAGAACCATTTAACAAATATTGCAGCCCTATACCACAAGCTTCAACTACTGACTCTATTGTAGCCATTTGAAGTCTGAACTTTTGGATTTAAAAGCCCCCCCCTCCCCTCTCCTCTCCTCCTCCCCTCTCTCTCGTACTGACTCCAATGCACCCTTATATCACAGTTAAAAGCCATCAGAATTCTGGGACCCTCGCTCCCCCCCCCCCCCCCCCCCCTCCGCCCTCTCTCTCTCTTCCTTCTCCTTCTCTCGTTTCCACATATTTGTCTATTCCGATAGTGTGGAGGTTGGACCTGAACTATTAAACATTGCAACTTTACCCTACTGTCTCTATTACATAGCCTTATAGTAAATACCAAATTTAGAAACCATCGAAGATCTAAACTTTGGATGGACACCCAACCCCCTTTCTCCCTCTCCTCCCTCTCCTCTTCTCTCACATCCCATCTACTCCGAGATATTTTCAGCGGTTTGCGACACAACAATAGTTCAGCAGTAATACCAAAACAATTTTGCGAAGTCTTGCCTTTGAGGTGTTCTGTTACATTTCCTCAATTCCTAGAGTTATATACACGCATGTACGTACGTTGAAAACTCCCATCTCCCTGTACATATTAAACATGCAGTATGAGTAAGAATTGTGAAGTGGCTCTATATGGTTACATTCATTTATGTACACCACAATAAACGTTTCATTCTTTTTAACCTATTCACAATGACTGCATCCATTTTGTGGTTTGATTCCAAGCCCAATGAAATATACCACATACATCAACAATAGAGAGAGAGAGAGAAGTCTGCACATACTTATCCATTTTGCTTCGTTAGCATGATGTTTGACAGCAAGATTTTTTTTAAAGGAAATAAGCATGAAGATCCTTAAATTGGCAACATATTGATTTTTTGTAATCCATTTATCGATACCAACTGGATCCTTATGCTGTCATCCTCCTTTTTTAATCATCCATTCCTTTTTTTTAGACCTTCAAGAATCGCTTATGACTTGCAACAGTCCTTCTTTATGACCAACTTTTAAAATGTTGCAATGTAATTTACTTCTTTTGATATTATAATCGAGTGTCGTGTTACACTGGTTATGCCAGGGGCGGAACCAGGATTTAGTATAAGGGGGGGGGGGGGGGGGGTCACACAAATGCAGGTTTGTCAACTTTTGGAAAAGGTAGACCCGTATTTTTGGGTCTTGCCAGCATTAAAAAAAAAAAAAGGGGGGGGGGGCACAATCGAGAAAATGGCGGATCGTCTATGGTCAAAATGCATACTTTTCTTCCAAGGGGGGGGGGGGGGGGGGTACGGGCCAGAAGTGCCCGCTGGATCCGCCAATGGGTTATGCTGCTATAATTTGTAAAGTAAATAAGTGAAGCGTATGAAGATTTAAAGGACCCGGGAGGGGGGGGGGCACTTACGTGTAGACAATTTTGAAGTCGTCCCTCTCTTCCAAGACCTCGAATGTGGGTGACTTCTTATTCCACTTCCGCCTCTGCTCGGGGTCGGTGAAAAATTCAAGCACTGCAGATTGAACAGAAGAAAAAGATTCAAGGGGTAAGGATAACCAGGGGTGCATACAGCAAGTTGTATTAAGAAAGTGGAGAGGGCACACTTTTTAGGATTTTAAATTAAAAAGTGGGGAGGGGGACGCACTTTTAAAAATATATCTAATTATGCAAAATAATATATCACATTCCCAGGTTCCTTATAGACCCGGGGGGGGGGGGGGGGGGGGCTTGCCAGTTGTCCACTTAAATCGGTTAGTAAGGACAAGATTACAATTATAAAAATGATTAGAGCGGGTTGTAAAGAAAAATAGAAAAAGCTTTTCATCTTTCTTCCCATACAGACATTCATTGGCTTTTATTTAAATGAGTGCAACACAAAAAGCTTCTGTATGTCTTTGTTCAAAGCTATTGTTTTCAACAATGGCAATTGCAATTGTAAATAAAATGTTTAATAACATTTTGGAATCTCCTCTTTCATGATCCTTACTTTGTACTTTATAGAGACGGTAAAAAATTAAATGTTTAACTAAAAAAAAACACACACTCTATGCCTTTACAAGGGATATACCATCAACATTTACATTACATTTTAAGAACAGTTTTAATATGAATTTGATAATACGAAACCGACTGCAAAACAAGCATCTCTAACCTTTGTCCGACGGGATACCTGTAAAGTCCATTGAGGCCTGTATCATTGAAAGGGAAAGAAGGAAAGAAGGACAGGGAGAGAGACAGAGAGAGAGAGAGGGGGAGCGTGTGTGAGAGAAGGTCAAAGAAAGAAAAAGAGAGAGGAAACATTAAAATAAACAGGGCACAGAGAGAGAGAGAGAGAGAGAGAGAGAGGATAATATGAACAGAAATAGACAGACGAGAGAAAGAGAGAACGAGAGAGAGAGAGAGAACCCGTTAATAATAAAAATAACATTTTGTGCAGGATTCAACATAATTAAAGAGCAATCTAAACTGCCTACCAGACGGTTATTAATAACCACTGGCCTAGTGATTCTATAGTCACGGTATGCCATCAGATCTATACTTCGACCTTTTAATTAACAAACCGAATCGGACTGCAAACGACCTCTGATCATAAAATATAGATAATCTCGTTTGGTTATTCTGGGAAAGATTGGCATTTGCATGCATAAGAGTTAATTGTAATCAGGCTGATCAGCTCTACCCAACAACATGTGCAATTATGTTTACCATACGCATTTATAGGCTCTATTTTGTACTTGTATTTGTACTTTATTTGTTTAATCACGGTAAAAGACCTGCTGTCAGCTAAAAGCTGCTTTTCAGCAAGGCCGTGAACATAACGATAACATAACGATGAATAAATAAATACAAAATTAAGTAAAAAAAAAATCACAATTATATACAGAAGAAATAACAAAGTCATTAAAAGTTAAATAAAAAAGTAAATACAAAGAAACATAAAGAGAAATGGTATATGAAAATCAAAACTGGAAATATAACATAAAATCATATAAAATGAATTTAAGAATTTCACTGTTAGATAATGTAAGGTGCATATACATTTAAGAGAAAATCGTAAGTCATTTTGAAAAAATATACATAATGAGAACTATACCCTACTAGAAATGGAAAAGTATATGGACATGTTATCATGAACTAAAGATCGAGAAAAATAATGTAAAACATTAATTCAACCATCACACCACTGTTTAATGATTAGCGCTTCTGCTTGCATTAGTCAAGTTTATTCAATAAAATGTGCACGAACCATTACAGTATTGAAACTAAAACTGCACTTGATATTACAATGGGGATGGTTTTAGAAACCAGATATTCGTGACTTGGTTAATTATCATTTAAAAAGAATCATTTTTCTTTCAGTGCTTCTCTCTTACAAATCCATATAGGCCTATACAGTATGTAATTAACGAAATAACATCAATTATATCTTGCAACTAAAGTGAAAGCGGACAAGAAGGACGACTTCTTTCTAAAAAAAATATATTGCAGACAGTTCATTTTGCTTGCATCTCACATTTGTCATTGAGTGATCTCAAAGTCATGGCACATTGAGTGGTTCAAGTTAAGGTTACATCAAGGTCTAAACTACCTGAACGCTAACTGAACTTAATTTCCATTTCCAAAAACGCTTAATATACACTCCTCATACATGTGTGAGTGTACAGGGTTACCACGTGGTATATAGGGCCTAGCGCAAAAATGTCAGATGCATGAATGACGCACGGTACACACCCATAATCCGCCACCGTACATCCAGATAACGTATGTGTGTGTTTGTACGGATGGTTATTATAAGGTAGAGCTGTATGTGAATGAAATGCGTGCCCGCCATGTGACTTATTCAATGCGTTCGCAACAGGGTGTCTGGAATGGTTTATTAGCGTTTTATCACCTCTACACTGGTCTAATGGTTATCTCGCAGAGTTGGCTCTAAATGACAGCTGAGAATTCTTTATTTTCGCTCAAAGTTGTGATGAACATACTTGAAAGTGATACGATAAAACCATCAGTAGTGAACATAATTGTCATTTTACCTACCGCCACTCAGTGTCACACACATAGCATAAAACAACGATACAAAGGGTTATCATGATAATCATGAATCGGTCAAATACGCGACGTCTTTTTATTAATTGCCACGAAAGTAGTTAATCTACAGTTGCTATGGGGTTTTTTTTTTTACAATCGGCACTCGTGGCACGGTCATTCCTTCCGAAATCTCTTACAGATTTGAATTCTTTAACTGAAACTACGGTAAGAATTAAAACCCCCCAAACTATTCAAAGCTCAACTGCATATCATTTTGTTATTGTTGCACACATGCACCCACCCCAACTCGTTTTACTCCGCAGGAGTGTTAAGCCGTATAAATTAGATTCCGATTTAGATTCATTGCATGTGCATATCCGTAGTCTGGCAAATAAAGGTTAAAATACATAATAAGGATTAAGATTTTAAAAAAATATAGAGGATGTTTGATTACGAATCATAGATGTTGTATATTGTTAGTAAATCTTGACCATGAATCAATTCGCCTTTATAGCCTGCTGGGAATACGGTCATAGTAACATCGGCGCCACAATTCGTTTGCCATTAGAAACCACCATTTGCGTTATAGAAGTCTACCGTTTCAAGATTCATTTGAAATTTATAATACATGTGTGTCTCTCCCTTTCTCTCCCCTATTTTTCTCCTTCTGTCTCTCTCAGATCTCTTCCGATTCGTCATTGCACCCATTTTGTGTGACGATAAAACATCGGTCATTTCTATATACCCTCCTCCCATTTATGAAAATCCATTAACCCCTTCCATGCCCCCAGATTTTTTAAGCAAATGTCAGAAATGAACTTTCAAGAGTGAAATATTAACTTTCAATGAGTATATTCTTGAGCAAACTGGGCAAAGATATAATTGCTTAGGAAATAAATATATATTATATTGCAGTCACAGCTTTCTGTATGAGGAAGAATTTTCAAGCCATTCTGAGCCTAAGCGAAATGTTCAACATTCACATTTTGGGGCGGGATTTGCAGCCCACGGAATGGTAGGGGTTTAACTTATTTCTCATTTAAAGTAATTTATAGGACCTACATTTTACTTTCCTGGCCTGGTTGAGCAGCGATCAGTTTGAACCATAATTTCTCCTTTTTTATGATCCCCTATCTCCACCGTAATAAAATCCGTCAGATAAGTTCCATCCGCTTTCTCGATAATGTCTGTCATTACTTCCTATATCTGTCTTTCTGCGTCTTTCTATTTTGTCCCTTATATGTTCTACTTCTCCTCCTTCTCTCTTCCTCACTCTATGGCAATGTCCTAAAATCTGTAAGGCTACTGCGATTTTATTGATCGTCATTTATATATCAATTTCACCTGGCAAACATATAAATATGGAGTCAATTACCCCCGCATGCAGTTAAAACTATCGACATTGCAATCGATAACTCAAGGACATATAGAGCAAATAGAGTCAAATTCCGTATGAAATGCCTTCAGAGGAACGTGTAATATCAAATTACTTATGCAACGATTATCGTGAGCTGCATTTAAAAAAAAATTGCTCGATTACCACGCTCGGATTAAAATCATTCAACAGGAAATCGTTTGCGATCGGTATGAGTTATGATTGTATAGTCATCTGGGGGCGTTTCATCAAGTGTCTTTTCGGTGATTTTTACCGACAAATTGGCTCTCAGTCAATCAGATGCAAGGATTTCAGTAGCTTATAACAGTTATTGTAACTTGTCATTGATGACAAGTTTTACGAAACAAGACCCTGATGACAGGTAAGAGTGATGGACTATGGAGATATGAATGATAGCCCGCTATTAAATGTGATACGATCACCACGGGCAGGTGGTTATTATGAATTATCTTGACCATTAGCTCAATTTGAAACTGCAAAATGCATTACGAATTGCAATAGGGATTTTAATATGTGATTCGGTGAAAACAATACATGGGTATAAAAGCAGGATATATTGACAAAATACAAGCTAGATTAGATATTTTTAAATGAAACGTAAGACGGTCTTCTCATTAAATGAAATGCATTAGCTATAAATATATGACGTCGGAAGAGGGGAGATTATGCGTAGATTAATGTATAGATGTATAAATATAGATTAATGTAGATTAATGACTTGCCAGAGGCTATTAATAAAGTGGCATGGTTTCCAACCTCGTATGCCTCATAGTCCGGAGATGTATGGACTTGTCCACATAAATATCTATAATAATAATATGTATTAGAGATTAAACCATCGCCCGCTTAGAGATTCGAACCACGTACCATGTGCTTCATAGTCCGTAGACATATCCCCTCTACCACGACACCTCTAAGGCCCCTGTTACACATGCGTCGGCTTTTAAAGGAGCCGGCTTCACGCCTGCAATTTGAAGCCGCCTCGAGATCATTAAAACCCCCGTTACACATACCTCGGGCCCGCAATTTTGTGTCTATACACATCGCTTTTTCAGTTTTTCACGAGCTGATGTTGGGGCGCACTCCATGTAACCAAAGCGCGCCCGATGTAATGTTGATTATGATGACGGGTTACATCACCTCCGCTTATAAGCCGGCGCCGAGTCCACTTTGGTGTTACACCTAATGATTGCGGGACTCAAACCACATCCAGAGGTGGGCTGGGATGGAGGCAGCCTCAGTCCACTTTCAGAGGTATGTGTAACAGGGGTCTAAGTGACTCGTCAGGGGTAGATAGTAAAACACCTCCCACGCACTGCTAGCTACGTGATGCATAGTGACTCACAAATCAACTAACGCCTCATCTAACACACGTAATACCTACAGGGGGATGGCGGTGTGTGATTTCTTCATTATCCATTAAGTGGTATTGGTTGTTACTCCTTACTATTACGTGTTAATATAAAGTCTGTACACGACTTCTTATACACACAAGTATATTCATGGAACACGAACATGTGTGTTGTACACCCGTGTTAGGTTTGTAGTTCTTTCACCAGAGGTGTGAAATTAGGGTTTTTTCCAGATCTAAATAACAAGAACTTTTATACAAATTAAAATTGGGATCTGACATACTTCCCGGCGAAATGTGCCTTGAGCTTTTCTTCGTCAAAGCTTTAGGTCAGGTTTATGGAAAGGGTTAACTTAGGGCTGAAGTAGGGTTAGAAGAGTTATGGACTAGCTTTTAGTTGGAAATCGACTGCATTGCAATTGGCGCTTGGGAATATATATTGCAATTGTTGGAAAGTTTCTTACTCGGATAAGCAGAAATTATTTGCTGCCTATTTTTTTCAATTCCCATCACTTAACATTAATAGTTATCATGGTAATATAGCGTCATTTATGTACCCGGGATATTATTTTACACAGCTTGATATTCAAATAGATTATGCAATCATCATAACGACAAGAATGCATAATAGGCCCAAAGCATGCTAATCACAATGCACTTATAATTAGACAATGACTCAGAAAATTTGTCACAATAAAGTTATTAAGGACTCTCTGGAGGTAGCACAATTAACGTGATTAAGGGACTGGTGACCCTTCTCAGCTTATTGGTGGTCAATACACCTCCAATACACATGCGTTCTAAGAGGATGCTACTCACGATTCGTCACCAGTCTACTTTCTGTACCAGCATGACAGTTGGGCATGACATTAACATAAAAATCATTTGATTAAGACTTATGGTAAGAGTGCATGATGTGGTTTGTGTAGTATTGGACTTGTGTGGTAAGAAATGTCTTTGTTTCGTGAGCAGTCACAAAACCAGGATCTAGAAATAGTTGTGTGTGTGTGTGTGGGGGGGGGGGGGGGGGGGGGGAGTATGTCAGGAGTCGCCTTCAGTTTGCTTTCATTACGATCTTGATAGACCAACATGAGGTAAGGAGCGCTGAGATTTCTTTTCTCGGGACCCAGTTATTTATATTAAATATTTATAAACGTGAAGTGAATATAATATTTTTAATTCCTATCAATAATATCCGTATTTGCTGGAAGGTGAATAAAGGTGAACATAACTTATTACATCATTCCATTGCAGGAGACCACCTGACTCATGCAGATGAGTCACGTGACCTTAAATAAAGTTATCTCTCTCTCTCTCTCTTTCCTCAACCACCACCTCCTCCTCCTCCATATCCTCACCGTACATTATGAACGATATTGGTTGAAATGTGTGAACTCGAAGGCTACAATGTTGGCCTGCAATAAAAAATGATTGGGGCATATAAGTTCATCAAACTTTTAACTTGATTAATAATCAGGGATTTCATATTTGGGGGAGATAAATGCATAGACGGGGAGTGATGGAGACAGACAGACAGAGAGAGAGTGAGAGAAAGACAGGAAGAGGGAGAGACAGAGAGAGAGAGAGAGAGTGAGAGACAGAGTGAAAGAACTAAAGGCGATAAGGGATATTTCGTACAAAACTGCAACTGCCACGGGAGGGCATATTTACAGTTTAATTCAACGCGTCTACCAGTGGACAGTTAGAACTACCTTTAAACATTAAACCCTTATCTCTAACAGAGTGAAAATTTTCTCTCCATTCTTCCCATCCATGCAACATTTTTGTGAGAGACCTCACAGCTTAAATTTCATGTTTCCGTAACCCAATTGCCAGTTTTCCCGTTGTTTCCTTCAGAACATAATCGAGTCATGTTACGTGGGCGATGAAAAGCTTGGCGGACAAACTACATCATGTTCGTTTAAAGATAGAGTTGAATTCTCGTCATACGATAACATTGTGAAAGATTCTGTCGGGAAGCAATTGGGGAAGGTTGATTATGCTGTACATAATAATTGGTGAATACTGTGACGTTTTTGAATTGTCCAGAAATTTTTACTTAATCTTGCTGCGAGTTATATATATGCACTGTTCACGGTAATCTGTATATGGGACTACACATCCACCTCGCAAGGAAGTTTTGTGCTAACCTTTTTTTTTTAAATCTATTTAATGGCATATATTACATATGATCGAATTTGAAAAGCAATATTTTTCAGGGAAATTTTTTTCTATGATATTCTTTGGCAATGATATAAAAAGGCATGAGAAAGCTCACAAATTATTTTCACCTTTAACAGAACTCAAACTTCTCTTTAATACACAAGATCCGTTTTCCAAGTAAGTACCATGAATATCAGTAATTACTTAGCAATAATAAGGATGGTTGATTGTGTAAAACGTGGGGCACACAAATGCAGGCCTGTCAACTTTGTGAAACTGCTTGGAGGGAGATCCATATTTTTTTCTTCTCGCCAGCCCTCCGAAAGTCGCTCAGTGGTGTGCCCCCCCCCCCCCTAAATCCGCCACTGGTTAAAAGTACCTTTTGTAGACATGCATGCTTTATGAATAGAGAAATAAAAAAGTGGCAAAGAGATTTAACACGTTGATAACTGAATTATCTCACTCCCATGGACTTAATACAAGCACGACCCCGGGAGTGTTTCATCAAGTGTCTTGTCAGTCACTTTTACCCGACAAATTTGCTCTCAGCCAATCAGATGCAAGGATTACAGTAGCTTATAACAGTTGTCGGTTAAAAAAAACACTGACAAATCGTTTGATGAAACGCTCCCCGGTTCCAGTGGGTAGAGGGTTAAGGATTAATGGACATGATAGAGAGGATGTAGATATTATTTGCTTATATTTGTGGAATATTCCCAGATATTCACAAGGTTAACGCACATTTGCTTCGATTGTTTCAATAATAATAATAATAATAATAATAATAATAATAATAATAATAATAATAATAATAAAAATAAAAAAATAATAATAATAACTCTAACTGCGACTTAGGGCGAAACCTTTTATCTCATCCTATTGTTACGTTTCGCCCTAACCCACACTCGTTTCGCCCTAACGTTGAATTTCTATTGTGACGGAATAAACCCATTGTTAGGTTTCGTCTTAAGTCGCACTTAGGTAAATAATAGTCATTATATTAATAATAATAGCTCTTTCTTATATAGCGCCTTACCAGTTACAATGTCACCGACCAAAGCGCTTAACAGCATTATTACTCCGGTCACTGGATCCAATTGCGATACGGCACTTTACATCAGCCGTTATTATGCTTAGGCAACATTGTTTGTCAGCCCCCCCCCCCCCCCCCCCCCCAATCCCCTTCGTCGGATTTCTTTGATTAAAGTTAATAAATAACAAGTTATTAATTACTGTAAGCTCATGTAACATTATTTTCATTTAGATGACTATGTGATGAATTGATATGTGAAAAATAATTCAGAAATACCTGGTAAATACGGAACCTAGATATGTACGGTATTTGCTTTCCGTTGCAATTTAATGTCATATTCTAACCTCGTTGACGAAAGTGATTTTTGAGGCATTTTGGAAGTAGGTCTACAAAATAATGTAACGGGAATAAATTCTGTTTTTCTAAATAATATTTGTGTCCTTTGTAATTTAATATGCTACTCTACATGGGTTATAAAGTGTATTGATATCGATGAAGATATAAACAGTTTTCAGGGCTGTAACCCCTATACTTATCAACTGGTGAACAATACTATTGATCAGACTATACTCATTTGGAGGTAATTTTTGTATTGCAAATTTATTCATCCTTGTCTCTGATTATTATGATAAAGTTTCGTTATCATAAAAATAACACTTTTTTTTAGTAGTATGATCGATTGATTGCCTTTTGCGTGTATTTTTTTTTATTATCAAATTGTTCAATTCTGTGCTCATGGGACATATTTTAAGAACAAGTTGACTCAACTCCTGTCTTATAAGCATCTGTTGCTGTACAATGATCTACACTCACGTGTTTTGATGTCATATTACCACTCTATGATCCTATCCGATCTTACTACGTCTTTTCCAATCAACTTCTCGACTCGACTCTCCTTACTGTCATCTCAACATCCTGTGGGTGAGTTCATGAATTATGTGCGTGAACCCGGTCCCTGGCCCCACGCGTGCGAGGCGCGTTTATGCAAGGAGCAGCGGCGACTCGTGCATAATGTACAACCACCGTACAGGCAAATCTACCCCGGCGTCTGCCCCCGTAGTAATACCATACATGCACTGAAGCATGCGGCGCTCTCTGCGCAGTGCCTTGTACTTGTGGTGAGAAGCCATCAATGATGGTGCGACACAATTTGTAATTTGAATTTTCCAAATCAAATGCTGACTGACTGAGGCGAGCTTCACGCCTCGAGCCCGGGTAATCTGACATGGACTGGTGACCTTCTTGGGGCAATATTTAGATTCTGATTGGAGGCGAGATTGCTATATTCTTTAACAAGATTATTGTGGCGCGAATGTGATTTATTGCACATGAACTCATATTGCAAACGTGGCAGATGTATTGGCAACTCACTCTACTTTTATAATTGCATGAATTCTAAACAAGTCTACAATGTACCGAGTACACATAAACAATGACTGGAGGGTGAAAATAAGAAAGTGTAGTGCATGAAATGAAGACGCTATCTTTTCAGTAGTGTAAACTATTTTTTAGCAATGTATATTCATAAAGAAAACACATTAACGTTATTCTATCCCTTCCCACACTCTTTACTATTCCTGACGAGTGCTCCCTAGATCAATATGACGTATTTCTGTTCACAATTCAGGCCCCGTTTCATAAAATTTGTTATTAATAACAACTGCCCAATTTCTATGACAAATTTGCTCTCAGCCAATCAGATTCAAGGATTTCAGTAGCTTATAACAATTATTGCAACTTGTTATTGATAACAAGTGTAATGAAACGGGGCCCAGATATTGTAAACACATATTTTGATATGATAATGAGTTGCAAGACAGTTCACAGGCTGAGTATCTTATGCATAGGCCTGTCTGTGTCATTTTGATGACATTTCGTATTAATTTCGTATTATAATGGTGACAATACACCGCGGCAGATGGTTACGCTCACATATATTATGAGAACATAAAAACACGTAATAACGTCTACAACAGCAGTGTGACCAATTAAGATTTGTTGCATCGTTAATGTGTTTTTTTCACATTCATTCACCCCCCCCCCCCCAAAAAAAAAGACATTAATTTGCTATTAGCAGACTCCATAAAAATGAAATGTCACATAAATCAACAATTTACGTATATATATATATATAGCAGGATTACCAGTCAAAGTCTATTATAAACTATCCATTGTTAATTGATCTCTCCGAAAGCCAACAGCAAATACCCACTTCGCATCGCAACTGCAATTCAATTACCAGATATAATGGTTGTTGATTAGTGATATTGATTGTGTAATTAGATGGGTAAGTATATATTCATAACGGGGACGACCCTGCTTCGTGCAAAAAAAGTCATAGTGATTTATTTTTAATCACACAACTAACATGATTTATACTGCGTAACAATTTACAATATATGAAGCGATTCGTGTAGTTAATACCATTATCTACAAACTATTATATATATATGCTAAAAGAACAAGACCATGACATCTCACTCTCTTTTCCTCCCTCTCTCTTTTCTCTCTTTATTTCTACATTTCTCTCTCTCTCTTTCTTTCTCTTGCTTTCTTTCGCCCTCTTTTTCTTTCACTTCTCTCTCTCTCTCTCTCCATCTCACTTTTCCACCCATCTCCCTTTTTTCCTTATGAATCTTTTTCATTCTTCGTGATTTTCTTTTCATCTTTCTCTCGTTCTCATTATTCTTTATTTCTTCTATCTCAATCTTTTTCCAAAAGAAAAATAAATAAAGAAGAGGAAAAGAAAAAGGAGGAGGAGAATAAAAAGATATATAAGAAGAAGAAGAAGAAGAGGAAGGAAAATGAAATGTATTCTTCTATTATTTTCTTGAAACAGAAATGGCAACACAATTATAATTAAATTAATTTACTAGCGCGCTAACATATATTTGGTATTTTATTGTATTCCTTCCTTATAAAAAGAGGAAGAGGGAAATGTAACGACCGATATCGAATGTGATGGATCTGAGTTAGGTGGTAGTTTAACATATTTTCAAGGTCAATTTCAATTACTAAATGTACATGAGTTTATCTCTTTTCTGTTTATTGTTATTGTTTAACGTAACATATCGTAGTATAGTTTTGTTGCATCCTTAGGGGTGGGTTTTATCAGAATAGGCCCATAATATATCCACATTCACAAATGAGATATGAATATATTCTTTTATTATAGCCAACACAATGTATTCGAAAGTATATTCTAAGCTTGAATAGTTCTATTGTATATTAGAAGTGAAAATATCGTATCGCATCTTGATTATTATTGCAACGTGTTAAAATCAAATAATAAATATAATTATTAATGTTATCCTTTACTCTTAAAATATATCAGTATGTACTAGCAAACAGATGCTTTAGCATAATGCAATTCTGTCACTATGTCCCAGTCCCAATTCGTTTCTGTCTTCAGCTTTCTAACTCCAATAACCTGTTATTGAATTTACCATTTTTGTTAACCTTTTATTTGCCTCATGTGCCAAGTGCCATATTCGTGGGAGTGCCACAGGTGTCAATCAGAACAAACTATAAGCACCAAAAGGATTGCACTGTATATTATAAATAAGGCTTTGAGTAATAACAAATTTTAGTCCTAATCAGTAACATGACAACCCCTTTGTCAAATTACTGGAGATTTGAATAGAACTAGAATCCTTTGATAAAATCACCCCGTTAGAAAGGTTACATGTCGTTTTCCCGAAGGTTCATAATTCCGAAGGTTCGTTACTCCGACGGTTCGTAATTCCGAAAATGAAATAGGGTTCTTCATTCCGAAAATTAATAAGGGTTCATATTTCCGAAGGTTCGTAATTCCGAAAACTTATGGAGGACTCTATTGCATTTTCAGAATTACGAACCTTCGGAATTATGAACCCTTTTTCATTTTAGGAATTACTATCCCTATTGCATATTTGGAATTGCGAACCTCCGGAATAACGAACCTTCGAAGTAATCATCAAATGTTCAGAATTATGAACCCTATTTCATTGTCGGAATTATGAATCTCCTGCTATGGGAAATTTGTGTTTCAGAATTACCAACCTTCGGAATTATGAACCTTCGGAAAACACGAGTACCCCGTTAGAAATTCAGTGTGGAACAGGTATATTATACTTTCGTGGCACAAAAAGAGCTTTAACTGAATTACATATTCCATTAATCCTGCAGGTCGTATGCATGTGATTAGGCAGTCTGCGGTAATTCAAGTAGTAGTCAACTAAAGCATAGACAGCATTTACATTAATGTGCCTGACTCACGCATACATCATCATGCACCCTGTAGAAATGTCACCGTGTTTAGCATAATGTGAGTGATGTTGTTTCCCCCTTTGTCTTGTTCCACTGTCTATGACTATGTTCCCCCTTTCGCAGGAAGCGAGGTGAATGCAAGCGGGAGATGCGATATCGTGCCGATACGTGACTGCCCGGTAGGTATTCCGCAGAGATAAACCAAAGGATATTACGGGAAAACCTGAAATACTCCCCATCTACAGGAATTACCTCGACATCAAATTACATCACTCTGGCATTAAACATGTTGCACGAACTATTTTTCGTTTTTAGGGAAAAAGTGTGTGATTAATTATGCACCAATCTCTCTTAAACTATATTATTTGACTTGATAGTTATTGGAAAAATATATGAGGCAAATTTGTTGATTTCGTGTGCGAAAAGAGTGTGACAAAATGTGTAAATTCTTTGTTTTGTTTTGTTTTCAACTACACTTTGAGGACATGGGCAAAATATTGTTATTTACTTCATTCTTAGTCAATGGTCTTCTTTTTTTGTTGTTCATAATATATTCGACAGCATAATATGACAGATATCACGTGTGTGCGCTTAAAAATAGTGAATTGAATATATATTTTATGTGTACTTGCTCGGTACACATTTCATTAGAATGTAATGTGATCATTAGATTGAACCATTCCTTTAATTTCAAAGATTAGGCGTAGTGTACATAGATCATTGAAAAACCACCTGTTCTACGTTTTCTAGCAGGTCCGGTCATCGGAGACTACGATGTCATTATCCAGCAAGTGAGAGGTATGAATTGGGAGGTGAATCCCGGCTCTCCTCACCGCCTGCTTTTGACGCCAAGAAGTGTCGAACAATCCGTCTCAGGAAATGGCTCCATACCATGCATCTCATAGGTGACGAACCATTGTCTGGGAGGACATTTTCTGTTCTATCTGTTGAAGCTTCTACTATATTATTTTTCACTTCCATGCAATATAATTATGACTGATTTGAAGTCATGTCCTTTTTATATTTTATTACGCGTTACTTTAACCCTTTCGAGGCAGTTGACCACGTTTTGTGGTTTGACTCAATAACTTTTGATTCACAGCTCTGAAAAATATACCAGATGTATGTGTAGAAAGAGCAAAAGATTTCTGCACACACTATGTCCATTTTCGTTGCATAGCCATATTGCGTTTGATGCCAGGAATTTTAAAAACGAGAATTAGCTTTAAAATCCTCAAATTGGAAATTGAGAGATTCAAAATCATTGTTTTTATCAAAATTGTTTTGGACGAACGAATTTCCTAACCATATATATTGTTTTCAAAGACATTACACCTTATTAGAACTATGAAGCGCGAAAACAAAGATATTATTGCTGCCAATTTGAAAAGCAAAATATAATAAACTTATACCTTAAATAATAATTCATGTCCTGACAGGGTCAAGGAATTCTCTCATCCTTTTATCCCCCGTATAAAGAGCTTGAACCTCTTATCTAACCTACAGCTAATTTTGTTTTCAAAATGGTTTAGTCTTTGGACATTACTCTTGTTATGTTATTTCTATCGTTGTTATTGTGTTTCAAATACTTATTCATACCAGACAAGAATTTTAAACAGCACAAGATACATTTGCTTCTCTTGAATCGTGAGAGCATGGATGGTCCATTGTCGGAGCATAGAGTCAGTGACTACCGTATGGGTAGATGAAATTCATTGTCTAATAGAAATAAGCTGCAGAAAGACATAATGCAACGAACAAGGATTCGAACCACCAACCTCTATTTCAAATTTCATGTGCGTGAATCTCTGTACCACGGAATTTTTCCTATAAACAAGATATAAATGTTCCAATAGTAGTTCGGCATGATGCCAATTCAAATCACATGTTTGCTCGCTGAAAGACCGAGCCTAAGCGATGTGTCTGCAAAACGACATCGAAGTGTAATCCAAACAGCCCCTTCCACACACGTCACTTCGTACCGTCATACCGCGACCACACATACATTTCCATGCGGCTTTATTACAACGCGCGTCAAGGTGAATTCAAGGCCGCATGCGTTCAAGTTGCCGTGGTGGACCTTGACCAATACGCGAAAAATAGGTCGATATGAGAAAGGGATGAGGCATGATCTGGTGAAGACGAAGGGAGGAGAAATCAAAATAGATGCGGATCGAATTGCAGACCAGACATAGTTTATTTTCAACCACTGCATCGTACGTCGGTCCGACTGGAATAAATTATGCGAAATGGTGGGGAAAGCGATTTGAGCAAGTTGTGTGCCAGCAGTTTCTTCTCATTACCACGAATAAAGTATCTTCGGAAGAAGAGGACAATCCTGACAAATCTTTTCTTTTTTTCTCAAAAAAATTTTCATGAATCTATAGTATCACACTTTGCATTTGTTTTAATAAAATGCCCGTAATTGGATTTGCTTCCCGAAACAAATTATTGTACTCTACATGTCGAATGGAAAAATACTCAGGCCCTGATATTTTTCTTGTATGGGATAGAATCCTCCTGTTTAAGAAAGATTGTCATTGTTTCGTGTTAAAATATAGTTGTAAAAAAGGCAAGCAATGTTAGATATGGTTTCCGATTCGTGGTATCTTATTTATCATCGGCCTAATTTTGATTTTTTACAAAATGCCTGTATTTCGCAGTGTCATTATTAGAAGCGTGCTGGGGGCATCCTATTAATGGTATAAGAAGAGTTTTCTGAAAAAAAGGAAATGTTTGAAATATCAATACCAGTTTTTTAATTTGTTCCCTACGTGTCCAATGTCCAACAGGCCTGCTGTATTTTATTTTGGCTGTGGAAGAAGGCCAAGCCTTGGCTTTGTTTATTGTTCAATAAAGAGCGTAATAAAAATCCAGGAATTAAAATAAACCCTTTTCGAAAATAAACGCAATAAACAACAATATGGATGTCATATTTGGGATATTTATTTAACTGATTATTTGTCTGTTACTTCCCTATCTAACGGTGAAAATTCCCTTGGATTCCTTTATTTGAGCACATAAACAGTATTTCCTTTCAAATGAGGGTACCAGTTTGTGATTTTGTGTTGACAAATTCCCTGTTTATTTTCCTAATTGTAACAATTGTATATCCTTCTTCCTTTTAAATGTAGGTCAATTAACGCTGAAATATCTATAGTACTTATCTAAATATATTCCCAGTCTCCTGGCTAATGCAATTCATTTAAAACAAGGAATTAAAACAAGGAAATGCAATCGTTATTCATAGAATATTATTTTCTCTTTCTCTGGAGGGCAATGATAATTCCTCAACGCCAAAGAAGAGATATGAAATTCGAACTAAATATGTGCGATAATGACATATATATATATATATATGTTTCTATATGAGAAAGAGGGAGAAGGAAAATTGGGTAGAGAAGCTTGAATAAAGCGAGGCATGCTCAACGTACTTCCTCTAGTTACCAATCAATATAGTGTTAATTATTAACACTATATAATATATATATATATATAAACATGTATTTGTATGAAGTAAATAGTGTATGTATAATGCGCGCTGTGATTGGTTAGATTCGCATCACATGACATGCAAAACTTTTGTTATAGTGTACTAATACACAATAACAGTTCAGATCTAGGGGTCTATTTACTATAACGACTATGTTCTAGTTATGCACCATTTTTGGACTATACGAACTCCAAATACTAAATTATCCTTCGCGCAGGTCTATCAAGCAAAACTGCAATCGGGATAATTTAGTAATTTAGAAAGCTTGTAAATGCACCGAGTGACCTGCTTCATTCTGTTCCATCATTATCTGTTCATATATATAATATACACACAGGCGAAATATTGAACTTTTTGTGTCCAACGGAGTCATTTATTTTATGTCTCTCTATTTTTAATCTCCGTCGCAGAACTTTTTGAACTATATATAAATAAATAAATAAATTTATTTATATATATATACAGTATGAGAGTGAAAGGAAGAGAGAGAGAGAGAGAGAGAGGGAGAGATAGCTTGAGATGGGACGAGTATGATGTGATATAGCACCGTTTCACTGACCTGTGAATTGACGGCTCTTGTTTTCATTTCAGCTTAGCTGAGCTGATGAAATCCTAGCACACGATGGAAATTGAATTTGATTCACTCCTTAGGGTCCACAGACAAACCGAAGGGGAGTGAGAAAGATGCCAAGGAAGAGGTGGGAGAGAAAGAGAGAGGGAGAGAGAGAGGGGGAGGGGAGAGAAAGAGAAAGGAAGAGAGGGAGAGAGAGGGGTAGAGAAGAGGCTTGAGGAAAGATAAGAGGGAGAAAGGTAGATTTGAGATATGAGAAAAGATGAAAATATACGAGAGAGGGAGAGATAGAGAGAGAGAGAGATAGAGAGAGAGAGAGGGGGGGGGTAGAGAGAGAGAGAGAGAGAGAGTGAGAGAGAGGAACGAGGAAGAGAAATAAAGACAGGAGAAAGAGAAGGACCAGAAAATACTGAACATATAGAAATGGGGGGGGGGGGCGGTATATTGTTTACATAATGAATGTGGGTTTCAAAAAAATCATAATTGTATATATGTTTAATATACAACAAGATGTACTAACAGAAATTTCTTGTACTTTTATTTTCGAAAAGGAGAGGATTTTTTTTTATTAGCACATGAATAGGTAAAGGTGCAGACGAATAAAGAAAATAGCCGCATCTTATTTGTTTATTGGGAGAAACTACTCGCTTTCGTTGACTAAACAACATAATACAATGTGTCGTAAAGTAAATGTTGATACGAATGAATGTGTACGTATGTATAATGATGAAAAATGCTAATGTGCAGTTGGACTGCATTGGACAACACGTTTCCTCCTCTTTCTCTCTCTCTTTCTCTCACTCACTGTTCAAATCTGTATTTTTTGCAAGCGCTATCATGGCACCTTTTTCAAAAGCTTTCCTAAATTTTCGTTATTATTATGAAGCCGTTAAAATCTTCTCGACCAATTGTAGTACAATAAAGTAGTCGAAAGAATGTATAGTACGGCTGGGGGAGAAAAGGGGTAGTATTATACAGACGTGGTATAGCATATAGCACGCCACGGCCCCATCGCATCTTTGCACGTACACCACAGAAATTATTCACGCACTACACTCGCAGCATTTCCATTCGAGCGAGAGCCTTTTCTTTTTTACCCCCTTGCTTTCTGCGTGCTCTACCCGGGTCACCTCGAGTAGGATCTGCATAGCCCCCGGGGGAATGCTCGGTCATACAAGCATTCGCGAGACAGACGGCTAGTTGTGTGCGGCGGTTGCAGTATACCGTATAGGGTTTTAAGCTGGTCTATTTTAACAAGGCCTAAACCGCCATTTGACTGGTGTGTTGAATGTCTCGAGAAAAGAAAACAAAACGACAATGGTAAGGAAAATCCAGACGTTCATATCCTATTACCGTATTTCACCAAAAGCTTTTTCAAACGGACTGCGTATAAATTGGGAGTTACTAAAATATCTATACTACTTGTGTGGACATTTGGAAATGCCGAAGTTTCATAATTCTCAAAGGTTCTAAATAAATTGCTCATTTGCCATTCCATACAATTTATACATTATATATATATATATACACACACAATTTATATATTCGGTATATCTATGGCTTAAAGGGCCAGTGGAATAATACTTTTCGAATTTTATAGTAAATACTATAGTGTACTATTCTCTACAATACTAGGCCTATACTATATACTATTCGTTAAAAATGGGATGATTTGGTTAGCCACTATACTATGAATAGGCTGCAAGTGTAGCAGTGATATTTAAAGAGGGGAATGAAAGGCAACAAACATTAGCCTATAGGCCTAATCATGTAGATATTTATCAGCCTATTGCAAATATCTTGAAATTATTCCTATTTGATTATTTAAGAAGGAGAGTAGCAGCAGATTCCTTGCTAGCCATTATCCCATGGGGGCTGTCATTTTCTTTACAAAGTAATTTTAGAACAGGTCTATTTATGAGATACCCACTGACCTGTACACTAGCTACGAGACACTCATAATCACCTGTGGAATGCATGACACTGGATTTTCTCATAATAAACCATTTTTGTAGTCATGTATATTCAAACGAAGATCCTGTCATATAACCTATTTGTGTCAAGATATTTGGTTCAGCTGTTTCTTTTGTTAGGCAGGATTTGGCATGCACAAGTTGTTGCTTGGTCAGACAAATGTTTGTCAATTCTTCAAAGAAGTGACAAAGACCTACAACTGCTCTTAGATACATGTATCACCTGTGCGAGACAATGGGGGTACCAAGATGGCTGCCATTTTGCAGCGGTGGCTTTAGTTGTATAATAGCTATTCATTATGCAACATCATATCCATTGTGTACAGGTAAATCGACATGTACGACTATGACATCACAGTTTTTCAAAATGGCAGCCCCCATGGTATAATATCTAGCATGGAATCTGCAAACTTTACAGAGATTGTTCTCCTTACTGAGTAATCAAATAAGAGTATTTTCAAGATATTTTAAACAGGCCGACCATTTTCCACATGATCATCAGCTAATGTTTGTTGAGTTTCATTCTCCTTTTTAATTAACCAATGACCGTTTTTAGTTAAAAGTGTGATACTGAAGATTTGATATTAATTTCAGCATCATATACTTACTATATATTCTTTAAAATCCAGGTTTATTCTTCAAAACGATAACAAACGTGGGGAGATTCTCAGTTCAAATGCCTTTTCGTAATTCTAACTCCATTAAGAAAGCTGTCGTTATTAAATCCTGCAATTATTTTGAAGCATTTTAATAATCTATGTTTGTAATTTATATCTTGGATGAGATCATGCCATGGTGATTATTTTGAACGAATACCAAAACGAATTGGCATGTAAAATATTCTTTAAAACATCATTATGTTCCCCATTAGCCATTAACATGATAATATATTGCATGATGCTAGTATTTCAGATTTTGTATTTTATAATGAACTATTAAACGCAGGTTAACTTTGGAGGCAGTCCTTGAGCACGCCTAATTTATTTTTTACTGTTAACATGTTTAATCTACACCTTTAGTTGTTGCTTTATAAAGATGCCCTGACGAGCTTTATATTTCTAGTATAACAGCTGCTCAAACCAGATGCGACATAAAGAACTCAGTCCTTGAACATGGCGAGGTCTCTCGTTTCTCCCTCGCTCTTTCTATCTCTCTATCTCACTCCTCTCTTAATCTCTTCACCCTCTCTATCTCTTCATCTCCCTCTCTCACACACTATCTCTTCAACTCTCTCTCCTTCTCTCTATCTCTTCACCCCTCTCTCTCCTATATCATTTCATCTCTCCTTTTCTTTCTATCTCTTTATCTCTCTATCCTTCTCTCTATCTTTATCTATTCATCTCTCTTTCTCTCATTCTCTCTATCTCTCATTCGCTCTCTCTCTCTTTTATCTATCTATCACTTCATCTCTCTATAGCAATTTCTCTTCCTTATATTCCTCTCTCCTTCTCACTCATTTTATCTTTATTTCTATAACCTTTCATTTTAGTCTCGTCTCTCTCCCTCTCACACTCACACACACACACACACACACACACAAACTGTTTCTCTTCCTTATGCTCCTCTATGTCTCACACCCATTTTTATCTATATTTCTCTAACCCTTATTTCGTTTCATTCTTCCATCTATCTGCCTCTCCCCTCTTCGGTCTTCCTCTATATCTCAGTCTCTCTTTATCAGTATCAGTATTTGGATTCCCCATCTCTCTTATCTTTCCTTCTCTTATTCCACCTTCCTGTCTGAAAAACCCTCTTTGTTCTCTAATTTGGTCTGTGCCCTCCCGTTTTTTCTTTCTTTTTCTCACGAGCTTTAAGTTTGCCATTTCACTTTGTCTTCATGCACAGGTTGGTCTACAAAGGGGAAGATAAAAAGAGAGAGAGAGAGAGAGAGAGAAAGAGTAGAGGCACACATTGACAAAAGAACATAATCTGATCTAAAGAACAGAACTTATATCAAGAATCTCATTACAGTTTGTATGGCTTATGAGGTCCATTGACACGTAATCAAAATCTAATATAATACCGATTTCTTATCAACAGGCATATATTGAAGATGTCCATTCTACTTAATACAGTGATAGTATTGTACTGCCCCATGCAGGGCAATAAGGATAGGATAGAAATGCACCTCTTGATTTTTTTTTCTTAGATCAGTAAAAAGAAGAGTAAAGCACTATCAGTCTTAACTAAGCACTTATGTATGGAATTGTATTTAATTGATATTAAATAATTTTCTATCGTTTTTTTTTCTTTTGCGTGTACAAAGAGATATCAGTCAGAGAGACAAAAAACAGAGAAGGAAAGAGAGAGAGAAAGGGAGGGAGAGCGAGATTAATAGAGAAGGAGAGAGAGAGGGAGAGAGAGGAAATAAAGAGAGGAGGTAAAGGGGAAAGAGAGAGAGAGAGAGACACACACACAGAAAGAGGGAAAGAGACAGACAAATAGAGAGAGAGAGAGAATAGAGAAATATAAAGTGGAGATAGAGATATAGGCCTACATAAGAAGAGGGAGAGGGGGGGGGGGGGGCGGCGGGAGAGTACGATGTGGCCTGGGGCACACAAAACACTTCAGCGAATATGAATACTAATTGCTTTGTACAACGGTCTTATATTGTATGGTTGGAGGACCTCGTTGTACTCGGGGGGCTTATGATACGATGGGACACTGACGGAAAAGAAGAGAATCAGTCATAAATTATGAGAGTATACAGAGATAGAAATCTTCACCGAGGCGTATATATGGAGCTACTCGACCTATGAAATATGAACGTAATAAAAGAAAGTAATTACCAGTGTCTGAATTGCTCATGCTTCTCAACTTTGGTCTTAATGTCTCTATAGTCCCAGCAAACAAATTTCCCTATATTGTGTAACAGTCGTTTTCCAGAAACAAAATAGACATGGAGACGTCTAGAAATACAGTTTTAATTCCCCCTTTCATAACTCGAAATTAATTATTATAGTTATATATTGTTGTCATTATGGTTACATTTGCTACAACCTGAACCTGACAGGATTATTTTTTAATTTTCTTTCTTTTTTTCAAAAATCTATAATTTGAATGAATCTATACGAAGACAATTTGAAATGCTAGATTTTTAGCACAACAAAGATTACTAATACCGTGAAAACTTACACTGATTACGTCTCATATTATTATATTAACAAAATGAGATTATATCTATCTCCACGACCAGCCTGTTTGACCATGACAGACAAGCGATGCGACAAGCTGAAAATGAGCATCGTCTCTAAGCGTGAAAATGACTACCAGGGCTTCTCCATGGGGCCACCTCATGTGACTGAGGTCCTCACAGTGCACCCAGCCATGTGTTGCCGATTTACTGTCGAATCGTACCAGAAAATAGATGCAACGTGGGTTAATTAAGTTGATTTATTTCTCCTTGATATATTTTGTTTCCATTTATGAATGGGGCATCTGACTCGTGGTTGTTAATCACAAGACAATTACGGATATCTGAATAATTCGACGTTTACAACAAAAAAAAAAAACAACCCAAAACAACAAAATTAAGAAACATGTTAAGAAACATTAAGAAACTGTTTTTTTCACCATTGATTATCAAAAGAGCTTTTACAAAAATTGTCAATTCGCAAATTTTCATAATCATCACGTATTTCAATTTTTTTTTTTACTAGATTATTTTCACTTCAATTTCAATTTCAAGACATTTATTTCCAACTTTTCAATATAGATGTTCAAAGTAATAAATGAGCGAAATAATGTACATGCGCTAATTTTTAACAAAGATACGACATAATACACATTCATGTGATACATACATTGTTGGAGGACACACCTCTGAAAGATTATACGGAGGTAAAATTGAATTCGTCCAGAAAATGTAAATTCCCACGTTGATCAATATCGGTAGAGATTTACAAAGCTATAATTTGTCTTTACTTTTATTAAAAAAATAAAATCCATAAATAGCTCCTTTTTTGACGAATTCACTTTCGATAAGATAGATAACATACGTCGAACGACGTACCTCGAATATCCAGGTACCCCCAGGAGTGGGAGGGAGAGAGAGAGAGAGAGAGAAAGAAGGGAAGGGGTGGGGAGAGTGTGCGTGTGAGAGACAGAGAGTGACAGAGAGAAAGATAGAGAGAAAATGGTGTGTGAGGGAGTATGTAAGCGTGTGTGTGTGAGAGAGAGAGAGGTAAAGAGAGAAAGAGAGATATATACAGACAGACAGAGAGTGAGAGGCAGAGAAACAGAGAGAGAGAGAGAGACAGAGACAAGGTGAGTGGGAGGAAGAGAGAATAACCAGGCAAGCACGTTCTAATGAGTGTAATATCCATTACTCGTCTACGCATCGATGGGCAGCCTTTAATTACATGTCAGGGCGTAACGCTTCAGACAAGGCACATCATTGGACATCTGCTCACGTGAGACTCGTTATAAATTAAAGAACGTCCAAAATGTCAGTTAAAAAAATCATAAAATTTACATTTACCTTTTGGGCCTAACCCTTTCATGTGCCACACCTAGAATAACACTGCCACATTGTTCTTCCTTGTCTAAAAGAACATATTTAAATTATACCTTTTTGTACTTTGAATATTTTGCATAATGTTTTTGCAGACATGTGATGCGACAGTGTACATGTAGTTAACATGGTCGTATTGAGACAGGAACTTGGTTAATATAGATATAGGGCATTGATAATACAAAGGGTTAATCTTATTGTTAATTGTTGCCTATTATTTGTGCAAATCGGCACTCGTGGCAAACCAGCGCATGTGTCAATTTGCTAATATGACGCACGAAAGGTCAATTGGTTAATTTTCTCATGCCTAAATAAATTAAGCAAAACATCAGAATTTAACTACAACCCAAAATTTCAAGTGATAGTTTCATTATAATTCACTTCTAATCTTATTTAAAATCGTCATGTTACTGATAACATTACTCCCAACGGGCTTCTCTGAGGGACGCTCAAAAGTGAGTTTTTACTGGAAATCACTGCTTTCTCTCAATAATACATTCATCCATATCAGATGCAGATGTCCGTCATTGATGTACTATGTTCTTATGTTGCCAAACATGATAAAAGGAACTTGAAGGATGACCTAGTTGATCTAGTTTGCTAGTTTGCCACGCTGTTTCTTACTTTCAGTGTCTATAGTAAGCTGTTAAACGTTGTGACTTGGATTTTTAATTTCAAATAATCGCTATATTGTGTAGTTTGGTGAGATTTGTCATGAGGAGCTATCCCCCATTCTCACAATGTTACCCGTTTTCAAATCATTTCCAAAGCCGTATAATGTTTCATGTAAATGGACAATGTAACAAATTGGATTTGATTCAGGAGCTGTTCTTACATCGTAATGTGATTTTGATTGCTGGCTACACACTTCGTTGGCTAGGCCTACTCCTTCTCATTACTCCACTTTGTATCAGGTGACATGTCACAAGACTAGTCATATGACACTGATGAAACGTCACATGTCAAAACACAGATTAGGCAGTCAATAACACCACGTGTTTAGTTTACACAGGCTGTTACGAGCCGTCGTCTGCCGACTGGCGGGAAAAGGGGGAAAGAGCGCGGGAAAACAAATACTATGTTCGGAATGAGTGAACGAACTTTTCAAGGGGATGTTATTTGGAAGGTCGTGAGAAACGGAAGTTCGTGATGCCTATATCAGGAAGTGACGGAGACAGGGGGGAGAGTATAGATACAATAGGATGTGGTAGGTATGATATCAACATACTAAACTGAGTAAACTCACTAGGGTCATGAAAAGAAACATCATACAGGCTACAACATCAAAGTCACATTGAGGTAGTTTAACATCACGATGTAAAACAGTTTAACATCACGATGTAAAACAGTTTAACATCACGATGTAAAACAAATACAATCCGCTTTAGAATAGGTGTTTATTAAATCTCAATATATACAGCATCCACTCTTTATACGAAGTTTAACATGCAGGGAAAAACAAAACAACACAAATTAGCGCCCCCCACCCCCAACTTCGAAATGCTGATCTAACCCACTGCAGAACTGCAAATGCTAAAGAAGGTCAGGTTTGTGTTTCAGTTCAAATCAAATTGAAAGTGCCCGTAAGTTGATTTCATGAAAGTCTTTGTAAACGTGTTATTTATGTGGTTTAAATATTACTGGTCATTTGCTGATTTACGAGAAAGAGGGCTTGATACTTAACGCTCGGCATCTGTAGCCCAACTGAAGCAACTTGGTATAAATACCGACCATTGGTACGACATAATGCGAACCACTATGCTTCCAGGCGCTGCACCCTTTAAATCTTCGTGACGCCTTTAACATTTCACCACTTGCTAGGAACACATTATGCGCGCATTATACGGCAGGATGACATTTATCAATCGGCGGCTATGCTCATCATTGCCCGCTGCGTGTAGTAAGCCATTGACTGCACTGAACATAGCGGCACATTTTTATTAAGTATGTCCTCGGCTTGCGCTCGTACGGGCGATTTATACATGCAAGACGGTAGCCACAGGGGGCAAGGGCGTGGGGCTTGCAGAGGTATCATCGTCATTCGCGGTGCCAATTTGAAGATCGACTGATTACTCATTGCCAATATATATATAGGGCCTACTGTCCTAAAGGTTAAATCGATTTGACATCTCGCATGCCTCTACATCGCTTTTAAGGATGTGTGTATTTGCACATTCATATTTATCGTAGGTCATATTGTTAGTTGGCAATTTAGATCTTTGCCAGATAACACCCCCCCCCCCAAAAAAAGGGAAAATAATTACATGCCGATGTTAACTTGCAGTAAAAGAATTCTCATCTTCCCCACTATAATCAATTAAATACAACACGAAGGTAATCGTAACAGAGCCCTTGTCTTGGCTACATGCCTGGTCGAAAGACAAAAAGACGATCCCAGTGAAAATAGCAGACGATCTGTGTAAGATGTAGAAGTACCATCGTATCGGATATTTCCCTCCTATATCACCTTCATTTCTGTAATCGTTTATCTATAATTAAAACGAGGAACAGAGTGCAAAAAATGTCTAATGTCAAACAAAAATTCATAAAAAATCATACATTTTATGCACAATTTACCGCCGTCAGACAGACGAATCTCTACATTGTAATTCCTGTGTGATTTTTTCGACATATGGGCTAGAACCATATTGGGTCCTTGTAGACCTGCATTTCTGGAGACATATCTCACACTCTTCACGTGAGAACATTCTGACCTTGAAAATGAATTAGAGACGAGCACGTGCGTGCGTGTGTATGTGCGTGCATGTGTGTGTGTGCGTGTAAGGAGGACAATCAATCGATTTAGTATTTTACAGGCGAGTTAAACTCAATTATACGACTGACGTAAGTCTTCAGGACTGCCATCCACCATCCATGATCTAAATCCGTGACCTTGACAGTCCCTGTGTACACTATCTTATTTTTATTTATTTATATTTTTTTGTAAGGGGGGGGGGGTACTCCTGGCCCATGTCATATATTAGAAATAGGCGTATCTCAAGTCATTGAAAACTCAAAAGAATGTGCCGCTATCGATTTTTTGCAACCCAAAACGTGAAAGCATTTTTCCTCACCCTTTTGCTTCGTTTTGAGACATTTTCGGCATTGTGCTCCCTCTTATACAAAATTATACCAAGCTCACTAACTTTAGTTTCTCGACATTTCGCAGTGATTCTATATACTTTCACTACGCCATAATGCTAAATCCACTTCAACAAATTCTGCTGAATTGTTGTATGACTAATAATTGTACAATAATCCTACAAACTGATGAACAGATTAATATGATGGCATCTTAGTGTCATCGGTTGCTAAAGCATAGGCTGTGTAAATTACTATTACGGTACAATGACATGATGAGCGATCATTTATCTGAAAAAAATATCAGCAGACATATTGCTGTCATTATCAGTGAGATCAAAATGCCATTAAACGTTATCTTTATACCGCATGAACTGTTGATGCTTGGATAATTAAGCTTCGCGCCCCAAAATTGTCAGTTAATGGCATTGTAGGTCAGTTCGTGAAAACGCTATTATAGCAAAATATCGCCATATTTAGCATGGTAAAATTTCCATAATCATTTACGTCATCTGAAAGAAAAATACTTTTGACCGTATAGTCTGGTGGTGGGTAATATAATAAATATAATCGGAATTTTGTTTCCTCACAAATCATAGTAGTAATAGAGCCTTGCCATTGATTTACTTTTTTTATCCATGACGTATCAGGCACCTTTTTGAATAATTTCAAACGATTTTAGAAATGACTTATATTTCTACAAAATATATGTCAAGCATAATGACCCTGAATTCAAACCAATATAATCTAATCAAATTACATAAAAAATTGAAGGTCAACTCATGCTACGTCATTCTTGTGAGTGATGTCACGTGCATCATTCATACATTTCCCTCGCGTGGACGAGGGGAACAAACTACTCATGTGAAATGCGATGAGATGGAATAGGGAGAATAAGACGTGAGTCAGGGATGATGACTCATAGTGCATGACTCAATGAGACCCGTTCACACATGCGCCTAGGTTCATCGATGTGTCCTATTACAACATCAAAGTCCACCATCTCATGTGAACATGAATATTCATGTTCCGATATTTTATTACAAGAATAGCTTTAAATTGAGACATACTGAAAGCTTTTTCTTTCTCATTTAAAATTAATTTTGCACTCATGACAGTGAACGCAGAAATGAACCTCAGAAAGCCGAAATCAGACAAGATGAGGTATTTTCTGGTCATTTTGCGTTTTTATTAAATGAGTTCAAGATGAAAAGCTTCAGTATATACATATTAAAACTATTGGTCGATATCATACAATCAAACATGTCTTATTTCATTCGTATTTCTTTCTTACGGTGTTATTTTGCTCGGCTGTTTTAGCATATTGGCATACACACACCAGGTTAAAACCCTTGTTTGATTATTAATGATATAAAGGTATGATAACTCCGCCTAATTAATGATGACGGCACTTTGAATCAGCTTTATAACTCAATTGCTATGAGATTAATTTTATGTCCATTGTCCTTTAATATCATGACACACATACCAAGTCATATTGTACATGTTTTTGATTGTGTAATCTTGCAAGTTATACAGAATCTCTTCTAAATTTCTTTCCAAAGTGGTCAAAAATTATTCCCTAATTTTCTTAATTTTATTTTCTTATGAAATTAACCTCACAGCATATCGTATTTACATTTTTTGCTGTCCCAAAACTAATTTGCGGGAAGGTCTTCTATGGTTTGTAGATGACAGACAGATCCAGCACGTATTAACCAGGCTTTTAATGATTGAAAAGAGCAATTTTCTTTGAGGGATGTCCACAGAAATACCTCGAGGCAAGGCTAGCAGTTATGAAGGAGAATATATTTCTTCAAAAGTGGGTCGGTTGTAGAGTGCAGGCCAATGCCTTTGGGTTTCAATCTCTCTCATAAATGTTAAATTGCAACAATTAGTGTTAGAAATATGGCATCTCAAATGCAATGTGATAGGCTCTACTAATTTACGAGTGTGGAAAATTCTTCATTTCGGGTTAGTGGGAGAAAGTGTGCGTTAGTGTGAAGGTGTGCGTGTAGAGAAACGTGGGTGTGCGTTAATCATGGATGTGCGTGTATTTGTGTGGTGTGTTTTGTGTGTGCATACCTCGGGGAGGTTAATGGGAGTCACTGACCATACCGGCCACAATATTGATTCTTCACAGCCACAGCATTGCTACTTTGATGATATTGCGAGGAAAGTCGAGAGGTTGTGAGTGACCGAGAGAGTTGAATGACGTTAGTAGCTTTAGTCCATTTTAAGTGTACATGTAACTCATCTCTTTCTAATCCGCTGTAATCATGGGAGTTTTACTCATTATCAGTTTTGTTCCTCTTCTTCTACTACTACTTCTCCTTCCTTTTAAGATGAGATGTACTTGGAAGATCACATGTAAGTCATTACCCCTCCTAATTTTGTTCTGGATATACTATATAATGCTTGAAGGCTCCCCTCAAAAGTCGTTCATTTATTGCGCAATATATTATGAGAAGGTGACATCATTATGATGCATAAACCAGAGGTCGACATTATACCGCTCTATATAATTAATACGGAATCAAATACGCATTGAGGCAATGGAGATTTTATGACAATAATTTGGGAGAGTCCACGTTGGCTATAGATAAAGTTGAGATTTGGTCATGTCTTTACATTCTCAAAGCAACTTCCGAGAAGCTTTGGGGAATATTACATAAAAATAATGTTTATTGTGTGGTTTTACAATCATCAAAATGATTAAAGAATGAAGACAGTCTTGTTGAAAAACATAAATACGGGTATATGGGACTACACATACGTGCGTCATCTAAGCTTGGTCCAGAGTTTTATAATATTTATCTGGAATATGACAGAACATCAAGAGAAATCGTTTTCATGTGACGTTTTCATATGGTATTACAATTGAGATGTCCTTCCAAATAATAATTATGATTAAAATAAACGAGCTAGCTCTCAAACAATTAATTTACCTGTAACCTTCTTCTTATAACTATAGCTGACTGAATGGCATTACGGTGACTCATTCGATGAAGTCACCATAGCTAGTAATCAATAAATCGATGATTAATCTGATACATGCATTAAAACAACGGACAGCATGGACAGCAAGGTGGGTTTTATTTCCAACAGGCTGTAAGATATGACATGTAACGAAATGCAATTTTTCTTTTAAATTTCAAGACAATTATTACATTTACCTCTTTATAAATATCATACAATTGGCTCATAAACAATACCCCATCTCCTTAGAAACAAGAAAAAAACTTAATATTGTGTTATAATGAGATACGAAACTGAGTGGTACACTTTTATTTAATTATAAAAAGTGGTCGGGACATTCACAAAGTGTCACTTGTTCAGTACACGCACTGCAACGGTTTTCTATTTTTCGGGGGGGGGGGGGGGGGGGCTAAACTGACTCGATTGTTTGCTCAATGCACCCAGTGCAACCTGTTTCTCCTACACAACGCACTGATACAAGCATGGTCTCGTTCCAGTAATGGCAGCAACGTTAAATATAACTACATAGAATGATCGCCTCGTTATAATGATGATAGCGCAGGTATTACGGTAATATTGACTCCCACTCGCCATACTACATACTGAAAAGGTGATTATTATTAGCCTACCCTGGTTTTTGGATGGATGCCAAAATAAGAAGCGCACATGGTGTATGGAATAATCAAGTACAAGTTTGCGGAACAATCTCTGTCTCAGTGTGTAATGTACCAGAAACGTGTCACATCCATTCGAAGGGCGGAGGGGAAGGGGCAGTAGCGGATTAGGGGGGGGGGGGGGGGGGGGCTCCCCATGGGTTCATACGGCGACCCCAAAATAATGAGGAACCTTTTTTATTTGTTTTTTATTTTTATTTGTTTTTTGCTTTGTGAGAAAATTTTGTGAATATTGCGCCCCCTCCCTCACACAATCCTGGATGCACCACTGGAAGGGGGAGGGGAAGGTTGAGGGGAAGCGATCCATTTATGTTTCTTAACCTAAAACCTTGTAATTCGGAATAAAATCTATAAATCGTTGACGCGATGTTTCTGTGGTAGAGCAATGGTCTCGTAACTGGGAGGACCCTGGTTCGAAACCAAGTAGATGAGTTAGTGACATTTGATGAAACATTAATCTTCATTACCAAATTCCTCAGAGAGGACTTTAAGCCGTGGGTCCCCTGGTTGCTTACTTACAACCATATCATCATTGCTTTCTTAGCAGTAGGGTAAAATACACCATCAAACCAAACGAAACAATGTTGGGGGCCGGGAAGGGAGGGGTTGGGGTACAACACTGATAAACACAACCTATTATATTTAAACCCATACATTCGGGGAAAGGGGGGGGGGGGGGGTGGAGATGGAGGGGGCTGTCCCAGGGTGTCTTTATCGACGTCCATTCCCTTTAACTTTCCAGTGATGATGGGTTTATTCAAAGAGCAAATATATATTACCCTGGAATAAATAGACAATAACCAGCTCAAAGTCTGAAACAGCCCCTTTAAATGTTTTGAAATAAAATAAGGCGCCACATAAACGCTTTGATCGTTATTATCAGCTCGTTATCTATTTTCTGACTGTTTTCCCAGTCTGTACACTACTTCAAAATACCCCACTTACATTGGCAAGAGGAAGTTCTTATTTCAACCATCCCAGCTCTCTGGTGATTAATAAACGATACCAAATTAAAGGATCGTAAATGACTAATAGTCCTGGTAGCACTTCCAATTTGAAGTAGCCATGACTCTTGTTAGTTTCAACACTTTATCTATAAGTACTTGTAACGTCTTCCCATGTGTCTCGTTAAGTCTAGCTTATGATATTAAAGCGTGAAATATCAGTTGTCTACAACACCTCTATATGGTATAGAAAAAGTTATCAGTGATCATGTATCATTAAAACAATATAAAACTACATGACTAGTACTACTACCATAGAGCTGCTAGTAAGATTGTATTCAACCATTCGTATATTAAAATGTCGATTTGTTTTGACTGTGTTGCTATGAGATAACCTACGCCCATTTCTTCCAACAGGCTAAGATCAAATTCTACCTCAACAAGTCAATACAAATATAAATACACAATGTTAGAAAGTTGATTGCATGTACGAAGTGTACATATTGCATTTCAGTTTTCGTGTAACGAATTCCGTGTAATTGCAGTTTGACCTTATAAAGTAGTATTGAATTATTTCACGTACAAAATTAACTTTTGAACACAGTGCCCCCCCCCCCCCCCTTCCTCTATCTATCCATCTCTCCCACATCACCCGCCCCTCTCTTTCTCCTATTCAAATTGGGAAAGTACAGATTTTGAACTATCGGATAGTTAACTTCTAGTTAAGGTGTAAATATAAAATTTTCTCTCTCCCCCTCTCTATCTCTCTTAGTTTTGTTGTTGCTATGTTTAGTATTTTCTTATAATTTTCTTATAATGAGCAACATTTGACTCACCTTTTCCTATATCCTGGATATCATTGTATTACTCAAAATAGTTGTTAGCAAACAGCAACCAAAGTACAGTTTCAAAAGCGGTTATACATTATCAGATCAGTTAGATTAGATAACACGTATTTTCATCACACCCCGGTCATTTTGAGAGTACTTTTAGTTTTAACTGAAACCCTCAAGGAATCGCCCTTCGACGCACGTCCTCTCGACGTGGCGTATTATTATGACTTAAGGATAGTCACGTGACATCATCAAGTAGCAGCATTTTAAACACGTACCGCCATGGACGTGCAGAAATGCTGTGAGCGGATGTTTGTTTGTCTCTGTGGTTTTTCCCGTTTTTCTTTTTTTTCTTTGTTTTTGTACTTTGTATTTTTTTAATACGCCGCATAAAGTATTTTATGGGATTTGTTTTGAACAAAAGGCGATTGCAAAGACTTTCGAAAAATACACCTAAGGGCAATAACCTTCTCCATCACATATTGAAACATATTGAAAATTGAAGTATTGAGTAATCCGAACGTTATTTCTATGTGATGTACAATAGGGCATTGAGTTGATTCCGCGGAAGTCTCTGTGATGGTGTTATAAGTGTCTGTGGAACATTGCAGCAATAGCACAATTAAGGTCGATGTCCCAATCCAGTTGATTTAGCAATATTTGGATTATTGTTGAAATTTGAAATTTGAAATTTAAACCTCGCTTCGAATTATTCTTTCCTGTATGTCTAATTTTCCTACATTCCTCACTATTTCTTCTTGCTATTAAATGTTGTGTCCTTTCTGTTTATGCATTGCAGAAATTGCACCTGGCTTAACTTAACTTAACTTAACTTAGTGGCACGTAAAGCCTCGGGAAAGACGCAAAGAGCAAAATTGCTAGTTTAGTCTTTGCATTTAAAATTACAATCAGATTTATCTGAATAAAAAATTTTTCCTTCAAAGTGTTAATTGAGTTAAATACGACTTCTACATCCTATTATTTTGATTCTGCCTCTATGGAATAAGATTATGATTTTGAATAATTTTGTCATTTGCGTCTTTCACGCGTTTTGACGCACGATCACGTTTCGTTAAGCTATACCTAAATATTTATTGTTCATTGGCCTTCCTCTACTACATGTGACCATTACTATGCGAATAATCTTTGGCCTACTCTATAAACATACATGAGTGGAAATGCACTTCCTGGGAGGAGTAATATTTATTAGGGATCATTTCGTTTGGAGTGGAATCGACGCTCAAAAACGTTGGAATCCACTCGAAAAGGAGTGATTCAACCACTACTTATTTAGTGGATTCTACTATGCTTTGGAGTAGATTCAGCTCTATGGAGGTGATCCCTAATTAAATTAGTGGATTTTCACTCGAACGTTGGAATCCACTCGAAAAAGAGTGATTCAACCACTACTTTTTTAGTGGATTCCGCTATGCTTTGGAGTTGATTCAGTTCTATGGAGGTGATCCCTAATTAAATTAGTGGATTTTCACTCGACCTCTGCATAAAGAGATCAATACAAGGCCCTACTACAAATCAGCCAGCTATCTATTCGTCCCTCAGGACCCAGCCTATTGCATGCTGAGAACTTAAAAGTTCTCAGCATCATCATTGTACCATTTCATTACAAATATCCTCTCGACACCACCAAATAATACGCTACATCCATTCCCTGCTACATCAATATACAACGCGCATTCTCCCCCCCCCCCCCACACACACGCATAATCACACCCCTCACGCACAACGTATAACGCACACCACATACACACTCTCTTACAAAACACGAACAGTATGACACTTTTACTCATACCACAGTAACCAATTAAATCTGCGAAGTCCCCTTACAATGACTTCAGTTTCACCCTCGTCCGCAAGGTCATGCAAGATCGATGCCTATCTAAATAGATATCGGAGCTAATTACGGACAGATCGATAGGGTTAATTAGAGGACGATCTCACAATCTGTATGAGGCGTGGGGCGTTATCACTGAGGAGGTGCCTGCACAAGCATGTATATGTTATACATGTGTATACACACACAAACACACTACCACACACACACCCACACCCGGGTGATGACACACACTCATATATATATATATGTGTGATATAATGATATATATATCTTTTCTATTACTACAACATCGGCAACTGTGGTGCATAATTTACAGGGTGTGAAAAATACATCTCATCCAAATTATTTCTCATATCATATACGTATGGGAGGGAGTTGTCTATCGCATTATCTTAAACACCATTTCGCTAATAAAAATTCTATCTATGAAATATAATATATCACAGTGTTATTATCTAATCTAATCTACCCAGAGCGAAAATCGTTGCATTATAAAGACATTAAAAAGAAAATATGGTTTGGCATAATTTTTAAAAATTATTTTGACTGGTTTGTAAACTCTTTTGTACATTGCGTGAATAAACATTTCTTTATAAAAACAAGCTCTCTAGTCATATCTATATCTCATTTCAAAACTTCCAATTACTTATGTAATTTTCTATTTAAAGAAAAGTGCTCCGCCATACTATTTATTCATTTATATGATGGAGTTTGGACGCTATTTGTATAGCATTTTAATGATTTGTGTAATGTGAATATGTCGGTAACATGAGGCAAAGCATCAAACCATATGAACAACAGAATGAAATTGCTTTACCCTCGGGGACTTTTGGTTTGCTCTCGACGCGAGACAATACTCATAAGTACCGCCATTATCTATCAGTTTCCATGACAACCGCTAATGTACGTTGCATCCCGTCAGGATCCTCAATATCATATCTGTGTAGTACATACACTGAAGTTGAACAGTGCAAACTGTCGTCTTGTAGTGGGAAGAAAATTTGAAGTGGTACACCATGCTACACTTGTATTATTGTGCATTTGTAACTATTTTATTTATATAGCAGGAAAACAAGAAGAATGCCTCATGGGCTATACAACATTTAACACTTATTATTATTTTTTTTATATAGCAGGTAATCAATTGGGTAATGACATCGTTTGGGATAAACTTAACGGTGTGTACGTTGGCAGAAAGACCGTTGTTTGATTTCAGTTTTGTTTTATCCATGATAAATCGCAGACTGGGAATGCAATTGGGATTAAGAAGGGATCAGAAACTATTCTAATATATATCATCTCTTCTTAAAAGGGCACATTCATGAGAAGAAAGTTGCACAAAATTAAGAGAAATAGATCAGTGAAAGTTTGAGAAAAATCCGACAAAGAATAAGAGAGTTGTGAATATTTAAAAATGGATTCACTACTCTACATATGTTTCTTTGTACACAAAAAATTACCCCAAATATATATTTTTTTCGAAATAGTAAATGAATAGAGTTTGTTTAAACAAGAGGGCATGCCAAAACATTTCACCCTTAATAATGCCTCGAGCATAGGAATAAGGAAGATGTTATACACAACAAAATAAAATTAATAAACTCCAATATTTTATTTTATATAATGTGTCCCGTTCGAGACAAGTGACTACATTTTGTGGCTTGGCTCAATTTTTTAACAAAGTTTGTAACCGATAACCATGTATATTGTTTTCAAAGACATTGCACCTTATCAGAACCATGTAGCACTAAAAGAAAATATTATTGTTGCCAAATTGAAGAAAGAAATGTAATCAATTAAGTCCTTAAATAATTCCTGTCATAAAAGGGTTAAATGGATAAAACAAGGTATTTATAGATTAACGACGGTAATTGATATCTCTAATGGACTAAATAAGACCACATCACCGATTAATATACTAAAAGTAGAACATACACTAATCATGGCCTGGTAGCTATAACATTTAAATGTTGGTTAATCTAATATCTCATTTGTAAATACAGCTATATTAATTATGCCAGTTGATCGACAGGGTACCGTCATTTTTTCCTAATTAGCCCTACATCGGAATTAGGACATTGAATTGGTATTGGTAATGATTATTGTAGTAGTGTCAGTCTGCCAGAGATTTACCGTATTATATATATATATATATATATATACACGTATTATGCATGATGGAGCAATTAACCCATCCCCCTACCCCGAACCCCATCGTACTTGTCTGTCGTTTATATTCAAGAAAGTCCCCAAAGGCCATATTCAACACTTTTGCAGTACCGGTTCATTTTCATTTTTCATTTTTGTTACACATCACTTGACATGAATTTGTATCTAAGGTATTATTTTTATTTCTTATAAGGTCGTTGTATATTCATCATTATGTATTGTATTTATTATATATTCTGTATTTATTACTGTAAATTGTTTGTAAAAGATTTCACAAGTCAGCCTTTGGCCGCAAAGAAATGTTAATAAACAAACCATTTCAATTCAGTTTAATTCAAAACATGTGTTACATCGGTATCAAATGTATTTCTTCACATCGATTCTACTGCGGCGAAAATTAGGCCAAATAAAGTTAATTCCTAGTTTCTCCTCCCCTCTTCCTTCCCTTTTCCAGCCCCCCCCCTATTTTTTTCTTCTTTGATATTCTTGTCCTGAAATGGAATAATAATAATAATAATACATGCTATTTCTAAAGCGCCATTATCCATTTTAGTTAAATGCTCAAGGCGCTTCAGAGCAATGAATTGAAAAGAAGTTGACGAGACAAAAAGTGAGATGTCTGTGTTCAATAAGCACCATTGAATAAATATGTCTTTAGGTTGCCCTTGAAGGAGCTCAAAGAATTTGATTTAGGCTGGGCCTAACTGAGAATTTGAGGACAGGTTGACAACGAGGAAACAAAAACCATTGATCTAGAGCAATTTTCATCTTCTTTTGAACCATTAAAGTGGTGTACAAATGAACTTGAAACAAACCAAAAATGTGTGTGGAATTTTAACCAATAGCAGTTGTATATTATGTACAGGAAACATATCAAATATCTAACACCATAGAACCCCCTTCATTGTAAAAAAAAAAAAACAAACAGACGATAAATTTGGAATCGATTTTACTTAGCCTTATTGGTAAGTATCCCATGTATATCACATGTTCATAGTGCATATGACATTACCAACCAGCACATTTAGTTCAAATCAGCCATCGTACACATGAATGTAATGCGGCAAAAATGATTTGGACGGCTGACATATTCATTGAAATTTTTATTAAATTTAGAATGATTCCATTGTGGCATATTTTTATTAAGGCCATGCAAACTTGATTCCTAGTTTCTCGTCCGGAATAGTTCAAAGTGAGGAGGAGGAGGGGTTCCATGCTATTTGATATTTGATACTTTTCCTGTGCATAACACAAATCTTCTAATCTAATTTTTTTTTGGTACATGCACTTAAGAGGCCAAAACAACGTTAAAAATACTTAATATTAATGTTTTTTCTGACCTCATTGCCTACTTGTCATCAGATTATTATTTATTTCATTTAACAGCAGAAATAACAAATAATAAAAAAATATTTAGGCGGGGAAAAATAAGGAAGGAGGAGGGGACGAGAAACTAGGAACTGACTTTATTTGGCCGGAAATGTTGTTTCTACAAGGCAGTTAATCATTTAAAAGAGGATGAAAATGAAGGAGATATTTTGTCATGTACACTTCTCGATAGTAAGCCTACATCAGGATTAAGAAACACATACGAAAAGAATCATTTTACAGTGAATTAATGTTAAGCTCACTGTGCTTTATATACACGCGCGATTTACAAGCAGTTGTACTATGATGCATGGGTAGGAATTGCATTAAGTCAATCCCCCGTAAAATAACCTTCTGTCTGATGTATTTTGTTCACGTATAATGTTCCGCAGAAGCGAAGATTTTTGAAGATGATAAGCAATAAAAAGTACACGTTCTTTGTGCGACAGGAACAATGAAAAGACCTTCACGTATTCTCTTGTACAAGTAAAATTGATTGATTTATTCGGTGTCTTGAACTCGTAGATTATTCGTAATCATGTTTTTAATATTGGAGTAAATGTTGAATTGTTGTGATAATTTTCGGAAGGGAATTAATACTTTGTTTCCAGAAGAAATAAAACAAAATGTCAGTGAAATAAATATTTAGATTGGTTTGACAAATATTTCTCGCACCTTGAATCCAGACTAGGAATGAAGCAGCCATGGCATACTAGCTGGAATAGACACGTGTTCTATTCCAGACGACTGTCGGGTATTATATGTCTGATTGTCGAACAGCTTCATGAATTGTCGAGACAAAGAGCTCTTAGATATGATTTAAAGGGCCACATCACATCGGTCTGCGATTCGACGATGTATTATTCATACCCCCAATCATGTCGGCCTAGTTCTCATGCGTGAAACATGGACACTTTGTGGTAGGATCTATACTCAAAATAATTATGTTGCTTGAGCACTTGCAGAGATTATACCTTTTTGGTTTCATTACATGGGTTGATTAATGTAGACTACGTTAAAAATGAAAGGTTGCGCGTCTTTTACCTCGTCTCTTTCTCCATTTCTCTCTATCTCTCTGTGTGACTCTCTCTTTCTTTCTTTACCGTGCACTGGGTATCTAGTTATTATGCCTGTCTCAATATATATCTTTCTTCCCACCCCCTCTCTCTTTCTCTGTCTATCATTATATGACTGTTTGCCTTTCTATCTTAACCCATCGCGTTTTCTCCTCCTCCTCTTTAGCACATCCAAAGGCTCTTCCAATGTCCTCTCCCTCATCCCTCTCCCTCATCCCTCTCCATCCCATTCACGTCTTCTGACAACATAGGCATGAATTAATGTTGCTGAAGCACACAAACATTTAGGTGAATGGGTCCTATTTATCATTCTAGATTTTACTACTTAAAGGTCCCTTCACAACAACCGGGGAGTATATCTCCCCCTTTAAAGTGTTGACAAAGGCTCCACTGGGGTGTAGGGGGCACGCGACAGATTGACCCCGGGGCACACCAGGCACGCGACCTAGCCACCATCCCGTAAAAGTGGTATAAAGCCGCTGACACGTGCGTATTCTTAAAAGGCTTCATTGCCATTCGTTTATATGGAATAATTTATATTCACAAGACATTGAGCGACGTCACGACTGCAGAGCAAAATAATTTGCTTTAGTGCCGAGGTCATATTATCATTGAATATGGATATTTTTTCACAGAGTGGTCACATTTTTATTATACATGGTCATGAAGAATATGTAAGTAGGTATTTCATTGGACTGCCGTTGAGTTGAGGGTAGAAAAAAAAATAGTACAAAGTACAAATGTATAGAAATTTCATTTTCGTACCGCATGTTGACAAAATGATTATATCTATTTAACATTCCTAATGTAAGGGGATTTGGAAATTCGATAGAAATATTTTTTAAAGGAATCCACCCAGATTACAAGTTGGTTAAAAAAGTATGAAAATTAAAGACACAGCTCAATGAAAGTTTGAGCAAAATACGACAAGAAATAAGAAAGTTATGAATTTTGAATTAATCAAACAATTGGCAACTCTGTGACGTATCTTGCGAGCCCCTCTCCCATATTTGCCCTGTTCCCCCCCCCCCCCCCCCAATCCTTAATCTCCATTTTCTCTAAAGAAAATATTCAAATGTGCCTTAGATATAATCATTGCTCCTATGTTTTTACACAAAACTTGTATGAAACAAATCTATTCCTTCATCAAAAACTAAGAAAATGAAAATCGATGAAATTTTCTGTACTGAGCAAATGGGAGAGGAGCTCTCAAGATACGTCACGGAGTTGTCAATTTGTGTTTGATTGATTCAAACTTTAAACATTCGTAACTTTCTTATTTCTTATCGGATTTTGCTCAAAGCTTTACTAACCTACTTCTCTCGTTTTTTTCTTTCTACTTGTATTCGAATCAACTTAATACCAGGATGGACCTTCCCTTTAAATATAGAGGCGTTTTCCCCCACTCTGCAATAAATATATTATCTCTTGGACCAAACAGGGGTAAAAACAATTTCATGTTGGATAAAAATAATGTACAGTCATGGAGAATGGAATTAATTTTTGGTTACAGAATTTAGAGAACAGGCATTAATATAGAAAAATATAAATCTGTCTTTTCTTAGAGAAAGAGAGCTCCTCCATGATACTGCTCTCCCAGATTACATTCCTTCATTATCATTATTGCTCTGAGCGAATGTTGGCACCGCAGTTAGTTCTTTAGGGTCACCCCTTCATCTTTAATTCAAACTTATCTCATGAATTATGCATACCCGCATTGGTGGAGCGCAAGCTATACTGGCTAAAGCCCCAGTTCGTTGTAGCCTACTCCCCATCGCTGTGGTTTTCTTTCTCTTTTTATTTCATTGAAAAAGGGAACATCGGACGATTTCTAAAGTTCCTCACAATGTCACTTTCAAAATCGCCAATGCACATGCGACACAATCGTATACTGCGGAACAAAGAAACGGCCAACGAAACGACTGGGTGATCACGTCTAAGTGCCGATCAATAGCAATCAATGTATAGCGCGGAATGAAGTGAGGTTTTTCATACACACTTCAATAACAATGTGCGATAAATCACAGAGTATACACAAACATCGGCTCGTAGTCAAACAATATCAGTTCAATAGTGTGTGTTTACTAAACTGCCGGTATTCATTGCTAGCTGTTTCGAATAAAATATTAACAGACCCTATGCTCATGCAATACTGCCTTTTGACAGCTCGTGTTCTTCGCTACGTTTGATCGCATGAAAGTTTGTATAATTATTTTGTTCGAAACAAAAACTCTTTCATATAAATCTGATATCTGTCATTCTGCTACATGGATTCCACTTCCTTATTGGTATTTCAAAATCTAAATGCTTGCATCTATGGTGTAGATCTCACAGACAAGAGCTAAAATTTTACACAATAAAACGGACTTTTTGTACTCAGCACTACTACTCTGCAATACTATCATGAGTTTACTAGCAATCATGACTACTGTCTAATCGTTTACATCTTTTAAAAAATACTTTGTGCAATATGTTTATGACATTGAATCTACTTGTTATTTATATCCGGGAAACATACTTGTATGGGTTGGTCAAACCTTATTTGTTTTCGCGAGACATGTTTTTATAATGTCTGAATAAATTCAAATCAAATCAAATTATATCACTGATTTTTGAAATTTAAAAAAAGGATTGACGGAGTGGAACGTAGTAAAAAATACAGATAGAGAGATGCGTAAACGATATACAAGCAATAGTACTAAAACTGACGTGCTAGACTAAGAAAGAGAACAGCATCAAGTCAGACTGAGAAAGGAGTATAACACAACAAAGATGAATACTGTAGAGTAATAAATTGAGAATGAAGGGAGAGATAGGAAGAGAAAGAGAGAAGAGAGAGAGAGAGAGGGAAAGAAAAAGAGACAAAGAGACAGAGGGAATATAGAGAGTGTGAGATCGAGAGGGAAGGGCGTGGAGAGAGAAAGAGAGATTTCGAGAAAGAGAGAGAGAGAGAGAGGGGGGGGGGGGGGGGGGGGGGAATGCGAGTGAGATGAGTATATATAAATGATAATGACCTTGGACGAACAATGCGGAGTTTCTTTATTGATATAATTATAGTAGCGACCCAGTCGACCCGTGTAATTAAACGACGCGTTGTCTGCCATATTGACGTGGTAAAAGCGAGTATTGATGAGTCTTTCATCTGTTGTTTTTAGCGCTCATGTGGAATCCACATCTGACAATGAATTCGACTCCTTTTGACACATTAAAGAAGAGGACTAGTTCTTGCAAGGAGCTACTAGGCAAGCTGCCTAGCACCTCCTTAAATTTTTAGTCAAAAGGAAAAATTCTTCCAGCTTTCTCTGTCCGTTTTTTGTCATGTGGAATCGTAGCAGAACTGTCCTCTGAAAGTTGTTTGGCCCGATACCCTAATATTCGGAATATGGCTAGAACTGTTGACCAAATTTTCACGCCATATGCTGACACATACCCATTCTGTGAGTGCTGTTTCACCTTATGTGATCTTCAGCGAAGAATCAGCCAATTTCCAATAATCGTGATGCGTTCTTCATGATTTCCAAACCTCAACATGCACAACTTTTTGTACGTACTACATAATTCTAACTTGAACATTATTCAAACCACATGATCCAGCTTTATCTTAAATGCTGAAGTTGAGTACTGCATGTGCCCCGTATTAAACACACAAGTTTGCAGTTAATTGCAAATTTGTAACAACGATTCTGATTCGTTAATGGTCAGCCCTTTGAACAATAATTTGTGCTTTTAAAGAAGAACTTGATTGGCCAGTAACATTTCGCAAATGATTGCAAACAGTAAGTGTTATGGGGCCAGGACATGCGATTGCACTTTGAAAGAAACTGTCTAGATGTTATCAATGGATTAGGTAGTACATAACGATATATGTGTATTGTGAGGGTTCATCAAACTTTGTATCCGTGTATGCCTCTGCATTGTCAAGATTTTATTATCGGCTATCAAAGTGATTGCATATAGGTGGCTCATAGACGCTCTTTAACACGCTGATGTTCCATACAGCCATAGGCTATCGTCGGCTCGGGGAGTTTTAAAGGCCAAGTCCACCCTAACAAAAAGTTGATTTGAATAAAGAGAGAAAAATCCAACAAGCATAACACTGAAAATTTCCAACAAGCATAACACTGAAAATTTCCCAACAAGCATAACACTGAAAATTTCATCAAAATAAGATGTAAAATAAGAAAGTTATGGTATTTTAAAGTTTCGCTTAATTTCGCAAAACAGTTATATGCACATCATGCTCAGTATGGAAATGAGGGAACCAGTGACGTCACCCACTCACTATTTCTTTTGTATTTTATTACATGGAATACGAAATATAATTTTTCCTTGTTATAATGTGAAACAAGGTTTAATTCCTCGCTGAACATGTGTAATTGCCATTGTTGCAACCTATACACAATTCAATGAGAGCTTCCTAATTGTGAAATCTGCAGAAATTAAAATATTCTATATTTCACATAATAAAATACAAAAGAAATAGTGAGTGGGTGACGTCACTGGTTCCCTCATTTGCATACTGAGCAGGATGTGCATACAACTGTTTTGCGAAATTAAGCGAAACTATAAAATACCATAACTTTCTTATTTTACATCCTATTTTTATGAAATTTTTTAGTGTTATGCTTGTTGGATTTTTCTCTATTTATTCAAATCAACTTTTTGTTAGGGTGGACTTGGCCTTTAATGTCTGCTGAGCATTGTTTGAGCTCGGTCTGTTGCCCCCAAAAGCAACTTTGAGCATTTTGCATAAATCCAAATGGTCACATGCATAAAGATAATAAGCAGCACAAGACTACTACTTACACACAATGTGCGTGTTGTACCCGTGCTAATGTTGTTGTTAATCCTGTGCAATGAAACATGTGATACAATAATAACTCCTTTCGTTGTATCACAGGTTGCATTTGCATAAGATGAACAACACAATATGATTTGTATGTGCAAATTGCTCAAGGTTTGCCACTTGGGCAAAAATGCTACAATATTATTGTTCGGTGATCACTTAAGACTATATAAATCAACGACGACAACAACTACAGAAAAAAAAACCACAAACGTCAACGGGAAGAACTTTTCTAGGTTCCCTGTTGGTTGTATAGGAGCGTCAAGAGGAATATCAAACTATTCATATTCAGTGATTACCCGGCACCCAATGGGTTGACAACGGGTTAACCACCTTGACCCCGGCTGACCCGGAAGAGAAGAACATTTCCCGGAAGTGTGCCCGGCTTGACCTCGCGATCCCAGAGTTTGAAGAAAGTAATGCTAAACGTGGCTAAGATGTGTTTCCTCGCAAACAATCCTATTAAAAAAAAACACTCAAACGATTACACAGATATCCTGCATGCGTATCTCTGCATTCCGCATCAGTACAGAAACGACGAAAGTTCATACCAGCAGTACTGTGAAGGTAAGCATGTAGACTGGTATTCCTGAAACCAGACCTAGTTTAGGCCAGGTTCAACTGAGCTCCAAATGTCAAACTGTCCATTTCGAACGAGAAAAAAAAAACCCCGTGTATAATTTGGTAACAAACTGACATACCAAGCAAAGTTACTGTCGTCATGAAATTTATTTCTCTTTTCAATTTAATGGCTGACTTAAGGGAGTAAATATTGTCACTTGGAATATTCAAAATTAGAAGACTGTATTACTCTACAGCTAGGTTTAAATTATTCCACTTTTGACCCTAACAATATCTATTTATAAGACATATCATGAAAATGAACAATTTTCGCAGAGCAGGGTCTACAAGAGGAGCAGACATTGGTACTGATATGAGGGGGGGGGGGGGGCGCACTCGTTTTTCCGAAGATTCATAATTCCAAAGGTTCGTAATTCCGAAACACAAATTTCCCATAGCTTTATAATTCCGAAAATGAAAAAAAAAAAGGTTTATAATTCCGAAGGTTCGTAATTTCGAAAATGCAATAGAGCCCTTCATAACTTTGCGGAATTACGAACCTTCGGAAATATGACCCCCTTTCCTTTTTCGGAATTATGAACCTTATTTCATTTTCGGAATTACGAAGCGTTGGAGTAACGAACCTTCGGAAAAACGAACCATCGGAATTATGAATCTTCGGAAACACGACATGTAACCGATATGACTACCTGTTGGTAAATAAGACCCAAGTATAAATCATTGTTATCGTCAAAGATAAATAAAAAACATACTTAGTTCTGATTGGTTGAATTTGTTCTTACTAGTAAGAGCTGTGATTGTACAACAAAAATATATATATATCAAAGAAGTCCCCTGTCCCACAAGCTGCAGAAGTGTATTCAACTATGAGGTTTTGTAACTTTCATTTTAGGCTGCTCCAAAAAACCTCATGTACGTCATGATAAGTAATTCACACTGTTTTTAAATACCGTTTCCTTTAAATTCAGGATCATTGCCTGATAATGAAAATGAACACTGAGAACACTCGTGACCTGATCATGTGACGTAGATAAGGAATACTGAACACTCGTGCTATTCTGTTGACTCTTATTAAGTCACATGACAGCAGTAAAATATTATTAAAATATTTTATAGGTAAGGGTAGTTCGTATTCCACATGATTAAAATGTCTGACACGATATACTTATAATCACTGGCGGATAATTCCCCTCTTTTTTTATTGTGGAGGGAGGGGGGTGCGTCTCTGTCCCCCTTTTCGAAACCTAAGATTCAAGATTCTAGATTTGAGTTTGAATCATCCATATATGATAAAGAAATTTTCTTTCCATTGGTGTTAAACAGCAAAAACAATTGCCCCTTAATTGTGTGTTTTGAGGGAATTGCAACGCCCTCCTTTTTACTTGATCCAGGAATCGGATCAGCCACACTGCTCTTCATCTACGCGACTCATACAATTAACTACAGGGAGGCAATAATATACCATGGTAGTGTAATAATTCGAATGTATTTATTGTTGCTTGAACAGTTATACAGGGGGAAAATGTGTAGTAGAATTTATGTTGACGGCATTGGAATTATAATGTTATAGATCATGTAGATTATGACAGTTGTTCAATGAGGCGAAAGATGTGGATTGTAACTGTTTTTATTGCTATAATAATGACATATATTTAGGTCAATTGTCATTTGCATTAACATTTATGGACCACTGAAGTAATTTCTGGTAATTCGATTAAAATAAGAACCAATAGAAAAACAAACGTGGACAAAAAAGTTACCATATAAAACTATTATCAAGAATGTCAATATTCTACGAAAATTTAGTATGAGACATATTTTGTTTTGAAATGTAACATATCAGCCATGAAATAACAGCTACGGGATTATGACAGCAGGGGGGAGATTAAATCCTTTTCTGAAAAAAAGTGAAGAAAAATTAGAGAGCGCCTTAAGTCAAAAAAGATACTGGAGCAAAAAAAACAAAAAAAAACAAGAGTTGATTTTCCTTTATTTTTGCTACGTTCAGTAAATCATGTTCAGCCAGTCATATCCTGCAATTGTTCTTTAAACCACTAGCATGACCCTGATGACCAAGTCCGATCTTGACATGCTTGAACCGTAATGCCTTGGTTAATAATCAACCGCAAATTATTTCAAAAGATGAAGACAAATTGAGCAACACTTTCAAAAAGCACGTCGATAGAAGCGAAAAAATGTGAAATGTGAATCATATCATGAATATTCTAATGAAAATACAGTGGTGTATTCAGCATTCAGCACAGAGCGAAGCCACCAGGCCCCCCCCCCCCCCTCCCCCCTCCCCCCTTTCTTGCAAAGGCTCAGAAAATAAATAAATACAACTTCAGTGGATTTTACACTACAGCACACTGGGCCACAGCTACATTACGGTGCCCCTTCCCACTCCCCTAGTCTGGGGACGATTTCGTTCTTGTTAAAGAGTTTCTGAATATTTAACAAAACTTCTTTAATGGTTATTTATCTTAGATATGATTTCTTTGAGCAATATATTATTCAAATTCAAATATAAATTAACATTCGATTTCTTCCCGTATCGAATTTGACAACATTTCAAATATCCTCATATAGTACTATTTAGATAAAGCAACATAGACAATCAAAGAACTTTCAATACATGGAAATGGAAGAAGGCGCGAATCCCAGTAAGCATACGCTTGTAACGGGTGCGTCTGAATACACAAATGCAATATAAATACAGGGAAAAGAAGAGAGGGACAAGCAAAGACTGGGAGAGAATTAAAAGAATATATATTTCTTCTAGTGATAATTATGTTTTGTGAAGTCAACCAGAAATCATAATATGTATGCATTATTCATTCTGTGTTCTTTTTACAGTGGTCTTGTCTGTACTTAAA